>JAJTUV010001105.1:2400000-3000000 GCA_021653895.1 Mastomys natalensis
CCGGCTCCGGGGGATCTGGCACACTCTTCTGGCCTCTTTTGGTATTGCACTCAAGTGCACATACGCATAGACATATAATTAAAAAAAAAAATCTATAAACAAACTATGGATATTATGCTAGGAATTAGAATCACCTGCTATAACAACATTGTTTCCCATTAAAGCTGGCTGACAGTTACCACTGGGCCCAGTGAATAGCAAGAGAATAGAAACATGGTCAGACAAAAAACTTGAGCTAATTGTCCATTGTGTAATACAAGTGAACAGACTATTCATGAACAGAAATACTGTAGGAAAGCATGCGACAACACAAGCAGACCTTAAAAAGAACCAAACACCGAAGGCTGCATATTACATTACTTTGCTGATTCTGAGTGAAAAGTTAGGAACAAGTAATCCCAAAGAGATGGCAAGAGGGTTGGGGAAACGGAGAAAGGAATGATGGCTATGAGCACAGTGCTTCTTTCTGAGGTATGGGAATGCTCTGGAATTAGACAGTGGTGCAGGTACATAGCAATATGTAAAACCGCTACTTATTCATTGTGCATGTGTGCATGCACACATGTGCCTTGTGGAGGTCAGCTCTCTTTTTCCACCACGTATGTTCCTGGGATCAAACCTCAGGTCATCAGGCTTACTGGCTGAGCCATCTCGTCAGCCCAAAACCACATTTAAAATGTTGAATGTTAGAAGAACTATGCATCCATTTTTGTTTAAGGAAAAAAATGGCAGTTTTCCTTCTAGGAGCTAACAATGTAATGGGAGGAGCCAGAACAACGCTAAGGACCAGCTGCTCCAGTGCCATGGAAGTCAGAGGAAGAAGTGAGTGACAGTAGCTGTAGCTTTCAACACTGACCTTACCCAGCAGCACAGCACAGAGATCAGGGCAGGGCTGACGTGGGTGTGATACCTATAACCACAGCCCCTGGAGGCTGAGGGAGACAAGCTGTGGGGTTTCCATGCATACTTGGTTAAGTCACTTACATTGTAGAGATAATCTCTTTCGTACTGTGTGGAAACTGTCACCTGTCAATAAAAAGCTGATGGCCTATAAGAAGGCAGGAAGTAGAAGCGGGGAGTTCCAGTGGAGAGATTAGAACTCTGGGGGACAGTCAAGCACAGGAAGATTCCTGTCCAGACTCAGAGGAAGTCAGTGGTGGCGCACGCCTTTAATCCCGGCACATGGGAGGCAGAGGCAGGCGGATTTCAGAGTTGGAGGCCAGCCTGGTCTACAGAGTGAATTCCAGGACAGCCAGGGCTAACCCTGTCTCAAAACCCTGTCTCAAAAAAAAAAAAAAAAAAAAAGAAAGAAAGAAAGAAGAGAAAAAGAAAGAAAAGAAAAAGAAAGAAACTGGGGAGAGGTAACTAGTCCTGTGGCAGACACAGAATAGTAAACATGGGTTAACATACACTATGAGCTAGTTGGGAAACAAAGCTAGCTTATGGTCTAGGAATTAGTTAAATGAATGGGGCACAGGTAGAAGAGCCCACAGTTATGCTACATGAAAAACAGTCTTCCAGAAGATGCCTGCATCCTTACTCCTAGAAATGTTCTTCATATGAAGATAGATAAATCTGTAGACATGATGAAGACTTTTAAGATATGGAAATCAATCTGGGAGGGCCCTAAGTGCATCCCATACATCCTTACAGAGAGAGGCTGAGGGAGATTTGAATCAGAGGGAAGAGGAGGTGCAGACATCAGTCAAGGTATGTTGGCAGCCACCAGAGGCTAGCAGGGTAAGGAGGAGACCCTTCCCTAGAGCTACCAGAAGGACATCTGAATCCAGATAGTTTTTTTTTTTTTTTTTGGCCTCTAGGTCCTAAAATCTAGGACTACGAGAGAATAGATGTCTGTTGTCTCAGGCCACCAAGTTTGTGATAATAAAAGCTATAGCTGCTACTGGAAACAAATACACTAGTCTCCCGGTCTCCCGGTGTCTGGTTTCCTCATCTGTAATGTGAGGGCAGAGTGCAGTCTCACAGATAGACAGTTATAAGATAGTAAAAGCCACAGTTCTCATAAAGTACACAGCAAAGAGAAAACAGTGAGCAAACGTGGCTGTCACCGTCACACTCAACCACTGTGTGGCATTCGTGCCTGGCCACATCCTTGCCACTAGGCAAGAAGAGCGTTAAGAACTGACACCTGGACTGCCTGGGTTCCCCAGTCGGTTTCTGGTTATACTTCTCTGTCTCTCCGTTAGGTAAAAGATAGGGTCAGACTAGGAACAGTGGTTCTAAACCAGAAGGTTTTGTTTTAAAAATCTTGTTGGACCCTGTATTACTTTTCTATTACTGTGACCAAACAGTGACCAAAGCAAGGTATAGGATTTGGGCCTATGGTTCCAGAGGATGGGGGTGGGGGGGTTGGGGGTTGGGAAGCAGGAGGCAGGCATGGCAGCTCGAGGAACAAACAAGCTGAGGGCTCACATCCTGAACTACAGAGGAAGCAGAGGGGGGAACCTTGGAGGGCAAGTGGCTTTGAAACCTCAAGACCACCCATAGTGACAGACTTCCTCCACCAAGGCCACACCTCCTAAACTACCCAAAAAGTGCCACCAACCAGGGACCAAGTATTCAAACATCCCTAGAACATCATCATCAGGCGAGGAGATAGTTCAATTTACAAACGAACAGCCAGACTCCAGGCCCGAGTTCACAGAGATTTTCATACTAAACACATGCTGAAACAGTCTTGGGACAATCTTCTTTTCCTGAGGCAGGGTCTGAAGGGGTGACAATGAGATATGTGACAAAGACTGGTTTTTAACTTTTCAACTGCGCAGGACAAGAAATCTGAAACACAGTGGGAACAGGAAGAGCGGGTCCCTTATCCAGTAAGCTGGCCCCGTTTTAGTTTATCCTAATCCCACCTCTCTCACCAGACCACTCCCCCTCATGCCTTCTCTAGAAAACACATCTAGGTGTCTCTTGAATTCATTTACTGGTTTGCCATGAGCAGCATAATACTGCCTTTGTTAAGTCTCCTGGCCCAGCCCCTCGAGCCTGTGTTCAGCCTCCCTGTTCTGCTCCTCTTAAAAAAACATAACTGAGGAGTCTCTGAAAAATAATTGTAAGATCAACTAAGGCAAATTCCCACGATGTGGAAAATCAAGCTCTAACTGCTGGGAAACAACGAAGGCACAGCGGAGGAGTGCGGCCATGCGCACCTGTCTTTTCTTGTGCAATCTCTGGTAGTTTTGAGTAGAAAACCCCTGCTTACTGGATTTGAAATTCCAAATCAACAGAGACTTCAGGCATTTCCAGATTCAAGGACAGCCACCTTTGTCTTTGGTAACAAGACAGATGAGGAGGTGGAATTTTGGGGATGGTATGGGATAGGAATGTCACAGATGTGTCCCCATGCTAATGTGTGCTAGCTGTAAGATCGAGGGTAAGACACTGGACATTACTGAACCTCGTTTCCTCGACACAGAACTGGGAAGGGCCTGATCCACATTGGTGGTATTTAAGCAGCAATATGCACAATCTTCATGGATTGAAAAATCAAAGTTAAAAAAACCTCCCAGCCCCCCTCTCCAGCCTGACAGGTTGAGGCTCATTTTCCTTATAAAGTGGATTCGGAGCATAACCACAGAACGGCAGGGCGGGAGAGAAGAATGAGCCTTTTGTTGGTGATGATGGCGGTAGGGAGACAAGCCCCAGAAGGCACATCCAGGGACGATCAGAGAAGACTGTCAGCCAGAGAGAATGATGTAATCAAGTACCTAGTGAGCACTGAGGACCAGGGCACCCTGCTGCCCAGAATACCGGGGACACTAGGATTCTTAGTTTATGTAATTTGAGTTAAATCAATTGCATAAATCAATTATGGCTCAAAGATTTATTACAGAGGTTGCTAGAGAGATGGTCTAGCAGATTAAGACCATTGGCTGCTCTTGCAGAAGACCTGGGTTCAATTCCCAGCACCACACAGAGGCTCACAACCGTCTGCAACTCCAGGGATCCAGAGTCCAGGGGATCTGATGCCTCTTCTGGCCTCCTCAGGCACCAGGCACACACGTGGTATACAGGCACACATACAGGTAAAATACATGCAAAATAAAAACTTAAAATCTAATTTTTAAAAGATCTGTACAGAGGCTAGGAGATGGTTCAGTCAGCAAAAGCTTGCCATTCAAGCAAAAGAACCTGGGTTCAAATTACCAAGCACCTACATTTATCATTTTAGGTTTAAACACCACCACTCTATTTTTTTGTTAAAATATTTGACAAGCTGCAGATATCAAAATATTCCAGAGGGTCTAGGAGGGGGAATGATGTAATTGTATTTTAATTTTTAAAAACTGCAAATAAAAATTTAAATATTTAAATATTTAGAAACATCTAAAAAGTTCAATGTTTTATTGAAGAAGGAGGAGGAGGAGAAGAAGAAGAAGACGACAGCAGTCAGGAAGCAGAGGCAGGAGGATCTCTGTGAGTTTCAAGTCAGCCTGGTCTATATAGCAAGTCAAGACAGCCAGGGCTACATAGTGAGACTCTGGAGAGAGAGAGAGAGAGAGAGAGAGAGAGAGAGAGAGAGAGAGAGAGAGAGAGAGAGAAAGGGGGGTTGATTTACATACCTACAAAGGTTCTATACACACTTCCAAGGTGTTTAAATTTTGTCCTCTAAGTGGTGAGAAAGCACTCAGGTCTCTGCTATGAGGGGGACATGATCAGATGCAGGGCTTTGAAGGCCCCTGGCAGTCATATGGCAGGAGGCCTGGATTGGGAATAGCCAAGAATTCCTTCAGAAGTGACTTGCAATAAAACGAGATGATGCCTGAAGTGAGGCAATGGGCCACTGAGAATCCAGTGGAGGGAGATATGTGAAGCATGCAACCGGCAAGCCAAGCAGAGAAGGAGGCAGGAATCAGAGAATGACTAAGAATTCCGCTTAGGAGGCTCAGCTAACGGTGGTGACATCAGAAGGGAGAGAGGAAGGATGTTTCATGGGGCTGTTTGTCCTTTGACTCCTGACAGTGAGACTTATTTGGAAGAAGCACTGGCAGCCTCTGAAAGGTGAGCTGGAAAATGACTCTGGCTGGCTATATCTGTCACTCCCATGTCCCTGCACTCACCTCTCACCGTCTTATGACTGTGGAACAGGGGACATCAAATGAAATCAGGCAAAGAAAACAAGGACTGGGGGGAAAGCCTGGTCTCTTGAAATGAGAGCTGGGCTAGGAGCATTCAGTGTAAGGAACACTAAAGGAGGGTTGTTTGTGGAGTAGGAGTTTGTAGGCATACACACACACACACACACACACACACACACACAGAGAGACACACACCCCTATTATGGCCTCCATATGGAAGTAAGGACAACTGTGGGAAATGCTTTTCTCCATCCACCTTGTGGGTCCTGGGGTTAGAACTCTGTCTGGCTCGGCACCAAGCACGCTTACTTGCTGAGTCATCTGTCTTCTTGCTGGCCCTAGCAAGGGGCTTTGAAAAATGGAATAAGGTCACTGTTCCTTAATAGAAATACTATGAAGTAGGACATCCAACTAGATAAATGTAATTTAAAAGAAACTTATTGCTATGAATTGAAACCAACAAAAAGATCAAATTCTTTTTTTTTTTTTTTTAACCCACTTGGTGAAGGAATATTTGCCGAATGCCTATTATGTTCAGAGCTCCACTTCTGATGCTTTAGAAACACTAAGAGCAGCCGGGCGGTGGTGGCGCACGCCTTTAATCCCAGCACTTGGGAGGCAGAGGCAGGCGGATTTCTGAGTTCGAGGCCAGCCTGGTCTACAGAGTGAGTTCCAGGACAGCCAAGGCTATACAGAGAAACCCTGGCTCAAAAAACCAAAAAAAAAAAAAAAAAAAAAAAAAAAACACTAAGAGCTCAGGAACCTTACAGTCTGTAACTGAAGGTAGGAATAGCACTACAGATAAATGGCCAAGTGCACTGGGAATTCTGTGCTGCAATTCATTTTCAACATGGAAAGGCTTATCAATCTTCTCTCAAGGACTTCTGGTAAAATGAAGTGGATCTGGGAGCCTGGTGGTGCAAGCTCTCCCAGAGGCTGAGGCAGGAGGATCAAAGATCAGATTCTAACTGAGCTTCAGAAGCTCAAGGCCAACATGGGCAACTTAGTAAGACTCCATTCTAAAAACAAAAGGCAAAAAGGAAGGCTGGGGCCCTAGATCAACGATAGACTCACTGAACATGCTCAGTGAGGGCTAGATCAATGGTACACTTCCTGAGCATGAAGGATGGGCTCCCTGGCATTGTGGGAAACTGGGGGTGGGGGTGTGAACCAGAAAGCCACTCAGAAGGACAAGTGATTGAGCCATCAGACTAGTATTAGGGGTTGTGGGTGCGGTGCCAAACCAGTTGGCAAATTAACCACTTGCTTGAAGGTTTCCTTATTAGGGTTTTAGAAACTTATATGGACAGAGAGTGTGCCTCCGGGGTAGGCACATCCTCTGTAGACTCAGCTCAAATTCATGCGCCAGGTCCCAGTGAAAAAGTACTTTGCCTTCTAAGAGTTTAGCTTTGGGGCTAGAGAGAGGGTGCTGCAGTCTGAAAGTGACCCTCTATTCCAAAGGACCTGAGTTTGGTTCCCAGCACCATTCCAGGCAGCTCACAACCAGCTGCTTCCGTAGCTTCTGGGGATCTAACAGTTTCTTCTGGCCTCTGTGGACACACCTGGCACACACACACACACACACACCACACACACACTTTTAAAATCTAAAAATTTATCTTTCTCCTGACATTTATCCTAATAACTGACTGTCCAATTCCAATAGCTTAGGCCACTTAAAAACTTCCCAGGGAGTGACTGATAACTAAGAACAAACATGGATTCTTATTTTCATGGCAGTCAGCTCAAGAGTTCTTTATTTACACACACACCATTTATATTTATGATTATAAAAACCATCTTTAAAGCAGTTCTGATATTTCAAAGCCTTTGACACTGAGTTTTAATCCTGACCTTGAGATGCAAAGCACAGCACAGTAAAATAGGAATTTAAGATTTTTTTCCCCCTTTATTTAAGTGCTAGGGATTACACTCAAGTTCACGGAATGCTGCGTAAGCATTCTACCGCAAGTTATATCCCTGGCCCTCTTTGGAAATCTTTATTGGGGGGGGGGGGAGGGGGAGGGACTATTTGAAACTTAGAAGATTGGAAGGAGATTTTTCAGAAAATCTAAAGCCTTTGTTAATATCCAAATCCCACTTCTAAAACATAAAATACCCTATTATAAGCTCAGGTTTAAAAAAAAAAATCAATCAACTCCAGTAGGAAATAGAAAAGCACAGGAAACAGAAACATAAAAAATGAAGGCAGGGGATGGTAGGATGGCTCAGCAGTGTGTGCCTGCAGCCAAGCCAGACGGCCTGAGTCAGTTCCTTAGCACCTACATGGTAGGAGTTCGTCTGACTTCCACACACATACCTAGAACATGCCAACCTGCACACATATGCACAGGCACTCATGCAAATAAATATAATTTTAAAAAATTGCCGGTAGGAAAAAAAAATCAGTCTTTCTCCCAATATTTAATACTAACACAGCAGACAAATATCCTCAGAATAAAAGGGTGTCTCCTACCCCACTTCCCTAATACCTATCCCAGGCCTCTAGAATCGTCTTTTCATTCTTTGAGATTCACTGTTTAGCCAACAGGTAATTAATTATAGGCACTCTGAAGACTTGAGAGATACACACAGTCCTGACCCTCAGGAATTCATCTAGAAGACAGCCAGTCTGCATGAACAACCATGACAAAGCCCAAAGAAGGCTTTGGGAATTCTTAAGGCACTTGCAGTGAGGGAGAGCTGGATCGGTCCCAGTCTGCTACAGGTACTGGGTAGGAAGTACCAGGACAATCTAGATGCGCACCTTGAATGAGGAAAAGACACAAAACAGGAACAGCAAGGCACCTGGCCTGGCTGGCAGGGTGGGTATGCGAATCTCAGAGAGTGCCTAGTCAGTGCCAGGCGTTGTGCTAGAAGCTACATGTGCTTAAGGTTGGAGAAGCATTGTGGGAAATGAGTTGGCGTTAACACAGACCACAGAGTGTGACCAGGGAGGAGCTTGCAATGCAAAACAGCAGGTCTGATAAGCAAGGCAGAAGTTCACCATAGACACCAGTTTGTGCCAGGGCTCTTTACCAACAAACTCTGTGCCATCTCATCAAGCTGCTCTGATACAGGACAGGTGACCAGAAAGTGACAGGAGATTTATTCTTATTCTGGAATACCATTGACAAGAAGTCATCTATCTGAAGTCTTACTGTAGGAACTGCTGATGAGAAGAAATTGTAATTCCTTAACTGGAGCCTATCCCCACCCTTTCCCACCTTGGCTTGGAAAGCTTGAACCTGCCCATTGTGAGCCGTCGTAAGGTGGAGATGTCTGGCAGAGCCCAACTGACAGGAAGTCGTTTCACCAGCCTAAGGTTACCATTAACACGCTGAGCCACTGCCTTGAGCTAATTCTTGTTTGTTTTTGAAGTTTGGTTGAAATGTCACAAATGGAAAAATGAAGTCAAGCTCCCAGTTAGCCCAAGACTGGACACACCTGGTGCGAACCCAGCAAAAGACACTTACTTCATTAGCAGGAGAGGCAGGGTGAAATTTACATCTGAAATCTGCCTGCCGCAGGAGAAAGTGCTGAGGCCAAAGGGCTGTCTGTTTTTACAGCTGTGTCAAGTCCTGGTTCTTACTCCTACCAACACTCAGGAGCGCGGCAAGGGCCCAAGGAAAAATGGTCTCCAACCTCTTCAGCTGCAACTTGGCTCACAAAGGTTTTTAAGAACCAGTTAATGAAATAAAGCCAGACCAGATGAGGTGATATAATGAACTTTATTTCCACAGCTAATTTATATGTTTAAATCCCAAATATTGGTTTTTTTTTCTTTTAAAAAGTCAGAACACTAAATTATTGATGTGATTTTTGTAACCTCAAATTTAGCAGTTGCTTTTTGTACTGGCTTCACCAATGACTCATGAGTCCGTGCCATGTGCCATAACAGTTGGGCTTCTTAGAAGCCGATGAAAAGCAAAATTTCCCTCTTGCTTGAGAACAAAACTTGAATACCAATGAGTTCTTGATAGGAATTCTAGTTTCAAAGGAATTCTTGATTAAAATTTCTGATTCGTCATCAGTTTGCAAGAGGCAGTTTTGGCCCTCTAGCTTTGCCACACCCATTCACTCCAAGTAATGGCTTCTAAGAATTCTTTGGCATGAGAAAAACCACCACAACACTGACTGGCTTTATAAGTTTTACTTTTTCTATGGCTTTTCTTACAGGGGTATATCTGGAATGCCAAATGACACAGAAAGATTTGCAAATTACCACCTTTCAATCTGTTTTTTTTCAAAGCTGAGAAGAAACTCTGCAGCCACATAGTTAGTTAGCACCTTGGGCCTGCTTCTATGTCTACTGCAGCACAGGGAAGACTTGTCCACTGGGGGAGACCCGAGCCAGACTCTATTTGTTTCATGGCTGCAGGCTGTACACTAACAGACAAGTTAATATCCAACTGTCCTTCATATAGAAAAGGTATCTGTTATACCATCAAGTTAGAGGGGAGGGGCTGTGTCAAATACAATGAAGAGCAAGAACAGTAATTACCCAAGTCCTCTAAGTTTCCACTTGAAAACATATCTTTTGTTTATAGTTTTTGCCAGAACTTAGGTATTTCTCATCATGAAGGTAATGTAGCAGCCTACACTAGGGAAATCGCCAACATCTTGCTATTTAAAATATGGTTGCTACCTCCTACATCCCTATTAACACAGGCATAACCTGGAAGCTTGTTAGAAAAGTAGACACTCTAAACTGGATGTGATGTGGATGGCTGTAATTCCAGAACTTGGGACGTGGAAACAAAAGGCCCAGAAATCCAATGTCATCCTTGGCTATACAGTGAGCTCAATGTCAGTCTGGGTTACAAGAGATCCTGGGAAAGAACAAGGCAAAGGAAAGGGAAAGCTCGGGCTGAGGATACGGCTCAGTCCGGGTCCAGCGTGCTGGGTTCATTCCCAGCACAACATAAAACAAGGCATTATGACGCACACCTGTAACCTCAGCTATTGAGAGGTGGAGGTAGGAGGATCCAAGTTTAAGGCCATCCTGAATTACATAGTGAGTTCAAGGCCAGCCTGGGACACTCTGGAAAAGAAAAACAGAGAGGAACGAAGGAAGGAAGAAAGGAAGGGAAAGTAGATTCTCTGGCTCTGGTCAGAAACTTACTAAATCACATTGGTTCTTTATCAAGACACCAGATAAACTGTAGGTACTCTAAGATGGAGGGCCACTATGCCACCTTATAGGATGGTACACTCTCTAGAACAATCCAAATGGACAAGAGAGAGGAGAAAAATTAAAGACTCCTGTAGGATAGTATCAGAAAGGAATGAGTCAAGTACCATTTATCTAATAAGTTATCTTAAAATAGAATATATTAACATGATGGTGCACACCTTTAATCCCAGTAATTGAGAGGCAGATGAGGGTGGATTTCTGTGAATACAAGACCAGCCAGGTCTATATAAGGAGACCCTGTCTCAAACAAACAAACCCAACTGACTATACCAAAGGCTGCAGTTTAATTTATGCACTCACTCAACTCAACTCATCCTATTTATCCATCCAATGTTACCACATAAGCAAAAAATAGAATAGACAGTTTCCTGCTTTCATAAAACTTACAATGAGGTAGAAGATTACACACAAAGCACCACAGAGAAGGCTCCAAGTGTCAACTGCTGTTATATATGGAAGAGAAAAATCTGTGGGAGATGGTGTAATTAAAAAATTCCTGTGGTCCAGAAGTCAGCAATTTCTGGTTTATTAGGCTATTTGTGATAGGACAGCTGTGGATCACATGGTTCTGGTGGTCCCACTGCCAGCAGAGTTCAGTCAACAGAGATAAGCAACACAGGTTCATCTAATGGAAGAGCCTCTAACGCAATGCCTGGCAGTCAACATGGGCTTTGGCTGGCCAGAGGGTATGACTGGTCATCATTAGTAAGGTGATTTGAAATGCCAGCACTGCCCTAAGTCCAGTGTGTGCTGCCACACAAGTGAGCAGTACACACTTGAGGACATAGGAAATCCAGCTGTATGACTCGCTTAGTCTGCTGACCTCCCTCTGGACGGCAAAGAAAGCCCGCAGGGAGGACAGGGGGAGAAATGAAACAAGAACCAAAGGGGACAGCTATAAAGAGAGCTCAGCGGGGGCCAGAGACATGGCTCAGTGATTCTTGAAGAGGATCTGGGTTCAGTTCCCAGCACCCACATGGTGGCTTATACTATATGGGTAAAGAGATTAGAGGGACCCAACACCCTCTTCTGACCAGCTTGAGCTCCTGCATACATGTGGAACACACACACACACACACACACACACACACACCACATAACACACTCAGGAACACACACAGTAACAGAGAGAGATCTCAATCGTGACTTCACGGCAGATGGTGATGGCAGCGGTACCACTGATATTTCATTTTCCTAGATTCAAAGGAAAGACCATTGCCATGTCCATAAAGTTAAAGTCCTTAAAGGCAAACCCAGGCTTCCCGTGCCTCCTACACTACAGTTCCTTCAAAGACACGAGAAAACCCTCAACCCAGAGGAATCCAGAGGTCTTCCAGGAGGAAACTGCCACTTACATGCATGGTATAAGTCTCAAAGGTGGCAATTTTATACAAAGAAAAGGTACATAGTGTTAACAGACAATAGCAGAGGAGTGTGTGAAACGGGGACAATGAAAGTCAGCCATGACCCAGCAGCCACTTAGCGTGGACAAACCTGTGAACAGGATGTGACTAAAAAGAGAGTTGTATGAATGTACAAGAAGACTGAGATCATGTAGAATAAAACAAACATGCATAAATAAAACTCAGTACTACATATGTCCTATAGAGAGCAGAGTCACACATGCACACGCACTCATGCATGCGCTCACACACACAAGCATATGTGCTCATACTTGCACGCTCCATATTCTCTTTTCTCAGGCTAATTACTGAATTTACTAAGGTATTTATTTCCAATGGATACTTAGGCAAAATATTCTAGGTTGCTAGTGACCAGAGTTTTCCTTAATCCCCAAGGACTACTGGCCTTCATACCAGAATCTTCTTATAAGGGTCAGGTATGAGGGTGCATGCCTACAACCCTAGCACTTAGAGGCAAGAGAATCAGGAGTTCATAAAGGCACATGAATCCATGTCTCAAGAAAATCAAAACCAACCAAAGAACTAACGTAAAAGGGGAACTAATTCAAATATTGAAATAATGTCAAAGGCAGTGTCCTTAAGCTAGATTACTATTTGGTTCCCCATTCCATCCTCTGTGTCATCAGAATTCTACTTCTGTATACAAGATGTCCTCATACCAACAAACCACAATAATGTGCACAAACCCATAAAGTATCTGTGGTATGTCAAGTTTCCAAGAGGCAAAAAAAGTGACTACAACTGAGCTGCCTCTCTGATGTTAGGTACCATTTCACAGAAATCCAAAAGCAAATCCATTCTAAAGCAGAAAGAACCCTAAACTCAGGTCAGCCATTCGTTTGTGGCAGTTGTCCAGGGTCAGCATCTGGGAAGCACTCACCCCCATGACTCGGCCTCGCTGCTCCACATCTTCCCACATGAAATGAACTATGATCCGGCACATGTATTTCCCAGTCCGGCCTTCCTGCTTCATTCGGACTAGACACATCCTGAGTGGAAGCAAAACAGCTGTTGGATAACTCCATTTTCTATGAATTCACACAGTTCACAGAAGAGTGATTTTAGCACAGCACACTGAATCAGAAACCCAGGGGTGACCTTATTGTCGCTAATATCCGTGCTATATTAAAGCTGGAGCTTTAAGACAGCTATGACACAGGCGCTGTGAAAAAGCCCATCTCAAGTGTACAGTTTGGAAAAAGCTTGCATATAGGCTGGGCAGTGGTGGCACACGCCTTTAATCCCAGCACTTGGGAGGCAGAGGCAGGAGGATTTCTGAGTTCGAGGCCAGCCTGGTCTACAGATGAGTTCCAGGACAGCCAGGACTACACAGAGAAACCCTGTCTCAGAAAAAGAAAAAAAAAAAGAAAAAAAAAAAAAGAAAAAAAAAAAGCTTGCATATTACACATGATAACGTAAGTACCATGCACGTCCTCATCTTTGGATGAGGATACCTCAGAAGCTTCCCTCACACACGGAAGAACTCATACTTGGTTGGTAGAAGATACTTGAGTCTGAATCCTCCATTCGGCTGGGGAAGATATGTGTTCACCACTATAGAATTTTTAAATGTGGGCAAAGAAATTTCCTGACCAGTGTAGTAGCCACCAGCTACTTTAGATATGGCTAGTCCAAGGATTTCAAAGTAGTAAGAAAAAAAATGACATTCTTTTATATTGCTGGCACATTAAAATATTAGTCCATATAAGTTTAAATAAAATCTATCACTGAATCAGTTTCCGGGGCGAGGACATGGCTCAGTAGGTAAGAGCACTTGCTCTATAAACACGGAGAAAGGAGTCAGAATCCCAGCGCCCACATAAAGAGACTCGTGTGGCTGGGCATGCCTGTGACTGTGATACTGGGGCTGGAGACAATGAGCTCCAGAGAGCTCACTGGTCAGCCGGCTTTGCCCAAGCCATGAGCTTCAGAAGAGCAATAGAAGAAGGAGCATAACGCCTTCCTCTGGCCTCCCGCGTGGGTGTGTGTGTGTACATTCACATGCACGCTCCACCCACCCCACCCCCACAGTAAAAACCAACATTCTTTTCAAAACCACTTTCATTTTGCCCTTTTACTTTTAAAAATGTAGTTAGAAATGTAGAAACTCTTCCATTATATCTGTGGCTTCCATTCTACTTGTCTTGGCTAATATTCTTCAGCTATACAGACACTGAGAATATTACAATTACATATCTATAATTACCAAACCGTTCTCCCACTAGATGTGACTTCCATTGAAGGTAAAGATCAAGTTTGGTTTTGTTTATCTGTTGCTTTGTTTTCAGACAGGCTCTCAGTATGTGTAGCCCTGGGTGTCCTGGAACTTCTTATGTAGACCAAGCAGGCCTCAACCTCAAACTCAAGAGATCCACCTGCTTCTGCCTCCTGAGTGCTGGGACTAAAGGTGTGTGCCACCACCACCCAGCAAGAATTTTGTCATTTTTATTAGCTTAAAAATATATATTCAGGAGTGGGAGAGATCGCTCAATAGTTAAAAGCATATACTACTCTTCCAAAGGACCCAAATTCAGTGTTCAGTTCCAGCACCCACATCAGAAGACTCACAACCACTGTATAACTGAGGCTCAGGGAGGCTTCTGGCCTCCTTGGATACCAATACTCACATGCACCAACCCACCCACACACAGGTGCACACACATGCAATTAAAAATAATCAAAATCTTTTTAAAGTATTGTATTTGATTATAAAAAAGAATATACTCAAGGTTACTAACTTTTGAAAGTATCCCTAATGTTATTCTTATGACAAACTGAATTCTAGTGCTTTGAACTAAGTATCAAGTGACTGTAGCAGACTAAAAGACAATTCCTGCTATAAGAATATCTTATATGACAGATCTATCTCACACAGAACCGCCCATCAAAAGCAACTGCAAGGGCCTGGAGAGAGGCTCAGCACCTAAGTGTACCTGAGTGGATGGAGATTGAGGAAGTCTCAAGTGAATGAGGTCCAAAGTGAATGTGTATTTTGACATGGGAATGGCCATATCTTGAGGACGCCTTAGACCCATTGGGAAAATTGGCAAAGCCATGACTCATATGACCCAGGCCCAGGTGCAACAGAAATGGCAAAGCTTTTCTTGGGAGTCAAAATTTTAGATGATGTCTCCCCTGAAACAGTGGAGGTAGCAATTGCATTAGCTCAACACTTACAGGTGTTCACTTTTCATTTACCCGCTGCCCCTAGCAGCATGCATGTACTGCTACTGCAGAGAACCCAGTTCAGTTCCCAGCACCCACACTGAGTGGCTCACAGTGGCCTATAACTGTAGCTCTATGGGATCGAGTACCCTCTCTGGCCTCCTTAGGCACCCACATACATATACATAAATAAAATAAATCGTTAAAGGAAAATCAGCAAGGAGTAGTGGCATCTGCCTTTAGTTCCAGCAGGGATGAGAGGATCTCTGTAAGTTCAAAGCCAGCCTGGTATACATAGAGTGATTCTGTCTGGGGGGGAGTGGGGGGGAAGGAAAGAAAAAGAAAGAAAGAAAGGAAAGAAGGAAGAAGAGAAAAGAAAACCAACTTACAGGTTTCTATATAGAGCAGCTATGAGGACATACACATACAAACCATACACAGGAGGTAGAGGCAAGAGATTGGACGTTCAAGACCAGCATGAGCTACAGAGCAAGACCCTGTCTCACTACTCTCCTTTGTAAAAGAAAAATCTACAAGCAACAACGGAACGATTCCAGCCCAACCTATCTCAACATCTCCATGACTAAATTGGGAGGAAACATACTTATCAAATGGGCAGATGACAAGCTGGGCAAGAGAATAAATATGTTACATGACCCAAGCATGAACCAAAAATGTCTCCACAGTCTCACAAGAATCTGAACAGAGAAAAACACAAGGTCCTGTACTGGATCTAGTAGATAAAACTCCAGAGGTCCGGGATACATGAATCACAACTACCTATGTAAAAGAGCCTTAAAAGGGGGAGGGGGAGAGAGAAAAGGTACTAGAACACGCACAGTGCAAGTCAATAGTGATGCCGACCCCAAATAATGTGCTTTAGATAGTGAAATATGTCCCCAGTGTGCAAAGCGATACTCAAAATCTTGCTTGGTACAGCAGCATCTACTCATTCTAATTTTGAACATTATATCTCAAGAGACAAGTGCTTCCAGTCATATTAAAGAGTAGGTTCTGGCCTCCTGCACGTAGTGAGTCTATAGCTAACGATGGTGCCGTACACTGAAGGTGGCTACAAGAGAGGGATTCTGTAGTTTCTCAGCCTACAGAAATAACTCGTGAGATGGTGGGCACATTAATGACTCTGGTTTGATTAAAATGCAATGTACATGTGTCAAAATAGTATATAATCTATAAATATGTATGGTGGGCCAATTAGAAACAAAATTAAAATTAAGAGAAGAGGAAGAGGAAAAATGATCAGAGAGCAGACTGACAAGGGGGCTCAGAAGATGAAGGCACCTGCCACCCAATCCTGATCGAGTTTAGACAAACACACACACACATTAGTAAATAGTAAATAAATAAATATAAATGTTGAGAGACAGAGACCAAAGAATTTCTAACTTGGAGAAAACAGGAGACAGGCCCTAAATTTGTCTATTCAAATATTAAAATCAAAACCAGAGGTTGGGCCAAAGAGAAAGATTTACTGAACAAAGTAAAAATTGTCCAGCGGGAAAGTATGTAAAGACTTAAGTACCAGAATGGACAACTTCAAAATTTGGAAAACTATTTTGTTCATGAAAGAATAAATTTCTAGTTCCCGGGCAGTGGTGGCGCACGCCTTTAATCCCAGCACTTGGGAGGCAGAGGCAGCGGATTTTTGAGTTCGAGGCCAGCCTGGTCTACAGAGTGAGTTCCAGGACAGCCAAGGGCTATACAGAGAAACCCTGTCTCGGAAAAAAAAACAAAAAAGATAAATTTCTGGTGAGCATCAAGCTTTTTTTTTTTTTTTTTAAGATTTGTTTTTAATTGTGTGTGTGTGTGTGTCTGGTGGGTACGTACATATGAGTTTACATGCCCTCAGAGATCAAAGGAACTGGATTCCCTGGAGCTGAGTTAGAGGTAGTCGTGAGCAGCCCAGTTGAATGCCGGAACCAATTCAGATCTCGTCAAGCAGGTATCTACTGTTAACCACAGTCATCTCTCCAGACCCAGAGCCTGCAGCTTTCAAACTAGAGGTTCACTACTGACCTCAAGTGATCTGCTGGCAATTTCATTCTAACTTTTAACCTCTGAACCCAGTTAGTACCTAAGATAGGAGATTTGGAGATGATAATGAAACAGGCTGTGAAAAATCTAGGTGACAGCACTGACAGAGAGCACACTGCACAGAAGAGATGTCCTGGGTGACAGCAGGTGACAAGAGAGCACACTGCACAGCAGAAATGGCACTGGGCAAGGCTCAGTAGTACTTTTTAAATAAATTATCAATTTGTTCTTGTCAGCCTCTCACCTGAAAAGATGCAGTGTGCTTTGATACATAAATGTCATAGGAGGCCAATTCATCAATAGCAACAGTGAGGTAATAGAATTTTCATTTATTTGAAAATTCTGCAGTCTGTTAATACACCTGCCCACTGAGGTCTAAAAGGCACAGATTTTTTTCAGACCACAAACTTTCTTAACTATATCAACATAAGGTGAAGTTTTTTTTTTTTGTTTTTTTTTTTGTTTTTTTCCCCGAGACAGGGTTTCTCTGTATAGTCCTGGCTGTCCTGGAACTCACTCTGTAGACCAGGCTGGCCTCGAACTCAGAAATCCGCCTGCCTCTGCCTCCCAAGTGCTGGGATTAAAGGTGTGGCCCACCACCGCCCAGCAAGGTGAGGTTTTTGGGGTTTCACAGAACAGCTTGTTCTATAGCCATTATAAAGTCACAATGGTCAGCTAGGCTAAAAAGGTCATATAGAATGAAGGCACTCTCAGGGCTGGAGAGATGGCTCAGTAGTTAAGGGTATTGATTGCTCTTCTGGAGGTCCTGAGTTCAATCCCAGTACTTAAATGGTGGCTTAAAACTATTTGTAATGGGATCCAGTGCCCTTCTGGTGTGTGAGAAGACAAAGCACTCACATAGAGAAAGAGGAGGAAGGAGAAGGAACAGGAGGAGGAGGAGGAGGAGGAGGAGGAGGAGGAGGAGGAAAGAAAGAAGAAGAAGAAGAAGAAGAAGAAGAAGAGAGAAGAAGAAGAAAAGAAGAAGAAGAAGAAGAGGCAGCAGCAGGAACTCTCAAGCTAATTGACATTTTACCCAGTAAACATAAACTGAGCTCCTATTATGTGTAGGTACATGGCTGAATGAGTAGGTATTACACTGATGGCAAAGACATGAGCCCAAATTTCAAGCCATGTGTCTCCTAGGAGAAGCAAAGCACACAGAAGCCACAGAAAAGGGCTGGTGAGATGCCTCCAGGGTAAGGGCACTTGCTGCCAAGCATGACTCCCTGGAACCCACATAGTAGAAAGAGAATTGACTCCCAAGAGCTGTCCTCTGACCTTCACATGCATACCATGGCACATATGCACATATGTGTACATACACACAAAAAATAAATACATATAAAACAAAAGAAGTCAGTGTCTCAAGACAAAACTGTGCAATGGAGTTTAAAGATTATCTTAGGATGAATAGGATCTGAGGAAGCTGGATGGAAAGGAAACATATGTGGGCCTTGGAAGGATGAGCTAAAGCGAAGACAGAACAAATGGTAAAAGGCTTCCGAACAGACAGAACACAGAGAACAAAAGTAGGGCCAAGGGAGACATCAGCACGGGTTAAAGGAACAACGACTTCCTTAATCTGTGGCTGGGTAGAGCATAAGAAGCAGGGAGGTGAAGCCAGAGAAGTCATGGGTGGCTTTGAAGGATCATGCTAGGAAAGTCTGGCTTTCTTAAGCAGACAGTGCTGGGCCACTGGAGGAAAAGCCTAGAGAGATGAACATGCCTGCACTCAGCAGTTTAGTCTCGGAGAAGCTAACTCTCCTCCCAGCATCGCTGCTTGCAATTAAACATCAACATCACCAAGGCTGGAAGGTGACAACCAGGAGGCATTCTTTCATTGTCTGGCCTGGAAATACAAGACTGCACTGCCTCTGGAGAGAAATGTAAACAGTGACGTCTGCTTTAAACCTCTATCGTTAAAACGGTGGTGCTGCTAATAGTTTAGAAAATGTGGGTTGAAGGCTGTCAGCAAGCGAAGGTCAAATTACTTCTAAAGCACTACAGCAAACTCACTCCATGGATATGTGGCCAGCGCAAGCACCTATTCGGTATAAACTCTACAGCAAATCTCTCCTTACAAAACCAAGGCAAGAATTGGTTTTCCTATCAGAACGTACAGAAAGCTCCTGTGTCCTGTCAGGAAAATGTCAGATTCTGATCCACAGGGCTCTCAGCCACCAACACTAACTAAAAGTTCATTGATTTGCCCTACATTTGTGAATCAAACTCTCTAAGAAGTTAAAGACAAAGTCCCATTGTGAAGAACTTTTGTAGTTACTCTCCTAAAAAAAGAAAAGGCAGAGCTGAGAAGACCAGGCACACAGGGGACACAGGCGCTGCCTTGGGTGTCCTGCAGGGTGAGCAGCAAGGCCAGCTCCTGGGACACCCTACCTTGAAGTTCACATTCAGTCCCTGCTTAGTAACTGCTTCTGAAGCAACTTACACGAATGGAAAGGAAGACTCCTCCCTACCCCTTCCAAGCAGACTTCTCCTGCAGCAGGAGTCCTTCTATATGGTCTATATACACACAAGCTCCAGGGTCCAAGCCTCCCTTTCTACACAGGGTGGCAACTTTTCCTTTCTTTGCCATGCCACCATCTACACACTCTCCTCTGACATTGAGAAGTGAGGAGGCGAATCCCTAGAGACTCACTGGCCCTCTAGCCTAGCCCATGAAGGAGACTCCATCTTAAAGAAGATGAAAGATGAAGACCATACCCAGGTTTTTCCTTTGACCACTACCTAGGTGCAGCAAAGGCATCAAAACCAACCAATCAACCAAATAAACAAACAATAACCCCAAGCAGTTAGACTAATATCTGATCTAGGCCAAATTCATCTTATCTGGCAATTTTTAATATTCTAAAAATGACTAAGAAAGAAAAAACTTAAAGAGCAAAAGAACAAACGCCACTCAGGGCTTTGAAACACACATGCGAGCACGCGCACACGCGCGCACACACGCACACCTCAAACTCAAGCTCCTCCTGCTTCATACTGGGTATGGTAGCTTATACCTGTAATCCCAGCACTCAAAGAGGCTGAGGAGGTCCTCCATTAGTTCAAGTTCAGAGCTAGCCTGAACTACATAGTGAATTCCAGATAGCCTGGAACAAGTATGAGACTTTAACAGACACACACATGGCTGCATGCACATGATGCACAGACATACATATAGGCAAAACATATATACACTTAAAAGGAAAACAATTTTTAAAGATTTTTAAGAAAGAAAAAAAAAAAACAAAACACGTCTAGAGCATAATCTACCCAAAGTTACATACCTAGTGTCAACGCTGAGACTTGCACCTAGAATTATACTGAAGTTTACTTGCCTCATTCAACGACCAGAACAAACCTTCCAGGATCGTTGGCTTGTTTTCCCTTTAATCTGCACAGGGCATAGTTTTAAAACTAGCATCACACTAGAAGAAGCATATTGGAGGACTGGTGAGACTGTTCAATGGTTAGTGACACAGCTGCTCTTGCAGAGGACTGGTGTTTGGTTCTCAGAGCTCACTCAGTGGCTCACAATCATCTATAACTCCAGTTCCAGGGGTCTAATGCCCTCTTTGACCTCTGAGGGCACCAGGTACACATGTGATGATATATACATATACAGATGTGCAGTGGGCACCGGGTACACATGTGATGAATACCAACCACCACACACACACGCACAACACACACACACACGCACGCCACACACACACATATATATACAAAGATGTGCACAGCTCCTCCCTAACCTATACGTAATTAAAAATTTAAAAAACCTAAAATCCAAATGAAAACACCACATTGGAAGAGATTGATGCTAAAGCCGATACGAGTTTACCTGTAAGACAAAAGCCACTCCTAGAAAGGAGGAAACCAAATTTTACTAATGTTGCAAGCCTATGACTCCAGCACAGAGAGGCTGAGGTGAGAACATACTAAATTTGAGGGCAGCCTAGGATACACAGGGAGACCCTGCCTCAAAAAGCACAGAGGTTGATGAATTGCCACCAAAACCAAAAAACGATTAACAGTAGACAGAACAGATTAAAACTACCAAGTGAGACCCAAAGGCGAGATACAAATTGGAAAGTGAAAGTGAAATTAATGAAACAAACTCAAAATGTCTCATCTGAAGACCAGATGACCAAGGGTCTAAGACAAAGCTTACACAGGCCACACCCTCACCGTAGGAGAGTCAGTATGAGCCAGTCAGCTTGGAGAATACTGAATATTACAATTACACAAAAGAACCAGGCAGCTCAGTCTAACCCTTAGCTGACACTGTGTATGTGCTCCTTATACTAATGCTCATGTTAAATGCTTGTTTGCTTGTTTCTCCTCATTCTTTCTTTTAGAAGGGGTTAAGGCTCAGGCTAGGCTTGAATTCCTTGATCCTGCTGCTGCTACTTCCAAAGAGCTGGGATTACAGCCCTGTACCACCACACCTTGGTCTTATGTTAAATGTTGAAAAGGGCTCTTTGGGGAGGGAAGACTTACAGACTAAAACAAAAATGACCCTTACAAATCCACAATAAACATTAAAAAGAAAGTGATAATAAAATTCTTGTATTAATGAGTCACTTGTTTAACAAGTCTTCGTGAGCACCTACTCCAAATGCAGGCTGATCTGTGAGCGCTCTGCTCCACGACGAGCCCCCATGCTCCTCCCACAGATGCTGATGCTCTTAAACCTGCAATTTATTATTGAGGTTTTAAGCCTCAGCACTATCCCTGTCTCTCAGTGATTCCAGTGGCTCATAAATAACCCTGATCTCTTTTACATATAAGGAAGGCGAAGAACCCAGCTAGCAAAGTAAAGAAAAACAGGAGTGTCCAAGCCTTCCTCTCCCCAGGCTCTGTAAAAGGCCAGCCCAGAGACAGGCTCTACAGTAGAAGACCTGATGCATCTGTACCCAGCACCTGCCTCTATTTACACAACTATTTATTTAGCACAGCTCTCTGCCTTTCTTGTGCTTAAGTGACCTAGGTCACACGGTGGAGAGAAGAGAGGAGCTGAAACACAGCTGGAGCTCCCCTCCCCACCCCCAGTCAGTGTCTCTCACACTATTCCTTCAATTCAGTGAGGCCCAGCACAGCAGCCTCTTCCGCTGAGAGAACATCCCTGTCTGCACAGTCAAAAGAACAAGAGCCT
Source organism: Mastomys natalensis (assembly GCA_021653895.1). Lineage (NCBI taxonomy): Eukaryota > Metazoa > Chordata > Mammalia > Rodentia > Muridae > Mastomys > Mastomys natalensis. The sequence goes on from JAJTUV010001105.1 coordinate 2,422,099, forward strand.
CTCCTCTCTAGCCTAGAAGAAAGGTCATGACTGCCTAGCATGCAACGAGAGGGCAGAATTCTTGTGATTCCTAATGCTGCTCTCCTGCCACATTTTGGCTGCTCTGAACATCCTGTCTCACTCCACCAGGTTTGGAATGTGGCCTTGTTCAACCAAATCTACTGTTGAGAAGATCTGATTCTGAATTCTGTGATCAGTGGGCATGGGTGCAGGTCTACCACACTGACAGCTATAAAGGAATCTCAAGTGGGATTTTGATAAAGCTTGTTTACCTTACTTTATCATCTACTGAGACCATGAGAGAGATGCCAACATGGCCACACTCAAGCCCCTTAGTTTGCTAAGGAGTGGTTTATTTATTGGCGCGCTGGCTTGCTGACCCTTTCCTGGGGCTATGTACATGGCTGTCTCTACCTAGTTTCCTAAACTTCCTCTCTAAGCTTTCTAGGGGGAGCACGGTAGCCACCAGATTTGTCTGTGGCAAGGGCAAAATGCTTCCTGAAACCATCTCATCTGACGTGAACTACATAAGCTACATATGGCTTGCAACCAGATCCATAAGAACAAGGTCGTGGCTGGCAAGCACCAGGGCACTAAAAGGGCATGTGTGCTGATAAAACGCTTCTGCGTGGGCCTTTGGTTTGAATAAAAACAAAGGAACTCAACAACCTATGTGCGGGATGTGTCAACACAGGCTCTGGCTGGCGGGAGGAGAACAAAGCTGTGCACACAGCCAGGGCACACCATATATAGCAGGTCTGAAGCTGCTGGAGTCCAGCAGGAGCCTGGAGGCCCTACAGCTACATCAAAACTTCAAGGGTGGTTTTAAAGAGGCCTGGCAGATGCTGCCAATGCTTGCCAGGGCTGTTCTCTGGCTGGACTGTGATGGGGACAGTGTTTTCCACCCTTTCCAGTCCATACCTTACCTCCCTTTCTTCTTTACTAGAGTCTCCCCTGGCTCCCCAATGTTCATCCTCCATCTTTCTTTGGCACTTGAAACATCTTTCCAGGTTCCTCCGGCTCTGGACGCCTAAAGGTCACGGATCGCAGACCTTAAACATTTACTGTTTCCAGGGCTTTCTAGGACACAGACAGTAAATGCCAAGAAAAGCAGCACTCACTTTAGAGCTGGTAGTTGAAAAGGCATTTCTGTCATTATCTGTATTTAGAAGAAGAGACCCTGGACCCCTTGGCCACCAAGAAAGCACACTAGGGCATTAACAGTTCACAGAGTCAGCTTGGGTTTGTCTCAGATTCTCCGCTGCTATGTGAGACATGAAGTGACTTGTGACAAATGTGTTCAGATCACCAGAACCATCCCTCCTCGTGTAAAACAAGGGAAATGAAGTAGAGATGTGGCTTTGAAAACTGCATTCTGGGTTTACAGGAAGCTGCTTCAGGGTCCTTTTACACATATAAGAAGTAGCCATGTCATTTCCACATCCTTCACACCAACCAGCAACTTCTTCATCCACTTAAGACAGTGTGGCTGAGATGAGATTTACTCTGCATGCACAGAATTCAGCACTTAAGAGTGCAGATCGATTCTGTGGAGGACCTGAGTTCTGGAATTTCAAAAACTTTCACAATGAAATAACAAATGAGGGCATTTATAACTTGAATGTAATTTTAGCTTTACGAAATGATAGGGGACAAGGAGAGAGGCTGAGACTTAAAGAGAGGGCTCATATATAAATAATAACAATAGTTATTATTATGACCCGCCTGCCTCTACCTCCTGAGCACTGGGATTAAAGGCCACCACCACCAGCTTAGTTGTTCTATGTTTTATTAAGGCAGAGTGATGAAGCAGGACATAGGACACCCTCCTTTGGACTCTGCACACAAGTCACATGCAGACAGACACATACACATGTACAAACACAAATCATGTAATACACATACGTATGTATCAAAATATTATACGGTTATCCATTGACATGTGTAATTTTTATGTTTTTATATATCAAATTTTTAAACTTAAAATTGTTTAAAATGAGAACTACCAAAGAATCACAGAGGAACCGCCTTCAGATGGAAGGGGAAGGCTTTATAAAGAACATAATGTCTAAATTATATGTTGAGAAAAACAAGAGTCTATCCAGTAGTAAGAAGGATAAAGACCAAGACAACCACAGAATGGTAGACAAGAACAGTAAAGGTACAGGCTGCATCTTCTAGGACATGAATGGCAGAAACTTGAGAGCAGAGGTGGGAATCAGGGACTGGTGGTTCCACCCTGGTGATATCAATTTGGTGGGTTAAACCTTCACCTACCTTCTGTGTAAAATTAGTCCAAACAGAATAGGAAGTATCAGACATTTCCTGGTGTTGTTAAGACAAACTTTACATGTTTGCATCCAATGTGAGCACTGGTTACAAAGTAAACTCACCTATTACTGTTAGCTCAGGGTCAAAGAGCTAGGGCTACGTAACGAATGACTGACTGACCAGGCAAAACAAATGGAGGACAGGCAAGACGAGCTCCCAGGTCTCTGGTACAGGCACCTGAATGGACTCACAATGCTGGCTAAGGAAATGTGCAGAAGGCTGTTTTACCAAGCCCATGTAGGGATGCTGGGTAACTCCAACGGCATCTTTTTCAGCAGCTGCAGTCAAATCTGATCTTGTTCAGCAAAGACAACAGACACACAGCACCACTGCAAGCTCACTGAATATACAACTAACAAAGGAACAGAAGGGAGTCTACCCACACAAAACGTAAGGAGAAGTGTAACATCGTCAGTGTAGAGCATTGCTGGCATCTCCTTCCTATCTCACCTGCCAATAAGGACCCAGCACCTAAGGGCGAGAGTCACTATGGGGCCTAGGCAAACATTGAGGAAAGCCTCCCATCAGGGGACTTTCTTTTACTAGGAGTCTGTCTGGTGTGGTTTTGTTTGGTGGGGATTTGTCCTTCCTCCTAAGCCTCTGTACCCCTCCCTCCCGCTGCCCCTCCCTCCCAGCTGCCACTCCAGAGGTCCCTGCAGTGTCTCTGCTTACTGCACTCTCAGTCGAGTTTATCCTCTGGGATCTCAGAGCTAAGAGAACAGAACTAGAAGAACCTAACTTTTCACAGACTTGATGGGTAGATCCATCCTCTTCTGTTTTCACCCCTCAGGAGAGAGGGAGTCCCCAATTCTCACAAGATCACTACACATCTGGGCCCCAAACCACTTTTCTGGTGACCCTCTGACTACATTCCTCCAAACACTTCAGCCAATTGGCTGCCTTCAAACACTCCGAGTTCTGTAGGTCCAGAACCTCCCTCCTGCAATGAATTCAGACGCAGTCTACCTTTGTGCTTCTGCAGCTTTTCCTTGGGCTTTAAGCCAGGCATTTCATTATCATCTACTACAGACAACCTCGATCAAGGCCCATCTTCTTCTAGTTTCCTGTGAAATGTGTGAACCGAATCACAGCCTTATCTCCAGTACCTCACAGTCCCGAACACATAGTAGGTCCTTGACAAGGATTTGCTGAGTTAAATCAAAAAGCTGCTGAGACACCCTACCAAAACCTATATAGATCGTGAGAATTAAGCGCAAGAAAGAGGCTGAAGAGAGACAAAGAACAGATGCTCTTCCTCACTTGTACTCAACTGGCGGTGGGACACCCCATTCCTCTAAAAAAGTTACCTTCGGCAAGAAGAGCTGAGCAGACACAGTTTGGAAAGTTTAAAGAAATCCAAGTAATTTCAAGGCTCTCTCAGCTATTAGTCAGGTGTTGACCTTGGGATGTGGTCACAGGGATTATATATTTTATTTTGCCATCCACTCCCTCTCCCACTCGGATACCTCTAGCTATATGGGCAATAAAGAGTCTTTCATACGGGCTCTGAATATTATCATTGAGCTCCTCTGGGGACGGCTTAGCCTTCTCGCAACCCTCCCCCTTTCCAATGAGTAATTCTACCATCCAGTCCTCACTCTTAAAAAAAGTAGTTTTCTTCTCAATGTATCCAGTATCCCTCCCTGCACCCTGTGCTTAACCCCCACCACGGACACCAAAGGCAGACAGTGTGCCTTCTCAGTCGCCTGACAAGGAGTACAGTATCTACCTGAGGACTAGCAGCGCTAGAAAAGGCTCCAACAGTCGAAGCGCAGTCTTCTCTCCTATGAGCGCCACTTATATACACTGTGCAACTTAGCAACACAGTTTATACCTGGCCTATATCCCTCACTGGGCTTCTTGAGAGCCAGCCTAGTATCCAGGGAAGTATCTAGGGCACAGTGTCCCTTCTATAAACTACTGGTTTAGAGGGTTCAAAAAAAAAAAAAAATCCATAAAATAAGCTGCCCCTTCAGGCTCCTCAGCCAAACTCAGGGAAGATGTGAGTTTGGAAAGAGGGGCATTGCAGAGACTAACAGGACCAAACATCGTTATACAGTAGCTAGGCCTATGGTGCAAGGCGCAGCTAAAGGCAGGCTCGAACAAGGGTGCTTTGACAGGCAGTCAATCCCACGCATCCATGGAGCATTCACTATGGTCAGTGTAGTCACCAGGTCTCCAGAGTTTGCTCTCCCAAGCTCTGGCAGCTCCCCCAGCTCCCACCTCAATGACTCCTATATCCCCCTTTGACCTTTGACCTTTAATGCTAGGTAATAGTAGATGAAAAATGGATTTTTTTACTTCTCAGCTGAAGGAAAAATTATACTGCTTAAGGTGTTAAATATTTTCACATGCAACAACTCTGGCTTACCCTAACCTGCACGCACACTCAGAGGCACAGGCGTAAATGTCAGTGGTATAATTTGTTATAGGTTTCTGATGACCAGCAATGAAAATGACCACGAATTCTCACAATTCAAACCACTTTTACGTAAATGTGAACTTTCCTAAAACAGCGAGGGACGGAACTTTTCCATCCAGCCTCAGAGAGTCTTGTAGAGATACTGATAGCATTATTCATGGAGTTAGGTGATCTTTGAAAAAAAAAAATATTACAAATATTGGTTTCTTTCTGGGTTTATGCTTTGACCTTTAATAAAAATGTGCTTCAAGGCACCACTTATGAAAATGAGAGGGACAGGTTTTCACGCCTGAACAAGTGCCATTTATATAATCAGACCCGAGGAGAGCCTCGTCTTAACGCACACACATGCATTTGACCTCACTTACCAGACGTGAAGCAGGGTTATAAGAAACCAGGAGTTGAATGTATCTGGCATCTGACACCCTAGAAAATAACAGCAAAGTGTGAACAGGTGAAGGTGCAGTGGAGGCATACAGACTTGTTTTAAACCTCTGCTGGGAATCTGTTCAACTAAAATATATGGCAGTGTGGTATTTCTGACCATGCTATTGTAGAAAAGATCAGTAAAAACATAATGTAGAACCATGGGCTAGAGCCCCAGATGCAGACAACCAGTTTTCCAGCTGCAGCCTTGTTGTCGCCTTGGGCAGACAGTAGCCTTATAGCCCTGGGCAGACTGCTTCTTCCCTCTGAATTTCTCACAATGTGGCAGACACGACCTCGTCCGTTCCTTCCAACCTCCTGAAGTTCTGTGCTATTCTCCCTTTCTTGGCTTGAAGCCTACAATGCTAAGCACATCCCGCATTCCCTGTTCCCCTGAAGCATCAGCTACTGAATCGCTTGAGCCCTGCTGAAAAGGTTGAGCCTTCTGGCCTCTGTTTCCAAGTTTTTAAAGACAATCCAGTGTGGTACGGCCATGAATGTGCCAAATGATTTACCAAAATAACCGGGATGGGGAAAAGTGAAACTCTTAGGAGCTAGGGCTGAACAGGGAAGCGGACTGCAGCTACTCAAAGGCCAGACTTCAGCCCCCAGGGACGACCTAGGCTGTTGGTTTATATCCTGTGAGCCAGGTCTCAGTTCAGACATCCATGCCTCTCAATTCTCACTGTCTGAGAAAGTCCTCTGGTCAGCTAAGGGATGCTCACTACAAGTTCCCTCCTTACATGACAAGGAGCAAAGCTTGACAAGGGGCAAGAAGGATGATGGATGAATGAGAGAAAATTAGTGGGCATGTGAGCCCTTGTGGTAGAATCAGTCTTTTGGAGTGACAACTTACAAAAAGGAGGAGGAGTAAGGCTGGGCATGACAACGCTGGCCTAGAATTCCAGCACTCATCCTGCGATCCTGTGAGTCAGGACAACGCTGCAAATTCAAAGCCAGGCTGAGGTACATAAAGTCTATATACCCACTTACCCCCCCAAAAAACCTCCCAAAGTATCTTCTACCAGTCAACGTTCAGTGAGGTGACAGTTAACCAGGGTCACTAGAAGTGAACACACAGGGCAGGACCCTAGGAGGGAGGACCACAATCAGCAGCAATCAGGGAGTCCCTGGTCACTGTGGCTTGTGACCTGCCAGACATAATAAGTGCTTCACAGCCTGTAACTCAACAGATCTGCCCAACACCCTCAGCACGTGGACATTTATATTCCCCCTGGACAGGCGAGGAAACCGGCAGTGGGAATCAAGACAATTACTCAGGGAAACACAAACCATGAATTGAGGTATCTGGGGTTAAATTCACGCTTCCTTGATTCTATCTGCAGTGTGTGGATTGCTACTCAAGTAGCTCTCTGATGCCAAGATGTGGAGAAAGGGCTTACTCCACACCCAGTGTGATGCAATCATCTTTTACAGTATTTCTCTTAATCTTTACCTCAACACAGGAAAGAATTACCATGATCCTACTTTAAGGTAAAGAAACAGAATCAGAAGGCCAAGTAGCTATGGACAGCCACCATGTTAAGCTAGTGGCAAGGCTGGACTTTGAATCCAGGTCTGTCACAAAGGGACACCAAAAATCTCGGGTGAGCTTACTGGGTGGTGCCCAGCAGCTGTCAAGTGGACTTCCTCTCTGAGCCCAGCAGGAGGGAGCTGGAGGCTGGCCTGACCAGCCATCCAGCTATTAAGACCCATGCCATCTGAGTGCCGGCCAGCTGCCCTCCGCCTACAACAAGAATAGCCCCGAGAAACTCTCAAGCCCGGATCTCAAGTTGGGTCAATTTTGGATGTTAGAACAAAACATTAAAAAGAAAGGTTTTCTTGGAAGTCTGTCTTTCAATCTGGAGAGTGAAATCTGGCTGCTTGTACAGGACAGTCTGTCCAACGGCTACCTCTACATCACAGCTTCCCAGCAGCGCCAGGAGCCTGTCCAATTTCCTCAGATGGGGAATCAGTTCTTGGGCTGGGAAGCACAGACAGACAGACAGACAGGTCAGCAGCTGGCCCTGGGTCACAGTTTTCCCTTCTGGGGTCAGCTCAGGGCTGATGAGAAGGCTGGCACATGAGTAAGAACAGAAAGCCACAGAGTAAACCTCAAAAATATCAAACCAACGAGTGAATGCTGCCTATGAGCAACAGCAAAATACAATTCTTAGCTCAACAACGTGTGTTTACATACTTCAGGGCTAAACCTCAAGACACTGCCATGATCACACTCCTGCTCCAATTCCAATATACAAAAAAAAAAAAAAGAGAGAGAGAGAGAACAAAGTTCAGTAAAATTAAAGAATTCCATTACCGTCACCAGAGAGTGATAGTACCACTTTTTAATATGCAATCAGATAACTTAATTCAAAATCTAGACCCTGTTACTTTTAAGCAGATCTAGGTGTGTTTCTGGGCTTCTCGGGGCCCATTTTCCTTCTCTCTATAAATCAGTGGGCAGAACAAGAGGCCCTACCTCAAAGCTGTGATGACAAACAAGAGGTACTTAGTTATACAGTGCTTAGTTAGCAACGCCAGGGGCATGGCACAAGCCTCTAGCCCCAGCCCCAGCACTTGGAAGGCAGAGGAGAGGAGATCTGAGGTAGAAGCCATGCTACTCTAGTATCAAGTTCAAGGCCAGCCAAGGCTATATAATGAGACCATCTCAAAAAAAAAAAAAAAGTGTTTAGCAAAATGACTGCCATTTAAAATAGGGATTCAATATCCACTGTTGTCATTTTACAGTGAATTAAATAATACAGTTCAAATTATCTTTGAAAAGCTTTACCAGTTACTTGAAATTGTGTCACAAATGTGGACTGAAATCTCAACTACTGGCTCAGAATTTCTTCATTAGAGCCTCCTCCTCCCTACGGTGATCAGTTTCTTAGAGGCAAAAAGAGCCACAGACAAGAATTCAGAATTAAGCAGGAGCTTTGATAACTGACCACCTCTGCTCCAAAACACCAGGAACAAACTACATCATGCAGCAAGCATGTTCATGTGACAGGCAAGGGCATCATCGGAGCATCCCATAAACAACAGCTGCCAAGGTATCCAACCACTCAGATGCATCGAGTGCTCTAGATCTCAACCTTATACATTTTGGCTCTGACACGCTGGTCTCTGGTATCTTAGGGAGGACTGTCCAAGAAGCTGACAGGCATAGCATGCCATGACCCAACTTGCTCACAAGAGTCGTCAAGAAATGGCATCAGCCTGACTTTAGCCAGGGAGAATGACACTTGTCAGATACCCACGACTCTGTCCTTAGCATTCTTGTAATTAAGTCTTAATCAAAGACCTAAATGGGCATGGCCACTTTAAAGCGATGATCTTGGGAAGCAATATATAAATCTCCCTATTTTATTCCAGCCCCCACTAACTTCCTTAGAATCCAAACCACAAGAAAGTCAGTCTCATTATTTTGCAGATTTTTTTTTTTTTAAATCTTTCGCCTCCAGATGGTACTTTCCAAATCTGTTCTTTGTTCACTAGTCATACTTTGGAATTCCTTTGGTTTGATTTTAAAATGTAAACCTAGCAAAAAAGAAAAAAGGGGGGGGCAAGCAAATCAACATGCCATAGGGTGGTTGGTTTGTAGTCCTGGCTAGGGCTAGCCTGAAACTTATGTAGAACAGGCTTACCTTAAGTTTATAGCAATGTTCAAGCCTCTCTCTTCTGAGTACTAAAATTACAAGTAAGTACAACAATGCCTACGTATGTTACAGGTTTTTGTGACTGTTTTGTTTTGAAACAGGATCTCTCTATTCAGTCCTAGCTGGCCTGCACTCAGAGACCTGCCTCCCGAGTACCGCCATGCCAGTCTATGCCATAGATTTTAATCGGCAAATGCCTACTTAAGTCTTAGAGAATCTGAAGGGAGAGTGTGGTCAGCAGAAAACTCAGTGCCACTTGCACTGAAGGACAAAGTCAGGCCAAGCTCACAAGACATACACCATGGTGTACATTCACACGAGTGTCCAGTACTAACACAGCATCTCACTAGAGCGAGCTCTCGTCAAAATAACGCAAAACCCAAATGTTTTAGCTACACTACAATTTCTAGTTTGTGGTTACATCCATTCACAGGCAGCATGTCACAGCAGGAAAATCCCTGAGGTTTAAGCCAAACAACGCAGGTGCAAGACTTGGCTGGGCAATCCTGGGCAAGTCACATGAGCCTCTTTAAGCCTCAAGTGCTTCTAAAACACAAACAAAAATAAACAATAATACAAGCACTTGCTATTCCACAAGATTGTGAAACTCCTAAAGGGACAAACATGAAAGCAAATAAATATGAGCTATTAATATATAATTGTAACTTTCAGAAACTTTAAGGTGGTAATCACAAGCTATGGACTGAAATATGAATACTAACTACCTATGTAATAACTGTCTTTTATTTGATACTATAATATTAATCTAAACTCAAGAATCTTTGGTAGGGAGCTAGACAAATGTGTCATTGTTAAGAGTGCTTGCTGCTCTTACAGAAGACCCAGGTTTGGTTTCCAGCACCCACATGGCAGCTCACGAGTGTCTGTAACTGTAGTTCTGGGGTTTCCAACGCCCTCTTCCGGTCTTTGTGGAGCACCACATGATGTGGCACATAGACACACATGCAGACAAAACATTCATACTTAGTCAACCTGTGGGGTCGAGACCCCTCTGGAGTAGACACAGAGTCACCTAAGGCCATTGGAAAACACAGGTATTTACATTATGATTCATTACAGTAGCAAAATTACAGCTGTGAAGTAGCAATGAAAATAATTTCATAAGTGACAGCATTAGAAAGGTTGCAAACCACTGCTCTAAAGTCTGTGGACACAGAAATGCCTCACATTCTCCAGTGCCCTTACAAATACCTATTTTAGTTACTGTGCTAATAATTAGAGTTTACAGAATCAAATGAATCCTATATTGATATAATCAACTGTTAGTAGTGATCTAAACCAGTAAAATGCTCTGGTAAGCAATTTATCAATTAGATGTAAGTTATAAAATTATATAAGCCTTTGGAGCCAATAGCCCTCAAATAGAAAGAAGAATCATGAAATTTATTTCAGGACCAACTAAAACAAGAACTAGAAACAAAAAGAGAAATTACTGACCAAAAAAAAAAAAAGTCCTCATCAAATGCTAAGAGTGGGAGTGGTGGCTACACGCCTGTAACCCCAGCACTTGGGAGGCAGAGACTATAGGATTGGAGAGTTTAAGGTCACTCTTAGCCACCAAAAAAAAAAAAAAAAAAAAAAGAAGAAGAAGAAGAAGGGCTGGGAGGTGACTCAGTCCACCAAGTGCTTGCCATGCATGACCACCTCAGCCTGATTCCTAGGACACAGGCATAGTGGCCTATGCTTGGGACACCAGTGGTGGGGAGGCAGGGACAGGAGGCTTGCTGGAGCTCCCCAGTCATCAAGCACAGCCTAGCTGGTAAGCACCAGGCCAATGATAGACCCTGTCTCAAAGGAGGTGGGCAGTGTTTCAGAGGAAACACCAAGGTAGCTCTCTCGCTTACACATGTGTGAGGAACACGTTCAACAAACACACACAAAACAATGCTTAAAAACAAACTTCAAAGTCTTTCCCTCGAATTTCCCCAATGTGGCAGCCGCCCCGTCCGTTCCCCCCAACCCTCCTGAAATTTGTGGCATTTCCCTTTTCCCCTTTGGTTGAAGCCTTTTAAAGGGGAAGCACATCCCGCCCCCCCTGGCCCCCCTGAAGCTTTTGCCCGGGGAAACGCTTGAGCCTGCTGAAAAGGTTGACCTTTTTGGCCTCTGTTTCAAGTTTTTAAAGACAATCCAGTGTGGTACGGCCAATGAATGGGCCCAAATGATTTCCAAAATAACCGGGTGGGGAAAAGTGAACTCTTAGGAGCAGGGCTGAAAAAGGAAGCGGGGCTGCAGTACTCAAAGGCCAGACTTCAGCCCCCCAGGGAACGACCTAGGCTGTTGGTTTATAAACCGGAGGCCAGGTCTCGTTTCAGACACCATTTCCTCTCCCAATTTTTCACCCTGTCTAGAAAGTCCTCTGGTCACTAAGGGTGCTCACTACAAGTTCCCTCCTTACATGACAAGGAGCAAAAACTTGACAAGGGGCAGAAGGATGATGGATGAATGAGAGAAAATTAGTGGGCATGGGAGCCCCTTTGGTAGAATCATCTTTTGGAGTGACAACTTACAAAAAGGGGAGGAGTAAGGCTGGGCATGCAACGCTGGCCTAGAATTCCAGCCACTCTTTCGATCCTGTGAGTCAGGACAACGCTGCCAAATTCAAAAAACCGGCGAGGTACATAAAGTCTATATACCCCCTTACCCCCCCCAAAAAACCCCCAAATTATCATTCTACCAGCAACGTTCATGAGGTGAACCCGTTAACCAGGGGCACTAGAAGTGAAACCCCAGGGCAGGACCCAGGAGGGGGACCACAATCAACACAATCAGGGAGTCCCCGGGTCACTGTGGCTTGTGACCTGCCAGACGTAATAAGTGGGTTCACAGCCTGTAACTCAACAGATCGCCCAACACCCCAGCACGGGACATTTTATTCCCCCTGGACAGGGAGGAAACCGGCAGGGGAATTCAGACAATTACTCAGGGAAAACAAACCATGAATTAGGTATCTGGGGTTAAATTCACGCCTTCCCTTGATTCTATCTGCAGTGGTGGAAAGCTACTCAAGTAGCTCTCTGATGCCAAGATTTTGGAGAAAGGGCTTTACTCCACACCCAGTGGGGATGCCAATCACTTTTACAGTATTTCTCTTAAATCTTTCCTCAACACAGGAAAGAATTACCATGATCCTACTTTAAGGTAAAGAAACAGAAACAGAAGGCCAAAATAGTATGGACAGCCACCATGTTAAAGCAGTGGCAAGGCGGACTTTGAATCCCGGTCGGTCCAAAGGGACACCAAAAAACTCGGGTGAGCTTACTGGGTGGGTGCCCAGCAGCTTCAAGTGGACTTCCTCCTGACCCCCCAGGGGGGGAGCGGAGGCTGGCCTTTACCCACCCCAAATTAAACCCATGCCAACTGAGTGCCGGCCAGCTGCCCTCCGCCTACAACAAGAATAGCCCCAGAAACTCTCAAGCCCCGGATCTCAAGTTGGGTCAATTTTGGATGTTAGAACAAAACATTAAAAAGAAAGGTTTTCTTGGGAAATCTGTCTTTCAATCTGGAGAGTGAAATCTGGCTGCTTGTACAGGACAGTCTGTCCAACGGCTACCTCTACATCACAGCTTCCCAGCAGCCGCCAGGAGCCTGTCCAATTTCCTCAGATGGGGAATCAGTTCTTGGGCTGGGAAGCACAGACAGACAGACAGACAGGTCAGCAGCTGGCCCTGGGTCACAGTTTTCCCTTCTGGGGGTCAGCTCAGGGCTGATGAGAAGGCTGGCACATGAGTAAGAACAGAAAGCCACAGAGTAAACCTCAAAAATATCAAACCAACGAGTGAATGCTGCCTATGAGCAACAGCAAAATACAATTCTTAGCTCAACAACGTGTGTTTACATACTTCAGGGCTAAAACCTCAAGACACTGCCATGATCACACTCCTGCTCCAATTCCAATATACAAAAAAAAAAGAGAGAGAGAGACAAAGTTCAGTAAAATTAAAGAATTCCCATTACCGTCACCAGAGAGTGATAGTACCACTTTTTAATATGCAATCAGATAACTTAATTCAAAATCTAGACCCTGTTACTTTTAAGCAGATCTAGGTGGTGTTTCTGGGCTTCTCCGGGGCCCATTTTCCTTCTCTCTATAAATCAGTGGGCAGAACAAGAGGCCCTACCTCAAAGCTGTGATGACAAACAAGAGGTACTTGTTATACAGTGCTTAGTTAGCAACGCCAGGGGCATGGCACAAGCCTCTAGCCCCAGCCCCAGCACTTGGAAGGCGAAAGGGGAGGAGATCTGAGGTAGAAGCCATGCTACTCTAGGTATCAAGTTCAAGGCCAGCCAAGGCTTATAATGAACCATCTCAAAAAAAAAAAAAAAAAAGTGTTTAGCAAAATGACTGCCATTTAAAATAGGGATTCAATATCCACTGTTGTCATTTTACAGTGAATTAAATAATACAGTTCAAATTATCTTTGGAAAGCTTTTACCAGTTACTTGAAATTGTGTCACAATGGGACTGAAATCTCAACACTGGCTCAGAATTTCTTCATTAGAGCCTCCTCCTCCCTACGGTGATCAGTTTCTTAGAGGCAAAAAGAGCCACAGACAAGAATTCAGAATTAAGCAGGAGCTTTGATAACTGACCACCTCTGCTCCAAAACACCAGGAACAAACTACATCATGCAGCAAGCATGTTCATGTGACAGGCAAGGGCATCATCGGAGCATCCCATAAACAACAGCTGCCAAGGTATCCAACCACTCAGATGCATCGAGTGCTCTAGATCTCAACCTTTACACGTTTTGGCTCTGACACGCTGGTCTCTGGTATCTTAGGGAGGACTGTCCAAGAAGCTGACAGGCATAGCATGCCATGACCCAACTTGCTCACACAGAGTCGTCAAGAAATGGCATCAGCCTGACTTTAGCCAGGGAGAATGACACTTGTCAGATACCCACGACTCTGTCCTTAGCATTCTTGTAATTAAGTCTTATATCAAAGACCTAAATGGGCATGGCCACTTTAAAGCGATGATCTTGGGAAGCAATATATAAATCTCCCTATTTTATTCCAGCCCCCACTAACTTCCTTAGAATCCAAACCACAAGAAAGTCAGTCTCATTATTTTGCAGATTTTTTTTTTTTAAATCTTTCGCCTCCAGATGGTACTTTCCAAATCTGTTCTTTGTTCACTAGTCATACTTTGGAATTCCTTTGGTTTGATTTTAAAATGTAAACCTAGCAAAAAAGAAAAAAGGGGGGGCACAGCAAATCAACATGCCATAGGGTGGTTGGTTTGTAGTCCTGGCTAGGGCTAGCCTGAAACTTATGTAGAACAGGCTTACCTTAAGTTTATAGCAATGTTCAAGCCTCTCTCTTCTGAGTACTAAAATTACAAGTAAGTACAACAATGCCTACGTATGTTACAGGTTTTTGTGACTGTTTTGTTTTGAAACAGGATCTCTCTATTCAGTCCTAGCTGGCCTGCACTCAGAGACCTGCCTCCCGAGTACCGCCATGCCAGTCTATGCCATAGATTTTAATCGGCAAATGCCTACTTAAGTCTTAGAGAATCTGAAGGGAGAGTGTGGTCAGCAGAAAACTCAGTGCCACTTGCACTGAAGGACAAAGTCAGGCCAAGCTCACAAGACATACACCATGGTGTACATTCACACGAGTGTCCAGTACTAACACAGCATCTCACTGAGCGAGCTCTCGTCAAAATAACGCAAAACCCAAATGTTTTAGCTACACTACAATTTCTAGTTTGTGGTTACATCCATTCACAGGCAGCATGTCACAGCAGGAAAATCCCTGAGGTTTAAGCCAAACAACGCAGGTGCAAGACTTGGCTGGGCAATCCTGGGCAAGTCACTGAGCCTCTTTAAGCCTCAAGTGCTTCTAAACACAAAACAAAAATAAACAATAATACAAGCACTTGCTATTCCACAAGATTGTGAAACTCCTAAAGGGACAAACATGAAAGCAAATAAATATGAGCTATTAATATATAATTGTAACTTTCAGAAACTTTTAAGGTGGTAATCACAAGCTATGGACTGAAATATGAATACTAACTACCTATGTAATAACTGTCTTTTATTTGATACTATAATATTAATCTAAACTCAAGAATCTTTGGTAGGGAGCTAGACAAATGTGTCATTTGTTAAGAGTGCTTGCTGCTCTTACAGAAGACCCAGGTTTGGTTTCCAGCACCCACATGGCAGCTCACGAGTGTCTGTAACTGTAGTTCTGGGGTTTCCAACGCCCTCTTCCGGTCTTTGTGGAGCACCACATGATGTGGCACATAGACACACATGCAGACAAAACATTCATACTTAGTCAACCTGTGGGGTCGAGACCCCTCTGGAGTAGACACAGAGTCACCTAAGGCCATTGGAAAACACAGGTATTTACATTATGATTCATTACAGTAGCAAAATTACAGCTGTGAAGTAGCAATGAAAATAATTTCATAAAGTGACAGCATTAGAAAGGTTGCAAACCACTGCTCTAAAGTCTGTGGACACAGAAATGCCTCACATTCTCCAGTGCCCTTACAAATACCTATTTTAGTTAACTGTGCTAATAATTAGAGTTTACAGAATCAAATGAATCCTATATTGATATAATCAACTGTTAGTAGTGATCTAAACCAGTAAAATGCTCTGGTAAGCAATTTATCAATTAGATGTAAGTTATAAAATTATATAAGCCTTTGGAGCCAATAGCCCTCAAATAGAAAGAAGAATCATGAAATTTATTTCAGGACCAACTAAAACAAGAACTAGAAACAAAAAGAGAAATTACTGACCAAAAAAAAAAAAGTCCTCATCAAATGCTAAGAGTGGGGTGGTGGCACACGCCTGTAACCCCAGCACTTGGGAGGCAGAGACTATAGGATTGGGAGTTTAAGGTCACTCTTAGCCACCAAAAAAAAAAAAAAAAAAAAAAGAAGAAGAAGAAGAAGGGCTGGGGAGGTGACTCAGTCCACCAAGTGCTTGCCATGCATGACCACCTCAGCCTGATTCCTAGGACACAGGCATAGTGGCCTATGCTTGGGACACCAGTGGTGGGGAGGCAGGGACAGGAGGCTTGCTGGAGCTCCCTAGTCATCAAGCACAGCCTAGCTGGTAAGCACCAGGCCAATGATAGACCCTGTCTCAAAGGAGGTGGGCAGTGTTTCAGAGGAAAACACCAAGGTAGCTCTCTCGCTTACACATGTGTGAGGAAACACGTTCAACAAACACACACAAAACAAATGCTTAAAAACAAACTTCAAACTCACAGTCATAGAAATCAACAGTGGATCATGCCTTCCAGAACAATCAGAGTCACTTACTCAGAAAGAATTCCTCGAAATCAGTTTTCTCCACACAGCTCGTGTACATGCGGAGGGCCGCGATCTTGATCTTCTAGACAAAAAGAAGGAAAGCAGACTCAAGCCATGACTTCGGAAGCTCGAGTGTCCCTAGACATTGTTGGACTGCAGCTCTTGAGTTCCTTCAGCTTTTCTTTTTTTTTTTTTTTTTTGAGATAAGACCTCGACGAATGGTGGTGGCACACGCCTTTAATCCCAGCACTTGGGAGGCAGAGGCAGGCGGATTTCTGAGTTCGAGGCCAGCCTGGTCTACAGAGTGAGTTACAGGATAGCCAGGGCTACAGAGAGAAACCCTGTCTCGAAAAAACCAAAAAACAAAAAACAAAAAATAAATAAATAAATAAATAAATAAATAAATAAATAAAAAATAATAAAAAAGAAGAGATAAGACCTCATATATCCCATGTTAACTGGGAAATGGTTTGTAGCTCAACTGGCCTCAAACTCCCCATCTATCTTCACTTTTAAAAATAAATAAATAAGAGCTGGAGAGATGGCTCAGTAGTTAAAAGCACTGACTACTCTTCCAGAGGTCCTGAGTTCAATTCCCAGCAAGTAAACATGGTGGCTCACAACCATGCGTAACTGGTGTGTCTGAGGACAGGACAGTGTACTCACATAAAATAAATAAAATCTCTAAAATAAATATATAAAATTAAACAAAATGTAAACCCCTGAAATTCTTTAATTGTTCCTTACAGGCTCTACTAATTAGTATATGATAAAGATGGCATGTCTTCTCTTCAGACTCATAAAACAAAATTCCTTAATAAATATGAAATACTTTTCACTATGCCTCAAAGTATTAAATATGAAGTACTTAGTATATAATATTAAATTTTTAGGGGCCTAGAAACAAGACTCAGACTCCCTGCTCTTGCAGACGACCAGATCCCACATGGAGTCGCGATCCTCTGTAATTCCAGCCCCAGGAGATATGAGGTCCACTTCTGGCCTCCAGAGCAACAGGAGCTCATGCAGTGCACAAGCGGCGCGCGCGCGCGCGCAGCGCGCACACACACACACACACGACTTTAAGAGCAAATCTAAAACCTAAAAATCAATTCTTAAAGAGTTGCGTTCGTCTCTAGAACAAGTCAGTAATAACTTGAACAGGTGTGTCAATAAATAAAACTAAATAAACCAGTGTATTAACAAAAGGCACAAGTTTCTTTTTCTTTCTTAAATGACAGGGCAAGCTGAACACAGTGGCCCATGCCTATCATCCTAGGACTCAAAGAGTTCAAGGTCTACCCTACATAGCAGGTTCCAGGCCAGTCTAGACTATATAGTTGGAGAGACGGTCTCAAAAACAAAGACAAACAAACATACAAACAACAAAATGAAAAAACAAAAACTTTTAAAAGGGTTGGAAAGATGGCTCAGCAATTAAAAGTCCAGGCTGCTCTTGCAGAAGACCCAGGTTCAGTTCCCAGCACCTACATAGAGGCTCACAATCACCTGTAATTCCAGTTCCATGGGTTCCTATGACCTCTTCTGGCCTCCACAAGCACCAGGCATACAAGTGGTGCACAGACACACAGGCACATATATGTGCAGGTGAAACACTTATGTGATGGTTTGTATATATTTGGCGAGGAAGTGGTACTATTTTGAGGTGTGAACTTGTTGGAGTAGGTATAGCCTTGTTGGATTGGAGTAGGTGTGTCACTGTGGGCATGGGCTTTTAAGACCCTACTCCTAGCTACCTGGAAGCCAGTCTTTTCCTAGCAGCCTTCAGATGAAGATGTAGATCTCTCAGCTCCTCCTGCACCATCCTGCCTGGATGCTGCCATGCTCCTGCCTTGATGATAATGGACTGAACCTCTGAACCTGTAAGCCACCCCCAATTAAATGTTGTCCTTATAGGAGCTGCCTTGGTCATGGTGTCTGTTCACAGCAGTAAAATCCTAACTACAACATTAATACTTTTTAATGCAAACATTTAGTTGAGGTCACAAAGGCAATCAAGAAAAGTCAGAGGCTAACCTCACCTATAAGGGTGAGAATTCTCCCAGTGGTCTCAATCTGTCAAATGATGGCCAATTTATCTATCCTCTGGAATCACTTAAAAAACAAAACAACAACAAAAACCCAAAACCCATAGACTAGACAAAGCATATGGAAGCAACCAGGCAGGACCCAATCACTGACACAAATAAGAGAGTCATGCTTCCCATCTTTCTTGTTTCCACTGCACTCTCTTTTTTTTGAGGGTGGAGACCAGACCAGGCAGCACATGCCTTTAATCTCATCACTTGGGAGGCTAAGGGAAGTGGATCTCTGTGAGTCTGAGTCTGTCCATGTCTAGAACTCACCGGGATTCATTCAGAATTAAAAGCATGTGTTACCACTTCTGGCTTAATTTCTAATTTTGAAGTTTTATATTATAAATGTCATAATCACAACATCTTTTTAAGTAGAGGGAAGAACCAGCAAGATGGATCAAGAATATAGGTGCCTGCCACCAAACTTGATGATTTAAAGTCAATCTCCAGGATCCACAGGGTGGAAGGAGAGCGCAGAGTCTCACAAGCTCTTATGACCTCCACACGTTCTCCAGTGACTGCATGCATCTACACACACACATGCACTCGCACTCACACACATACACACGAGTGTGTGCACGCACAAATAAATGTAACTTTAAAAATTATAAATGGGCCAGGAGTGGTAGTGTACATCTTTAATCCCAGCACTCAGGAAGAAGAAGCAGGTGGATTCCCAAATTCTAGGCCAGCCTGGTCTACAGAGTGAGTTCCAGGACAGCCAGGGCTACATAAAGAAACCCCTGTCTCAAAACAAAACAACCAAAAGTAAATAAAAAGAAAGAAAGAGAGAGAGAGAACAAAACAAAAACATATGGAGGAAAATCTAGGAACACTGGGGAGGCTGAGACAGAATTGCTATAAGTTCTAGGACGGCCTGGGCTAAACTATGAGGCCATGTTTCAAAAGAAGAAAAAAACTAATTAAAGTTCAAAACAAGGGCCGGGCGGTGGTGGCGCACGCCTTTAATCCCAGCACTTGGGAGGCAGAGGCAGGCGGATTTCTGAGTTCGAGGCCAGCCTGGTCTACAGAGTGAGTTCCAGGACAGCCAGGGCTACACAGAGAAACCCTGTCTCGAAAAAAAAAAAAAAAAAAAAAAAAAAAAAAAAAAAATTCAAACAAGGAGAAAAGCTCTGGTTAGTAATCAAAATTAACAATTTATTAATTGTCAAGAATCTACGTGCATACATATAAAATTTTAATGAAAACGATTTCCTCGATGGTTTAGAAGGGTTCTGAGGGTTCTGAGAATATCGATGACTTAGCATCTGTAGCCTTGCCACAGTACCTTCTGTGTAACAGATAATGTGCGCGGCCCAGGGTTGACTAAGAAGCTAGCCCTTCCCAGTATGTTTTAATTATTTATTTTTATGTTATGTGCATTGTTGTTTTGCCTGCGTGTATGTCTGTGAGTGTCTATAACCCCGGAACTGGAGCTACAGAAAGTGGTCAGCTGCCACGTGGGTGCTGGGAATTGAGCCCAAGTCCTATGGAAGAGCAGTCAGTGCTGTTAGCCACTGAATCATTCCACCAGCCCCCCATAATATGCATTATAGTAAGTCAAAAGAGCGGTTTTTCATAAGACCTATTAAAACTCAACAATGACAACAAGCTTGTTAGTGAGCGACACCTCCTGAAGAGCACAGCCCAGTGGGACAGCTGGCCCGTCAGGATGCTATTATCCTGCCACAAAGCAAGGGTCTGAAAACTTGCACCTCACTGTCCTGCCAGCAGCTGGAAACACTAGCAAAGAACGAGGCTGAAGGAGTACCTTGATCTGATCTACCACATAAATCTGAATAGATGGTAGAGGATGTATTCTGAAGAAATTCTCAAAATATCATATGAATTTCACAGGCCAGAAGCTTTAAAACAAATCTAGGAGCCACACAAAGAACAAAGGAATGTAAAAGACGTTACCCATTTACTGTATTTCAAAGGTCCAGTGAATCCCATGGCTTCTATTATCTTCGTGAAGGGACCAACCTTCTCCTCAACAGGCTGCGGGAAATCTTGGGTAGTAGGAAGCTACTTAAACAAAGAGAAAGAAACCAAAATTAGTTACAGAAAATTTGCTAAACAATGTTTTGGTTTGATTGCTCTAAGGACAAGTTTATTGCATAGGTTTCTTTCCACTTTGACTTCTTCTCTTCTGCCCGAGCTCTTGATTTCTTTTTAATGATTTGGGACTTTGGTGTTTGTTTGCTCTGAGCATTCTGTTCTGTTTTACTGTAGAGCTGGGGAATCAAACCCAGGGCTTCACATTCTAGGCAAATGTGCTTTCATGGAGCCAGACTCAGAGCCCTCGAGTAAGTGTGCAAACACATCTGAAACGGTACCTAACAGATATCCTCCAAGTTACAGAACAAGACGTACCCACCTCAACAACCATGTGCCTATGACCCCATGATTAGGAAAGAACAGACTTGAGGTATTATGAAAAAGAGAGAGGCTGGTGGCACACGTCTTTAATCCCAGCACTTGGGAGACAGAGGCAGGCGGATTTCTGAGTTCGAGGCCAGTCTGGTCTACCGAATGAGTTCCAGGACAGCCAGGGCTACACAGAGAAACCTGTTGTGGATAGCCTCAGCCTTTTATTTTGATCCTAGTTCCCAGTGGATAGCCCCAGCCTTGTATTTTGATCCTAGTTCCACCCTCCTGGGAGGGGCTGCAGAGGATGATGGAATCTGTACACAGGTGACGTCTTGTAAACCTTCTGTCCAATTAAAACCTGTAAAATAAAGACTAGAGCCAGAGATTGGGCAGTAGAAGGGGAAGCGGAGAAAAAGGCTTAGGGGAGGAGAGAGAGTGACAGGAATTTGATATAAAAGGAAGAAGAAGAAGTGGAGACACAGGAAGAAGTCAAGGAAGCCTATGATGAAGGAGCCGGAGGTGGAAGGACAACCACGAGGCCTGGATGAACCCCAAGTTATAAGGGATCTCATAGCCGGGATTAGAGTAGTGTAGTGGTAAATCTGCCCAATCTAGGCGTGCTATTTATACCATAATTATTGAGTTGTGTCTTCCTTTACTGGTCTCATTCGGGTAGGAGATTTACCGCGACAAATTTGGCGGATTAAATAATTACTTCTACTACAGAAACCCTGTCTCCAAAAACCAAAAAAACAAAAACAAAATGAAAAAGAGAGAGAGTGTGCAGTGGCTAACAGCACTGGCTGCTCTTCCAGAGGACTTGGGTTCAATTCCCATCACCCCCATAGCAGCTAACAACTGCTTATAGACATATAACTCTAGATCTAGGGGATCTGATGCCTTCTGGTCTCACAGGGCTTCAGGCTCCCACATGGTGCACAGACCATGTTTTATGGTTCATTATACATAAAATAAAAATAAAAGGGAAAGGAAGGGAAATATAAGGAGAGGGCAAAGGGGTGGGGAGAAGGGCAAGAGTGGAACGGACAGGGAAAGACCAAGGAAGAGAAGAAGGGGAAGAGGAAGAGGAAGACAAGGGGGGAGGAATCCCAGGAGGATTACTGTTAGTTCAATACCATCCCAGAGCATAGTGTAAGACTGATCCAAAGAACAAAATAAAACCAGAACATTAATTACTTCTTGAAGAAATAAAAGGATTCAGCCCCAGAAATATAGACTGAATCTGAGTCAAATTAGAGAACCTGTGCTAACAAATCCATCCTCTACAAAGAAAGGTAGATTATTCACCCGATAAGGAAGGCTTGCAAGGTTACATACAACTATTTTTAACTTGTACAAAATCCATAAGCAATTGTTTTCCTCTACAGTGTTTTCTAGACAAGAGTCTACAGTGGGGAAAACTCAGGCTATAAGCTCAGAAGACACACATTCACATATTTCATTAGTTTGTCTCTCACCATCCACTGTGACCTTGGCTAAATCCCTGAGCTCACCGACCACATTCACTTAACGCAGTCTACAGCAGAGAACACACTCACCTTACTTGTGTTGTGGTATTTCCTACTCTGCGGTGTGTCCATTCCAACAATCTGTTCTGATCCCACACACATTCCAGATTGATTCTTCTGGAGCCACTGGAGGATGAACAAACAGATGTAAGCAACACTGAGAACTACTTAGTGAAGTTAACACAACTGGAGCTGCTCTGGCTGGTTCTACCCAACCTTGCATAGCCCAGCATCCGGTGAGGGATCGTCAAGAGGACCCATGATCAGCACCCAGAATGGTGTCTGGTACATGGCAGGAGCTATTAAATATCTATTAAATATGTGAAGTTGGTTGTCATGGCTCCTACTTACAATGTCTGGAAGGCTAAGGCAGGAGGATTGCTGTTAGTTCAGTACCATCCCAGAGCATAGTGTGAGACTGACCCAAAGAACAAAATAAAACCAGAAAATTAATTACTTCTTGAAGAAATGAAAGGATTCAGCCCTAGAAATACAGACGAATCTGAATCAAATTAGAGAAATAAAATTGTAATAGGAAAGAGAACTCTGCCAACAGTTGGGTCTCTCTGAGTTCGAGGCCAGCCTGGTCTACAGAGTGAATTTCAGGACAGCCAGAACTACACAGAGAACCCCTGTCTCAAAAACAAAACAAAACAAAAGAAACAAACAAACTTAGGGCTAGAGAGATGGCTCAGCTGTTAAGAGCACTGCCTGCTCTTCCAGAGGACTCAGGTTCAACTCCCAGCATCCACAGTAGCTCACAACTATCTGTAACTCCAGTTCTAGAAGATCTGACATCCTCATACACACATACACCAAGATAAAACACCAATGACAATAAATGAAAATAAATTTCAAAATAAAACAAAACAAAATCCTGCTTCTGCCACCTAAAAGCTCAGTGGCCATTGACAGCTTGCTGCACCTCGGTTACAGTGCAGCCTGGATGGGAACAGTACAAAAGTGCATCTCCCAAAACAGGGACTCAATAAACCAAGTGGCAGCCACTACCAGGTCGCCACACTTTCCTTTCAGCCACACTGCCTCTGACAACAACGTGGGAGCACACAACCAACTATAGTCATGTGCCAGGGCTACGTAAATGTGTTACAAATTCTCTAATGCATCCTACAATTCTATTTGGTTAGTATTGTTATAATCAAGAATACAGTTTGGAAAATAAATTTCTATATGGAAGCTCTGTAACAGTGAAAACAGAAATATCCAGTAAGAGACAGTAAATCAAGGTACGATCACTCACAAAAATAAATAATCAAGAATTGAACCCAGGGCATTGTACTTGTAGGGCAACCATTCTGCCCTGGATTAAATTTTCAAAATCTGAATATACATATATATGTATGAATAGACATATTTTTTAACTTTATTTTTTACTTATTTATTTTTAGAAAAGGTCTCATGTGAACCAGACTAGCTTCAAATTCAGTATGCAGCTGAGGCTGGCCTCTACTTCCCAAGTGCTGAGATTACAGTGTGTTGTTATTGTTGGAGACAGGGTCTCACTATATACCTCTGGTTGTCCTGGCCTTGAAATCACAGAGCTCTGCCTGCTTCTGCCTGCTTCCTGGGTGCTGGGACTAGAGACACAGGCCACCACCCCTGGCTATAGTGCTATTTTTAATATGGCTTTAGGTTCATAGCAAAACTGAGCAGAAAGCACAGAGTTCCCATACACACTCTCCTTCTTTCCCACACACAGTCTCTCCTACTGTCAGCATCCCATCCCAGAGGAGTACTGTATTACAATGAACCTACTTTGACTACCACTGTCCACTCAAAAGTCCATAGTTTATACTATCATTAACATGAAAAACACAATTTTTTTTATTTTTTAATTTTAAAAACATAAGTAAAATTAAAACAAAATCATGAATGCTTGTGGGTAAATCTAAGAAGTAACACCCAGGAATGAAAGGTTTATTTGGTTACATTGGAATTGTGGGTAGCAGATTAGGAATGTAAGTTAGTAAAACACTTTGCCTTAACATGGGCAAGGCCTTAGGTTTGATCTCCTGAACCACAAAAGAAAGAGAGGGGAGAAGGGGGAGGAAAGAAGGAGTTATGGGTAAGCTTGGGAATTCAGTGTCCAAATTCCCAGTAATATTTTAATTGCCTTTACAATTAAAGGGGCTGGGCATGGTGGCACATGTCTTTAATCCCAGCACTCAGGATGCAGAGAGGCAGAAGTTTGAGGCCAGCCTGGTCTAGATACATAGAAAGTTTCAGACAGGAAACTGTCTCAAGGAAAAAAAAAGAAAAGACGGGAGGGAGAGAGGGTTAATCCTTCAATTCTGCTTTATTCCAAAAAGAGAAGGGATAAATAAAATTAACAATGATTTTCCTGTTTCACCTTAATAAAGAAAAAATAGTTTCTCATTGTGGAATAGTACTATTTGAATTTCTTTCCAAACAAGGATATTAAAAGATTAGTCAGACTTATGCTTTAATTCTCAAGTACCAAGCAGGCTTTGTGAAGTACAGACTAAACACAGCACCCTCCCATGACATCACATACATCAGTGTAATGGCCCATCTAGAACGCAAAGCACTTAAACTGCCTCAGAGAATAGGGTGGGTGTAGCCTGAGCTGGGCTTTTCCCAGTTAGCATCAGGTCAGGTATCTTTCTCCAGCCCCACAGCTCCACAGTGGTCAATGGATTCCTTCTCCCTACTTTACTGAACTGCTGAAAACCTGGGCCTTGCCAGGACAACGCCTTCCACTGCCCTGCTCATCCACACCCGCACTTACCTTCTGGACCACCCTTCCTGCCGTGCTCCCTTCAAAACAGACCTTGGAACACCTCAATTCATCTTACAAAGTAACTGGAGCATCACTTTTTCAAAGAGGCCTTCCTTCTCTCGCTTCTTTGGGTTGGTTTCTTGTTGATTTGGTTTTCTTTTCTTTTCTCTTCTCTTCTCTTCTCTTCTCTTCTCTTCTCTTCTCTTCTCTTCTCTTTTCTTTTCTTTTCAAGGCAGGGTGTCATGCAGCCTAGGCTATCTCTGAACTCACTGTGGAGCTGAGGTTAATCCTGATTCTGCTGAATGACAGGCATTGCCTGCACGGCCCAACTTTATGTGGTGCTGGGGATCCAAGCCAGGACTTGGAACATGCGAGGCAAGCAGAGGCCTTCCCTAACCACTTTATCAAAAAGCACTATTCTCTACCAAACAGTGCCTATCCACTTCCTCCGTGGTACTCAAAAAGATACCTGATGGTAAGACTGCCTCTCTCATTAGAATCAAGTCCAACTCGAGGCACATGGGAGACATAGAAATATTTGTGGATGAAACAAATCCTACCATTTGCACAATATTTATTTGACTACCCATCTTTGACCACATATACACCATAGATACACGTGTCATGTTCAAGATATGCCAGTCCTCATACAGGTTTTGGGCAGAAATGAATCTCTGTCCTCAGAGAACTCATAATCTTACAAGAAAGGGGGGGGGGAGGGTGAGAATTTAGCATAGAGACATATCACACTGAAATTGTCACTGGACAGAAAGAAGTAAGATGCCCCAGTGTGAGGAAGGGTGGGGAGTATCCTGAACAGATACTCCTCTTAGTTCGAGGACAAATATCTTTGGTAGAATCTAGGTAAGATCAATGCCCGGCACGTAAGACTCGGGAATGCTACATTCTTTGTTCAACAGAAGTGTAAGCGTGCACTCACAGTAGCAGTAGTCAGGTAAGGCCCCAAGCAGAAACAATCCACAAAGGCCAACAGCAGAGGAGCTTAATGTATTACAGTACAGCAATATAATAAAATACTGTGCAACCAATTCCCCAGGATCAGAGCTACATGAGAATCAATCAACCATCACTACAAAGAACAGACTTATTAGATCTCTCACATGAGGCTGAATGACAGCAGGCAAACACAAGAGACTGCAGAGCAGACGTCTAACCGTGGAGTGGGCAGTGGCTAACGGGGAATCAAAGAGGTTTCTGTGATCTTGATGAAATGTTTTGGGGTTTGTTTTTTTTTTTTTTGCTTTGTTTTGTTTTTATTTTGTGACAAGAGGCTCATGTAGCCCAGGCTAGCCTCAAATGTACAGTGTAGCTTAGGATAACCCCCGATCCCCTTGCTTCTACTTCCCAAGTGCTAGGACTTCTGGCATGTGGTTTATGTGCTGCTGTGGACTGAGCCCAGAGTTTCATGAGTGGCAGGCAAGCACTCTACCAGTTGGCTTAACCACCACAGCTCATGTTGTCCTCTTGATCTGGATGCTTGGTGTGTTTACTTTGTAATAAGTTGTTACGCTGTGTACCTGTGATTTCTGCCTTTTCCTAGGATTCTCTTATATCCCAATAAGAACATGCAAGATTCATTGAGATTTGGAATAGGCAGTATAAGCAACAGAACTCAGAAACAGAAAACAAAGACCTGGAATCATTAGAAAATGCCTCCTAGAAGTGGGCAGAGCAGAAAAGTCAATGAGATTAGGAACCAGGATGGAGTGAAAGAGGCTCCAGCTCTTCCTAAGTGTTCTGAGAACCAAAACCAGATCCTGTATGCAAGAGAGATGTCCAAACGACAATGTGAAAAATTTAATACAAATGTATAATCTGTTCCAGACAACTGCAGCAATAAACTCTTGCAAATGGCTCCAAGTTAATAAAAAAGGAAGATTTGAAGCTGAGTGTGATGGAGCACACCTTTAATCCCAGCACTCAGGAGGCAGAGGCAGGCAGAGCTCAGAGACAGAGGCAGGAAGATAGATCTCTTGTAAGCTCAAGGACAGCCTGGTCTTAGAATGAGTTCCAGGACAGCTGGGGCTGCATAGTGAGACCCTGTAAGATAGATAGATGGATGGATGGATGGATGATGGATGGGATGGATGGATGGATGGATAGAAAAGAATATAAGATTTCACACAACAGGAGAAAAAGGCTCAACAGGCAGAAGCCCTTGCACAGAAGCCTGTCAACTTGAGTTCAATTCAGATTCTGCAAGGTGGCAAGAATGAAGTCTTAAACAGAAAAGGGGATATGAGTGGAAACTTCTAGTTCTTTGGAAAGTTCGTTATGTCAAGTGATATTTTTCTGGGGCACACAGGTGAAAGGATGTCTTGCTAAAGCAAACATGTAAAAGAATGTTTTCCTGAAGCAGACACAGGTGATAGAATGTTTGGATATAGCAAACACGTGAAAGGACGCTTGATGAAGGAGTATAAATGTGACCCCACAGACAGTGGGAGACAAGCACTGAGCCTTGGTTTGCTTTGTTCCACCTCGCTATTCTTCGATAAAGACATGCATGTATTGGTTTGCCTTACATAGTGTTGTTGAATTCAACTTGTAAGACCACCACCATTCAGAGAAGAAACTCGCCCAAGAACTGCTCTCGAAGTTCCTGCTGAAGCTTACTGCTTCTGCAGCTTCGCCTCAGGCTGGCTGGAGAGCCTGGTGGTTTCTGCAGGATTGGACTGAAGCTGCTGCTTCATGCCTGCCTAGAGGACTAGTCTGCAGCTGCTGAGTTGTATTTGGTGTTTGCTATGGGACTGAACTGCTGCCAAAGAAGCTCAAGCTCACCCCCAAAGAACTATTGCTGAAGAGATCCACTTCCCCCATATCCTAGTAACTTTTCTCTTCACTACCTCTGCTAGGTGGTGAGCTAGAGGAGAGGTTGAACCCTTATTAAAAGTACGTCACAAAAACTTTATGCCTACAGTGAAGTCCTGAGACTTCTGATTTTCCCATGAGTTCTGCCGTACATGTACACCTGTACTGTAAAAGAAATGAAATCCGAAAAACAATCTCACACTTATTTTTCATTTCCAAAAAGCCTGAGGGCTGGGGATGCTTGGCTAGCATGCACGAAGCCCTGGGTTCCATCCTCAGCACCACACAAAGCTGCTGTGGTGGTGTAGGCCTATAATGACAGGGGCAGGAACACAAGCAGTTCAAAGTCATCCACTCCTATACGACGAGTTCAAGACTAGCCTGGGACATATGAGTCAACAAATAAATAATATAAGTAAAGCTACAAAAGGTCCTGAAGGTGGAGGGGCCCCCATGCTTGGCAGTGGGGTGCACTGGGGCAGAGACAGGCTCAACAGGTCTTGAATGTTGTGGGTACGTGTCTCACAGTTCAGCAAAACTGTGAGCTCCACCAGGGCACAACCCTCTTATACTCCTTTTATTCTCTGCCCCAGTACTCAACACTATTCTGGGCATGGAATCAGTACTCAATAAAAACTAGGTAGTTTTTTTTCCTTCTTCTTCTACTTTGTTCAAAGAGAAGGACAACCTGGAGACGGTCCAAAAAGAACCACAGAATGATCAAAGAGAGGAATAACAGGTCCTAGTGGAAAGGTTAAAATGAGCTGAAGTTGTTTAGCTTGGAGAAAAGGCAACTGAAGAATTAAGGAGTAACTTAGAATAACACCGGGGTGGAAGACGGAGAGCTCTCTCCATCCAGCTTTTTCACTTCAGAGATGAGGAAACTAAAACCAAGGAGAGGTTGCAATTTGGTGAAGGTAGGATAGGCAATTTTTGAAAATTTTTGATTTGTAGTGAGAATAAAATTTACTCAAGCAGCATGAGCTTAAGTGGTAATAAAAATAGCAGTTACAAAGCTGGGTGTGGTGGCGCACACCTCTGGCCCCAGCACTGTGGAGGCAGAGGCAGAGGCAGGCGGAGCTCTGAGTTAGTTAAGCCTGGTCTATAAAGTAAGAGAGCCCATCTCCACAAGTAAATTCTCCATCAGTAAAGGTAGGACTGACAGAGGAACTTAACACTAGGCAATACCACTACAATGATTCCTATTGTCAAGAACCATCAAGAGAATTATCATATCATCTAGCAGTCCAATTTGGACATACCTCCAAAAGTAGCGTCACAGAGAGATCTTTGCACACCTGAGTCCACTACAACATCATTCACAACAAGAGGTGGAAGCAACCCAAACGTCCAATGTATCTTAGGAATAAAGAAAATACAATACACAACGAAACAGGAACCCAACCCACACAAGGAGGAAAGAAAGAAAGAGTTAAGTACCAGTTATTGAAAAAGTAAATTGTTTTCTTTTTTTGGCATTATAGACTCTAATTTTATTAGCATCTTTTTTCTCTTCCCTTTCTCTGTCTAGTCCTGGCTGTCCCAGATCTATCACTGACGACAGGGCTGGCAATTTACTTTTTCAATAACAAATAAAGGTTATTTAAACAACATGAATAACATCTGTTCAGTTTGTGAAAAGGCACCAGGATATACAATTCTATGTATATTTGATATTTGTTATGGTACTTAACTCTTTCTTTCTTTCCTTCTCTCTCTTTCTTTTTTCTTCCTTCCTTCCTTTTTTCTTTCTTTCCTTCCTTCCTTTTTTCTTCTTTCCTTCCTTCCTTTTTTCTTTCTTTCTTTCTTTTTTCAGTGCTAACCTGCACACAGTCCTTCATGTATGCAAGAATCTGCGCTATACTTAAGGGTCCGAGTCAGCCCTGACAGGGCAGCTAAGGAAAAAATTAATATGCACACATTTCCATAAACGGAAGAGACCCAGCAGAGATGAAAATATTGACATTTTCAGATTTGAAGTAACAAATGATTTTTATTTCCTTTATTACTAAAGGATTATATGACTAAGTTAGATGGTGGTATTGAATGCCTTTAAATCCTAGCATTCAGAAGACACAGACAGGCAGATCCCTGAGTTTGAGGCCAGTCTGGTCTACAGAGTGAGTTCCGGGACAGCCAGAACTACACAGAGACCCTGCCTGAATAAAAACAAAAACAAACACACAAACAAAAAGTGTTATATGACTGACAAAACAATTAAAAAACTAAAACCCTTTAAAGAGCTCAAGGCTCAAGACATCACAATGTAACTAAGGCCTTAACTAATCATGTCTTGGATTTTATGTTCATAAAGAAAAGGAAATATTTTATCACCCAAAGAAAAGTAGCACAAAGTAATTTCAAAAAGAAAACTGGAAAGTTAACTCTAAGATGACTCTCTGGAAAAGTCCCCAGCAGTAAAAACCATCAGACTGTAACATGCTATCCTCAGCTAAGTTCCGCCACTGGAGGATCTAGAAGCAACGCCCTGGATACCATACTGAAAGAATCCGTCTTAAACCAACACCACAGAGACTCAGACTGCTCTCCTGGGGCTTCTCCATCCCACAGTATGGTTGGCACATAAATAAGATTTCATACCAACCAAAATAACAAACTTTATTGAGCTGGAGAGATGGCTTAGTGGTTAAGAGCACTGACTTCTCTTCCAAAGGACCTGGGTTCAATTCCTAGCACCCACACCACAGCTCACAACTGTCTATAACTCCAAGACCCGACACCTTCACACCAACATACATGCAGGCAAAACACCAATGCACATGAAATAAAAATAAATTATTTAAAAACGAAACAAAACAGGCTTTACCTGGGAGGAGCTGGACAGAGTCTTGCTCCACTGT
The DNA here is from genome assembly GCA_021653895.1 of Mastomys natalensis. NCBI lineage: Eukaryota > Metazoa > Chordata > Mammalia > Rodentia > Muridae > Mastomys > Mastomys natalensis. Next base: position 2,452,698 of record JAJTUV010001105.1, read on the forward strand.
CTTTGGACAGGAGATACTGATACCAGTTGGCTGCATATTGGAACCCACTGGGAGATGCTAGTCTGGTTCCTCTAGAAAAAGAAAACATTGTCAGGAATCTGTATCAGTAGAGTGAACTGGTGACACTGTGAAACAGTAAGAATTACATTCTTAGCCTGGGGGCCACGGAGGCAGAAGTGATGAGTCTTGTGAGTTTAAGGCCAGCCGGGGTTGAGGAAGAAGAAATACATATTTAGCCTTTGAGTCTGGCTCCTAGCCAGAGTTCCTCTATCTCCTGGAATTCAGGCATGAGTGTTCTGTCCACTTTCAAAAACTTAGGAGTTGATGCTAATGGAGACAGAGGACTGGTTGGGTAAAGGAACTCACCACTTCAACCTCACCATCACCAGAGTGACACAGAGTAACCTAGTTGTGTAGTCACTACCCTAATCATACGAAGAGTTACGTGTGTATCAATAACTTCCCAATGCCACAAAGTTAATAAATGGCAGCTTTCAGATTAATACTGGAACCCAGGTAGCCACTTCAGATCCCATGCACATTTAAGAACAGGTTACCTTGAAGGTCCTTCTAGTTCTAATACTGGAAGTAGAACCATTAGGAGAGTTTTGAACTAATTAAAATAGAATTGGGGGGAGGGGGTGTGGGATTAGTGGCTAAGAGCACTGGCTGCTCTTCCAGAGGACCCAGGTTCAATTCCCAGCACACACAAGGTAGCTCATAACAGTCTATAACTCCAATTCCAGAAGATTCAATGCCCTCTTCTGGCCTCTGCCGGCATATGTACACACATGGGTATTTTAAACACACACACTATATTTGAAGAAGGCACAATGACTTGCTGCCATGCCTACTGAGTTGATCCCCTTAGCACACATGATGGAAGCAGAGCCAACTCCTGGAGGTCATCCTTTGACCTCCATACCACGTGCACATGAACACATGTATGTACACAAAGATAGATAGATAGATAGATAGATAGATAGATAGTAATAGACCAGACAGACAGATAGATGAGGTCTAGAGTCATCTTTTTAAAAACATAAACAGCTTATTGAGGGCTGGCAAGATGGCTCAATGGGTAGAGAGATGATCAGAGTTTAATCCTCAGATCCCACAAGGTGGCAGGAAAGAACCAACTCCCAAGACCAGACATACATATGATGCTATACTATTGTGTCTGCACTCCACACACACACACAGATACACACAAAACAATAAAAAATAGCACATCATAGAAAGAACCATATATTCAGAGTCTACTCTTGGCTCCTCTAGTCATAAAAACCACATGAAATAAATAACAAGCTCTGTAAGGTTTGGTCGCCTCTTCTGTAGATTAAAGATAGAACCAGTGCCACGACTGCACCTTGTGGTTAAGCTGCACCCAATTTCCGTTTCTGTGAGGGCAGGAGAGTCAGGGGTATGCTGGAGAAAGGCATTTGAATGTTAAATCTTCAGGCACTTCTGTGAATTGTCCCATAAATTCACAGATGAGATATGTTTCTAACAGGCCATCCACAGAACCTTATTTCCGAATGAAAAGAGCCAGCCAGCTGGGCAGCGGTGGTACACTCCTCTGACCTCCTCTCTAACATGGAGGCGAAGCAGAAGGATCAGGAATGAGTTCCAGACATGCCGAAGCCACACAGAGAGACCCCATTTCAAACAGAGTTAAAAATGTTTCATTTCACTAAGGTTTGATCTATTGAAATGGTTTCCAAATAAGAGATGGCTACTAGTATTTTGATTTATTAAAACTGATAAATTTGGGGCTGGAGAGAGGTTCATTAGTGAAGAGCACCAGCTGCTCTTGCTGAGGACCCGGCTTGATTCCAGCACCCACCTTGTGACTTGTGAGCATTCCAACTTTAGTTCCAGAGGATCCAATGCTCTCTGCTGGCCTCTGTGAACACTAGACACACACATGGTGTGCATACATACGTGTGTGTGTGTATATGTATAACATATACACACACACATATACAGGAAAGATTCATACACACAACAAATAAATTGGTTTTTTTTTTTTTTTTAAAACTGATAAATTGACAAGAGTCATCCAGTATCAGGTATCATTTTATCATTTCCTAAAAATGTAAATACAGGTTAAGATAAAATTCTCTAAGCCAGGGTCTAAAAAGGTATGGGAAAACAGGAGGAATTTACAAGTAGAAGCAAGGCAAATTTAGACTGGAACTACAGCTTGGCTAGTACTGTACCATGCATGAAGCCCTGGGTGCCATCCCAGCACCAAATAAACCTGGCATGGGGGTGTAGCCAGTAACCCTAGGAGGTAGAGATTAGAAGTACAAGGTCATTCTCAGTACTATAGGGAGGCTGAGACCAGCTCGGGATACATGAGACCCTGTTGTTATTTAAAGAAGGAAGAGAGAGACAGAGAAGGAAGGAGGGAGGGAAGAAAAGAGAGAAGGAAAAAAGAAAGAAAAGAGAGAGAAATAAAACCTACTGACAAGTAGAATACTGTCTCACCAAATAGAGACTATTAATTTCAACAAAGAAATTGATTTTTAAATGGGGCTAGAGCTAGGGAGATGATTCAGTCTGTAAAGTTCTTGCTGTACAAAGGATGTGAGTTCAGTTCCTTAGTAAAAGCCGCAGTGTAGACCTGCAATCCCAGTACTGGGGAGGAAGAAACAGGAGGATCTCCAAGAGCCCACTGGCCAGTCAATCTAGCCAATCAGCAAGTTCCTGTTCAGTGAGAATTCCTGTTTCAACTGGACACGTATAAACATATACATGAATAGTACTCAGTACTAAAGTTCTTGGGTAACAGTTTGATCTCAACTCCACAACAAAAAACAAACAAGAAAACCACAAAAGGAGAGAGGAGAGAGAGAGAGAGAGAGAGAGCGCTCAGTTGGTAGAGTGTCTGCCCAGGGTGCACAAAGCCTTGGTTTGATCCCATGTACACCCAACAGGAAACTGGACATGGGGATACACATCTGTAATCCTAACACTTGGGAAGCAGAAGCAGGGGATTCAGAAGTTCAAGGTCATCCTTGCTTACATAGTGGGTTTCAGACTACTCTGGGCTACATGAGACTGTCTAGAAAGATTTTAGAAAATCTATTTAGCCGGGAGGTGGTGGCGCACGCCTTTGATCGCAGCACTTGGGAGACAGAGGCAGGCAGATTTCTGAGTTCGAGGCCAGCCTGGTCTACAGAGTGAGTTCCAGGACAACCAAGGCTACACAGAGAAACCCTGTCTCGAAAAAAAAAAAAAAAAAAAGAAGATGTATTTAATCCAGAATTGAAATATACAACAACCAAAATGAAAAACAGCATGGCTCCAAAGCAGAACTGAATATGAAGGACATGAGCCTGAAGATACTTCAGGTTAACCAGTCTGGGGAACGAAAGAGACCTACAGGATAGCATCAAATGTACCACATCTATACAACAGCAGGATCCCTGGGGGAAAGGAAATAAAGGGACAGGAAAAACAAACCGAAGACAGCAGGAGCAAGAGAGATGGCTCAGCAGCAAAGAGCACAGGTTGCTTTTCCAGAGGACCTGGGCTTGATTCCAGCATCCACATGACAGCTCACAATCACCTGTAACTCCAATTCTAAGGGATCTGACATTCTTCTCTGGCCTCCATGGGCAATGCGTATGATGTATCTATCATATGTTGACATACATTCATATATATAAAATAAACACTCATATATATAAAAATAAAATCTGTAAATACACATACAAAGACAACAAAAAATATCCCCCATTTATTTACTCTACAATCTAAGAAATTCAACGAGCTTCAAGTAGGACAAACATAAAAAGATACAGCGGAATCAAACTGTCAAAAGACAGAGGGGGGAAAGTGTTGACAGCAGCAGGAAAGAAGCGACTCATCATACACAAGGAGCCTCGGTAATGCTGGACGCATTTGTCCTCAGACACTGTAGCGGCCAAAAAGCTCTGGGAAGAAATCCTGAAAGTGTCATACCCTGAGCATGCTGTGACATAACTGGAATGCTAGCACCCAGGTCCCCCAGGAAGAGCCATGGCAAGTCTGAGGCTAGTCTAAGTTACACTGTGGGATCCTGTCAAAAAAGGGGGGTGTGGGGGAATGGGAACCAATAAGTAAAATTTCTAAATCCAGCAAAACCGTCAATCGAAAATAAAGTGGAAGGTAAAACAAAAACTTCCCAGATAAGCAGAAACTGAGAGAATGTGTAGACAGTAAAAATAATCTACAAAAAATACTCCTTCCAAACAAACAAAGGATGCTGGACAGGCTGTCAAGTTGGCTCGGTGGTTAAAAGGACCGTTGTTCTCACAGAAAGCCTGGGTTCAGTTCCCATCACCCACATGGTGACTCATAACTGGCTGTTATTCTGGTCTCAGGGGATCCAATGCCTTTTTCTGAGCTCAGTGGGCACCAAGCATGCATGTGCTGCACATATACACACAGTGGGCACCAAGCAGCATGTGCTGCACATATACACACAGGCAAAGTAGTCACATACTTAAATCATAAAATAATAAAAGGGGGTGCTGGACAGCAACTCAAATCTATATGAGGAAATAAAATACACTGGTAAAGTTAACTACTTAAGTAAATATATTATTATTATTATTATTATTTTTTATTTCATTATTATTATTATTATTATTATTATTACATCTCTGGGTTTTTTTGGGAGGGAAGGGGAGTTTCAAGACAAGGTTTCTTTGTGTAGTCCTGGAATTCACTCTGTAGACCAGGCTAGCCTCAAACTCAGAGATCTCCCTGCCCCTGCCTCTGCTGGGATTAAAGAAACAGACACCACTACCTGACTTTAGTCTCAATTTTTTAATTTAAAAGACAACTATAAACCTGTTGATATACATATAGAAAGCTGTGATCTGAATGACAGTAGCCTCATAAAGCAAGGCATAAATACAGCTATATAGAAATATAGTTCTTATATCTCTAAAATCAAGTTGGTAACTCAAACTAACTCAAACTAAATTGTAATAAATTAGGATACTAATTATATTTCCAGTATAATCACAAAAAATCCTCCTCCACCCCTATACCCCCCAAAAAAATACTGTAAGAACTTTTACCATGGGCTAGGTCTTATAGATAGTGCATCTGTGTATCATAGTAAGGCACTGAAGGCCGGCCTCAGCTACAGAGTGTTCCAGGAAGACCTACTTGAAACTGTTTTCAAAAAATTAAACAAGTCAGGCATAGTGATCTTTAATCTCAGCAACTGGGAGGCAGAGAGAGGCAGATCTCTGTAACTTTGAGGCCAATCTGGTCTACATAGTGAGTCCCAGAAAGGCCAGGGCTATGTAGTGACCCCTTCCCACCACCCCCAAAAAAAGACAGACAGGAAGATCAATGCAAGTTCAAGGCCAGCCAGACTTACAAAGGAAGACCTCACCCCACACCCAAAAAAAGCAAACAGCTTGGTCATTTGTCCAGAGATACAGAAATGACTGATCTAGAAGCTCAACATCACTAGTCACTGTGGAAATGCATACTAGAAGTACATACTGTCTCACACCCATTAGAAAAACTATTATCCAAAACAAAACAAACAAAACCTAAGCTGAGAGAAACTGAATGTATTTTTATATTGGTAGTGGAACTATAAAACAGCACACCAGCTGTCCAGTTCCCAGCATCCACATCCTGTAGCTCATGACCACTTGTGACTCCAGCTCTAGTGGATTCCACAGGCAAAGCACTCACTCATTTGTGGCGTGCACACATGCAGTATAAAATAAATGGCGTGCACACATGCAGTATTAAAAATAAAGTTTAAAAACCCTTAAATATAGGGATACAATTCTGTTGGTAGAGTGCTCGGATGCAGAAAACCTTGGGAGTTCCCTTCCTCCCACCATATGAACCAGGCATAGTGGAGCATAACTGCAATCTCAGCACAGAGGTGGAGGATCAGAAGTTCAAGGTCATACCCAAACTCAAGAACAGCCTGGGACACTTTTGAGGCTTGGTCTCAAAAGAGAAAAACAATCATCACCCTAGAATCATAGTTTACATTATTGATCCTCTGATCAAACCAAACAGCAGTCACTGATTTAAAAGCTCTGGGGTTGCTGGGCAGTGGTGGTGCACGCCTTGAATCCCAGCACTTGGGGGTTGGAGGCAGGAGGATCTCTACAAATTCGAAGCCAGCCTGAGTGAGTTCCAGGACAGCCAAAGCTACACAGAGAAACTCAAAAAAAAAGCAAAACTCTGGTGTCCGTGAGATGACTCACTGGGAAAGGCAGCCAGATGACCTGAATTTTATCCCAGGACCCACAAGTAATCATTTGACTTCCACATTCAATGTGGCATGTGTGTCCAGGCATGTTCGCACCCACACACATGAAGATATAACTCAGATCTCTGAGTTCAAGGTTAACCTGATCTACAGGGCAAGTTTCAGGACAGCCAAAACCATAAAAAGAAATCCTGTCTCAAAAAAAACAAGAAAGAAAAGAGAGAGGAATGGAGGGAGGAAGGAATAAAAAAAAGAAAAAGGAAGGAAGGAAGGAAGGAAACCTGAGGCTCAGAAAAGTCAGATACTTAGGATTCTGTCTACAGCGAGTGGTGGAGCCAAGATTTCCAGCAAGACTTGAAAGACTCACGAGCGTCAGTGTCCAGCCCAAATCCGCCTTCCAAGCAGGTGAGCAGTAACACGTGCTACTACTTTCATGCTGACTTCCACAGTGAACTAGCCCAGGGAGAGTTTTCATAGAGCCATCACATTCGGTTACAATGTATAAGACGACCTCAGGGAATAAGCATGTAAAAGAGATTTTCCTTACTTAAGTGTGCATTTTTGTACCAAGAAAGATAAACAGGAAATAGAAAAATAGGCCCTCCTAATAGACTGTAGACGAGAGGTGGTTCTTATGGATGCTATCAGCAAAGAAATGAACCTGTAATAATCCCTACGCTCAGGAACAAGAAATTTAAGCGAGCTGTCTGAGGATCTCCAAGGCAAATCGAGGTGTTCGTTTCAGGTCTCTAGCCCAGTTTGCTTTCTCTTTCACCAAAGTATCTGTCTTTAAAAATAATTTAGGGCTCAGCAGTAAATTCCTCATCTAGCATGCATGAGGTTTAACCCTCACTTTCTCTCTCCCTCTCTCTCTCTCCCTCTCTCTCTCTCTCTCTCTCTCTCACACACACACACACACAAACACACACACATGCCATTGCACGTGTGCACACATAAATAATTTACAACAGGCCAGTTGCCATTTCCCCAGTCATCTTCAGATCTCAATTTCACTTCTGCCTTAGTTAGCATCTGTAATTCCTTCGGCAAATGAACCACTCTCTGGGTAACAGGAACATGTGTCTCAGACAAAACCTCCTGAGCAGCAATTGAAGCAGCAACTGAAGAAGTAACTGAAGAAGCAGTTTGCTAGGATGGCAAGGAATGTTAAGTAGAGTGTAGTCTGACATGATGTAAAACACATAAAGTAACAACGCAAAAGATAGCCAGAGGCAGGAATAGTGTCTGCTATGTAAAACAGCGGCCTTGACCAAGTTCTGTAAATACCTGACTTAAATTACAAACTGCTCATCTCTTCATGACGAGGAACCGTTTCCTCTCTGTCATTTTCTTAACTCGTCCTAGAAGTCAGTAGTGACTCTAAAGAGGATTTAAGGCCAAATCTCAGGAGAGACGTAGACAGAGCACACGGATTAGAACCAGTCTAGAAGTCTGTCTTCCCTCCTTCCTTCCTTCCTTCCTTCCTTCCTTCCTTCCTTCCTTCCTTCCTCTTCTTCCTCCCTCCCTCCCTCCTCCCTCCCTCCATTCATTCATTCATTCATTCAACAAGTGTTAGGTTGTGTCAAATAGTATACTGGGCAAAGAGAAGCCACAGGGCAGTCTCTCCTGCGCTTTTGCTCTAACATATGCACTCCACTGAACTGTACAAGTGAAAATTCATTTAAAGTCTCTACAACAACTTAAAGAACCTCAGAATCCAAAGGGGACTGCAAGAGATAAATGTCCTTATTTTTCAAGTGCTCCCAGGATCCTCCAGTATCTTACTCAAGGTCACACTGCATACTGTGACAGATAAACTGGACCTACTTCCCTCCCAGTCCCCCCCACCCCCGACTCCAATCAGTGCCCCACGTGTCTTCTTCTCCCAGAGAACGATCCTCATCACATAAAGATCCGAGGTCACTACCTTCTAAAAAGATGGAGAAGCCAAGGCCAACACAGGGGTAAGGAGAAGTGGGAAGCTGCTTCAGTTTCCTGGGAAAGGGCGAGCACGCAAAGGAACTACAACACAGGCTCCCCCATTTCTCCCTTGCTCCTCCTGCCCCGCCCTCTCCAAGCCCAACCTGGAGACGCGCGTGCGTCTCTAGAAAAGTACTCCTGAACTCACAAGGACTCGCACCAGCAACGCCATGTTCCTCCACAATCATTTCCGGGTGAAAGGTGGGCTTCCGGAATCCCGATTGTCACCACCCACTCAGCCTCTGTCCCTGCTAAAGGTAGTTGGGCTCCGGCGGCGGCGCAGGCGTAGATGTCGCACTGCGCACCCGCGGTTTTCCTGCGGTGGATCTGAAAGAGGTTCCAGGACGCAAGACTCCTCGCCGGTCTTAAGTCCCTGCTGCGCGTCACAAGGGCTCACGTTCTTCCTCTACACACCCCCGGACCTGGCCTCTCACATCCCTCTCACCCTTCGGTTAACCCCTTACAGCCATTCCTTTACTGACTCCACCCCCAGGAGACTACAAGGCTAAAGGGATTAGGACCTCGGATGTCCCAGTAGTTAAAAAAGAAGCCAGGGAGGCTGAGAACCTGAGAGCACAGTCCTGGAAAGCCAGAAGAGGAGGTTGTCAGGTGCTGACCTGAGGCTTGGCAGAAAAGGAGCTTGAGGTTTGTATTTGGCTGGTTAATACATCTTTGAATACTGATAGAAGAATTGGTAAAGGAACAGCCAAGTGTAGTGGCACACACCTTTAACTCCAGCACTCAAGAGGCAGAGACAGGCTGATCTCTGAGTTCGAAGCTAGCCTTGTTTACAGAGTGAGTTCCAGAACAACCAGGAGAAACCCTTGTCCCCAAAAACAAACAAAACATAATAGTAGTTGAGGAGAAAGAAGGATGAGAAGAGTTGCCTGTGGGAATGGGCAAGTGGATTGTCTTAGCTGAAGAACTCTTGTATCAGAAGAGAAGTAGAAAAGAGAAGACAAGCCAGGCAGTGGTGGCGCACGCCTTTAATCCAGCACTTGGGAGGCAGAGGCAGGCGGATTTCTGAGTTCAAGGCCAGCCTGGTCTACAGAGTGAGTTCCAGGACAGCCAGGACTACACAGAGAAACCCTGTCTCGAAAAACAAACAAACAAAAAAAGGAAGGAAGGAAGAAAGAAAAGAGAAGACATTGCTGCTTCAGTGACTGACCAGGAGCCAGAGCCTAGCGTTGAAGTACTTTCTATCCACCAGTCAATAAAGACCTACTGAGTATTCAGTATTCATTCAGCGTGCACTGGGTACCAGACAGGTGTAGGTAACTCTGCGGAGCTTGTGAGCTAGTAGGGCAAGTACGGGGACCCTAGGTCTGGGTAGACAACTCGTAAAACAAACAAAAAAACAATGATATGAAGGAAAAAATAAATAGCTAATAAAAACAATATGGGCAAGTACTTGGCCAGCTTAACAGGATAAAGCCTATAGGTGGAACTGACAAGTAAGATGGGATTCAGGGTGATCTATTTGTTCCCTTCTTTCTCCCTTTTAAGTAAAATTTGGTGTAGCCCAGGCTGACCTCAAGCTCTATGTAGCTGAGGCTAGCCTTGAAGTCCTGATCCTCCTGTGCCTTCATCTCCCAAGTGGTGGGATTATAGGCCTGTGATACTATGTCCAGACTCTCAATTTTGTTTTGTTTTGAGCAGGTCTCACCATGTAGCCTTGGCTGGCCTAGAACCAACTGAGAACCAACTGCCTCTGCCTCCCAACACCTGGCAAAATTCTGTATATTTATCAAGTTTCTGGTTTTTAAATGTTTGTATGTGAAATGACTAAATTAACCTTGTGACAGAGCAAGACAGTGGAGAGGTTCCTCCACCTTACTTGTCAGTTCCACCTATAGGCTTTATCCTGTTAAGCTGGCCAAGTACTTGCCCATATTGTTTTTATTAGCTATTTATTTTTTCCTTCATATCATTGTTTTTTTGTTTGTTTTACGAGTTGTCTACCCAGACTAGGGTCCCCGTACTTGCCCTACTAGCTCACATTCTTGCTGAGGCCGTTTCAGGTTTAATTAGAATTTGATCTCCTTGATGGACAATCCTGTGGAAATTTACCCAACTCTATTCCAGGAACCCAAGGTCAAGATGCCCTTGTTAACCTATCTTGGCTCCTGCTTGTGCAAACCTCCCCCTCCAGCTAACTGCTTATCTCAGCTTCTGTTAAACTGCTTGCTTATGTGAAGACCCCTGCAGTTGCTGAGGAAGATGCCAGGAAGTGGTTTCCACCTTTAAAAAAAAAAAAAACACACTCTGGGCTGGAGAGATGGCTCAGCGGTTAGGAGCACTGACTGCCCTTCCAGAGGTCCTGAGTTCAATTCTCAGCAACCACATGGTGGCTCACAACCATCTGTAATGGGATCTGATGCCCTCTTCTGGTGTTTTGAAGACAGCTACAGTGTACACATATACATATAATAAATAATTCTTTGGAGGAAAGAAAGAAGGAAAAGGTTTTTAAAAATAAACAAAACATGCTCTGACAACTCAGTGCTACACCACTTAGGATCTGAATACCTGAGTGTAGTCCCAGTCAGTTGGAGTAAAGATTTTCAGTTGCCTATAAAATGTCTGAGTGTTCATTTCTGGTGGATTCCCCAAAACAAGCTAATTAGCATATAAACTCATTTTACATGTGTTCAAAAAATACTCTTTAAGTGGTATTTACAAATGTAATTCAAAAATAAAATGCATCTGGTGTTGGTGGGACACACCTTTCATTCCAGCACTAGGGAGGCAGAGGCAGGTGGATCTCTGAGTTTGACCAGCCTGGTCTACAGAGCGAGTTCCAGGTCAACCACAGCTACACAAAGAAACTCTGTCTTATGTACATACACATACATAAAGAGAGAGAGAAAAGCCGGGCAGTGGTGGCACACGCCTTTAATCCCAGCACTTGGGAGGCAGAGGCAGACGGATTTCTGAGTTCGAGGCCAGCCTGGTCTACAGAGTGAGTTCCAGGACAGCCTGGGCTACACAGAGAAACCCTGTCTCGAAACAAAAAAAAAAAAAAAAAAAAAAAAAAAAAAGTGGGGTCTTCCATTTTGTCTCTTCAGTAGCTATTGTAACTTGTATTCCTGTTTACAGTATTGTGCGTGTTTCTTTTTCTTCTTCATCAATGCCAGTTATAAAATCTAGCCTCAGAGATGTAATATCTTATGGTGGTTTCAGTTGATTATTAATGATGAAGTATTTTCCCCATATGCCTATTGGCTAATTATATATCTAAAAGATATATAATTACTATTTTCAAAAAATCCTTTGCCCATTGTTGTGGGCCAGTGTTGGCTTTTGTTTGTTTGGTTGGCTGGGTGAGTGGGTGGGTAGGTAGTTTGAGACAAGCCTGGCTGGCCCGTAATTTTCTATATGAATCAGACTGGCCTTGAACTCAATGAGACCTCCACTCCTGCCCACTGTATTCTAGGATTAAAGTTGTGTACCACCATATCAGCAATTGGTCTGTTTTGTTATTTGTGTGGTGCCAGAGATCAAACCCAAAGTATTGTTCATGGAGGGGAGGGGGCAAGAGCTCTACCAGTAAGCTCCATCCTCAACGTCTTTGCCTAGTCTTTTTTTTTTTTAATATTAATTTATTTATTTTGGTGTTTTGCCTGCATGTATGTCTCTGAGTGTGTCAGATCTTGGAGTTACAGACAGTTGAAAACTGCCATGTGGTTGCTGGGAACTGAACCCCAGTCTTCAGAAGAATAGTCAGTGCTCCTAACCACTGAGCAATCTCTCTAGTTCCTTACATTTTTTGTTATTTTTTTAATTTTTATTTTTTGCATGTTAGTATTCTGCCTACTTGTATCCTGTGTGTGTGTGTCAGATCCCCAGGAATTGGAGTTACAGATGGTTGTGAGCTGCCATGTGGGTGCTAGGATCTTCCTTTGGAAGATCAACCAGTGTTCTTAACTGCTGAGCCATCTCTCCAGTTCTCTTTGCCTAGTCTTTAACCAGATAATTTTGTGGCTGTTGAGCTGAGTGAAATCTTTATATATTTTGGATATTAACATCGTTATCAGATGTATGGTTTGCAAATACTTTTCCCCATTCTATGGGTGCCTTTCATTCTGCTAATTGTTTCTAGTTTAAAGTAGTTACAATTGTCTTGGTTTTGGTTTTTGTTGTTTCCATATTTTAGAGATCATAAAACAATTTAAATAAATTTTTAAAAACTGCTGGGGTTGGACATGATGATGCATGCCTTTAATCTCAGCACTTGGCAGGCAGAACTCTACATATAGAGTTCCAGGTTAGCCACTGCTATATAGTGAGATTCTCTCAAAAAATTATAATAATAATAATAATAATAATAACAAATAATAGCAGTTGTTAAAGCTAGAGAGGTGGCTCAGTGTTTAAGAGCAAATACTGCTTTTCCAGAGGACTAAGTTCTTTTTCCAACACCCACATATGGTGGCTCACAACCATTTGTAACTCCAGATCCAAGGGAGTTTGATGCCTCTGGCTTCTGTGGGCACCCGCACACACGTGCTTATATGCACACACACAGTTTAAAATAATAAAAATTTAAATATATATATTGGAGCCAGGTATGTTTGGAACTCACTTGTAATCCTAGAACTCAGAAGGAAGAGGCAGGTGGATCTTTGTAAGTTTGAGGCCAGCCTGGTCTACAAAGTCAGAGCCTGTCTCAAAAACACAAAGGAACTATTGGGTCAGGGCAATGGCTCAGTGGGTAAAGGTGCTTGCTTCGGAAACCTGATGACGTGAGTGTGATGATCCTCAGAATACACATGACAATCTGGGTGAGTGCCACATGTCTGTAATCCCAACACTCCTACTGTGACATAGGAGTCAGAGGCAAAAGAATCAGTAAGAAGCTCCTGTGGGATCACAGTTTTTGCCCTCTGACCTCCAGGAGTTCACCATGGCACATGCATACCCACACTCACAAACACTCAAAATAAAATGTTATCCAGACAAATGTCTTGAAGCTTTTCACCTACTCTTTAGTCTGGTAGCTTTTAAGTTTGAGGTCTGATGTGTTTTTTTTTGTTGTTGTTGTTTGGTTGGGTTTTGTTTTGTTTTTGTTTTTGTTTTTTGTTTGTTTGTTTGTTGTTTTGTTTTTTTGGTTTTTGGTTTTCGGTTTTTCAAGACAGGGTTTCTCTGTATAGCTCTGGCTGTCCTGGAACTCATTCGGTAGACCAGGCTGGCCTCGAACTCAGAAATCCTCCTGCCTCTGCCTCCCAAGTGCTGGGATTAAAGGCGTGCGCCACCACTGCCCAGCTGAGGTCTGATGTTTAAGTCTTCAATAAACTTTTGTTTTGAAACAATTCTCACACTGTATGGATAAGCCTGGTTTCAAACTCACAGAGATCTACCTGTCCCTGCCTCCTGAATGCTGGAGGCATCAATAAATTCTGAGTTGATTTTTGTGTGTAGTATAAAGTAAGGATCTAATTACATGCATGTTTGTAAACAGTTATCCTAACATGTTCTTTCACTATTTTGTGGAGTGTATGTGTATACAGTTTTCATCAGACTAAGAAATATTGATTCTTAGTTTGTTGAGTTTGTTTGCATGTGTGTGCATTTGCACATGTGAGCATGTGTGTGCCCATGCATATGGAAACCACAGGTGGACATCAGATGTCTTCCTCAATCATTCTCCACCTCATTTTGCAATTGTTAATTTATAGCCGGGCAGTGGTGGCACACAGTAATTCCAGCACTTGGGAGGCAGAGGCAGGCAGATTTCTGAGTTCAAGGCCAGCCTGGTCTACAGAGTGAGTTCTAGGACAGCCAGGACTACACAGAGAGACCCTGTCTCGAAAAACCAAACAAGCCGGGCGGTGGTGGCGCACGCCTTTAATCCCGGCACTTGGGAGGCAGAGGCAGGCGGATTTCTGAGTTCGAGGCCAGCCTGGTCTACAGAGTGAGTTCCAGGACAGCCAGGGCTACACAGAGAAACCCTGTCTCGAAAAACCAAAACAAAACAAACACCAGGGGGTAGACTAATATTCTCAGAGTACAGTATGTACTTTTATAGAAATGTCTTTATAAAACCCAATATCATGTATGATGAAAACACACCAATAAAAATGTTTCAGAAATAGAGAATTCATAAGCCTTAAAAAAGAAAAACAGCCAGGAGGTGGTAGCCCATGGCTTTAATCCCAATACATAGGAGGCAGAAACAGGCGGATCTCTGAGTTCGAGGCCAACCTAATCTACAGAGTGAGTTCTAAGACAAGCAGGGATATACACAGAGAAACCCTGTGTCAGGGAGAGAGCAAAAGGAAAGAAAGAAAAACATTCCAAAATCTGCATGTAGAGTACAGTAACTCATCTATAGGATGAAGGTTATAATAGCAACCATGTCGTAGGGTTAGTTATGACAGTTAAGGATGATAGGGACCATGCTTGTTCCTTCCCATAGCAATTGGATTTGCATCTCTTAGTATATTGTTCTGGCTACTGGAACTGCATGTTTTGATTGCATCTCTTCTAAAGGCTGCAATGTCTCTTCACACTGCTGCTCTGCCCCTCCTCCTTCCTCATCTTGATAGCACTGGTCTCTTCAGCTGAATCTCTTAAGACATTATTTCTAGACCTCTCACTACCATTGCCCTCTGTGCATCTTGTAATGGCTTAGGTTAAGAAGTCAGAAAACCAGCCAGTCATAATGGCATGCGTAATGACAGCACTCAGGTGGCAGAGGCAGGCACAGGCAGATCTCAGTGAGATCAAGGCCAGCCTGGTCTACATAGTGAGTTCCAGGACAGCCAGAGCTACACAGTACACAGTAAACCCTCTCCCCTCTCCCCCTCTGCTTCTCCTCCTTCCCCCCCCCCTCCTCTCGTGTGTGTGTGTGTGTGTGTGTGTGTGTGTGTGTGTGTGTGTATCAAAGCCAGGTGTGGCAGGTATGGTGATGTATTCACATAATGAGCACTGCGTTTGTTTCTCATCTTTCTTTCTTCTTCCTTCCTTCCTTCCTTCCCTCCCTCCCTCCCTCCCCTCCCTCCCTCCCTCCCTCCCTCCTCTCTCTCTCTCTCTCTCTCTCTCTCTCTTTCTTTCTTTCTTTCTTTTTTGCAGTGTTGGGGTTCAATCCCAGAACCATGCACATGTCTAGCAAGCAATTCTACCTCTGAACTGTGAACTATTGTCCCAGGCCTGAAGCTCACACCTGTATTAGCGTTCAGGCAGCCATGTTATATTCTGTTAACTCCACAGGCTTCACAACCATCTACATACAATGCTGTCTCCCTTCAGTCTGAAGTTAGTGAAATTATACTTATTCATATCCTATATTTACTTATGGAGTCACTCCGTGGGTTTAAATGGATAGGTGGTTTTTTGGTTTGTTATGGTTTGGTTTCCTGTTCTATTTCATCTACTCTCACTCAGCCTTCCTTAAATCAACCCCCTTTAGGTTCTTTGTTTTCTTTTCTATGTATGCATGAACCTTAAGAACATTACAAGGACATGACAAGCCCTTGGTAAACATCTACAATGCTTCTGACTTTGTTATGCTAACACTCAGTGCAGTGTCTGTGCCTAACTGGACCTTCAATAACTATTCACTAATCAGTGAACGAATGATTGGTGAAATGAACGAATACGCTCATATCCTAAATCTGAGGGCTTGCAAATTTTCAAGAGTCATATATACTTATTTCATGTGCATGAATGTTTCCCTGTGTGTATATATGTACACTACTTAGTATGTGTACCACATAAAAGGACAGTGCCCATAGAGACCAGAGAAGGGTGCTGCCTCTTCTGGACCTGGAGTTACAGTTGGTTGTGAACTGCTATGTGGGCGCTGGGAGACAATCACAATCCTTCTACAAGAGCAGCAGGTCCTTTTAACAACCAACCCATCTCTCAAGCCCCAAATTTATAACGTTTATATTATCCCTTTTTTACAAAGAGGAAAACTGAGGCTCGGAGAGGTTAACTAACTTGATCTGGGCCACTTAGCTGGACAGTGGTAGAACTAGGACTGGAACTCCCCAATTCTCACTCACATAACTAGCCCTACTGTGCTCCAGCACATGTGTATTCAGATCAGGAGGGCCAGCTGAGTCCGAATGAAGGTTGTAAGGCTTCCTGAGGTTGTGTATCCTAGCCCCAGAGATGCCATTTCTCCTGTTGTGACCCTGGGACACAGGACACGGAAAGGACCCAGCGACGAGGAGTGCAGTGCTGGAAGCCTCCCTCCTTCCCTCCCCTCTGGGCCTCTCATGTTTCCTGCCCTAAACTCTGCTCTGCTATTTTCCCAAGGAATTCACAGCACGGTGTGTCCCTAAGGAGACACTTTTGGGGCAGGGAGCCAAGCCAGGGAGGTGACTCCATCGCTGGCCAAGACAGGGGTCAGTGGACTCAGGGGCCCAGAAGATTGGGTATAAGAATGAAGAGGCCTGCAGGAGGCATGGGGTTGCCACTCTGCCACTCTTCTAGGTATCAGCTTCCTAGCAGAAAAAAAATAAAGTCAATGGTACTCTTAGAAGCAGGGCACACACCTTATCCTAGCACTAGGGAGGCAGAGTCAGGCAGATCTCTGTGAGATCAAGGCTAGCCTGGTCTACATAGTGAGTTCCAGGATAGCCAGAGCGAACATGAGTACACACACAAACACCTGCTGTTTAAAACACATGCACATGCCTGCACACGCACACACACAATCTTTATACTGCCTACTTAAGACAATCTAAGGCACTATGTGACAATAATAAACGTTCACCAAATTCCATCTTTGTGCCACTTACTCTATGAGGTTGAGTGTCTTTCATATCCTTACAGCTAGCTTTATGAAGTAGGTAATAAATGTATTGTTTGCCCCCCTTTTTAAATTTTCTTTCCTTCCTTTCCTTCCTTCCTTTCTCACATGAGGAGTCAGGCTGGACATGCAATCCCCAAAAGTCAACTGTAAAGTATCTGCCTACATGGCAGTACCTATTTCTTGTTCAAGGCCTGTAACTTTTTTTAAGATTTATTTTTATTTATATGTATTGTGTGTGCATGCACATTCATGTGTGTGTATTCACATGTGTGTTCAGGTACCCTCGGAGGCTAAGAGTGGAATCATGGGTGGTTGTTACCACCTAGTGTGGGTGCTGGGAACTGAACTCAGGGCCTCTTCAAGGGCAGCCAGCGCTCTAAACTGCCGAACCATTTCTGCAGCCCCCAAGGCCTCTAACTGACGAAGACAAAACTGAAGTTTGAAGCTACACAACCTTTTGAACTCTTCATAGCTGGAAGACTATGGTTAGGAGAGTGTGAACTATGGCATAGAATTAGAAACCCTGTATTGTTTTGTGTGTGAGATGGAGAGATGTATATATGTGTTCACATGAGAATCCAAGTGCACATGTACATGTGTGTGTGCACATATGTGTTTGTGTGTATTCATGTAGAGGCCCCAGGTTGATGATGTCTGGTGTCTTCCTTGGTCACTTTCCACCATATGTTTTGAGATAGGGTCTCTCACTAAACCTCAGGCTCAAAGATTCATCTAGGCAGACCAGGTAGCAAGCTCCAGGGATCTATCTGCCTATCTCTACCTCCCAGGACTGGAATTACAGACAGGTGCTGCTATACTCTCTTCTATATGTGGCTGCTGGGGATCAAAAGTGGGGTCTTCATGCTTGTGTGTTAAGTGCTTTACCAAATGAGCTATCTCCAGAGCTCCCAGTAAGCTCTTTGAGCAATAATGTAGTACACAAGTACGCAGCTTCCTGTGACTGTAACCAGATGTGGTGCCGAGGGAGAGAGTTCTCCCTGGAGGCCATTGCCCTGATCTGAAGGTCAGAATGGAAGGGCTCTAACCACTCAAAATGGTCAGATTGGTTCTCTAGAGTTGGGTGAAGGGAGTTGTAAAGTCTGAGTTGTCCTTTTGAGGTCCAGGGCAGTTTGGGATAGGAAAGAAAGCTCTTGGGGTGTTCAGTCAGAGCTATGACCACCCACTCAAAGCCTAACCCTTCAAGCTATGGAGAGCTCTGTGACTCAGGTGATGTTCTACCAGAGCTAAGACAAGGAGAACTTTCCAAGAAACAAGAAACACACAGCCCAAGAAATAAGTACTTGGGACAGCCAATACCACCTGTGACCCCTTCCTGCTGTCTCTTGGTCCTTGGGTTTTTAGCCACCTCGCTCCTACACTGCTCTCTCTGTAGCCATAGTTGTCTGCTTGGCTTCGCCAGCACCTTCCTCGGGGCTCATTCTCCTTTCTCACACACCAGGCCTCTGTCTGCTGTGGCAGCTCCTTTGTTTACCCTCAGAGCTCTCAGGAGCACTACTAGCCAAACACAACGGAGCCTAGCCAGAGACAACTCAGTTCCAGACTCAGTCTGGCTCCTCTGGGACAGGTAATGGCCTCCAAATCAAGGAGACAGCTCAAAAGAAGGCTGCCCCCTGCACTGGGCTCTTGCTTCAGGTCCTGACAACCCAAAGGAAAAGGACACAAGATCTGCCCATTGTTGGGCAGGGATCCCTACTCTTGAGACAGCTTTGGCTGGGAGCCCTGGGAATCAAAGCCTCAGCTGGAGAGAGGTGGGGAAAATTTTGAGGCCGTATGGGTGGGAACCAGAGACTTGGACTTCTCCTGGTCCTTGTGTCTCTCTTTAGCCAGGTAGAATCTGGGCTTTGAGCCCTCCACTCTGAGATCCAGGTGCCTAAATTTTCCTACCAGAGAGGACTGTCCTCTCCAAAAGTTCATGCCCCACACCTCCTCAAAGATTCTAGCTAAGAAAAGGAAGTGAGCATTTACTGTGGGCCAAGTTCCAAGCAGGAAGCATTGTGAGGATGTGCCTGGCATGTTCTGTCTGTCTGAGGTGATTTGTGTGTAACTATGCACTCACATAATGTGCAGTGTAAAGGGAGCAGCTCCTCTTCTGACTCAGAGCTTTGTGAACAGTGAAGTGCTGTGGTCACACAGCCCCAGAGAGCATTGGGGTCCTAGGCCAGATCATGTGGGAAACAGTGGTCATTGGTAAAGATGTGATGCTACTACAGGGAGGTAGAGACCTTGGCAGCCCAGACTCCCCAGTGGGAAAAAGTAGAGGGCCTTTAAACAAGGCCCAGGCAAGTCTGTGATTGTGGTAGAGAGGGGCACTGGGCAGAGGCTGTGAATGAAGTGGAGATGGTGTAAAAGAAAATCACCACACCTCCCAACCCCCTACCCCTGAAGGCTTCATTTTGGAGACAGTGAGCTTGTTTACAGAATGTAAAACCCCAGCTCTTTTCTAGGCCCCAATGGAACAGAAGGAGC
This sequence comes from Mastomys natalensis, assembly GCA_021653895.1. Taxonomy (NCBI): domain Eukaryota; kingdom Metazoa; phylum Chordata; class Mammalia; order Rodentia; family Muridae; genus Mastomys; species Mastomys natalensis. Next base: position 2,472,176 of record JAJTUV010001105.1, read on the forward strand.
TGGGGACCAATGGCCTTTGGAAGGATCAGGAATGAGGCTAGAGGTGAACACTGGCCCTGAGCAGCTGTACTCTCTGCCCATTCTGCTTCGGTTCCCAGGAGTGGGGGTAGAGTCCAAGCCTGGGAAACAGTTTATACCTGAGACACCCTACTTTCACTCTCAAGGGTTAGCAATTCTTTAGGAGATCTGGATCCCCTGGAGTAAACAAGAAATCTGCCACAATTTTAGCCATGAAGATTCAGCTTTTTATCTCATCGATGTACATTTTAATCTAACAGTCTAATTAGCCTCATACTCTTCACCCTGCCCAAGTCCTTCCCCCTTCTTGCCCAGCCCCTGCAATGAACATCTCGTGGCACACCAGGCACAAAGGTGGTGACTCAAGGAGGGGATGGCACTCGTAGATCTCCCATGAAGAGCTTAGGCTGTAGCTCCAGTTTCTCTGGAGAGTCTGGAGAGCAAGGAGGCCCCGGGCAGGAGATGGTGAACTGAGTCTCTTTGAAGAAAACCTTTCCTGGGCCTCAGGCCCACTCAGAGTCTGTTCCTTGGCAGGCATCTTCAGACGGGGGTCTCTTTAGCCCAAAACACATACAGAGAGTAAGCCTGATGAAAACTCTTTCCTGCGGGCTGTCGGGATACTTCCGGCCGCAGCTTCACAACTTCTCTGTGATTCCAGGAGCCTGTGGAGAGGGTTCTCTCTGAATGTGCCACCCGGGAAGACAAGAGGGCCCGTGCTGCTACCTGCAGCCACAAGATTCCACAACCATGTCCTCGTACTGTTTGTACACCACGTTGTTGGCAGAGTCAATGAAGAGGATGCTAATGGGACTCAACCGCGTAGGCACACAACAGGTGGGTGGTGTGGATTCAGGGTCCATAGAGTTCATCAGGGTCTGAATGACTGCATGGTTTGTGGGCTCCAAGTGGGAGCGCAAGGGGAACTCACACAGTCCTTCGCAGTGGAAGGCCTCATACTCAAGGGGTGCGATGATCCAGTCGTCCCACCCCATGTCCTTGAAGTTGACGTGCAAGGCCTTGCGACTGCAGCGAGCCTTGAGGTTCTTGCTGGGTCGCTTGCCCTGGCGATTGGCCAGCGGGGCCCGCCGTTTCCGCCGCTGGCTGAACAGATATTCATACACGGTCTTGTCATCCTGGCCAGAGCGGGCCTTAATCTCATTAAAGAACAGGTCCCGTTTTTTAGTACGACCAAACACCAGGAATAGGGCTTTCTCGTGGACCTGTCGGGCAGCACGTTCAAAGCCCAGGCCACGGAGGTCCACGGCCCGGCCCCGTTCCCAGGCCTCCAGCTCCAGGCACAGCTGTGCTGAGTTCTTAAAATTTCGGAAAAGTTTCCAGATGTCGAACACCTCCCAGCCAGATCCATCCAGGCCTGGCACGGAGCGCACATCCAGCAAGGCTGCCGGCTGCCGGCCGCTGGGGCAGCTGGACAGCTTCAGCTGGGCAACCCGCCCGCTACTGGGGACCGCTGGCTTGGCCACGTCCAAGGACTTCTTCCGCAAGATCCGCAATTCAGCCCCCAACAGCCCATCCTTCTCCAAGGCACTGATGTCAAACACGTACCTCTGCTTCCTGACCACAGGGCCTCGGTCATCTAGAGAAAACAGCCAGAAGTCAATTCCTGTCACTTCACCAAGAGAGCCCGCCACCTCTGGGCCTCCAGGGAGGACCTAACTCTCTCCCACTCAAAAGAGGTTTCTCTAACCTCTTCCCCACTATGGCCGAAGCCAACACGCAAACCACCAAGAGCCCTTTTCCCAATGAAGGTATGTGGCTGCGTATTATCTGAGTGCCCCTGGTGTTTGTGCCAATATGTATTAGAGTCATTAGCCTTATAACTGTCGTCTATCAGTGTCCGCCCCAGGCGTGATCCAGCATGATTATCTCCTGTAAATAAGATAGGTGGTATGTACATTTAAATTACCCACTTTTTCAGAGGAGGAACCAGAAGCTCAGAGTAAAGTTCAGGGGCTTAATCAATGTCATCTAGCTAAGGAGAAACAGAAATAAAACTGTAGCCTAGAATTTTAATAGTCTGGTCTGAGCTTCTTAGACCTTAAAGAGTTTAGAGTTCTTGTTATGGGCAAGGCACAGAGTTGGGAGTAAACTGATGTGGGTAACACAGCAAATTAATAACAAGATCAATCTGCAACTCAACTTCCCTAGTTCGCATCCCAATGATTTTTTGGTACATGAGTGTTCCAGTTTGTGTATATGTGTACACACCTGTGTGTGCAATTGGGTTCACGAGTAAGCATAAGGAAATATATATGCTACTGGCATACATAAGTAGAGTTGGGATTATATGAATACCTGAACCATGATGCTATATATGTATGTGTGCATGTATGTAATTAATTTACCATGTGTATAAAATATAAGGCTGTGTGTGTGTGTGTGTGTGTGTGTGTGTGTGTGTAAGCTCAATGGTATCTCTGAATCAGCATGCCCTCCTTCCTAAATGCCAATATGCCATTAGGGAACATTCAACTATTGCTCTAGAAGGTAACTAATTAGGCCTTTAAACTCCCCATCTCCCCCTCCCCAAGCTCCCTTAGTGCTGGGGGGACACAAGGACTTATTTTATGAGCCCTAGAGGGGTCACAGCTTTCCCTGGCTGGGCAGGCAGCCAGGCCACCTCCCCCACCTCTGCCAGACCTGCTGCCTGTACCTCCCCCACCCCCTGTCATTCCCCTACAGACCAACTCTAATGAGAAGCCTCTCCCACCCTGGCCCCTCCCCCACCCTGCCAGCCAAAGCCCGGAGACTCAGCACCAGAGTTTGTGAACCGCAAGAAACTTCACCAACTGCCAGCCAGCAGCCCAACTATCTCCACACTGTGGAGAACCTGAGACTCAGAAGGGAAGGGATTTGCTGAGAACACACAGCAAGTTGAGAGAAGAGCCAGTAACACTAGGCGGGCAGACCTCCAGCAATGCAAGAAAGACAAGTACTCTCCCAGGTTACTGATGAAAAGGACACAAGGTATTCCCATTCGAAATGCTCAGACATCACCCAGTCCAATGCCCATGTAGTATACATATAGGAAGAGACCCCGGGGAAGAAGGGGCTCAGTGTGCCCTCAGCTAGCTGCCTCCCTCTGGGACTCCAAGATGACAAGTTTTCTGTCTTCACATTTCCTGCCCCCTTCGCCCCCTATCTGAGGGTAGAGTTGAAGAACCACGGGGACCCAACCCCTCACCTTGCCCTTTGTCAATAAAGCTGGTGATGGTGTTAGCCAGGCCAGCCTCCAACTTCACGCTGCTGTTGCCTCCCTTTCTGTCAGCATCGGACAGCGTCCTGTACAGTGAGAGCATGTATTCGTGGGGTGTGATGGGAGGCGGGCGGAACGGCTCCTTGGGCTCTCGAGGGGTCCCAGGCTCCCTGGTCTTCTTCAGCAAGAAGGAACTGGGGGCAGATCCTGCTTTTGAAGATGCTTTGCCCCCAGGAAGCTGTCCTTTTGGGGTTACAGTCCGGGCTGCAGCCTGCCTGGTCTGGGGAGAGGGTCCTGGCTTGGTTTCAGAGCCACCAGATCTGGGGGGCATCTTTCTGGATTCATCCTTCTTGGCCTGTGTCTGCCCAGAGCTTCCCTTGGCCCTGGCATTGGTGGCCCCCACACCATAGCTGTGACCCCCTGGTCTAAAGATATTCCGGGCCAGGGGTGGCCTCTCCTTGGCCTCTGCTTTAGCCAACCCTGGCCTGGCCCCTGGGGGTCTCTGGCCTAAGTCAGGGGCACCCAACACAGTGCAGATGAGTTCCAGGTCCAGCCAAGCCAGGTGCCAAAGCAAAAAAGTGAGGAGTTTGGGGAGTCTCATCCTCTGGCCAACCGCTGAATGACACCACAGAGAAAGGCGGCAGCAGCGAAGGTGTCTCTGGCTTGGCAGGAAAAACCATGAAAGGAGTGGGTCTTCAGAGGCAGCGGGGGCAGCAGCAGCAGCAGCAGCAGGCAGGGCTTTCTCCTCAGTCTGAGTGTCTTGAAGTCCGCCGGGCGTGTGTCTGTATCCAGTCCCATAGTGGAAATGCTCCCGTGTCCAGACGTGCACCGTCTCCAGTCAGCAGCTGAAAATAACTCGTTCTTGAAAGGAGAAAGCCGACCGCCCCCTTTCTCCCGCACAACTGACTGAGGGCTTGAAGGAGGCTTGTATAAGGCTGAGGGATTTTTCCAAGAAGGAGGAATGGCGTAATGCAGCCTGTACGCTCCAGTTTTTTTTCCCTCTAATTTTGAATCCTTTCCAGTGAAAATACTTACACACACACACACACAACACACACACACAAACTTGCAGGTGCTCAGAAAAATCTTTTACAAACCTGAACTCAGGAATTGGAAACGGAATTCCAACCCAAACCAATTTAATTACTCTCTGATGTCATGCTGTCTAAATTCATTTACGTGCGATATATTTATGTGAAAAAAAATCACCGCTGCCCTTTGGAGGCCATGGCTCACGGGGGCTCTTGGCTCAGAGCCCCATAGGGGGACTCTGGCTTAGGGGGCCTCCCCATCCCAGAGTAGACTCAGGGGTCTTCACCTCCACCCCAGCATCCTGAGCAGAGATGTTGAGGAAGGAGTGTAGAGATCTGCAGGCGCTAAGCATGTGAGCTAGGTTTTCAGTGAAGTCCTTGGAGTGTCTGAAAAGCATTTTCAATTTTCTGTCTAGTCTGGGACCTGGTGTGTGTGTGTGTGTGTGTGTGTGTGTGTGTGTGTGTGTGTGTGTAGGACAGCACAGATGGCAGCATTTACCCACAGTTTCTTTTATTTTAATAAACTTGTGACCCAGAAACAGAAAAAAAAAAAAAATCAGTGCCCACTATACCACCCCCACCAAATGCCATTGGCTAAGCACTGCCATCCTGTAGCCCCCTTGGCTGGAAACAGGCGTACCTCAGCCGCTACCCAAGGAAAAGACCCGCCAGTTTTCTTAGAAGAAATTGTCTGAGGCCAGAGGTGGCAGCCCCAGCCTAAGGCAGCAGCGACCCCTGCAGGAGGTTGGGAAAACAAGCTCTCCCGGGCTGCTTTTCTAGGAGCTGGTGAAGAAATCTGAATTCCTACTTAACTCAAGAGAGGCCCTCTCCCTCTCTGCCTTTTCTTCGTCGTCTTTAGATAATGTCTCAGATAACCCATTATAGCCTCAAATTCACTATGTATCCAAGGCTGGCCTTGAACTCCTGATCTTACATCACCTCTAGCTCAAATACTCTTCCTGTAGCAAAAGCTGATCTTGAACTTAAAATGTAGCTGAGGCTACCCTTGAAGTCCTGATCCTTCTACCTCCACCTGCTTGGCTACAGAGTAGGATTATAGAACTGTACCATCTACTCCAGCTTTTCTTATTAATCCTCTACTCTTAGAGCTGACCTAACGGATCCATTCATATGCTAAAATGCTAAAGTCGGTTTTTAGAGGCTCTCTGCTGGAGACGAGGCATGTCACTCAGTAGTCCAGTGCGTGTTAGTGTGCACAAAGCCCTCACCAAGACAACACCAAACAAAGTCCTCACTCTGGAGATACAGGGAGATGCAGGCCTGTTTTTCTTTTCCTTTCTTTTCTTTTCTTCTCTTCTCTTCTCTTTTCTTTTCTTTTTCCCTTCTCTCCTTTCTCTCTCTCTCTCTCTCTCTCTCTCTCTCTCTCTCTCTCTCTCTTCTTCTTTTAGTATTTATTTTGTTTATTTGTATGTGCAGAAAGTGGGAGGAGACCAGAAAGGGGCACCAGGTCCCCTGGAGATGGAGTTGCAGGCAGCTGTGAGACACTCTGATGTGGTGCTGGGAGCAGAATTCTGTCCTTCCTATGAGCAGCAAGCATTCTTTCTTTCTTTCTTTTTCTTTTTTTTTCCATAATTTTACTCCTAGGTCTACTCTAGCCTTCACTGATAGCTCCTAGGTCTGAAGAGGCTCACTTCAAAGGACCAAGGCACCACCTGCTCTCTTTAGAGAGTTCTGAGGACAGCTTGAACTCATTACAGTCCCTCAGATCTTCCAGGTCCATCACTCTTGTCTTCGCTTGTGACTGACTTTCACGGTCCTCTCTGGCATCTTCCTCCTGTGGACTCTGTCACTGCCCCATCCTCTTCACCCTTTGACCTACTACAATTCCCTCAGAACTGCCTTCTTGGCCTCTAGGGCCTCTGCATCCCAATCCTCCTTCTTCCTAAAGCCTACCTACGGGACAAGAGCTGACCCATGTATCAGCTGCCACACAAAGGTATCCCTTACACCTCAGGAAAGTCACGAAGCTTCCAATCAACCACCACACACTTTCTGTGCTGCTTTCTGCTTTCAGAGTTCAAATCCATCCAACCTCAGACTCTGCCCCCACCTCCAATGCAGGTCACTTTTTAAAATCTATGGGTTTTTTTCATAGTTTTATTATAACCGAATTCCTTATGCCTATCATAATTTATGTACATATCTGTCTATCCCATTAGATTATAACTACACTGTACCATATTTGTCTTTCAATTATTCCCAGGGCTTGGCACAGAGCCCAGCACATAGCAGATTCTCGGAGTGTGTTGTACAAATGGCCCTCAGACTGGCCCTTTTAAAGGAACACCACCGTTTTCTTTTGTATCATTTCTGTTTTAAAATTAGAGTAAGTAACTGGTTTCATTGTAATGTTTCCATACATGGGTATCATTATCCTTTGGTCACCACTCCCTATCACCTCCCCACCCCGCACCCCTTCTTCCACCCAAGTACCCTTTCCACTTCCTGTTCTGTCTCTATATATTCAAATACACAACTTCTCCATGTGAAAGAAAATAACTTGATGTCTGTGCCCCGCCCTTCATTAGCTTTCTGCTCCCATGTGTCCCCACCAGTCCCTTCATCCTCCCAGTAGTCACTAGTCCCCCTTCTGCTTTCAGGCCATATATGTAGATCCAGATGCTACGTACATGAGAAAGCATATGCTGTGTGTGTAGCCGAGTCTGAGAAGCCATCATTTTTAATATACCCTGCCTTTTCTACTGGACTTTGAGTTCCTACAAGGGAGACACGCTGTCTTGCTACTGGCCAAGTATTTCATGAGCTCTATCTACTGAATAAACAAAGTTATGAATGTGTCAACGAAGACATCCAATGCATGCTTTGGTAACGATCAGTGGCTCTGCAGACGGATCTGGATGTGAATCATGGCAGTTCTGCTATTTATACATTATGCAGTCTTGGACAGTCATCCAGCCATTCCGAAACTCTGAACCGGGATAATGACAGTACTGACACACAAAGAGCTTTTGTGGGTATTTGGTGGAGTGGATTATTACATACCTAAACAAGGGCTAGTGAGATGGCTCAATAAGTAAAGATGTCTTCCATTAAGCTGGACAACCTGAGTTTGATCTCGAGATCCCATACAGTGGGAGAGAACAGGACCAACTCCCACAAGACTTCCTCCAACCTCCTGTTTCCCAATCTCCCACCTATCTGAGCACATGCATGCATACACACAAAATAAATGAGATGTAATTTTCATTTTTATTTACTTTATTTTTTTTGTTTTGTTTTGTTTTCCAAGATACGGTGGTTTCTGTCCTGGAACTCACTCTGTCGACTAGGCTGGCCTTGAACTCAGAGATCTGCCTGCCCCTGCCTCCCAAGTGCTGGGATTGAAGGTGTGTGCCACCACCATTGGGCAAGCTTGAACTCCTGACTCTCCAGACGCTTTTCCCTGAATGCCAGGGTTGTGCACTGACGCGCTCAGCCCTTTTCCAAGATCCTTTAAACTACACTTAAGATTTTATTGTTCTCTTTCCTTTTTAAAAGACTTCTCTCTCTCTCTCTCTCTCTCTCTCTCTCTCTCTCTCTCTCTCTCTTCCTTTGAGACCAGGTCTCCTGGAACTCACCATGTTGATCAAGCAGGCCTTGAACTAAGATCCGCCTGCCTTTGCCTCGGCTTTTATTTCTATTAGTATGCAGTGGTACAGAGGTCGGAGGTCAGATAGCCTGGAGGAGCTGGTTCTCTCCTTCCACCATGTGGGCTCCAGGATCAAACTCAGATCACCAGGTTGGCAGCAAGATCTTTACCCATTGAGCCATCTCAGTGGCCCCTTTCAACACAGTATACCAAGAATCTTTCTCTGAATGTGATCGACAGTGACAAGGTGGTGTAGTAGGAACATTAGGGTATTCTAACTTTCAGCCAGACTCACCCAGTGGTCTGGAACTTTGAGGACATGGAGGTATCTCAGACAAGGGCTAACGTCTGAGGGCTAAGAGACTCCCAGGAATTGGGAAATCTCCAATGAAATAAAAAAGGAAAGAGACTCCAAATTTGGATGGAAGGCCCTCTCCAGGGAGGAGCCCAGAGTTCCTGCCTGGCTCTTACTATAAAGGTGACTAATCACTTTGGTCCCCTCTGGTAATTGCAACCAGATGCTGCTGCTGGCTGCGCTTCAGTCCCGACATGTTTAATTACTGGGACACAGAGTCTCTGGGTCCCCTGTGGCTCCCTCCCTCCCCCATTCCTGTCAGCAATATTAATGTCAAACCTAAGGTAGAGGATGGGAGCCTTGGGAAGCCACTGGCATGGAAATAATCTTCACAGGCCCTTCCACTGTGTAAAGCCTCTAACTTCTTTAAATGCTTCCCACCCATTATCTCATTGGTACCTCACAAAACATCCTTACAGAGAAAGTGAGCCAAAGCAGTAAGAGCTGAGTGACCTGAAGAAGAATACACCTTGTTTTACTCAAGCCCTTAGGAAGTTTCAAGGACATCTCATATTCCTTATGTTCTGTCAACCTCCTGAGATCTCAAGTCAGGCCAGCACAGCACAGTAGCTGAAGGGGCAGATTGGAGATGGGACAGCATTCTGAGTCTCAGCTCTACCTCTTACCAGCTGACTGCCCTGTGCATTGATTCATTTATTTGCTTAATTATGAGCACCAGCTATCTAGCAGTGGACCAGCCATCACAGTCTGTGTTCAAATTCTGGTGAAAGAGACAGAAAAATGCACAATTTGAGGAACTTCTTTCTGAGTGCTATGTAGGAAACAAAACAGTCAATAAAGTGTCTGTTCTGCAAGGCATCTTGCTGACAGGTGGCATTTCATCAGAGATGGAGACACTGTGAGGCACACCATGGCCTGGGAGATCTGATCACTTCCGTTGGAGGGCCTGAAAATGCAAAGGCCCCAGGGTAGGAATGTGCTGGGCTCAAGTGAGAAACTGAGGAAAGGTGAAGTCGCTGAAGCAGAAGGAGACCAAGTCAGACAGTGTCAGGACCGTCCTGTGGCTCTGTACGCCATGAGCACCTAGTTCAGTTCTATTTGTAGTGCACTGGAGAATCGAATGGAGGATTTTAGGCAGGCGAGGTATCACATAATAAATAATATGAAACTACCAGTCTTCAGATAACTCTCAGGGCCTTGATTCACCAGCCAAGTAATTGCAATTAAATTATTACTTAATTTCTCTGTGCCTTAGTTTAGAAATAGTATATGCCAATAGTAATAATAATTTTGGGGGACTCAAGAAAAGGCTTGGCAATACTTGAGTACTGTTCTCCTAAAGGATCTGAGTTCACTTCCCAGCAGCTACACTGGGTGGCTCCCAAGTACCTATTACTCCAGCTCCAGAGGATCAGACATGCTCTTCTTGACCCCTCAGGCACCTGCATTTACACACCCACATAGACAAGTAATTATAAAAAAAAATAAGTATTTTTTTAAAATGAGGGGTGGCTAGACATGGTGGTAGATGCCTTTAATCCCAGCACTTGGAAGACAGAGGCAGAAAGATCTCTGAGTTCAAGGCCAGCCTGGTCTACAGAGTGAGTTCCAGGACAGCCAGGGCTGCACAGAGAAACCCTCCCTGTCTTGGAAACAAAAATAAACAAACAAACAAAAATGAAGAAAGGAAGGAAGAAGTTAGAAGGAAACGTGCGATGTAGGAGGCGCAGACCTGTACCATTAGCACTTAAGTTACCAGTAGTCAGAATCTGGGCAACGTGTTTTTAGGTTCTTGGCATTTATTTATTTATATTTTGGAGACAGGGTCTCTTTATGTAGCCTTGGTTAATCTGTAGCTTGTTATGTAGACCAGGCCAGTCTCAAGTTCAGAGCGAGTTGATGACTCTGCCTGCCGAGCACTGGGAACCCTGTGGCTCTCAGCCTCTCGTTCAAGGAACTGAGATAAAGGTTCACGCCAATTGCACAAGGAGCAAGAAACTGTTCAAAGCAAAGTAAGAGTAGGTCAAATACAGCGTCAGGGTTGGCAGCCGGCTGCTGAGACAGTTTAGCGCTAGGTGAAAGCACTTTGTGGGCAAGCTCGGTGACTTGAATTTGATCCCCCAATGGCCTGCAAAAGAGTGGAAGGAGAAAACTGACTCCATAAAAATTGCTACCTGTCCTTCATATGGGCACCCAAACACTAAGCCCCTCCCCCATAATAGACGCATGTACGCACAGCCAGTGCACAGTAAGCTGTATAAAACCTTGTCTTGAAGAAGTAAAGAAACAGGGGCGGGAGAGATGACTCAGTACTCTTCCAGAGAACCTGAATTCTATTCCTACCAAGGATATCCAGGCGCTTACCAACTTCCTGTTAACTACTTCTCTGAGGCATCTGGTGCCCTCTTCTGGTGGCTACGGGCACTGCATGCCAGTAGTACATGTACATAGACTCATAACGCCAGAAGAAAGAAAAAGAGAGAAAGAGAGAGGGAGGGAGGGAAGAAAGAAGGAAGAAAGAAATGAAATGAATGAATTTTAAAAATCAAATTATTCTGGCATGGCTGTGTGAAGCAGGATTCCAATCTGGAGGTTTGTCTATATAGTTGACACGATGTTAAAAAGAGAGAGAAAAAGCCGGGCAGTGGTGGCGTACGCCTTTAATCCCAGCACTTGGGAGGCAGAGGCAGGCGGATTTCTGAGTTCGAGCCCAGCCTGGTCTACAGAGTGAATTCCAGGACAGCCAGGGCTACACAGAGAAACCCTGTCTCGGAAAAAAAAGGGGGGGGGCAATCCTCCTCTTCCCTTCCACTCCAAGCTCTTACCTGGAACCTTTGGCTGGTTTTGACAGTTCATCACACTGCGCTTACTGCTGAGATTACATGTCGCCATCCTCAGCTTCTTGCCGTTCTCGAGCTCAGAATCCTCAGGTCCTTGCTGGACCATGCACTCCCAGCTTCCATCCCTCCCTTCCTCCTTCCAGTTTTACTTCCTCCATCTACATTCCAGAAGTCCTCAGTTTGGGATACTAGAGGACTGCTTAGGCAGATTGCCCTTTAGGAGGAAGAAATTTCATAGAAGAGTTATCAATGACATGGACAGATAGTGGCACAGCAGAGGCTCCGAGGAGAGCTCAGGCCCACAAGGCAGATGGAGAGTCCATTTTTATGGATCTCAGAAGAAAGGGGACAATTTCACAGCAGAAGCTGGCAGCTGGGCTGTCCATGATACCTAGGTGGCATGGGAGAAGAGGGACTCCCCACTCTGAGGAGGTAGGAAAGTAAGGAAGAGGAGGACATCTAGTTGAGGTGTACCTGTTATATATCTCCACCACTTGCCCTGGCATTCCAGTCTGGGAATTTCCTTGGGGAGGTGAGAATGGTACCTGTCACATTCCTGGAATCAGGGCACCTGGTAAGTCTGTTTATAGACTCACAGACAGGCTCTCCAGCAGGGATCCCAGAATCAAACATGAGGATGGAGACAGAGCAGCACTGTATGGTCTGGGATTCTAGTGATTCAGTCTCCCAAACCAGGCATAGTGATGCAAGCCTGTAATCCCAACACTTGGGAAGCTGAGGCAAAAGGATCCTGAGTTTAAGATCAGCTTGGACTGTATATTTAGACTCTGTCTAAAAAATAAAGGGGCTGGTAAGATGGCTCGGTGGGTAAAAGTGCACACCACTTAGCATGATGACTTAAGTTCAGTCCCTGGAACCTACAAAAGGCTGGAGGCAGTGGCTAGCAAATATAATTCCAGCACTCCTGCAGGAAGATGGAAGGTAGACACAGGAGAATCACCAAGAAGCCCCCAAGGCCAGCTAGCCTACAATACATAGCAGAGCAGCAGAAACCAGAGAGACTGTCTCAGCAAGAAGGACGAGAGAATGTCAGGAAAAGTTGGACTCTGACCTCCAAACAAGTGCCATGATACATGCTGGCTTTCACTCCTGCATAGACATATGCACAACTTTAAAATACACACACAAATAAATTCTATCTTTGTATATAAGAACCCTAGTAGAAAGAAAGGAAGCGCCTGGTCTACAGAGTGAGTTCCAGGACAGCCAGGGTTACACAGAGAAACCCTGTCTCGAAGAAAAAAAAAAAAGAAAAAAAGAAAAAAAAAAAGAAGAAAGAAAGAAGGAAACCAAGAACCCTGGTAGATGGTTAACAAGATGGCTCAGTGGTAAAGGTATTTGTTCTCAAGCCAAACAACCTGAGTTAAATCCATGGGACCTACATAAAAGGAGAGAACTAACTCCTGGAAATTGTCAATAAATAAATGTAACAACAACAACATAAACACAAAGTAAAACAAACTCCAAACTTCAAGAACCCTAGTACATATTTAACAGTTAAGAAGTTTAAGAACTTTATAACAGAGCACCTCACCTTGAAACTTCACATATATAATTTACAAGAGAGAGGGGGGATTATAGAACAATAAGCAAAGTTGGAGTGCAAACTCCCTATTGGACCCAAATTGAAGGTACATTCCCAGAGATTCAACTTAGGATGTAAAGGAAGACATGAAGTTTACTGGGGGAGGGGGCTGGTTTTCTTTGAACTCATCTATTTCTCTCTCCTTCCTCCTCTGCAGTCTGGAGGGAAACAGACTGTGTCACCCACTTTTCCACTACACAGGAACTTCACTTTCTGCTTTGGCCCAGGCAGTTCCCAGTGGTCGCCCTTTATTATATTTTAATAGAATTTCCAACTGGTTGTTAACACATTGTATTATTATCTGATAGTAGAACATAACAAACAAGTGTCCAACAAATGCTTGCTGTGTAAATGGATAAATTAGTACAGCCATGAATGGTTCCCCCTTTACAAAGGCCAATGATTACTGTTTGGTTTTGATTTCCTACCCCATTGGCCACTTTTATAGGTATACTTGGTAATTTGAAACCTATGGCTACTCCCTAAAGTACACTGGCAGTTTGCTGATGGATTTTCTGTTTTAATTTTTGAGACAGGGTCTCGTGTAACCCAGGCTAGCCTTGAAACTCTTTACGTAGCTGAGAATGCCTTTGAATTTCTGATATTCTTGCCTCACCTCAAATGCTGGGGCTGCAGGCCTGCCCACCATGCTCAGGCCTGTCCACCATGCTCAGCCTGCCCACCATGCTCAGGCCTGTCCACCATGCTCAGGCCTGCCCACCATGCTCAGATCTATCAGACCCAGGGCTTCACAGTGCTAGGTAAGCACATGACCAGCTGGTCCACACCCCATGATGGATTTTTATCTCAGTAACTTTTTTTTAACTCTGAGGATGACTTGACTTATCCAGTTCAGTGGATAGTTACTCAATGTCTGTGAGGATATACTAGAAGCATTCAGAATAGCACTCTTATAACTTCATGAAACTTAAAATTTCAAAGAAGAAACATATGAAAACAGTAAGTCAGCAAATAAAAGGCAGAATTGCTATGAAAGAAACAAGGAACCATAATGGGAAAACATAGAGTAAGTTTTACTTTTCAAAAATCATTTTGTTGCCTGGCAGTAGTGTCTTTGCCTCTAATCCCAGCACTTGGGAGGCAGAGGCAGGCGGATCTCTGAGTTGGAGGCCAGCCTGCTCTACAGAGTGAGGTCCAGGACACTCAGAGCTACACAGAGAAACCCTGTCTCAAAAAACCAACCAATCAACCAAACCAAAAAACCCCCAAACATTTTAAAAGCTGAGGTGGTTATCTCTCTCCTCTCTCTCCCTTTTCTCCCCCCACCCCTCTCTTCTGTGTAGTTCTGAATGTCCTGAAACTCCCTCTGTAGACCAGGTTGCTCTTGGACTCAGAGATCTGCCTGCCTCTTTCTCCCCAGGGCTGGGAGTAAAGGCATGTGCCACCACTGCTCCGCGGGCTAGTTCCCTTATGTTCACACAACCTATACATTAGTTCACTCAATACCTGCTGGGAATCTGTTCTGTGTCAGGCCTTGTACTGTGTGCTAGAGTCATGTATGCCCAAGAAGTGTTCTATCCTCAAGGGCTCAGTCTTGTGTAGCTCTCATAGTGTAAAACCATATGGGGTACTTGCAAGAATACAGATTCCTGGTTTCACCTTTGGTATACTGAGTCTTCAAGGATGGAATCGAAGTGTATACTTTAGCCGATCCATTTCTTGTTTTTGCTTGTTGTTTGTTGTTTTGTTTTTGTCTTGTCTCTACTAAAACTATAACCAACTGAGAATCAGACAAATGAAATTTTTCAATGTTAAGAAAATGCGTTAATAATGATTGTACAACATATTATCAAAATAACTCCTGGTTCCTAGTGGAACGCAGTCGTGTAGAGGTAGTCATAACCGGACAAACTAGCCTTCCTGGCATTTCAACCATTTAAGTAAAGCAATCCTGTGCAAAGGTTTGTGGAGTACCGAGCATTCCAAACGACACTGAGTTGTTTACGAATGTTGTTTTTCCTGAGGCTGCGTGGAGGATCAGGAAAGATCGAAAGTTGAGACATTCGTTCGCCCAGATTTAATCGCAGCTAGCGGCTTTCACGCAATTACGGTACTAGGCTTTGTTGGCGGGACAGTGCGCAGGTGCACCGAGACCTTGGGTTTACGCATGCGCAGTACCTAACTCTGAAGCCACAGGCGGGAGCTTGAGGGCGAGTGGTTCCTCTCCACCTCAGAACGTTCAGTGCTAGAATTCAGAGACTGTGACTGTCTTTATTTTTGGAGAGCGACTGTATGTCTCACTATAGCCCCCCTTTCCTTTTGGACTTCTCTAGTAAATTGGCTGCCAGTACCTAATATGGCGAGAGGTCTGCGCCCGCGCACTTAACCCTGGTGCTCGGCTCCGCTGGGCGGTCTCCCACGAAAGGGCGGGAGTTTGGGGGGCGGGGCCTGGCGTCCTGACTGAGGGCCGCCCCGGGCCTGGCCTGCGGGCTGCTGCAGCGGCGTCACTAGCTGCGGAGCGCTTCGGGATCCTCGGGAACCGGCCGTGGTGAGGTGGGCTGGGACAGACGGGAGGCGCCGAGCGTAACGGTCCGAGGCCCAGGGCCTGGGCGCCCGCAGGGATGTCGCCTAGACAGCGGCTTCCTGTATTCCGGGAGGAGCCCCGGGCCCAGAGAGGGCTGAGACCTGTCCCAGGGGTCGGGGCCTGACTGCCTCAGTTTCCTGCTGCTGCCGCCGCCCCGGAGAACCTCACACCCGGGTGGCCCACTGCCTGGAACTGATGGGATGAGATGCAGCGCTCCCTGCGGATCTCTCTCGGTGCACCGGGGAGCTTTGCAGCTCCCTGTGCCCCTACGGCTTTGCATGTGATCTACCCGTGAAAGTCGGGTCCCAGCTCGCTGCTCCATCATCAGAACTTTGATTTTTCAGAACTCAAAATCACTTCTTCAAAACCTTTCCTTAGAGGCCTGCTCCAGGCTCAGCTAATCTGATTCTTTGCTTTTGCGATCTTTGCCCAAGTCAGGGTTCTGCCCCTCTTTCATGTTCTGGGCTTGTTTGTTAGAAGTCATGTCTTTTTTCAGCTCTTATGTACCATGATGACTATTAGTAACTAAAAAAGTTACTGAATAGCAGAAAGATGACAGCTCTGCTAAATGCATTACCTACAAAATCCCTTCTAATCCACTCAGCGATCTATGGCGTGGGTTCTGTATATTCATGTTTTATGCATGAAGAAACAAGCACTCATAAATTTAAGTTCTACGATGAGCTAGAATCCCCTACGTATATTATGACTTACCTAGATTGCCTTTGATTTGCTGTTTATACATTAGCTCGTAAGATATGAAGGTCAGGGTTACAACTCACATTTCAATAAAAGGTTTTTGTTTTGTTTTGGTAATGAATTGAACCCAGGGTCTTATGCATGCTAGTCAGTGTTTTACCACTGAACTAATCTCACGTCCTCTTTTTCCTTTTTATTTTGAGACAATGTTTTACCGGTTTACCAAGGCTGGATTTGAACTTGATGTTCATTTGCCTTGGCCTCCCAAGAATGAGATTTCAGGTCTGTGGGTCTAGGCTGGGCCCTGGGAAGGCTTATGAAGGAGAATTGATATTACCAAATCGATAGTTTTCTTCTTCTTCTTCTTCTTTTTTTTTTTTTTTTTTTTGTTTGTTTTGTTTTTGTTTTTGTTTGTTTTTTTGAGACAGGGTTTCTCTGTGTAGCCCGGCTGTCCTGGAACTCACTCTGTAGAGCAGGCTGGCCTCGAACTCAGAAATCCGCCTGCCTCTGCCTCCCAAGTGCTGGGATTAAAGGCGTGCGCCACCACCACCCGGCAATCGATAGTTTTCTTAACAAAAATCAAGGCCAGCTCTGTGCTGTCCACTGGTATACCTGCACCCTGTGCTCCAGGAACATTCTATCACATTTTGCTCCTTTTACCTCAGAAAGCTTCAGGTGTGGATGCCATTTTTTCATACCCATTAGAAAATGCTCTGCAGTGTTGTGATTTTTATAGTTTCTGACTTTGGCAGCTAAGGAAATGAGCATAGAATATGAATCGGATTAGAGTTTGATTTCTGTTTTGTTACTCACCAGTTGTGTCTCTTCCTTTAACAAAGTGTGTGTGTGTGTGTTGTGTGTGTGTGTGTGTGAGTGATGGGGGAGCTGCACTCTGGTGTACACGTGAAGGCTATAGAGGACTTTGTGGAGTTGTCTTCAGCCTTCATGTGGGTTAGAATCATCAGGCCAATTCCTTACCTGCTGAGCTATGTTCACATTTCCCCTCCCATTTTAAGAAATATTTATTTTTAATTATGTGTTTGGGTGCGGTGGCAGGATGGACACAAATGCAGGTATCAAAGCCTTAGATCTCCTGGAGCTCAGTTAGAGGCAGTTGTTAGCTGCCCAGACTACAGGATGAGAACTGAATTTGCTTGCCCTGCAAGAGCAGTATGGCCTCAGACTCGGATCTAACTCCTTCTGCCTCCCAAGTGCTGGGATCAAAGGCATGTACCACTATGCCCAGCTCACATTTCCATTGTTTTGAGTTCTGGTTTTCTTTCATCCTTTCTTTTTTCACTTTTTGGGATTTTATTTATTTCTGTTTTACACGATCTTTGTGCCTGGTGCCATCAGAAATTAGAAGAGGCCCTTGCATCCTCCAGGTAGTTACGAGTCACTGTGTGTGTGCTGAGAACTAAATCCAGGTTTTCTGCAAGAGCAACAAGTGTCCCTAACCACCGAGCCCTGCATCTTAGTTTTCTTGATTGTAAAATGAGGACAGTAATCTTAATACCTGTAAGTTTTTTCTTTGTGATAATGGAAGTTGCAGCTGATTATTGTAAGAGTGAAAACACTATACACATTATATATGATCTAACTTTTGCTCTATGACTGGCTTTGGGACTGCTGGCATTTTGTAAAGCTGTGTTGGTGATCAGAAGGATCATGTTACTTAATCTTATACATTGGTCACTCAGACATAATGGGCACTTCACACACTAAGTCTGTTTTAGGAGCTGGGAATGAAGCATTGAGTCAAGTAATGATAGCTGGTGTGTGTGTGTGTGTGTGTACCCATTTGTAATCTCAGAAGGCTGAAACTGGAGGATCAAAAGTTCTAGGCCAGCCTGAGCCACCAAAGCAAGTCACTGTCTGAAACAAACAAACAAACAAACAAACACACACAAACCAGTCTTTGTACTAGAGAGACTTACAGTTTGGTTAGTCATTATACATAATAATTAGAGAAAGAGAGACATGGTAAATAGAATGTCCACACATATGGATAGGTGTGGTGGTACTTTTCTATCATACAGTTTACTAAGGTTGCATTTGGTCAGAAGCCTGGTTAGGGAGTAAATCATGTGGATAACGAGTGTGGTTCTTGCTGTGTTCTTCATACATGAGGATGACTGGCTGAGCCAGTGGAGGAGTTTGAGCAAAGGGGAGATGAGAAAGAAATAAGATTAATTCATTTGACTAAGATGGGTCAGTTAGGACTCTGGGCAGGTATAAAGATTCTCTTACCTAGGGTGTGTGTGGTTTTTGGTGGTTTTTTTGTTTGTTTGTTTGTTTGTTTTTTGGTTTTTGGGGTTTTTTTGTTTTGTTTTGAGACTGGGTCTCTATATGTAGCCCAGGCTGTCTTCAAATTTACTATGTAGCCCTTGGTAGCAGTCCTTCTGCCTCAACCTCACAAGCGCTTGATTCTAGGCATTTCCCACTATGCCTGGCTGTTTGTTTGTTTTGATTTTGAGTGCATCTGTATGTACAAGCATATGGTGCCGTTCCCAGGTGGAGGTTAGAGGATGGCTCTTGTGAAGGCATTCTCTCCTTGAACTCTGGGTTCTGTGGGTTGATCTCAGGTTGTCAGGGTGGCAACTAGCACTTTTACCCCTGAGCCACCTCAGCAGTCCTGTTTTGTATTTTGAAAGGATCCTCTAGCTGTCCCATTGAGAACAAAACAAAACAAAATAACAGAATTTAGGAAGTATCACTAGCACCTGGGAGGAGCTTTGGCAGCCATTCGGTTGTGTTGCTATACAAGGAGTTACTCCAAGTTTAGTATTAAGCAGCAGTTATTATCTCCACATTCACTGTGGGGGAGCGTAGAGCAGATCAGCTGTGTTTCTGGCTTAGCAGGCTCAGGCAAAGCCCCTGATCTGAAGCTTTCCAACAGGGGCTGGAAGATCTGTTCCCAACAGGGCTGTTGGCAGAAGGCCCTGATGCTTTCTCCTGGGCCTCCTCAGGTGCTTGTGTGTCCTCAGGACAGAGCAGGTATTTCTCCAGAGAGATTGATCAGAAAAAGCGAACAAGCAACAAGCCATAGCGCCTTCTGTCATCTTGTTTCAGAAGGCATTGCTAATGTGTGTGGATGTTTTGCTTGCCTGTGTGTTTGTACACCATATTTCTGCCCTCAGACATCATAAAAGGTTGTCAGAGCCCTTGGAACTGGAGTTACAGGTGGCTTTGAGCTACCGCTACCATCTAGGGGCTGAGAACCAAACACTGGTCCTCTGCAAAAGCAGCCGGTTCTCTTAACTGCTGAGCTGACTGTCTGGCCTTAGGCATTTCCACTTTATTCCATCCTACACTCAAAAAGAGAAGATTCAGTTTTACTTTTTTTTTCTTGAGACAGGATCTCATGTAACCACTATGTAACTGAAAATGATTAAACTCTTGGCCCATCTGCCTTGCTGTCCTGAGTGGCCGAACTTCAGCCTGTACCACCATGACCCACTTAGGCTCAAATTAGTTTTTTGTGATGGTGGTGGGTGTGGTTTGGTGGGGTTTTACTGTTTTCCTTTTGTTGTTGTTTTATTTGTGTGGTGTGTGTATGAGGGTGTAATCATGTTCACTTGTGGGGCTGAGATTGATTGGGGTGTCTCCCTCAGTCTCTTTCCATCTTATATGTCGAATCAGGGTTTTGCACTTAAACCCAGAACTCACCAATTTTGCCAGTGGAGACTGTTACCTGTGTTACCTAGAGAAAGAATATATAGATGAGGTCTTGGTCTTTAGATGCTAGAGAGGCAGGAGATTGCTGGTCATTGCCTTATGGGTTAGTAGGTCACCTGGTTATTCAGAAGAGCCTGAAATGCATGTTTGTATATATATTCTTTCAATCATGAATGTTGGCATCTATTTTTGAATTCTTAATGTTTTTATGGGATAGTAGCACATGCTTGTAATCACAACACTTGGGAGGTAGAGGCGAGAATTGGAAGTTCAAATTCATCTTTAGCCACATAGCAAGTTCCGTGACAGCCAGGTCTGTATGAAACCCCATCTCAAAAAAGAAACACCTGAGGGCCACGTATTTGATTCATTTTCATTTTGGTCTCTTCACACACCAAGTACATACATGATGCATATACATGGATACTGACAAAACGCTCACACACATAAAAAATAAATAAATGTTGAAAAAGGAAGTTCTGAGGAGTCCTGTAATGAGAAACCTGTCCGTTTCATTCCGCTCAGATTCCCTCTACCTAATAAATGTCTGCCTAGTAAATCTGAGAAATCTAGCCTATTCAATTTTGTCATATGTTTTGATCTCTAGCTCAAGAGGAGGTCTAAGACACATAGAACAATGGTTAGACACCCTCGTGCAACCAACCTATAGCTACATAGGAGCTGCGGATTTGTTCTGTGGTGCGCCCATGGAGGCAGGCAGCCCTGGGTTGAACATGAAACCCAAGTCCCTGCAGCTGGTGCTGGAGGAGCAGGTACTGGCACTGCAGCAGCAGATGGCAGAGAACCAGGCTGCGTCCTGGCGGAAGCTGAAGAACTCCCAAGAGGCCCAGAAGAGACAAGCAACCCTTGTGAGGAAGCTGCAGGCCAAGGTGAGGCAGGTGGCCCTGTTGGGGAGGGGAAAAGAAATCCCCCAGAGTTGGTGCTAGGGTGGGATAAGGGATGGAGGAGGGAGAGACCGTGTAGGACCAAACATCCTGGTGAGGATGGCCCAAACATTCCAACTCTCAACAATGGCCTCTCCTTGATAGTCACACCTACTCCATAGGGTATGGGTTGTGTTCCTTCCAAAAGACATTTCATTCACAATAGTTAAACTAGTTGCTTAGGTTTGTTCTCTTACTCTAGATAAGTGATCCTCAACCTTCCTAATGCTGCCACCTTTTAATACATTTCCTCATGTTTACTAACCCCAACCATAACATTGTTTTCATTGCTACTTCATAACTGTTATAAATCGTAATGTAAATATTTGTATTTTTCTGATGGTCTCTTAGGCAACCCCTGTAAACCCACAGGTTGAGATCTACTAGTCTGGAGATAAGCCCAAACCCTAGGAATTCTGGTTTTGTCTTTCAAATACACAAGGCATATAGAATGGTGTGTGTGTGTGTGTGTGTGTGTGGTGTTCAAATGCACATGATACTGTGAGAATAAGAAGGCCAGAGGTCAATATTGAACATCTTCTATCTCCACTTTATTTTTTAAATTTTATTTTGTGTGTTTGTGTGCATATGTCTGCATAAGTGTATGCCATGTGTGTACTTAGAGGTTGCCTTGGAGGGCAGCTGGAGTTACAGGCGGTTGTGAGTTGTAATGGTGGTTGCTGGGTGCTGGAGAAACTGAATTTGGGTCCTCTGAAAGACCAGGAAGCTTTTAAGCACTGATCCATCTCTTTCTTCAGCCTCCACCATGTTATCTTTTGAGACGGAATCTCACTGAACTGGAGCTCATAGATTTGGCTAGGCTGGCTGTTCAGAGAGCTCCAGGGATCTGTCGGCTGTCCTCTTCAACACTGAGATGGTGGCTTTTTATGTGGGCACTGGGGATTTGAACTTGAGTCTAGATGCTTGCACAGTAAACATACTCCTTTTTTATTTGCCTTTTGAAACAGGGTTTCTCTGTATGGCTCTGGTTGTCTTGGAACTCACTCTGTAGACCAGGCTGGCCTTGAGCTCCTGGAGATCTGCCTGCCTCTGCCTCCTGAGTGCTGGGATTAAAGGCATGCGCCACCACCACCATGCACATTTTACTGACCAAGCCATCTCATCAACCCTTAGGAAATATTGTTTTGTCTTTTTAAGTCTTTGTGTGTGTTAGGTGTGAGTACAAGCATGCCTGTACCTAACACACACTATGGAGGTCAGGGACAATCTCAGGTGTTGGCCTTGCCTTCTACCCTGTTTGAGGTAGGGTCTCTTTCTCCTGTCTCTGTTTCACACCTTGCGGTAAGAGTGGTGGACTGTAGATGCAGCACCTCTGGCTTTACTTGGGTTCTGGGGATCTGAATTCAGGTCCTAATGCTTAGACAGCAAGTGCTTTCCTTCTGCGGTGTCTCCCCAGAAAGTATTATTTAAACACCCAGACAGAAACTCTTTAAGACACTGTGACCTTACTTCCCATCACCACCCACTTCCCATGTTCACAGCAAAATTGCCCAAGATTCCTGGAGCCTTTGGCTTATGCAGTTAATATGAGCTGTAGCTGAGTTCAGGGCCTGCTCTCTTTGCTTCAGGTTTTACAGTACCGGAGCTGGTGCCAAGACCTGGAGAAGCGGCTAGAAGCCACTGGAGTGAGTAAGATTCAGTTCTAGACTTCCCCTGAGCCCTCAAAATATATTTTTTTGGGCTTTATATGCTGCCAAAGGAGACTGGGGCTATATAGGATATTTGGTAGGAGTCCCTTTGTCTTCAGCTCCTAAGAGCTCTATCAATATGATCTTCTAGAGAATCTTGGCCTGAGAGATTCCAACCCTTGGTTTTCCATATATAAATGCAGTTTATGGGGACTTTGTGTAGTTGAATGGGTATGTGGTATTAGAGAGAAAATTCATTTTTATCCAGCAGGTGGCAGTGTTTATATGTCAGGAAGATACAGGTCATGCCTGCTGCAGAGGGATGTGTTCATTTTGTTGCCTGGGTAGGAATGGCTTTGAAAGACCCTTTTGTCATTCTTTGTTCCAGCTCCCTTAAGCACCCTCTCATTCCCCTCAGAAAAGTTCATGGGAGAAGGAAAGAACCAGAATATATTGAGCACCTTCTGTGCAGGCATTTTTGTACTGTTCTGGGTCACTTTGCTTGCAAACTCTTGGAGAAGAATGACAGTCACCGTCATTTTATGACTTGGAAATGATGAATGACTTCCCAAGGACCCAAATTAGTATAACAGAAGTTAAGGCCCCTAGTGAAAGATGCAGCTTCTATTCCAGAGGTTAGATGTCAAACTGCCATCTGATTCCAAGAGAAACAAAAAATGACTGTCAAGGAAGCATCAGAGAATTGTCCTGGGTGAGGTTTTCCTGTTGCATTATAAGGCCTGTCTCTGTCTCACAAGGGACTGATCCCTCAGCGGTGGGAAAGTGTAGAAGAGCCAAGCCTGGAACAGCTGCTCATCCGATTGGAGGAGGAGCAGCAGAGGTGATGGACCCAACTCTCCTGACCTGAGTGCTTAGCCAGTGGGTGGAAAGGCTGATGGGAAACTTTTGTTCCAAGAGTGAACGTGTGGGTGGAAAACTGGCAGGGGATGGTGGTTCCTGTGTGTAACCCAAGGTAGGCAGAAAGCAGAGGGGGCGGGGAGCAGGGATGGAGGGAGGGAGGGGCTCATGGGAATCTTGTGTCCCCAGGGCAAACAAGATTCTGGTCCTCTAATTCCTGGCAATGGAAAATTCTGTTCACTGTCTTATTCCCACGAGATCCAAGGGAGGGACCAGACCTTATTGTGCACTTGCTCTTACCTAGCACAGGTGTGAAAGTCTAGTGGAGGTGAACACGGAGCTTCGGCTGCACATGGAGAAAGCCGGTGTGGTGAATAAAGCCCTGCAGGAGGATGTGGAAAAACTGACAGTGGACTGGAGTCGGGCCCGAGACGAGTTAATGAGGAAGGAGAGCCAGTGGCGGATGGAGCAGGAGGTAGGAGAACAGTGGAGTGTGCACTCTGGGTGCTGTTCGAGGCAGCTCGGGAAAGGGTTAACTTGGACCTGGGTGGAAACTGATCTGTCATTGCTCGAGCCTCTGATTAGCTCTGCCCAAGCTGACAGCTGTGCCCTGTTTCAGCTTTCTTCCTAGTTCTGCCTAGTCTAGGCTTCGCTAGCAGGTAGCATAAGGCTCAACGCTTGCATAAGTGACTAGCTTAGGTTTCAAATGGATCTGAAAATTTATCATCTGCCTTCGTCTGAAGGTCTGCACAGCTAGATGCCAAGCAAGTAGCTGCTGGATTGAATAGAGGAGAGCTATAGAAGTAGAATAGAGAGCTATAATAGAGGAGAGCTATAGAAATAGAATAGAGAGCTATAGAAAGCAAATATTTTCCTGAACCTGTTCTGGGTGATTTGCATGTATTAAACCATCCAGTTCTCCTGTCTGTAGTAATAGTTCCCATTTGTTAAGCAGCCAGTGCATATCTTCTTCTGATCCAGCCAAGTGGAAAGCCACTTTTCATCCCGGGTCCCCTGACCTCTTGAATCTCACTGCCGATTTTATTAACCTCTTCAGCATACCCTGAATATCGACTCCTATCCGTACGCTATCACCTTGAAATCCTTCCTCCCTTCACCCCTCATCCTTCCTCCCTTCAGTCCTCTCCCAGCAGTCATGAGGAATCCAAGACTCTTGTGTTGGTGCAAGGTCCTGCCCTTGGGTATGACTTGGGTTTCTGAACACACAGTTCTTCAAGGGTTATTTGAGAGGTGAACATGGTCGTCTTCTCAATCTATGGCGAGAGGTGGTAACCTTCCGACGTCACTTCCTGAAATGAAGTCAGCTACTGACAGGTCAGTGTGGGGATAAGAAGAGAGGTTTGCTTCTGCTGATTCTGAACTTAAGGTAACAGGCTCTGTAGAAGAGGAATGGGAGGCCGTGGCTGGGAGGGAGATTTGCTGTTACTGGAGAGATAATTTTCTCAGACCTGCCCCTTAGACTTCTTGGGTTTTATGGCCAAACTGTCTTCCTTGGTTCCTTCGAATCTTTGATCTTCCTTCCTGTGCTCAGAGATCTGACAGAACTAAAGGCTGAACACGCAAGGCTTTCAGGGTCCCTGCTGACCTGCTGTCTGCGCTTGACTCTGAGAGCACAGTCCCGGGAGTCCAGTGGATCTGGGAGAATGGATGAGAGTGAGCCAGCCCAGCTGCTGCTGCTTGTCACTAAAACCCAAGCGCTGGAGAAGGAAGCCCATGAAAAGAGCCAGGAGTTAATACAGCTCAAGAGTCAAGGAGATCTGGAGAAGGCAGAGCTCCAGGATCGGTGAGGTGACATGTGGGCCCACAAGGAATCTACTGAGGGAAAGCTGACTTCCCTAGAGGGTTGTGGGTGGGCAGAAAAGATGTCAAAGACACCTTCACCCTGAGAGGGAAAGGGAATGAGCCATCTGCGTCCAGTGTCTCAGCTGGGTCTGTCACTGTCCTCTGTCCTTGCAACCAGTCTCTTTCCTGCTAGTTTGTAATGTCGGCTGTTCTCTGTGACAGCAGTCTCCTTGTAGCCATACTCTTCCACAGTCATGTCTTCCTGTATGTCAGCCTTAGCATGTGGAATGCCTCCCTCCATCTCTTAAAGGGAATGCCTTGCCCTTTAAAGTAGAGTTCCCATGTCACCTCTTGGGTGACATCTCTGACTTCAGTAGCTTATAGTCCTATGAGTTTTTCTGGCCTGCTCCTTATAGCGCTAATCCTATTGTATCTCTCTAATAACTTTGTCTGTCCTTTTTTGGGGACATTAGGGCCACATTAGGCTTACTTGGTTTTGCTGTGCTGGGGATTTAACTCAGGACCTTGCATATGCTAATCCAACATTCTCCCATTGAGCTATACCCCTACCTTGGCTCTTTTTAATTTTTGGATTATAATGAAATAGGATTTTTTAAAATGATAAGAAGGGAAGATATGAACAGAGTTCCACTGATTATCAGAGCAAAGTCTATATCATGCCTAGGACTCTCTGCCTATTGGTGGTGTACATAAGTTGGGAACTATTTTGTTTTCTTTTTGCTTCTGGAGACATTAAGAACAAAGATCGTATCTTAGTAAGTGTGTGTCTCTATAGTGTTTTGAAGTTTATCCCATAATGTTAAATGATATATCTCTCATAAAAGTAAATGAAAGAGATTACAGTGATTTGGGCCCCTAGAGGTGATTCATAATAAAATTATTAAGTCTTAAATTTTTCTTTAGCCAGGTGCAGTAGTCATCACTTTTAATCCTAGCTCTTTGGCGTTATAGGCAGGTAGATCTCTATAAGTTCAATGTCAGCCTGATCTACACAGCAAGTTCAAGGCCAGGCAAGGCTATGTAGTGAGAGCTTGCCTCAAAAGTAAATAAATAAATGAGGGAATGAATGAACAAATAATAAGTAAATAAGGAAAGAAAGACTCCTAGGTAGCATTCATTTAAGAAATACTTGTTAGGTAAGTGTCATGGCTCATGCCTATAATCCTAGTACTCAGGCAAGAGAACTAGAACCTAGTACTCCTGCCTAGAAGCAGGGGGATTTCTAGTTCAAGGTCATTGTGCACTACATAGAGAATTTTAGACAAGCTTGGCACATGGTCAGATGCTGCCCCAAAATACCAAAAAAGGGAAAACGGAAAGAAGCCATGTGTGCAGTGCTAGGCACGAAGCTCCAGGATGCTGTTAAGTCATACGGATGTTGCTGAGTTTGCTGAACATCGTTAGTTATATTGTCTCCTTTATATAGTTATAAAGGAAAAACCTGTCCTTTTTCCCTATCAGAGTCAAAACCCTGGGCTGGAGGGACCTTGAGACTATCCCCTGTGGCAATTCTGATGTTCTTATTGGCTTCAGGGTGCTTGACTTCACAATCAAGGGAGGCCTGGAAGGGCCTGGGCCGGGGCTTTCCTTCAGCTCTCGGGCCCTCAAACCCGCGTTCCAGTCTTGAGATGTGGTAAATCCCTGCATGTGTCTGAGTGGCTTTGGCGTTCCCCACCAGATCAAGCATATAGAATCATGTGTTACTCAGGGAGTGCAAGGGACTGGGTATACCTAAGGGATTCTGGGAGCTGCTGTGAGTGTGTCCATGTGGGGGCTGAGGTGTGCTATTGTGTGGCTCTGTCCACATCCTTAGGCTATTCAAGTGACAGTGCTATGCTTTTCTCCTTAGAGTGACGGAACTCTCTGCTCTGCTAACCCAGTCCCAGAAGCAAAATGAAGATTATGAAAAGATGTAAAGGCTCTAAGAGAAACAATGGAGATCCTGGTATGTGGTCCTCTGTGTCGCAAAGTTGCTAAGAAGGGGCTGACAGGTTCCTTGTTCTTTGTGGACAAGTAGTGAATGATGCCAGTTAAATGGTATTTGATGAAATTCTCCAGCACTGAAAATAAACTTTGGCTGAATCTGAAAATTAGTTAACTCATTCATTTATCTGCACAACAAAATATTAATAACTGTCTATATTCCTGGGGAAAGTACATGTATATGAAACGTGTCCTTGTCAGAGAGAGGTGACTTGTGGTGTATTTGAAGCCAATGTGAGCTACATGAAACCCTAAGAAAAACTAAAAGGTGGGAATAAGCAAGGTGTCAGGGAAGGGATCTGTGGAGAGACTTAAATCAAGTCACAATGGGGACAATGTCTATGAGGAAGATGTGCTGGCTGCCCTCACATCTCTGAAAGTAGAGTTGAAGGGAGAAGTGAGTTGAAGCTTTGTCAATGACTGTAAATTGTAGAAGGTAGGAGATTTGACAAGCTGGGGCTGTCACTGGAACAGTGTGTGTCTTGTGAAAGAGTGAGGTTGCACTTGCCGACATAAACATCTGTCAGAGGTGATACAGAAGTGATTCTCTAAGATGGGGTGTCAGGGTCCCTGGCTTGTCTACATGTCTCCTTTCATCGCAACGCATGCTCTAGTCACAGACTCTTGGCAGCTCCTGAACCTCTATACATATGTGTACCCTAATCTCATTTACCTTGGAGTCCACTAGGAAGCTGACTTCTTTTTTGCCCCTTATTTCCTTTTAGTCAGGAGTTCACCAATGCAGACAGCACAGAGCTCCAGTAACTTAAAATGAGTGAGGTTGGCTTGCAAAGAATTGTCAGAGTAGTCACTGCTGTTAGAAGAAGACCCTTAACCTAGGCAGTCCTTTAGATTGCTAATCATTTATTCTGAGCTCTTTATTGCCATACTACATTGTTTTTAGACCCCTTGGAAAGTACCGCTGACAGAATAGACAGAATGTGTCTGTGATTGATGTGGGGATGAGAATGGTGAATTCTCTTTTGGGAGTTTGGCTTTTAGGTTTTATTCTGTTCTCTTACCAGGAGACAAACCATGCAGAGTTAATGGAACATGAGGCATCTCTCAGTAGGAATGCTCAAGAAGAAAAGTTGTCTTTGCAGCACGTGATCAAAGACATAACCCAGGCACTGGTAAGCCTCTCGTCTGAACTTCATGTCCTCTCAGCTGCCTTGAGTTCTAGACCGAGGTTTGGACTGAGGGTCACGTAAGGATAAGCTTCCATAGTGTACTTGAAGATTGGGACTCTGAGGTATAGGTAAAGCGTTCATTTCCTGTGCTGTGTAGTGGGCAGGTCCTCTAACTTGTCTGCTATGCTCTTAGGTCATAGGCTGAATTGTCTCTGACGTTGCAGTAACATTTTCTTCCCTTTTCCTCACTCACTGCTCCAGAGAGAATTGTAGCCATTTTGATAACTCTGTACTTAAATGACCAAGCATGAGGAGTTGAAGGGACCAGTCATTTTTGCTCTTAGGTTCCCTTCCCTGACCCTGCCTGGGGAGGACCTGTGAAGGGAGCCTTCATGTTGCCTGGCTCTTAGTGCAAATCTCTGTAACACTGACTTGTATTTCAGGCCTCAGTGGAAGAAGAGGACACTGTGACCCAAACCTCAGGTCATGAGAACTCATTGCAGTCAGACTGTAATGGCCTTTCCCAGTTTGATCCCCAGGACCCAGACAAGGCTCTTACTCTGGTGCATTCAGTGCTGACTCGGAGACAGCAGGCTGTGCAGGTGAGAGCTGTCAGGGCTGCTCCTCAGACCTTTAGGCACACCTCTAGTCTGCATTACCCCTTCAGCTTGGCAGTCATAAGATATTCAGTTGCATCCCAAAATGCTCATTAACATCTCTTGTTTGCCCCGTGGTGCTTGTGGCTTACAGGTATATATGTATTCTTCACACCAAGTGCAGGCATGTAATCTTTGGGTGGCAGCAAACAGAGGTCTGGGAGAATGTAAAGTTTTCCCTACTCCAAGAGACCTTAGTATTCCCTCATGCCACCACATTTGGTGGGCTCCAAGGTCTAGAACCACAGAGCTCATTAACTCGATCCGTTGACATCTCAGCTGGCCACATTTCTGTTCCCAGTCCCCTTACCTTGGAGACATTCCTTGCCTCTGGCTTCCTTTTCATTGCCTTCTTTCTATTGGTCTCCTTCCACAGGACCTCAGGCAGCAGCTCTCAGGCTGCCAGGAGGCTATGAGTTTCTTGCAGCAGCAGCACAATCAGTGGGAGGAAGAGGGCAAAGCCCTGAGGGAAAGGCTACAGACGCTCACGGGGGAGCGGGATGCTCTGGCAGGCCAGACTGTGGACCTTCAAGGAGAGGTGGACTCCCTCAGCAAGTGAGTGAGCAGGCTGCTCCTTCCTCTCTGCCATGTCTGCTCGCTTGGTTTTGTTTTTTAAATGAAAGCAAAGCCTTCAAAATTTTATTTTGCTACATATCTGTTTTTAGTTACAGTTTTGCAGGGCTGGGATCAAACCCAGAACCTTAGGCTTTTTAGGAAAGCACTCTGAGGCCTGAGCCACATTCTCAGTTCCCAGTGTCTGGTTTCATTCCTTATTAAGCCATTTACTACCACTGTCCTGTGTTCGACTGACTCTTCCTGCTGGCCCTGGACCCATGGATGTTAAAGCTGCTTTGGTTTTTATTCTATTTCCTGTGGGAAAACCCTTTGGGTTTTGGTCTCTAAGATCATATTATAAATGGTTTTCTGCTTGAAAAAAAGTTTTTTTAAATATGATATTATAAATATATCATATATTGTTATTGAATAGAAACAAGCTTGTCTTGCCTTTGGCGCTACACAGTCTTTTTCTACTGGGATCTTTCTAGGATCTTTGGTCTTTGGTCCTTAGGTCTGCCCATCTCTGATCTCAATTTCAGGGAGCGGGAGCTGCTTCAGAAGGCCAGGGGCGACCTGCAGCAGCAACTGGAAGTGCTGGAACAGGAAGCATGGCGACTGCGCAGGATGAACACAGAGCTGCAGCTGCAGGGGGACTCTGCTCAAGGGGAGAAGCTGGAGCAGCAGGAGGAGCTGCACCTGGCGGTCCGTGAGAGGGAGCGCCTGTAAGTGTGACCAGGCGTCTCCTCACCAGGGCCTGGCCTTCCCCAACCCCACTCTTAGGAAATAGAGAGCCTAAAGCCTATACTTGGTGGGTTCACATTAGCTTACTGCTTCTGTAGAAAGATGAGTCCAGTATGTTTATATAGAGTCCAGTGGTTTTCAACCTTCCTAATGCTGCAACCCTTTAATACAATTCCTCATGTTATGGTGACCCCCAACCATGAAATGATTTCATTGCTACTTCATAACTGTAATTTTGCTACTGTTATGAACTGTAATATAAATAATATATGTAGCCCCAAAGGGGTCATGACCCACAGGTTGAAAACTGCTGATCTAGGCATTTTTGAGTCCCTGTCCGGATGAGGGACTGGAGGCTACAAAAATGAGTAAGAGACTGACTATGAACTCAAGGGCCTGAAATCTAATAAGAAGTCAGACAAGCAAATGCTGAAGTGACACAAAGCTAAAGGAAAGATGTTCTCACTAGAGTCCAAACTTGGTGTTTGGAAGCATAGGAGCAATAGTTATTGGGGATCAGGGACACTTTATGGAGGACGGGGTTTTCTTTGAGGGGCCTTGATCTATTTTAATCTGTAGAAAAAAATGACCAAGGAGACGGAATAGTAAAGAAAAGGAAGTAGGAGTTTTGTGTTCAGAGTTAGCTGGCTGCAAGAAGATAAGACCACTGAGAAGTAAGTGACCCACTGGTCAAGAAGGGAAACCTGGGTCAGTACCTACAGTAACTAGCCTGTAAATTCCTAGGTAATGCTACAGAAAGGGAAGGGACTCTAGAGGGTTGCTGTAGATTTTGGCTTTGCCACCAGAATAGATAAGTCTCTTGACAAAATCAAGATGATATTTGAAGAGTTATTGAAAAGATTGGGCAGTACTTCAAACGCTAGCACAGGGCTGTCAAGATGGACTCAATATGAGTTCGCTCCTCTGATACCCATGGGCTGTCCCCTGACCTCTACATGTATATTGTGGTTCCCTCCCCATACACAAATAAATATAACAATTTTTTTTGCTTGTTTTTGTTTGAGACAGGTCTCACTGTGTAGCCCTAGCTAGCCTTAAATTCTCCCCATCTTCTTTTTTTTGAGACAGGGTTTCTCTGTGTAGTCCTAGCTATCCTGGAACTCACTCTATAGACCAGGCGGCCTCAAATTCAGAGACCCAACAGCTCTACCTCATGAGTGCTGGGATAGATGTGCACCACCACTGCCCAGCTTGAGCTCAGTTTTTAGTGCGAGCAGAGAGCCTGGCAGCAGGCTCTGCCCTTGGTATATCACCCCCTGTGTGCCTCATTCCTTGCACCTAGTAAACAATGGAAGCTTGAGGAAGCCTGAAGGCCTGCCGAAGGGTAGGACCATGTCCTGTGTCCCTCCACGAGGGAAAGGACAGACAGTCCACACACATATATGTGTGTTTAAATTTTAATCTCCAGAGGCAGCAGTTCTCTGAGGCCAGCCTGATCTACAGAGTTCCAAGATAGCCAAGGCTACACAGAGAATCATTGTCTCAAAAAACTGACATCCCATAAAGAAAAATTTAATCTATTTGACTCAATAATATATTTAGGTAAGTCAAAAGCCAAAACTAACTATTTCAAAAGATACCAGGGTATATTGGTTTATACCTGTATCCTACACTGGGGAGACCAAGGCAAGAAGATCGCTATGAGTTCAGAGCCAGCTTGGGCTGTAGAGCAAGACCCTGTTTTAATAAACAAAACAAATAGCAAACCCCACCTATTTAAAGAGATGCACACAGGGAAGTCTCCCCACATCTGTGCGTTCTCTGTCCCACCTTCCTTCTGTCGGTAACCATTTCAGCTAATTGCTCAGTATCTTTGCAGTCTGCCCCATGCCAGCATGCCACTTTTTCTCTGCGTGGACTGTCCCCTAGCACCCTGTTGTACACTTTTGTCTTGTCACTTGCTCTGAGAGAGCTTTCCTAGTCCACAGCGTTTCTTTTGGTTGGCTTGTTGTTGTTGTTGTTGTTTTGCATAGAAAAAGTAAGTATATCCTGCCTCCAGTTGGAATGTGGCCAGTCCCAAACACTTCCCCTAGCTCCCTGTCCTTCCTTTCTTAGTCAGGAGACGCTGGTGGGCCTGGAAGCCAAGCAGTCAGAGTCACTAAGTGAGCTGATCACTCTTCGAGAAGCCCTGGAGTCAAGTCGCCTTGAAGGAGAGTTACTGAGGCAAGAGCAAGTGGAAGTGGCTGCAGCCTTGGCCAGGGTACGTGGATCTCCTCGCCTGCTGGCAAGTTGTGCTCCTAGGATAGGGCTGGAGTCACTAGTCTGCTTCTGGGTCCTCTCCCTCCCCACCCACCCTCCGCATTGAAATTGAGTTTTTAAAGTATAAATCTGGTTGATTAGTCTCTTAAAACCATCCAGTGGGGCTGCAGATGGCTCCGTAGTGAAGAGTGCACACTGCTCTTGTACAGAATCTGAGTTCATTTCCCAGCACCTACATCAGGTGACTCATAACTGCCTGTAACTTCAGGGGAATCTGACATCTTCTTCTGGACTTTGTTGGCACCACACTCATATTTGTACATTTATTCATTCATTCGTGAGAAAAGAGACAAACACACACACATATACACATGATTTTAAAATATAAATATATAAGTCTTTAAAAAAAAAAAAAACTAGCCGGGCAGTGGTGGCGCACGCCTTTAATCCCAGCACTTGGGAGGCAGAGGAGGCAGGCGGATTTCTGAGTTCGAGGCCAGCCTGGTCTACAGAGTGAGTTCCAGAACAGCCAGGGCTATACAGAGAAACCCTGTCTCGAAAAAAAAAATTTAAAAAAAAAACTATATCTATACATGAAAATGTCAATGGCTTGTCAGTCTTGGCACCACATTCAACGCCTTTTGCCATCTGCTTTAAACCATTTGTGGCCTGCCTTCCCAAGGCCACCTTCACTCCAGGTGTCCTTTACTCTTGACACAGAGCATCAGCTACAGTCTTAAGTCATCTTCCTTCATGACACTAATACATTGTATACACCTTTTTTACCTTGAGTCCCAAGAACCAGCTCCTGTCCCTAACTGAACTGGTCCCTTTGAGTTTTCAGTGCACTTAAAGTTTCTATAGTGTCGTGACAACTGTAGGTGTTTGACACAGCTTTCTGTGTTTCTGTCTCATGAATGGATAAATGAGAGACTTGTTTAGAATGCAAGGAAAGAAATGGAGTGAAAGTTTACAAATAAAAAAACAGGTATTGGGAATGTTTTCAGTTTACTGTTCCAGGAAAACTCAAAGTAGGAAACATTTTAACCCTTTTGTTTTTAGGCAGAACAGTCCATTGTGGAGCTATCCAGTTCTGAGAACAGCCTGAAGGCCGAGGTAGCTGATCTTCGAGCTGCAGCTGTCAAGCTTGGGACTTTAAACGAGGCTTTGGCTTTAGATAAAGTTGGGCTGAACCAGCAGCTTCTCCAGGTGAGCAAAGGTTGATTCCCAGGACAGGGATGGCTTATCTGAAGATTAGCCATGAGCTGGCAAACAAGGAAGGTCAGTTCCCAAATATAGCTGAAATGAGCAAGAGAGACATTTGCAGTACAGAGGAGAGCAAAGGATTAGCTGTAAGCACTGTGACTCTCCCCCTGCACCCTCCACCCCCCCCCCCACACACACACCTACAGCAGAACCTTTGAGCACTGGATGAATGATCAGGATAGGGATGCTCCAGGTCCCTGGGAGGGAGACTAAGTATTTCATGCTATTGCGTGAGGCAGGTGTGCTAAATAGCCCAAATAACCCCCAAATCATCTCTGTTTGTAGAAATTTAACCTGCCATTTTAGTAGGAAAAACTTCTTGTTTCTAGATCTCCCAAGACCCAGAAATGTCTCTATTTCATTATTCTGTGTATTTATTTGGTTGGTTCGTTGGGGTTTTTTGTTGTTGTTGTTGTTGCTGTTTTGTTTTTGTTTTGAGACATTGTTCCATGCAGCCAAGGCTGTCCTGATCCTCCTTCACCTCTCAAGGGCTGGGATTACAGACATGTAATCCCACCTGGTGTTATTCTGAATTCTCGAAAGCAAGAGTTTGCCTTTTTTATCTCTATCCCAGCGTCAGGGCCAGCTAGTGCCTAGAGTGTAGACACCAGATGGAATGAATGGATCTCCCCGTCTGCAGAGGGAACTTTAACCATTCACCTGTGATGCCCTGCACTCCCTTCTCTTTCTGGCCAGTAGTTGGAGCAGGAGAAGCAGTCTATGTGCAGCAGAGTGGAGGCCGCAGAGCAGTTGAGCAGTGCTCTGCAGGTGGACCTGGCAGAGGCAGAAAGGGCAGGGAAGCCCTGTGGGAGAAGAAAACTCATCTGGAGACTCAGCTGCGGAAGGCAGAGGAGACAGGGGCTGAGCTACAAGCAGAACTGAGGGATGCCCGGGAAGAGAAGGAAGAACTGAAAGAGAAATTAAGTGAGGTGAGAGGCCATCGCCAGTGTCCCTTGCAATGTGTCACATGCTCGTTGTTACTAGGAAGGACTCAGAAGTGACGTGGTGAGTGAGACGAACTTCCCATTGTTTTAAGGCATTTCTATGGGGGGGGGGGTCCTTCACTGACCCCCACATCCCAGTTCTCGATGCACTTCCTGTATTCCCTGCTCTCACTTCATACTCAGTTCAAACATGATTGTTCATGCTGCAATTACTTATCTGTTTATTCTTAAAAATCAACCTGTATTATTTACTTACTTATATTGGTCATTTGAGAGAAAAAGTCTAACTCTAGCCTGGAATTCACTATGTAGACCAGGCTGTCCTCAACTTACAGTGTTCC
The DNA here is from genome assembly GCA_021653895.1 of Mastomys natalensis. Lineage (NCBI taxonomy): Eukaryota > Metazoa > Chordata > Mammalia > Rodentia > Muridae > Mastomys > Mastomys natalensis. The sequence goes on from JAJTUV010001105.1 coordinate 2,506,847, forward strand.
TCCTGCCTCTGCCTCCTGAGTGCTGAGATTATAGCTACCGTCTACAGCTATACATGTGTCGTGTACACCGTCTATCTGTCTCTCGGTTTGCTTTTCGTGACAGAGTCTACCTATGTTTTTTTGACTCAGAGCTTGAGGGATATGGCCTGGCAAAGTGGGGGATGCATGGCAGCAGGTGTCTGTGGCGGCCAGCATATGTGGCAGCTGCTCGCTTGCATCTTAGCCATCAGAGGAAGGGGAACGAGGTGTCCCCTGGGCTTTCTACTTTTGCCCTTTTTATTGAATCTACAACTCCCGCTCATGAGATGTCACCATCCATTCAGGTGGTTTTCCTTCTTCATTAATCCTCTCTGGAAACATCCTCACAGACACACAGAGGTGCGTCTCCTCAGTGGTTCTTAATCATGAAGTTGACAATGAAGATCAGTCATGACAGCCATACTTTCCCTACCACCGCTCACTGCCCTAATGGTTGGTGTAGTAGCTAAGGCAATACTTAAGAGTATACCATTCTTAGAACCCCTTCCCAGTTATTAGTCACTTTCTTGGCACACACAGGTCTTCTCTCCTCAGCACAGTGTCTTGCACATAGGAAAACATCCTTTCTGGTCTGGGGACTCTTGGTTGATCAAGGAAATAAATAAATAGATAGATAGATAGATAGATAGATAGAATAGATAGATAGATAGATAGATAAATAAAATAAATCTCAGTTATTCAGCAGTGCTCGGAGCTCACAGTGCCGAGTTCAGAATCTCTGAAAACACACTGGCCCTGACTTCCTGGTAGTAACTCTGGAGCAGGAGTCCTGGGATTCTGCTTTCCTCTGTACTTAATCAATTTCTCTCCCTCAGGCACATCACCAGCAAGAAACAGCTACAGCTCAACTAGAGCAGCTGCATCAGGATGCAGAAAGACAGGAAGAAACACTGGCAGGACAGTCCAGGAGAAGGAAGCCCTAGTACGGGAGAGGGCAGCTCTTGAGGTGCGCCTGCAGGCCGTGGAGCGGGACCGACAGGACCTTGCTGAACAAGCTCTGGGGCTCAGGTAGGGTCCACACTTAGTTCAGCCAAGCACTGAGGGCTTTGCAAGCCAAGGGTAGCCAAGCTAAGCTACCTGTCCTAAGTGTATGCATTCTAAATGAGTTGTAGACGTGTAATTACCCTATAACTTCCCCAAGTAACCTGTACTTATAACCCAGTCCCTCTTGAGAAAGTTAAGGGGCTTAATGGCTTAGAACTCTTCCTGATCCCTAAATCTCATAGGTCAGCCAAGGAACAACTGGAGAGCAATCTGTTTGAGGCCCAACAGCAAAATTCTGTGATACAGGTCACCAAGGGTCAGCTGGAGGTCCAGATTCAAACTATTCTTCAAGCCAAGGAAGTAATTCAAGGTGAGAGCCCAGCTGGGATGGGGCACACTGCATTCCAGAGAGATGGCAACAGCCAAGAGAGCAATGGGAAGCTTTCTTCAGCCAGATTCTGAAGTGGAAGTTGCTCATGAGGATGGGTGGGCAGGGAGAATATCATTAGGTAGAAAGAGTGGGACAGAGGTTCAGAGGTGACCTTACCTGATATCATAGGGGAAGTGAAATGCCTGAAGCTGGAACTGGATGCTGAGAGGACCCGGGCACAACAGGAGCGGGATGCAGTAGCCAGGCAGCTAGCCCAAGCTGAGCAAGAGGCCAAGCGGCTCTGGAGCGACAGAAGGTGGCCCACGAGGAGGAGGTGAACAGGCTCCAAGAGAAATGGGTAAGTGGTGGATGTGATTGGGAAATAGGAAAGGCAGACATGGCCTCCCTTCGGTGAGTCTGCCACCTGCTGCCACTCTGAATAAGGCAGATACAGGCACCAGAGAGGGCAGAGCACGTATCCTGTAAAACACTGTTCTAAGCTGGGCGTAGTGACAGTGCACACTTTTAATTCTAGCACTTTGTAAGCTGAGGCAGGTGGATGTCTGTGAATTCAGTGTCAACCTGATCTACTTAGTGAGTTCCAGGATTTTATAGTGAGACCCTCTCTAACACTTAATAAAAAAAGTTATAAGAGAGTCTATGTGAGTATGGAAAGGGAGAGAGAGAAGGGACCACCATGATCCAAGTGTGACCATGACAGTCACTCCTTCCAGCAAACTTGAGGACATTAGGTTATCAATCAGCAGGTTTGTAATCTTTTACTTTGGGGCTTTCAGTAGGTATCATGCCTGAATTTTGGTCGAGAAAATGCCTTGTGAGCCGGGCAGTGGTGGAGCACTCCTTTAATCCCAGCACTTGGGAGGCAGAGGCAGGCGGATTTCTGAGTTTGAGGCCAGCCTGGTCTACAGAGTGAGTTCCAGGACAGCCAGGACTACACAGAGAAACCCTGTCTCGAAAAAAAAAAAGAAAGAAAATGCCTTGTGCATACTACTCACAAGTATTTTCCAATACCCACTATCATCTAAGCACACAATTCTAAAAATGGCCAAACTTTTGGCTGCTGTCATGCCAGCAAACTCACTGTGAAACCTGATCAAGGGGCTAGAGAGACCAGTGGTTAAGAGAGTCTGCTCTTTAGAGGACCTGAGGTGGTGGCTAGCACCCACCTCAGGTGATTCACAGTTGCCTTTAAAGCCTTCCTCTGGCCTCTGTGCCCATATATACATATGTGGTGCACATTTACACATAAATAAAAACAAATATTCAAAAACAAAATAATCAAAAGTCTTAAGTTGGTTCTCTCCCTCCAGTATGGGTTCTGGAGACGGGGCTCAGGTTATCACAGTGATGTGGCACCTGCTTCTACTTCCTGAGCCACCTTGCTGGCCAGGAGTGTGGCACTTTTAATAGCAAAATATTCTGTTCATCTTCTAAGCAGCAGGGTAGACTATTTCTTCCTGTTGTGACATCACAGATTTAGCTCTCTGGTGGCTGTACATTTAGATGGAGCAAACAGCTTAATTTTGTTATTTTTATAGTTGTCTTTTTGACCCTAGAGGTTTGGTGTTTATGGTGGTTGTACAGTTGGCATTTATATTTATTTTATCTTATTTTTTGGTTTTGTTTTTTTTTCGAAACAAAAGTTTCTTTGTGTAGCCCTGGCTGTCCTAGAACTCATTCTTTAGACCAAGCTGGCTTCAAACTTAGATCTGCCTGCCTCTGCCTCCCAAGTGCTGGGATTAAAGGCGTGCGCCACCACTTCCAGCTTATACATTATTTTTAAAAAATACATATTTTTTAAAATCTCAAATGACCTTTAAATTTTAGTGAGACGGGGATTCAAACCTCCCTGCAGGAATGAGTCACCGGGCTTAGAGCAGTGCCCAAGTCACAGTGAGACAGTGAAGAGATCTGTGTTCCAGACAAGCTCCCTGCCTCCCCTCTCACTCACTGTTCTAACTGTGGTTTCTGTCACATGAGCAGGAGAAAGAGCGCTCCTTGCTGCAGCAGGAGCTGGATAAGACCCTGGAAACCCTAGGAAGGGAGAGAGCAGAGCTGGAAACGAAGCTGAGAGAGCAGCAGACGGAAACGGAAGCTATCCGTGCACAGAGGGAAGAGGAACGAAGCCAGGCTGACAGCGCCCTGTACCAAGTGAGAGCTTGGAGTTTTGGACTCTCGTGATCTCTGCATGCCCAGTCTCTTACCTCTTACATTTCCATTCCTGAGAGCAAGGCTCAAGAGGGGCTTCCTGAAGAGTGTAGCTACCGCCCTGCTGCTTGTGAGGAGACTAACATACAGTTAGCTGCAAGCAGGCACTATGTCATACTTCCTGAGGGAGGGCCAGCATTGACCACATCCTGTCAGCTTATGAACCGGTGGCAGTCTTTGCACTTCCTGGTTCTAAGTTAATGTTCTGAGATTTTCCTTTTTCCTCAGCCTATCTTCCTATTGCTGGAAGAACTTGGAGCAGATGTGATGTGCTTATGGCCTCCTGGGTGAACAGAATAATCCAGAGCCATGAAGCCCTTGCCCTTCCTGCCCTTCCACAGATGCAGCTAGAAACAGAGAAGGAAAGAGTATCCCTCCTGGAGACGCTGCTCCAGACCCAGAAGGAGTTGGCAGATGCTAGTCAACAGCTGGAAAGGCTGAGGCAGGACATGAAGATTCAGAAGTTAAAAGAACAGGTATGGAACGTGGTCCTGGGTCTGATCCTTCTGCTTCTACCACCTAAATGGAGGGATTATAGGTGTGGACCATAACACTTAGTTTTAAGTATTGTTAGGAACTGAACCTTGGGGCTTCTTGAATGCTAGAAGGAGACAGTTTTTAATTGCTTTTAAATTACATCTGTTTATTTATTCTGTGTGCATGTATATAGAATTCAATGTATAGGAGTTGGTAATATGGGACCCTGGATTGACCTCAGGTCATTATACTTGGCAGCAAGCACCTTACCCACTTAGGGTAGTTTTGAAGGATATATTAGACCATTCCATTGTCATAGGGCCCTGAAACAGACAGAGGTTTGGGAAATTCAAGGATAAAAGGGGGTACTTGGGTCTAGTGTGATAAACTTGGGGTAAGTACAGAAGAAAGAAGAGAATGAAAGGACCCCTCTTCAGCCGTAGAAGCTTGGAGTTTGTTTTGAGGCCAGTGGAAAACTGGTGAATGGTATTTTAAGAGCAGGAGAGACACATGGTTTTTTTTTTTTTTGTTTTTTTAAAGATTTATTTATTTTGTCTGTGACTACACTATTGCTCTCTTCAGACACTCCAGAAGAGGCACTGGATCCCATTACAGATGGTTGTAGCCACTATGTGGTTGCTAGGAATTGAACTCTGGACCTCTGGAAGAGCAGTCAGTGTTGTTAACCTCTGAGCCATTTCTCCAGTACCAGACTTATTTATTTTAAGTTATGTGTATGAGTATTTTGCCTGCATGTATGTATATATACAACATTCATGCCTGGTACCTGCAGAAGCCAGAAGAGGATGTCAGATCCTCTGGAATTGGAGTTACTGAAGTTTTGATCCACCATGTGGGTGCTGGGAATGGAACCTGGGGATTCTGCAAAAGCAAAGAGCACCAAGTGCTCTTAACCACCAGCCATTTCTCTAGCCCCCATCATGCATGATTTTATGTATTTCTGTATACATATTTACATTTTTTTAATTATTGTTATCTTTTCGTGATTCTAGGGATCAAACCTACAGCCTTGTATATGTTAGGAAAATGTTCAGCTACTAAATAACAATGCCAGCCTAAAATATCTTTTTTTTTTTTGAGGCAGGGTCTTTCTGTTATGTAGTTTCCATATGCCTCTGCTACCCTAGAGTTAGGATTATAGGCATGCCTCACCACGCCTGACCAGGATATCTTTAATGCAGTACTTGACCAAGTAGAAGTATGTGCGTGTGTGTATGTAATTAAGTGGAAATAGGAATCTGTTCAGGAGGTGCCAATGGAGACAGTTACTAACTCTTAAGCTTGTCCAGAAAGATTGGCTGAACCCGTGCAGTCATATGGAAGGAGAGGAAATGGGGTCTGAGAATAGAGGTAGAAAGAGTATGCGTTGCTAGTTCCTGCCTCAGCTTCTGCCAACTCAGTAGAAACAAACAGATCAAGTAAGCATTATGTAGTAAGCATTTCAGGAGCTAGCTCCCGTGGAAGCTCTTTTGTACTCACCAACTCCTTTTCTGTAGGAGACCACTGGCAGGCTGCAGGCCCAGCTTCGGGGGACACAGCAGGAGTTGAAGGACACAGCTCAGCAGCACAGGGACGACCTTGCTGCCTTCCAGAAGGACAAGATAGACCTACAGAAGCAGGTACCTCTTTGCTACTTGCCACACAGCCCTTCCCTATATAGCCAATCCTATTCCCTTCTATAGACAAGGGGAACCTAGGTCTTGCTTCTTAAGCTCAGGATGACAGAGATAGGCCACAAAAATAAATGCAGAGTTGAAGGCTGTTCAGAGCTGAGCACGTATGTCTGAGAGTTCTGGGATTGTATTACTAGCCCTCTTTATCCACAGATTCTACCAGTGGCCAATGAAAACATTGGGAGGGCATTTTAGTGTAAATGTATAGATTTATTTTTTGTTCTTTAAAGAATATATTACAACTGTTTACATAGCATTTACATTGCATTAGGTACTGTTTACATCATATTAGGTTTGATAAGTAATATGGAGATGGTTTAAAATGTATAGGAGAATGTGAATAGGTTATATTCAATTACTGTATAGTTTAATTTCAGCACTTAAGATGTAGACTGCTGAGTTTGAAGTCAATTTGAGCTGCATAGTAGGATTCTGTCTTTAAAACAAGAACAGGCTAGGAAGATGGCTCAGTTGATAAAGTACCTGCTACACATGCATAAGGATCCGAGTTGAGATTCTCAGCCCCCTCATGAGTATCTGGGTGTGGTGGCATGTGCTGATACTAGGGCTGAAGAGGCAGAGACAGGAGGATTTCTGGAGCTCACTTGTCGGCTGGTCTTGCTGAAAGTAAACTCCAGGTTTAAGAAGAAAGAGAGACCCTGCCTCAAAAAAAGAAAAAAAAAAGTTAAAGAATGATAGAGGACACATATTAACCTCTGACCTAACTGCACACACATTGTGTTTGTGTGTGTGTGGGTGGGGGTGTGGTGTGTGGGTGTACATGCATATGCATGCACACGCGTGCACATATATCACAGTGAGATAGCTCAGAACTAACTCTTACAAATTGTCTACTGTCCTCCACAAACATGTCTTGGCATATATTCAAGTGTGTATTCAAATAAATGAATAAACATGTAAATGCAAAGAAAAAAAAAACCAAATAGTGTAGGGACTAGTGAAACCTCCAGACCTGTGGAGACGGCCACTGACTGGTACAGCTTACAGGAGCCTGAAGCCTTAGGCCAGAAGTATTTCCCACTTGACCCCGTGTTTGCCATCTCAGCCTCATGCTTGTCACCTTCCAGGTAGAGGACTTAACATCTCAGCTGGTAATCCACGAAGACTCCCAGAGGCTGGTGAAACAAGAGATTGACGAGAAGGTGAAAGAGGCTCAGGAATGCAGCCGGATTCAGAAGGAACTGGAGAAAGAGAAAGCCAGGTAGACAAGACAGACAGAGGGGTGGCCTTGTCTTCTCACTGTGTCTGACTCCACACTTCTCCACGTGTCATTGTGGCATGTTCTGTGCATGCTTGTCTCGACCTCCATGTCTTCCTCCAGGGGTCTCTACCTCAAATCTTTTTTTTTTTTTTTAAGTTTTATTTACTTATTTTATGTATATATGAGAACACTGTTGCTGTTTTCAGACACACCAGAAGAGGGCATCAGATCTCATTACAGATGGTTGTGAGCCACCATGTGGTTGCTGGGACTGGAACTCAGGACCTCTGGAAGAGCAGTCAGTGCTCTTAACCACTGAGCCATCTCTTCAGCCCTCTACCTCAAATCTATACTTGAGTCATTTAGTAACTAGTTAGAGAAGGCCATTGATGCACATTGTCTTATGGCAATGCGGCCCCCACTTCAGTAAAATATATCTGTAGGGAAAATTTTAATTAAACAATTTTTCAAGATACATTCTTACAGATTTTTGCTTATGGTATGGAAGAATGAAGCAAGGTACTATTAAAGAGAGTGGGAGAGAGAGAGAGAGAGAGAAAGAGAAAATGAGAGAAAGAGAGATAGACTTGCTTTAGAAAGGTGTAGGGAAAGTCTCTCTCAGAAAGTTGAATTTAAACTGAATGCTAAGCTGAGTGGAGACAGAGGCAGTAGATCTCTGGGGCAGCCAGGACTACACAGAAAACCTGAAACAAACAAACAAACAAATACAAAGCTATACAGAGAAACCCTTAGATAAATAGATAAACAAATACAAGGCTACACAGATAAACACTGAAATAAACAAATAAACAGGGCAACCAGGGCTATCCAAAGAACCATAAAATAAACAAGAAAACAAATGATGATTGATTATTGATTGATTGATTGATTGATGAAAGAAATGAACTGAATGTTAGGGTTGGCAATATGGTTCAGCAGGTAAGGATGCTTGCTACCCAGCCTGCCAATCTGAGTTTCATCTCCAGGAGCCACATGGTGGAAGAAGAATCTATTCTTGAAGATAGTTCTTTGACCTCCACATGTACTCTCCATACACAGTAAATAAATAAACTGAATGCTGAAAGCTGAAAGGGAGCCACCCGTGCAGAGGAGGAGATCTCTGTTCAGTACGATCATGCTCAGAAGCCTGAGGCCAGTGGAAGCATGCTGTACACTGTGATGCCCAGAGTGTGGTATTAGGTATTGTTTGCTACAGTCCATAGCAAGGAACTTGTAGGTTATATTTAGCAGGAAACTGCAAGGAGTTCAAGTAAGGAAATCAGCATAATCCAGTTTCTGCTGTGTTTTATGGGATAGTGATGGCCTGAAGCACATGGAGTGGCATGAGCCCATTCAGAATGGGGAGCAGCATACACTCAGTGCCCCAGGGGTCTGAGAAGGGATGGATCTTTTTGATAGTGACACCTGAGTCCTAAAGACAAGCTGGTGTAGCTGTCCAAGTGAGACGTAGCAAGACTGAGCTATGGAAAGTAGCAGGGAAGGAAAGAAGAAAGGACATGGGTTAAGACTCAATTATATATAATGATAGATCGGATGTGGGCAGGACCACGTGGGACCTGAAATGGTTATGGCTTCTATACTCTGACACTTGATGAAGGAGCCTCTCAGAAATCCAGGGGACAGAGTGAAAGACGATTAAGTCGGAAATTGGGGCTCAAAGGGTCCAGAAGTTTGGATGTAGTGAATTTGAAATATGTGCATATATGTGTGTGGAATTTATCAGAGAAGAATAAATTTGTGCTGAAATGAGTCTTCATATGTATGAAATTCCCACAACCCCTTAGTAGATATTCAATAAGTAGAAGCTTTCATCGTGACCCTCTTGTCACCATTACTGTTTGTATTTATACAGTACTATGATTAGTTGGGTGAAGCATGCTGTCTCACTCCTCTCTAACCTGTTTTCAGCCTGGCTCTGTCACTGGTGGAAAAGGACAACAGACTCCTTGTTTTACAAGAAGCTGAGTGTGTTCGACAGCAGGAGCTGAGCTCCTTGCGCCAGGACATACAGGACGCCCAGGAAGGGCAAAGAGAGCTCGGTGTACAGGTACCCCCACTATGCCTGAGCCCCACTTTCTGGTGAGGCTGAATGAATTGGTTTGTCCAAGAAATAGGCTAGGTTGGAACTTCAGCATCCCTGGCAGTAGGGAGAATCCAGAGCTGGGCAGCCAGGAGCCTGAGAACCTGACCCAGAGACTGTCCCCTGTGGAGAGCCTGACACCCTGAACAGTGCTCAGACAGTGCTCGTGTGGCCCTGACTCATGCAGTCACCTCAGTATGCTTTATCTGCTTGGCAAATGCAGCAGGAAGAAGTTGGAGGGTATCAAAAATACCCACAAGAGGACATCTATACTCAGTTTGCTCATGAGACCCGGGCGTGAGCCTGGAGAGATGGAGTTGGGAGGAGAGAGGAGCTAGACACCGGCAGGGCACAGGTCTGCCTGCTCGTCTTCATGCAGTCACATCCGGGCGGCAGAGCTGTCTGCCTAGGAACCCTAGTTGTCAGAACAACTCACTTCAAGGCCTCTCCAACCCGCTGCAGAGCTGAGCCTGCCAGACTTCTTCCCAAGTGGGGTCAGTGTGGGAGGACTAAGGAGAGGGTGCCACTTCTCAGGATTCTCCTTCCTGACAGGTGGAACTACTGAGGCAGGAGGTGAAGGAAAAGGAGGCTGACTTTGTGGCCCGGGAAACACAGTTGCTGGAGGAGTTGGAGACCTCACGGATCGCAGAGCAGCACCTTCGAGCAGCTTTGTGGGCCCAGGAAGCCAAGGCAACCCAGCTGCAGCTGCAGCTGCGCAGCACTGAGAGCCAGCTAGAGGCACTGGTTGCAGAACAGCAGCCGGAGAACCAGGCGCAGGCCCAGCTGGCTAGCCTCTGCTCTGTTCTGCAGCAGGCCCTGGGGTCTGCATGTGAGAGTCGGCCTGAGCTGAGGGGTGGAGGGACTCTGCTCCTACCCTATGGGGTCCTGATCCAGGTGAGGAAGCCAGATGAGAGCTAGTCTTGTGGGCGAAAGCTGGAGTGGGAGGGGCTGTAGCTCGTCTTGCATCAAGGTTAAAACTGTAACTGATTCCAGGTGAGTTTGAACCCTGCTCTGTTTGGTAGCAGGTAAGTCACCTAACTTCTCTGAACTTGATTTTTCTTGACTATAAAATGAAAGTGTTAGAGTCCTATCTTAGGATTTTTCTAAGATTATAAACATAAAGAGCTAGGCCAAATGTGGGACACCTGCCTGTAACCCCAGCACTCAGGACACTGTAGGATTCTAAGCTCCACCAGTCTGAGACACGTGTGAGTTGCTCGACGTGATGGAACCTGCTTGGCATGAGAGCTGAACAGGAGGATTAAGAGCGCAGAGTCTTCCTCGAGTATATAGTAAATTCCAGGCCAGTGTGGCTACATAAATCCTGTGTTTAAAGAAAAAAAAAGTAAAAAACATGAGCCGGGCAGTGGTGCATACACCTTTAATCCCAGCACTCCAGAAGCAGAGGCAGATCTCTGAGTTTGAGGCCAGCCTGGTCTATAGAATTTCAGAACAGCCAGGACTACATAGAAAAACCATGTCTTAAAAACAACACAACATAAAACAGATAAACTTAGCAACTTACGCTGAAAGCATAGCAGCCTAAGCAGCATTATCTAATGGGACATGTGTGGATGAACCATAGAAGGGATTCTTTGGAGAGAAGGAGCTAGTGGGAATGCCAAGGCCTGTCTCCGGTGGCTGCTGCTTATTATGGCAGCCAGGTGAGAAGAATTTCCCTCTTTTCTTCAGATCAGAACGGAGCTTCGAGACTCTTCAAGAAAGCGTCCCTCCAGACTGCACTATCAGCCGAGGCTGTGGCACTGGCTCTCCAGAAGCTTCATCAGGACTTGCGGAAGGCTCAACAGGCCCGGGTATGTCCTCTGTTCTCCTTCCTTTTCTTGTGAAGCCAAGATAGACTTGTGATGGAGGAAGAAGGGCCAAAGGACGGTCTCCCTGAGCTCTGCCTGCTGTTGCACCTCTGTCACTTACTGTCCTGCAGACATAATGGGACATTTGGATTTCCTGGGCCCTGTTTTCACTTGGAAAGTAGAGCAGATAATGCATTCCCTTCCTCTGCCACCCCCACCATCACACACCACTCCACACCCTGTTGCTGTGAGTGGGACTCTTGAAGTTGCCCTGTGAACTGTAAACCCTTCAACACAACACGTGGGTTGTGTTTTGTGTCATTTCCTCTCATCCAAGAGTATATTCTTAGTATCAGATCATCTGAGAAAAGTCAAATAGGGGAAATAAGAACATTCAGGCTCAAGACTGAACTAAGTCCACCTCACCATGCACCTGTCAGTACTGAGCTGCCGTGCCGCAGTCACTCAGAGCTAGTGATGCAAAACAAAGACCCAAGCTGCTTTCTAGAAGCCCTTCCACGGTGGAGCCCAAAGTGCACTCTGCTAGTGGAACTGATAAGTCACTGGTTCAGACATAGCTAGAGCACTGTTGGAACTGGGAGGGAGTGTTAGGAGAAGAGGCAACTGGTCTAAACTGAAATAGGCTTTTGGGAGGGAAGGACTGTGCCCTGTAATAGGACACTGAACAGTTATTTCAAAAGAAATCATCCAGGTATGGTGGCACGTGCCTGTGGTCACAGCACTTAGGAGGCTGAGGCAGGAGGATTGAGAATTTGAGACCAGCCTAAGTTTATTAAGACCATGTCCTCCCCCTTCACCCCAAAATTTAAAGATTTTGGGCAGATAACCAGGTATAGGACCTTGAGTGTCTGTAATCCCAGTGCTTAGAATGTAGAGGCAAGATGATGATCAGAAGTTCCAGACCAGCCTATGTTTTGTAGTCAGTTTAAGGCCAGCCTGGGCTACATGAGACTGTCTGAAATAACAACACATAGGCCCAAGGGGTTTCCCAGCACCCATGAAGCTCACACCTTCCCTTCAGGGAACTAAACGCATGAGAGTTTAGATGACTGGTTCTCAACCTGTGGGTCTCCATGCCTTTGGGAGTCCAATGACCCTTCCACAGGGACTGCCTAAGAACCCTGCAAAACACAGATATTTATATTACAATTCATAACAGTAGCAACACTACAGTTATAAAGTAACAACAGAAGTAATTTCTGGTTGGGGTCACCACGGCATGAGGAAAAGGCTGCAGCATCAGGAAGGCTGAGAACCGCTGGTTTAGAGTCGGGTCATAACAGCAAAGGCTTCAGAGTAAGGACAGAGGGACAACTCCTGAAGGGCAGAAGCTCAACCCTATCTTTCCTTTCCCAGGATGACCTAAGGGACCAGGTCCAGAAACTGGCGCAGCACCTGACTGACACAGAAACCCAGAAGAGCCAGGTCCATGCAGACCTGCAGGACCTGCAGAGGCAGCTCTCACAGAGCCGGGAAGGTGAGGCGCTCAGGTGGGCAGGTAGGAACAGGAGTGGGAGACTAGAGAAAGCCCGGAAAGGGTGGGTCCTCTTGAACTCCTTTACCATGTTACTTTAGCTCCTGTGGCCATCGTGGAAGGAGGATTTGGAGGGGACAGATTTGGTATACTGAAAGATGCTGCTGCCTGGGCTGCTGTTGATCTCTGCATTTTAAAAATTGCATACTTATTTATTTACTTTTATTAGAGAGCAAGTGTGTATGTGTCTGTGTGTGTGTCTGTGTGTGCGTAACCAGAGCTTTTCCCCTCTTGAGCCAGCTCACCAGCCTAGGCAGGAGGCTTTATTTATTTATTTTTTTTTGTTAAAGCACAAAATCCTGGCAACCCCAGGCCAGAACTATCAAAACATAAATTTGTGTTTCTTTTGTCATTTCTTCCATCGTTTTTATCATTTCCTATTTTACCCTCTAAATTAGCCTTTGAGGATTTGAGGACAGAGTGCTTATAAACTTACTGTGAGAGAGGCCAGGAAGGGAATGAGGGAGAACCTGCTGTCATGTACTTCTGCTGGGGCTTAGGATGGTGGCCACTGGAAAGGAGAGGAGTTCCACTGCAGAAGGAAAGAGATCAACCTGGGTGGGTTTGAGCCTTTTTTAGTCATCTGAGGGTCCCTGAGACCTCACAAGCAGCTGGCTCTGGGGCATCTTCAGACTTGAGGGTTTCTAGGAATTTCCCACAGTCTTAGATAATTTGGAGCTAGAATGGCCTGCTGTCAGCCAACTGTCATGTGGAGAGCTCATGTGAGGAGCTCGGGGTGATCAGGATGAGGAAGTGTTAGCTGATTAAGCAGGCTGGCTGTGCCAAAGCTGGCCGCAAGCAAGGTGTGAGGCTGGAAGCGGCTGCTGGCAGGTAGGGATGGTACAGGCACTGGGTGTAACTCTCCTCCTGGCCCTACTCCCCTTTGATTCCGATCCTGTCCTCCATCTGCCTCTGCCTGCACCCGTGCTCTTCCACCTGTGACCGAGCATCTGACTCCAACACCTCTGTTCTTTTTAAAGAGAAATCCAAGTGGGAAGGGAAACAGAACTCCCTGGAGTCTGAGCTAAGGGACTTGCAAGAAACCGTGGCATCCTTACAGTGTCGCCTACGGCAGGCAGAGCTGCAAAAAATGGAAGCACAGGTAAAGTCCTGTCTGGGGAAGGACGTCTCAGTAGAACTGCTTAGAGGCAGACCCACCTTGGCCTGTGCTCACATGGCGGCTTTCTTCAGCAGTTCCTCTGGCTCTCCAATGTGTCTGTTGTTAAGGTCATTATGAACCTTCTCTATTTTTTCTGAATTGGTTGAGACCTGTCCCTTGGTCTGGAAGATCAGGATCTAGAATGTCTCCTTGCACCAGGCTATCTCCCCTGGACACAGAAGAGCTTTGGAAGGTGGTAGGGATGCTCTTTTATAGGATCACCTTAAGTAGAATACATCACTTTTAGTCCTTGTTAAGGCCTGATCACTGCTGGTGTCATAAAAGAGGCCAGGGTTAGACTGGCAGTATCAAGAAAATATTGTTTGGCAGTAGTGTGCATGCTTTTAATCCTGCACTTGGGAGTCCGAGGCCGACAGATGTATGAGTTTGGGGCCAGCCTGATCTACAGAGCAAGTTCCAGGACAGCCAGGGCTACACAGAGAAACTCTGTCTCAACTCCACCCCATGCCACCCCCATAAAAAAGGAAATAATCTTGTCTTAAGCGTTTTGCCTCTTGTTTGCAGAATGATCGAGAGTTGCTTCAGGCATCCAAGGAGAAGCTGTCAGCCCAGGTTGAACATCTGCAAGCATGTGTTGCAGAAGCCCAGGCTCAGGCAAGTGCAGCTGGTGTCCTGGAAGAAGATCTGCGAACGGCCCGTTCTGCACTGAAACTGAAAACTGAGGAGATAGAGAGTGAACGGGAGAGAGCCCAGGCTTTGCAAGAACAGGGTGAGCTGAAGGTGGCTCAGGGGAAAGCTTTGCAGGAGAATCTAGCCCTGCTGGCACAGACCCTGTCTAACAGAGAACGGGAAGTCGAGACATTGCAGGCTGAGATTCAGGAACTGGAGAAGCAGCGGGAAATGCAGAAGGCTGCTCTGGAGCTGCTCTCCCTGGACCTGAAGAAGCGCAGTCGGGAGGTAGACCTGCAACAAGAACAGATTCAGGAGCTGGAGCAATGCAGGTCTGTCTTAGAGCACCTGCCCATGGCTGTCCAAGAGCGAGAGCAAAAACTGAGTGTGCAGCGGGACCAAATCAGAGAGCTGGAGAACGACCGGGAGGCCCAGAGGAGTGTGTTGGAGCACCAGCTTCTGGACCTTGAGCAGAAGGCTCAAGTGATTGAGTCCCAGAGGGGACAGATTCAGGATCTGAAAAAGCAACTGGGGACACTGGAATGCCTGGCCCTGGAACTGGAGGAAAGCCATCACAAAGTGGAGGGCCAACAGAAGGTGATCACAGAATTGGAAGGCCAGAGGGAAATGCAAAGGGTGGCTCTAACCCACCTCACACTGGACCTGGAAGAAAGGAGCCAGGAGCTGCAGGCACAAAGCAGCCAGCTCCACGAGCTGGAGAACCATAGCACCCGTCTGGCAAAAGAACTGCAGGAGAGGGACCAGGAGGTGACGTCTCAACGCCAGCAGATTGAGGAGCTGCAAAAGCAGAAGGAACAGCTGACTCAGGACCTGGAGAGGAGAGGCCAGGAGCTGATGCTGCAGAAGGAAAGGATTCAGGTTCTGGAAGATCAGAGGACGTTGCAGACCAAGATCTTAGAGGAGGACCTAGAACAGATCAAGCATTCCTTGAGAGAACGTGGCCAGGAGCTGGCCTCTCAGCAGCAGCTGGTGCATGAGCGTGCAGACGATGGGAAGAGCCCGAGTAAAGCGCAGCGAGGGAGCCTGGAGCACTTGAAGCTGATCCTGCGTGATAAGGAGAAGGAGGTAGAATGCCAGCAGGAGCGCATCCAGGAACTCGAGGGCCACATGGGCCAGCTGGAACAGCAGCTCCAGGGTCTGCACAGGAAGGTGGGTGAGACTAGCCTGCTCCTGACCCATCGAGAACAGGAGACAGCAACCCTGCAGCAGCACCTCCAGGAAGCCAAGGAACAAGGGGAGCTGAGAGAGCAGGTACTTCAGGGGCAGCTGGAAGAGGCCCAGAGAGCTCTGGCCCAGAGGGACCAGGAACTAGAGGCCCTCCGGCAAGAACAGCAGCAGACCCGGGCCAGGAGGAAAGCACGAAGCAAAAGACAAGTGCTCTACAGGCCGCTCTGGAGCAGGCCCATGTGACACTGAAGGAGCGTCAGGAGGAGCTGGAAGAACACAGGGAGCAGGTGCAAAGGCTCCAGGAAGAACTAGTAGTGGAGGGACGGCAGGTACGGGCCCTGGAGGAGGTGTTGGGAGACCTAAGGGCCGAGTCTCGGGAGCACGAGAAGGCTGTGCTGGCCCTTCAACAACGGTGTGCTGAACAGGCCCAGGAACATGAGGCAGAAGCCAGGACCCTGCAGGACAGCTGGCTGCAGGCCCAGGCCACACTCACAGAACAAGAACAAGAGCTAGCAGCTCTGCGAGCAGAAAACCAGTATTCCCGCCAACAGGAGGATGCTGCATTTGGCCAGGCAGAGGCTCTGCAGGAGGCCCTCAACAAAGCCCAAGCTGCCCTGCAGGAGAAAGAGCAGAGTCTCCTTGAGCAGGCTGAGTTGAGCTGTACCCTGGAGGCGAGCACTGCCACCTTGCAAGCTACCCTGGACACCTGCCAGGCACGTGCCCGGCAGCTGGAGGAGGCCCTGAGGATTCGAGAAGGTGAGATCCAGGCCCAGGCTCTCCGACACCAGGAGGTTATGCAGCACCTCCAGCAGGAGCTTTGCCAGAAGGAAGAAGAGCTGAGGCAGCAGGATGAGCAGAGGCAGCTACTAGAGAAGGCTATGGCCCAGAGGAGTCAAGAAAATGGAATCCAAGAAGAGGAAACAAGGGGGCTTCTTGAGAGCCTAAAGGAACTACAGCTGACTGTAGCCCAAAAGGAAGAAGAGATTCTGATGCTGAGGGAGGCCCAGCAAAGGCAGAATCAGGAGGCCTCTTCTCCAAGCCACAGAGCCTTCCCAGGTGAGAAGCCACCTCTACAACTGTCCCCAGCACAACAGGAATTGGAGCGACTGCAGAATGCCCTAAGGCAAACGGAGGCCAGGGAAATCGAATGGAGGGAGAAGGCTCAGGACTTGGCTCTGTCCCTGGCCCAAAGCAAGGCCAGCATCAGCAGTCTGCAGGAGATAGCCATGTTCCTACAAGCCTCTGTCCTAGAGCGGGAATCGGAACAACAAAGACTGCAGGTGAGTTGCCATGTGGGGGAAGGAAGGCAGGGAACAGAGCCATTAACTGAGCTCAAGGGCTGCCTGCCTAGGCTACCTCAGAGAGTGAGAAAACAGACAGTGAGTGCCATACCTCAGAGCTATTGGGGAAGATGAGCAACTATAGTCAGCCTCGTTCATTCCTGATAGAGGAACTTCAGTGTGCTGGGAGCGTGCTGTGGGGACACTCAAGCCTCCAAGGGTGGATACCAAACAGCTTCCTGGTGAAAGTGGTGTTTAAGGTTAGGTTAGAAGGGACTGGTAGGGAATCAGCCAGGTAGAGTGGAGGTAGGGCTTTCTTGGAGAAAGGCAGAGGAAACAAATGGAAGGACAAATGGAAGACCCATGAGGGAGGTTGAAGTCACCTGGGACATAAAGGGTGTTGGCAAGAGAAGAGGACAGCAAAGCCAAGGCATCAGACTTCTAAGGACTGGGTCACTAGTGGGAAATGGATGAAAGATTTAGGGCAAGTTCAGAAAAACTGCTCAAGACAGCATGTGGAGTGACATCAGACTTGGGAAGACCAAAAGGGGACTGACTGACACAAGTCCAGGGAGAGGTGGGGACTTTAGGTGGCGAGTGTGACTAAGGAAAGGACAGAGGCAGCACCAGGGTTTCTACCCACAGAGATAAAGAAAAGTAGCTTGAGGAAAGTGGGCTTGGTTTGGAAGTGGATCAAGGCACCTGTGGGCCATGGAGGGGACATTCCAGCAGGCAGTTGTGGGTCTGTGGGTGAAGAATGAAACATGCTATCAGCACTGTGGATCTCAAAAGTGCATGTGTAGAGGTCAGAAGACAGCCAGCAAGACTTGATCTCTCCTTTTACTGTGTGGGTTCCCAGGGCTGAACTCAGGTCATCAGGCCCAGTGACAAGTGTCTTCACACCCACCCCACCCCACCCCAAGCCATCTTACTGGCCTTGGAATCCAGGAATCTGGGAACGAGGATACTTGTAACCATGCCCTTACGTTACCAAGTGTTGTCAGTAGCAAATGAGGGTCAGAGGCCCTCTGCATCCCCATCCCCAGACCCCACAGAAGCACCTTTCAGAGACAGCACCTGTGGTGGGGATCCTTTTGTTGTTTTTGTATTTTGGTTTTTCAAGATAGGGTTTCTCTGTGTAGCCCTGGCTGCCCTGGAACTCACTCTGTAGACCATGTGCATGTCTCTATGAGTGTGTGCTATGTGTATGCAGGTGCCTGTGGAGGCCAGAAGAGATCCCCTGGAGCTGGAGCTACAGGTGGTTGTGAGCCATGGCATGTGAGCAGGGAACCTCTCTTTACACTTAGCATTTTACATACTGTAAACATCTTTATATGCCAGGTTCCATTGTTTTCATTTTTAACTATCCTCAGAGAAGGAACTGATACTATGAACTCTTCATTTCATAGTTAAAAAATACCAGAGACCTGAACTTATCCAAAGTCAGACATCTGGTTGAAGTAGGTTAGCATAGGCAGTCTGACTGTGGCTCTGATTAGACCACTTGACTTGTCCTTTCCCTGTGAGCCTGTGATACACCACACACATATGTACACGAACGCACACACAACATACCAGACACAGCACACAAATACCACACACAGCACATATATACACACAGCACACAGACACAAAACACATACACAAACACCACACATACACACCTACATACACAACACACACTTGCAGATCTGTCTCCCTTCTTGAGCATGGCTCGCTTATGAAGATGGTAGGGGTTGAGACAGCTTTGGACATCGTTTGCCATAGTGTGACTTTTATAATGTACCTTAGGAGGAATTGGTACTCAGCAGACAGGCTCTGGAAGAGCAGCAGTCACATGGCCCACACTCAACCAGCAGAGCAGACCGGGGACCCAAAGCTGGACAGGGCATACAACCTGGAGAGGTGAGTGCGGCCCAGTGGCACTGGAGGAGCTCTGTCAACTACTTGTTGTCTTTTGGGAATGGGTCTCTAAACCCAAACTGCCAGCTTGGTCCCTTTGCCCTCCAGCTCTTCCCCCTGTCTGTAGGGCTGCCCAGATGAGCATCATGGGTCTCCCCTACCGCTAGTAGAGACTGAGCCTAGTCCTGGAGTGGAGGAGAAGGAACGGTTGACACAGAGGCTTGAACGTCTGCAGCAAGCGGTGGCAGAGTTGGAAGTTGACCGGAGCAAGCTGCAGTACCACAATGCACAGCTGCGGACCACCTTGGAGCAGGTCAGTTACTCCTGCAGTCTCCCGCCTTCGTCTCCACTCCTCCTGCTGTTCCTGAAACACTGTTTTGTTTTGTGGATGCTTGCTCACCACTCCAGGGGGCACAGTAGTTGTGTCAGAGCTGGAACAGCCCACAAAGCTAGCCTCTGCTTCCAAGGCCTGAGAGCTAGCCTGTCCTCTGTGCCAGGAGCACTTGCATTCTGCCTTATGCTCTCCCCGGCCCATGAGTCTTCTGTGGCTTCTAGCTCTTTACATCCATCTCTGCACACGTGATTTGTCGATTGCATGTTGGCAGGTGGAGCGAGAACGGAGGAAGTTGAAGAGGGATTCCATGCGAGCATCACGGGCAGGGTCGCTGGAAGCCAGAGAAAGTCTGGATTCGTCCCTCACACAGCAGGTTCCTGTTTTTTTCTTCCTGCCCTTACCTCGCCCTAACGCCACCCTCTGTAGCATGTATCCTAGCACTCTTCTATGTAGCTAATCCAGAGCCCCTCCTGCTTGAGTCTGCCCTAGTCTGCCCTTACTTCAGAAGGAGGCCTACATAGGTAAGTGTGTTTTTAGGGATAGTAGGCCTGCATTCTTAGTTCAGATCCACTTACTCACTCCCAGACACGTGCCTCAGGTTCCCCTTGGGTCAGCCAGAATCCCTGGTATCCAGGAGTTGTGTCGTGCTTGCCAGCTCCTGACATGCCCAGGAGTGGGATCACAGCATTGCAGCTTTCTTGGAGCCCTTAGTTTTGTCTTTACAAAGTTAGGGTTCTTGATATCTCCTGGCACAGAGGCCTGTCCTCAGGGAAGGTGTTTGGAGAGGTGTTTGCTCCTCTTAGCTATGGCTGCCTTGGGTCAGCGTGCCCGTCAGCATGAGAGGGAGGGACTGCTCCTGGACCTGAGCGTCTCCAGCTTTACCCCATTTCCCAACGACAGACACTGTCTTCTCCTTTATATCTTTGTATCATAGCCCAAGGTGCCACAAAACAGATCCATGTGAGCCCTTATGTTATGCAGAAGTCCCTCACAGAGGATGTTGCCGTGTGCTGCTGTGGGTCCTCCTCAGCCTCCGAGCCCTGGAGCACACCCCGCTGAGCATCAGTCTGAGCTCAGGTGCTTCTGGCCCTCAGATGGTGCCTAGACCCCCAGAAGAGGGATGACGAATTCAGTACTCCTAGGGCCTGCCAAGTAGATAGACCCCCTGGAAGCCTAGCTGGCCTTGGAGCAGAGGTAGGGTGCTGTGGATACCCCAGAGCAGGGTACCCCAGCTAACAGGATCCATGTTTTTTTCCTAGAATGGGAGAGGAAGTCAGAGGGGTTCCTCGGACAGCATGCTTGTGGTTGAGCTTCAGAGAGAGGTATGTTCTGGAAGGATCCTTTCTAGTCTCCTTTCCCTCTCACTGTGCTGACGACAAGGTTTAGTGTCTGCTATGTGCTTGGCCCTGTGCATTTCCAGCCGGAGAAGGGAAGTAGCATTGGCATTCAGAGAACTTCCATCTTCATGGGAGGGAAATAGCGCTGCAGTTCCAACTCTGCCTGAAGTGTGGGGATACGTCCAGGCCAGCCTCCACAGAGGGAAAAAAGCAGGGGCACCTAGAACAGAATGGAGCAGGGAGCAGTGGCTAGCCTCTGCCTCAGCTGTAGGCAGGCAGGACTTCCGGCAGCACAACAGACAGAGGACCCAGACACAGCTCCAGCAGGCTACCGCACTCAGGGAAAACATCAGTACCTCTCTGCCTTGAGTGTCTTACCTAAAGCTGCCCCCTGTTCCTTCCCCACACCTTTCTCCCTTCCTCTCTCAGAAGTCAGCAGTTATTACTGTCAGGGCTGGCTCTTGCACTTTGCCTGTTGGTTTTACTTTTGTTAACTTAATATGAAGCAATCCTGACTCAGCCTGAGGCAAGAAAAGCCCTTTCTTTTCCTAGTGCCTGTACAGATCTGCTTTCTGCTGCCTCTTCTCTCAGCTAGTTCTGTACAAGTCTGACACTCCAGTCACTTCCCGTTTCTGCTTAGCTCACTGTCTACCTGAGGAATGGAAAGTTTAGTTGGTGATTCTCAACCTTAGCCACCGGGGGGGGGGGTGAGGAGTGGGGGTTGAAAAAATACTGATTCCTGGGCCTCGCACCATTCTAGTTAAGTTGGAATGTTTTCTTCCAAAAGGTATGATGGAGCTTTTACTGTGATTAAAATGTTCTGTGTCTTGATTAGATTGTGGTTATGCACAGACATATCCACTATCAAAATCATTAAAATTAAAACTCTGGGCATTTTATCACATGTAAGTTTTCCTTTAATAAATTTGACGAAGAGCTGGAGAGATAGCTCAGTGGTTAAGAGCACCTGTTGCTCTTGCAGAGGATTTAGGTTCAGTTCCCGTCACAACCATCCATAAACTCCAGTTCCAGAGGATCTAATGCCCTCTTCTGACCTCTGCGGGCACCAGGCACCCATGTGATGCACACATACACATGCAGGCAAGACAGTCAGACACTTTTTAAAAGTAAATCTTTTAAATATTTTTTTTTTTAAAATTGTTGAGTTTTATTGCTGCTTGTAGTTCCCTGTGTGTCACCTGTTGCCCTGTATGTGTTGATAAAATACACTGACAAAAGCAATGTACAGGAGAAAGGGGTTATTTTAGCAATAATTTCAGGTAACAGTCCATCATAGCAGGGAATTCATGGCTGCAGAACTTAAAGCAACTACACATCACATTCAGAAGCCCAGAGAGAGTGAATGCAGACATGACCACTCAGCTCTACGGTCCAGGAGTCAAAGCCACAGAGTGGTACCACCACATGAGCTGAGTGCTCAGGTTGTTACGTAGAAGAGATGACCCTTTCCCTGAGATGCTTCCCAGGTGATTCTAGATTGCATTAAGCTGACAGTTAAACCAGCCATCGTAACGAGCCAGTGTTAGGAATCACTGGATTTGGAATCATGGGGCCCCTTTCCCAACTCTAGAGCCTGATTCTGAGATTCATGTATGTAGCAGGGTTGATTCCACGAGAGCACAGATCAGAGGGGCCAGGACAGCCTCAGAGCCCTCAACAGCATCCTTGGTTTTCCTATCCACCAGGTAGCCCTGCTGCGAGCCCAGCTGGCCTTGGAGCGAAAGCAGAGGCAGGAGTACATTGCACGCTCAGTGCAGACCAGCCGTGAGCTAGCAGGCCTGCATCACAGCCTGTCTCACTCCCTCCTCACCGTGGCCCAGGCCCCTGAGGCCACTGTTCTGGAAGCTGAAACCCGAAAGCTGGATGAGTCCCTGAATCAGAGTCTGACAACCCCAGGGCCACTCCTGCTACATCCCAGTCGGGACACTACTCAAAATACCCACAGGTAGTGGCCATAGGCAGGGCAGGACACGAGCGAGCCAGGTAGTACATGCATTGGATGACTGCAGAGAGGCCACAGCCTCCCCAGCTACAGATTTGCCAAAGGCAAGATTTACCTGTTACCCAACCTGGGAGACCCTAGCCAGCTGACAGTCCAGGAAGAAAACAAGAACCCTCCAGACTCGAGAAGGTTCCAACACACATGGGAATGAGGCAAGTTACATTTCCTTGCTAAACTACTGTTACCCAAGAAGTGCCTTGCCCTGACCACAGGGCATCTGTTGTCTTTCTGCCGGATGAAGCAACCAGTTTACACTAACCCTGAAGACCCAACAGCGTAAGGGTATTCTGTCCTGGGCAGGAGCATCCTGAATGTATCAGGTACAGGGAGTGTCCATGGCTTACTTGTCTTCGGTGTCTCCCTCAGCTTCTCTTCAAAATAAATTCTAGGTCTTTGCATTAGTCCTTGGCTGCTGTCTCTGCTTATGTAGATAGACAGAAGCAGGGCATCCAGGGAATTAAGGAAGACTGATTCTTACATGGTGGCATGAACATATTACATGGTATGTTGTCTAACTGGAAAGGCTACATAAGGAAACCTCTAGATGGTGGTGGTGCACACCTTTAAACCTACACTCGAGTAGTAGAGGCAGGAACTCTGAGTTCGAGGCCAGCTGGTCTACAGAGTGAGTTCCAGGACAGCCAGGGCTACACAGAGAAACCCTGTCTTGAAAAACAACAACAACAACAACAAAAAATGAGAGAAATGTGCTGTCTAGTTGAGTGTCAGACAAAATGACAAATCACAGAAAAATCTGACAGAAGAGGATATGTTCAACTCCACAAGAACAGAAAAAGAGAAGCTACGTAAGGGACAAGTGCAGAGGAGGGAAGAAGAAGGCAGTCTTACTGGAGAATTTTACAGAGAGAGGTTGAAAAGAGAACAATCTAGACTAGGCAGGTAAAGACGGAGCTAGGAAATTAGAACATATTGCTGGAGTTAGATCAGGAGGCCAAGCAGAGCAATTTAGAGAAGCCTAGAGAAGCCAGTTTGAATCAGTTAACATGTAAAGGAGTTTTGGACCAGAACAGCTGGATTGACTAGCCTGCCAGAGGTCAGAAGCAACTAGAAAGGGTGAGCTTATTCAGCAGTAAGCTTCAGAGGCTGAAAATATTCTAGGCCTAGATTAGATTGTATGGAGAAAGCTTCCAGTACCAGACCTAGGTTAGCAGATGGAGTCAATAAGCCTTGGAGACAATTACTACAGGAGAATAAAAGGTACTGTATAACACCAACTTTCTTTACTTAAATCAAGCTCTTTGACATTTGCATAAAGTCAAAGCCTTGATTTGAGAAGTCCATCTGGCTTTGTTCCCCATAACACATAGTTGTCTGCCTGATTATCCTTGTGTCCCTCCCTGAGTACATCGAACTGGAAGTGACTCTGGCCCCTAAGTCCAACCATGTATCAAGCCAATCAATATAGACTGGCCAAACCTGTCACAGAAAGGGCCTAGTGGATATGAACTAGAGTTCCCAGGCCTGAGACCATTGTTGGTGACTTCCTCAGAGCCTAAGAGCAGTTGAGCCCACCTTCTTCCTTCAGTGTTGGGGATAGAACCCGGGTATCAGTGATGCTACATAGTTCTGCCACCAAACCATGTCACCAGCCCCCAAAATGGTTGTTTCCAGTGTTCTATGCTTGATCTGAGCATGCTATGCTCATTCTTGCTACTTTTCAAGATTGTATTTTTGATAGTTACGTCCTTTACACACACAAGCATATGCACATATATTGCATGTATTAGAATTCCAGTTTCATCTTTTCATAAAGTCATTTTCTTTTCTGGTTCCTTGTACTGGAGTCCCCTCTGAAAACAATGACACTAACTTGATGAGGTTGCTCATGCTATTCAGTGAGAGTGAACAAATGCATTTGATTGGGGTACTTAATAGTAGTAGTAAAAATGACCCAAACACAGTTACATAACCAAAGCCCACCCCACAAAGGTGACACTCAAAAATCTGCAAACCTGTAGCTCATTGCACAACTTGTGGGCAGCTTCACAAGTTGAAAGTCTTTTGCAGGCAGTTCAGTTGGTCTCTGCTTCCTGCCTGGCAGCTGGGCTTGTCTGGGAGTTGGCTCTGCAGGTCTCATAGTTTATGTATCCTAATAGAGTGAAGGGTCTAGTGAATCTGCTCAGTTTCTGGGACTTCCTGAAGCTTTTGAGTTGTTACTTGGGAGTCTTCCCTGTAGGATGGAATTTTTGCCTCCCCTTAGAACCTCCTAGGTTTTAAGGAGCTTTCCTTCAAAATGAAAGGTTTTTGTCTTGCAGGAAAACGCTATATATAACACTGGGCAAGGCAGTACACACCAATAATGCCAGTCCTCAGAAGGCTGAAACAGGAACATAGTAAATTCAAGTCAGCCTGGAGCTTTTTCTGCTGCCCAAGAAAAACAAATTAAATAGATGATAACTAGATAAATGGATGGATAAATGAATAGAAAGACGGATGGGGGGAAGAGAAGGGGAGAAAGGGGGGAAAGAGAGAGAGAGAGAGAGAGAGAGAGTTTGTCCCTGAGATCTGACCCTTCTTCCCCAGACACTATGCTTGCAAAGAGTACCAGACCAAGATTTTATTCAGAATCAGACTGATGTCACACCTTTTTATCTTTATCATGAATGTCTTCACAGTTGCATGACTGCTGTGATTAACTAAAAACCCAGCATTCAGCTCGTTGTCACTTGGGAATGGTGGCCTTGTCTATCCATCTTAGCTGACAAGCAACTTCCATTTCTGCATCTCTAGTCCATGTGCACAGATCCTTCTGGGGGCCATGGGTTTGATTATCATTCTGTCAGTAATAGAACTTCTTTCTTTGCTGTTCTGATCCAAATCCAGAGAGGGTGGCCTAGCATGTGAGCGAGGATGTGCATGTCAGCAGACTGAATCCCTGTCCTTTAGCCCACGCTCCCTCTTTCATCATCTAGTGATAGGCTGTCTCTAGAGCTGGAAGAGGACAGCGCTTCACTTCCCTAGGGAAGACAGACTCAACAGTGTGATCAACACTCTCATAGACTTACCCTGGATCTCAAAAAGAGCATCAACTAGCTGATCCCTGGTATGCTCTGGTAAGGGGATTCCAGACAGAGGGCAGGGCCTGTGGAAAGGTAAAAGGTAGCTGCATGCTGGTAGCCCATGCCTTTCGTCTCACAAAAGAGAGTCTCTGTGAGTTCAAAGCCAGCTTGGTCTACATAGTGAGTTCCAGGACAGCCAGGGCTACACAGAGAAATCCTGTCTCAAAGCAAAGGGGTTGGGAGTGGGGTGGGGAACAAAAGGCGGCTAGAGAGCTAGAGAGATGCTCACTGGTTAGGAACTTTTGTTCCTTGCAGAGAACCTGTCTGGTGCTCTACATCTACGTGATGACTCAGAAACATCTGCAACTCCATGTTCAAGGGATCCAGCCTCTCTTCTGACCTCTAAGGGCACCAGACATGAACGTGATGCACATGCATACATGCAGGCAAAATACTAATACACATAAAATAAAATAAGCTTTTTAAACGTAAAGGGCAGAATGGGATGGAGGAAGGCAGATGAGTGTAGACAACAACTTTGGCCTCTGTGCAGAAGATATCAAGTGTGCAATGAGTCCGAGCTGACCATGCAGACCAGACTGAATTCCAGTACTGGCCACTCACCCTGGTTATCCAGCTAGTTGCCTGTGTTATAGTCGTACCTGGGCTAGCCTGTGTCCTTGCCCAGAGCAGATCAGAGATACATCCTCCTTACCTCGTCTTTACTATCTTGTGCCTCTAGAGAATCAGACCATCTTCCAAAATCTACGGAAGAATTGGAGATGGTGAAATTCTAGAAAGCTCCTGAGAGCTGAGAAAATCCTCAGGAACCCTCAGCAAGGCAGCCCAGACTCCCCAGTATTCCTCCCATCTCCCCAGGAAAAACTCCTGTACTCCCACACTGAGAATGTCTAGCACCTCTCCATTACCGTGTCACGTTACCGTGTCACGTGGGGCACCAGATCAGCAAGCTGCAGTAACCAGTGCTGCCCCAGGAACTCTGGTGACTGGCGTTCCTGGGACAGATGAAGGGTCCTGCGGGTTGGCTCTTTATCTCTGCCTCGGACCTGTGACTGGAGGCCTGATTCATCCTGGGAACAAAGGCAGAAACTGACTAAACCTGGGACAAGCCTGACCCAGACCCTACTACCTTCCCAGTACCCACCTGAAAGCCATGTAGATTAATTGGTTGATAATACTGAGGCCAGAATTCCCCAGCATGTCACAGGACACACAGTGGAAATCAAAACGGTGCAGGAGGGAATTGGGAGTCACTTCTGGTGGCTTCTTCCACATTGTCTCATGCTCGCACACTGAGTCCATGCCCTGGTAACAGCACAAAAAAAAGGTGGGGGCTTTGGCACCAGCCATCAGTTCTGGGGAGCAGGAGGAAAGACCAGGAGCCATGGTTGGTGAGGGAAGAGGCACACAGCAGCCAAGAGAAAGGGTTTAGGCCAGAGGATGGGAGATGGACTGGACCTGGGGAGTGAATCAATAGCACGGGGCTGGGTGCTAACCACTGACCAGCCACCAGAGAACTTTTGTCCTCCAGTACCCCATGGTCTTCTTATAACATGCTTCTCCAGCTGTGTGGTAGCAGGTGGAACAGTTGGGGAGGGTTGAAGGCGGCCACACTCTCCCGATTTGAAGTACAAGTCACATTGCTGTGGTATCAAGTATGTCCATTCCTGCTGGGGTGCCAATTCATGTGTCAGATCCAGGCAGGGAGCCATCAGCCACAAGACAAGCCCCCAGAAGACCCAGCAGAGCTCCATGTCTGCCCAGACAATGGCTCATGTGGCAGGCAACACACTGGCTTCTCCACCTGAAAGGACATGGGGCTGAGGCCACAGACAGCATGAGCATCCCCTCACGCTGGTCTCCACAGCTCCCCAACCTTCCCTTCAGCTCCAATGCTCCCCTCGTGTCCATGTTCTCACCCCCAGGGAGGATTCTGACTGGGCCTAGTGAAGATGCTAGCATACACAGAAAGCATAAGTTTTGTCCGAGTGCTCCTGCAGAAGGAAAGACTGGTTGTCAGCGACACTCACTATATCAGAGTCCACATTGTGACCACTGTCCTGTATCCTGCAGAGAACAGTCACTAGGCTCTTTAGTACTGAAAGTGAGAGCCCAGGGGCACACAGTGTCCTCATTTCTCTTCAATTAGGTGTCTGAGATTGTTCACCAGAAGCCAAGCTTTCCAAGATGGTTCTGTCAGTCAATAGACCCCCACCATCTCCTGCTGCCATGGTGTCACTGTGATCCTCCAGAATTCTTACCTCTCCTATAAGTTTTTTTTTTCTTTTTTGGTTTTTTTTTTTTCAAGACAGGGTTTCTCTGTGTAGCCCTGGCTGTCCTGGAACTCACTCTGTAGACAGGCTAGCCTCGAACTCAGAAATCCTCCTGCCTTTGCCTCCCAAGTGCTGGGATTAAAGGCGTGCGCCACCACCGCCCAGCTCTATAAGTTGTTTTTTTTTTTTTTTTTTTTTTAATCAACAAGAGTATTGGATATCATCACAACTCTTTCTTTTTCATTTTTTTTCTAGATTATGATATGACAACTCTCTGCAGCCCCTAATACATATTTATACACATACTACGTATCAAAACCACCTCCCTGACAAAGGAACCAATTAGAGAAAGCTTTCTAAATTATATCACATTTACTTGTTTAGAGTGTCTGTGCATATATGTGTGGGCATACATGTCATGGTTCATGTGTGTGGTGGTCATAGGACCACCATGTGGGCTCTAGGAAGTGTCAGGCTTAGTCAACCAAGTTACCTCACTAGCCCTGCAGAGTGTTTTCATTTGCTCAAAATAGTCCAGGGAAAAAACAAAAGCAAGAAACCCTAATGATTCTCCCTTCAAAACCACTAGGCTAAACTTCATTTCCATTAGAATGCAGTTATTTTTTACATGACAATTAAACAAGACCAAGATTTGATACATATGCATAAATTCATATAAAAACAAAAACAGATGGGCGGTGGTGGCACATGTCTTTAATTATAGCACTTGGGAGGTAGAGGCCATTAGTTCGAGGCCAGCTTGGTCTACAGAATGAGTTTCAGAACAACCAGGGGATATACAGAGAAATCCTGTCTTGGTAAAAAATGAAAATGAAACAAAACAATATACTTTATTTTGAGACAAGAATAATATATTCATCTCTATTAAAAACCAATTTCCAGCCTGACATGGTGGTGTAGCCTTAGCCCCAGCACCTGGAAGGCAGCAGCAGGTAGATCCCTGTGAGTTTCAGACCAGCCAGGTCTACATATGGAGTTCCAGGCCAGCCAGGGCTATTCCCAGTTCCAGAAATGATGAATGATTTTTTTCTTGTAAAAGCAGTTACAAGGGTCAGTGAGATGACATGGTGGCAAAAGCCCTTGCCACACTAGCTGATGACCTGAGTTTGATCCTGAGCTTGAAGAGCTTTGTCTTGACTGGCCAAGGTCTGCATCTTGTTTCCATCCATCTTCATTAAGTTGGCGGGGGAGCTGGTGGGTGTCACTCTGGTGCTGTTTTGTGGATCACCTACCAAGCTCCCAATACCGAGCTCCCACAAAGCTGGTAAGTATGGATGATTTGCCTATATGTATATATGTGCATCTGTGCATGCAGTACCCATAATGGCCAGAAGAGGGTTCAGATTTTGTAGAACTGGAGTTTGTGATGGCTGGGGGCCACCTTGTGGGTTCTGGGAACTGATCCCTGGGTCCCCTGAAAGAGCTGCCATACTCTTTTAACCATGAGTCATATCTCAAGCCCCTGCACCCATCTTTTTAAAATGCTGGTTCAAAGGTTCAATAGTTCTAAGGTCAAATACTTTTAAGTTCTAAGGTTTTCAGGTCAAATAGTTTTTATTCCTTTTTTTTTTCTGGAGATCTGACAATTTACCTTTACAGAACTGAGCCTTCTATATGGGCATTTACTTTGACTCCAGTGTTTTGCCTCTGAGCAATCTCATGAAGTCATGTATAAGTTTTACCTAGTATAATTTTTGTTTGTTCTGAGATGGGTTTTCGTAGCCTAGGCTGGCCTTGAAATCTTTTTTTAAAAATTTTTATTTATGTATGAGTGTTCTCTCTCTCTCTCTCTCTCTCTATATATATATATATATATATATATATATATATATAGTGTGTGTGTGTGTGTGTGTGTGTGTGTGTGTGTGTGGTGCATTCCAGAAGAGGGTATCAGATCCATTACAGATGGTTGTGAGCCACCATGTAGTTGCTGGGAATTGAACTCAGGACCTCTAGGAAGAGCATCCAGTACTCTTAACCACTGAGCCACCTCTCCAGCCTTCAGCCTTGAAAATCTTGATCATCTCCTTTACCTGCTAAGTGTCAGGATTATAAGTACTAACATGACTGGCTGTCATTTCAGTTTTTTGTTTGTTTTAAAAACAGGTTCTTCCTACATAGCCCACATTGACCTCAAACATGGAATCCTTCTGACTAAACCAAAACTATAACCGCCTAGTAAACTTTAAAATATAAAACCTTAGGCTGGAGAGATGGCTCAGCTGTTAAGAGCACTGACTGCTTTTCCAGAGGTCCTAAATTCAATTCCCAGCAGTCACATGGTAGCTCACAATCATCTGTAATGGGATCTAATGCCCTCTTCTGGTGTGTCTGAAAACAGCAACAGTGTACTCACATACATGAAATAAATAGATAAATCTTTTTTTAAAAATACAGAACCTTATCCCTCTGGTAGTGTAGCTATAAGCTTTGGTCAAAGAGGCTGCTTGTGTAGTGCCCAGGGAGAGCTGCT
Source organism: Mastomys natalensis (assembly GCA_021653895.1). NCBI lineage: Eukaryota > Metazoa > Chordata > Mammalia > Rodentia > Muridae > Mastomys > Mastomys natalensis. Next base: position 2,536,990 of record JAJTUV010001105.1, read on the forward strand.
GACCGGGGAGAGTGCCATGAAGAAATGGCTGTTGAATACTAGCCGTAAAGCAGACATATTACCCCCGCCAAGGCTCAGTGGACAGTCTGAGAGAATGTCAGAGCTACAGGACACAGGAGAAGCAGTGTGGAATTCTGGATTCCAGGCTCTACCTGGGTATTACACTATCGAACTCATAGCAGCTAAGGTTATCTGTACAAAATCTCCATGAGATTGGGCCAGTCAGCATCTGAGGATTTGTACACAGATAATGGTTGATTGGAGAAGCAGAAAGATTTTTGTAAGCAGTGAGTCACATGAGCACACACAGAAAAAAGACATGAATGTAGAAAGAAAGTGAAGGGGGGTAATGGGAGAAGAAGGGGGCTGAAGGAGGGTAACTAAACTGGGCCTGTGCGTGCGTGGTGTGTGTGTGTGTGTGTGTGTGTGTGTGTGTGTGTGTGTGTTAGAAATACATTATGAATATGTATGAAGATGTTATAAACCCATTATTATGGATAATCAACATATACTAATAAAAACATTTAAGGTCTAAGTGTGGTGGCACATGCCTTTAATCTCAGCTCCTGAGAGGCAGAGACAAACAGATCTCTGTGAATTCAAGGCCAGCCCAGGCTACATAGTAAGACCCTGTCAAAAATAAAATACAAAATAAAAATTTAAAAACTCTTTAGGTTGAAGGGAAACCATTCAATATTATGGGTATGTAACCATTCAACAGCATAAAACAGATTCCTAAAGTGGAATTTATTACCTGAAGCAAGATTTCTAAATCAAGACCTTTAAGCTCAGGGTTGGAGAAAGCTCAGCATGGTTAAGAGTACTTGCTGCTCTTTCAGAGGACCCTGGTTCAGTTCCCAGAATAAACACTGGGTGACTCACAACTGCCCATAAGTCCAGATTTAGGGGATCCAATGCCTTATCTATCACCTGGTACACATAAACACATGTAGATACACATACACATAAAAATAAACAATAAATCTTCAAAACAAAAACCTCCCATGAGATGCTAAGAGGCTGAGGCAGGAGTCCAGGAGTTCCCAGTCAGCCAGGGAGCATAAATAGACTCTGTCTCAAAACAAAACTACTGAGCACTTTGTTTTAGTCAGCACACCTGTATTAAGCTGTCTAGAGCCAATGGGTTACAACAGAAAGCAAATAAGGGTCTGCTTAATCTCCACTTTATAGCCTTGGCCTGGAGCGGTGCAGTCACTGAACCGTCCGTATTTTATTTATTGATCCACACTGGGATTAGCACTGGGAAGCTGTTGAGTTAAGAACTAGGGTACTTTGAAGTCCAGAACTGGGTTCCACTATTGATCAGTTTGAGCTTAAAATACATATATAGGTATATATGTAAAATAAAGTTAACATCCAAATTCTTTTAAAAATTATTTATAGATTATATTTACTTATTTGTGAGTGTGGCCACGGGCACACCACAGCATTCATATGGAGGTCAGAGGACATTTTGCAAGAATCAGTTTTCTTCCACCATAAGGATCCTGGGTATAGAACTCAGAATTGACAGCAAGTGTCTTCACCTGCTGAGCCAACTTGCCAACCAGTTAATACCCACTTTCCCCTGCAGAGATTCTCATCCCTTAACAGCATTGAAAACACCTCGGAGCCACTTTTCGACCTTCTGATGAGAGAATCAATATTTACTTGGAACCGATTCCCTTTTTCTTTTTTCTTTTGTAGTTTTTCGAGACAGGATTTCTTTGTGTAACAGCCCTGGCTGTCCCTTTGTAACCCACGCTGAACTCGAACTCACAGACATCCGCTTGCCTCTGTCTCCCGAGTGCTGAGATTAAAGGTGTGCGCCCACCCCGGTTTGGAACAAATTCTAATTAATGCTGCTGTGGCTATGGCGGGGTCATTGTTGGAAGCGCTGTCCTAAGACATCCAAAGGTCCGAGGAGAAGCTCTTACCACAGGTGCTGTTACTCCGCACTCAAGCACCGCCCTCTGTGCTCCCGGCCCGCCCCCCTGGAGCACCGCCCAATCCGCGCCAGGGGGCGTGACAATGTCCGCAGGCCAGACCGCCTTTGAGAAGGCAAGTGAGGGGTGGAGCCACACTACGCACAGCTACGCCTGCGCAAGACAGCGATGGGCGTGACCCCGGCTCCAGGCCGGAAGCAGGAGGCTGGAGGGGCGGGCCGGCTGGTGTCCCCTTTCCGGCTGGTCCCCATGGAGGCGCTGGGGAAGCTGAAGCAGTTCGATGCCTACCCTAAGACTCTGGAGGACTTCCGGGTCAAGACCTGCGGGGGCGCCACGGGTAGGTCTCGGCGCGAGCAATGTTGCAAGGAGGGAGCTGTCCTCGCGTTTGGCCTGGGCTCCCGGACTCTCCCTGGCCTTGCTAGGGGCTGAGGGGTGGGATTCAGGCCATTCCAAATCTCGCTCTCGCCCTGCAGTGACCATCGTCAGTGGCCTTCTCATGCTCCTGCTGTTCCTGTCGGAGTTGCAGTATTATCTCACCACCGAGGTAAGGGGCGTGGCCTAGAACGTGGGCGGCGCCTGACATTCTAAGGGTAGGACCCTTAAAGGTGGGAGAGGGGAAGAGAGTAGAGACAGATCTGACTGAGGTAGTCACACTCTAGGTACATCCTGAGCTCTACGTGGACAAGTCTCGGGGGATAAACTGAAGATCAACATCGATGTTCTTTTCCCACACATGCCTTGTGCCTGTGAGTACCTGATTGTGAGTGGGAGTTTGACTCCTGGGCTTCCAGATTTACACCTCTGGCCTTAGATCCCGAGATCCCGGAGTAGATGCCAGATCATCCTCATTCCCCGAGTCAGTTCTTCCTCGAGATGCATCTTTCCCATCAAAGCTCACCTCTCTGGGTACCTAGTGCTATGCTTTAGCACTGGAGCTAAGCATAGTGCCTTAGCTTGCCTCTCTGTTTCCAGACTTGAGCATCGATGCCATGGATGTGGCAGGGGAACAGCACTGGATGTGGAGCACAACCTGTTCAAGAAACGACTAGACAAGGATGGCATCCCCGTGAGCTCAGAGGCTGAGCGGCATGGTAACCAAGGGAGGGGGCAGGTCTCCAATCCTAGAGCTGGATGTTCTTGCCCTGCCTTCCACAAGTGGGCTGCTGCAGGCTCGGGGACACATTAGACAGAAGTCAGCTGGCTTGCTTAGGGTTCTATGGCCATTCCAAATCAAGAGTCAGTTGAATCCATGCTTCTGGTATTGGGACATTGAGTGGGATGAACACCTTAGGGGCTGGAGAGATGATGGCTCAGTGGTTTGTTTGTTTTTTTTTAATTTATTTTTTTATATGAGAATACTGTAGCTGTCAGACACACCAGAAGAGGGCATCGGATCCATTGCAGATGGTTGTGAGCCACCATGTGGTTGCTGGGAATTGAACTCAGGACCTCTAGAAGAGCATTCAGTACTCTTAACCACTGAGCCATCTCTCCAGCCCTGACTCAGTGGTTAACAGCAGAAGACTTGGTTGTCATTTCTCAAGCTTGAGCATGGGTCTTCCTTAGGTAAAGGAAGTTTACTTGCCCAGCTCATTGGCTAAAGTCTTTTCCCCCATTGCAGTGCAAGTATCCTAAGACTAAGAGTTTAAATTCTCAAGTAGAGTTGCCGGGCTTCAGGTCTGGCATCGTCTTGCAGTTTGTATGCACTGGCTTTATAGTGGTGGTAAACAGTAGGAATCAATACATGAGATAGAGGGTTGACGCACTATAGACCGTTCTCACCTTACAATGCTTTGGCTTTGAGATGGTTTGAAAGCACACCCATACCACCACTCGGGTCTTCACGTTCAGTAGAGGAGTCAGTAAGTTATTCCAGATACTCAGTACTTTGTTAGAAAATAGTCTTCATGTCAGATGGTTTTGCCCAGCTGTAGGACTGTGCAAGTATTCTGAGCATGTTTAGCCAGTATAGATTAAGCGATAATGTTCCGTATCTTAGATGTATTAAGTGCATTCTAGAATATCAGAATATGATATTGTACCATCTGTAACCCACCATGAGTTAGGGATCAGTGATACACAATCAGCAACACACAATCCATAAGTAATCCTTAGAAAAGACCTGGTAAGAGTGCGTGCTTTCAGCAATACCCTAAGTTGCTGTCTCTGCTACACAGCCCATCATATATAGCTCTGACAGTCCTAGACTACAGATGTAGGACCAGGCCTGGACTCACAGAACCCTGCTCTCGTTCCCAAGTAAGATTAAAGGTGTGCCACCACTCACCACCCCACCTCAGACCCAGTTTCAGAGCTGATGGATGAAACGGACAACATGAAGTTACCTGTCCGCTGATCTTAGTATTTACGTTGTTCTAATACTGAGTGTATGTAAAGGGCTTAACACCTGACCACTCAACAACCATCATATGTGTTGCTGGTTTTTCCCGGCCCAGGGACTCATGTGGGAGGGTACTGTGGCTGTGGATGTCACTGTGTCTGCTTCATGCTGTACTTTTGCTTCTGCCCTGCCCAGAGCTTGGGAAAGTCGAGGTGACAGTGTTTGACCCAGACTCCTGGACCCCAATCGCTGTGAGAGCTGCTACGGCGCTGAGTCAGAAGATATCAAGTGAGCCACGCCCTAGGCACAAAGCAGGGGTGTCACCAGGTTCTGTGCTTAGCCTGCCTCAGCCCTGTCCAGACTGTTGCATGGGGAGTTAGAACTGAGAATCTAGAGGGGGTGTACTCCTCATTACTGCTCCTGATAACAGTTAGTGAGCAGGCCCACTGACAGCCGCACACCTAGAGGTAAAGCAGAAATGGCTGCTGCTCCTCAGTCTTGAGAGTCAGCTGCCAGGTATCCAGTCCTTGTCTTCAGTCTGAAGCCACGTCGCTTCTCTGTGTGTCAATAAAGGAGGATAATAACCCCATCCTTGCCAAAGCGTATGTTGTATGTAAAGCCCTGACATACAAGGCCGAAGCTACATTAGTAAGCCTCTGGAGTGTACCAACCACTGTGTGATTTCCCAGCCCTGACCCCTGAGAGACTGACTCGGCAGGTCTAGGTAGATGTACTTTTTAGAAAGGAGAGGGGGAAATAAATACCTGTGGCCTCCGGTTTTTGGTTATAGCCATCTTATGTGTACAGTAATTGGCATTAAGGACATTCACACCGCCTTCTGCAGCAGGCAGAACAGCTTTGGTGGTACACCCAGGGCACCGTGGCTGGGCTCGCAATCCCCTTGTGCCTTCTCAACAGGTGCTGTAATAGCTGTGAAGATGTGCGGGAAGCATATCGCCGTCGAGGCTGGGCCTTCAAGAACCCAGACACCATAGAGCAGTGTCGTCGAGAGGGCTTCAGCCAGAAGATGCAGGAGCAGAAGAACGAAGGCTGCCAGGTGTATGGCTTCTTAGAGGTCAACAAGGTACCAGGAGGAAACAAGGCGAGACAGCTGGGTGAGCCAGGCTGGGAGAGCCCTGTAGTTGACATGGAGAATGAGAGGAAATGTCCCCTACAGGTGGCTGGAAACTTCCACTTTGCCCCTGGGAAGAGCTTCCAACAGTCTCATGTGCATGGTGAGTGATCCAGGGTCAGCCGGGGCCACTTAGCTCTGGATTCCCTGGTGGCAGGTTGGTGTGTCCCTTACCAGGCCAGTGTTCTTTTAACTTGGAGCCAGAGTAGGTGAGCAGTTTAGCACAGTCCTAGAGTATAGGGCAAGATATGGTAGCTCAGTTAGTCTACGTAGCATGCATAAAGCCCTGGCTTTGATCCTGTCTGTATGGTGCAGGAGTTAGGGAGGGCTACTGCACAGAGCCTGGTTTAAGTGCTGCTTTGTTTAGTGCTAACCATTCCTCTCCAACCCCAAAATCAGGTGCCCGTGCGTGAGGCTTTGGGCAAGCAAGACTGGGTTGGAACTCAGATTCCGTACCCTTAGCTGTGTTTGTGTATTCATTCCTAGACGTTAGTAATCACCTATTGGGTGCCATGTGTTAGTCTAGATATGAAGATGCGCAGTCAGTAAAATCTTCAGACAGACACCCGGGCATGGTCCACATACCTGCAGTCACAGCACTTGAAGGAATATAGAAGGATCATTCAAGGTCGTCCTCACGTAGCAGGTTTGAGACTAACCTTAGCTACGTGAGACCCTGCTTCAGCACCCTCCTTACCACACACACACACGACAAGAAGAGAGAACGAAAGAAAGAAGAAAGAAAGAAAGAAAGAAAGAAAAGAAAGAAAGAAAGAAAGAAAGAAAGAAAGAAAAGAAAGAAAGAAGCCGGCCCTTGGTGGTGCACCGCTGTAGTCACCCCGCTTGGGAGTCTGAGGCGGCAGGTGTCTCTCTGAGTTTGAGTCCAGCCTTTGCTTGCTGTGTCACAGTGAGTCCGTCTCACAGCCCAGTGGGGAAAAAAAAAGCCGGGCGGTGGTGGCGCACGCCTTTAATCCCAGCACCTGGGAGGCAGAGGCAGGCGATTTTTGAGTTCCAAGCCAACCTGGTCTACAGAGTGAGTTCCAGGACAGCCAGGGCTACACAGAGAGACCCTGTCTCGAAAAACCAAAAAAAAAAAAAAAAGAAAGAAGCATATAAAGTATATGATATATTCTCTACTATTAAATAATGTGGACCAAGCCAAAGACCAGCCTGGTCTACATGGTTATGGGCTAGCCAGTACTATATAGTGAGACCTTGTGTCTAAATAAATAGATAACATAACAATAATGTAGACCTAAGCAAGGCAGAATAAAGATGGTGGAGGGACACTGCCCACTTTTTTAGTTAAGGTGGTTTAGGAAAGACTATGGGCTAGCTTGTGCAAAGACCCGAGCAAAGTGAGGCAGCCCGCAGTGTTGATGCCTAAGGAGTGTAGCAGGGAGAGAGCAGTGGATACAGGTGCTAAGGGCCTGCGTGCACTTGGTAAGTCCCAGTGACATAAGACAGGCGCCTGGAACACAGAAGAGCGTGGCTGACCACAAGCTGAGGGAGAGCCTCTACATGGGGCAGCAGGGTCCGGACTTCTGTGCTGTGTGGTCCGACTTCACCTTTACAAATAAGGTCGAGCATGATGGCTCAAGCCTTTGATCCCAGCACTCAGAAGGCCGAATCAGGAGGATCTCCGTGAGTTCTAGGCCAGCCGGTGCTGCATAGTGAGGCTTTCTCTCCCCACCACACCACCCTCCCCTCTCCAAAAAAAAAAAGTAGAGAAACACATGGTAAACAGCACCTAGTGGTATATATAAGGACAGGGCAGCATTGATAGCTCAGTGACATTGACACTGTGGAGGAGGCTGCAGTGACCAGACTTGACAAAGATGGTGGAGCAGAGATCAGCGGGGGATGAGAAGCGTGGGTTCTGGATACATTAAAGGTAGAACTGAGACGACACCGATGGGTGTGACAGAGAAGGACAAAGTAGGCCAGGACAATGGCAGTCTTCTAAGTTTTATGCCTGGGTAGTGAGAGGTCAGAACTACCATTTGGAAGACCTAAGGAGGGTTGGTTGGAGGGGGTGGTTGTGTACAGATGTGGGTATGGGAGAGAACAGCTACTCAGCTTCTGGCCCTTTCAGACCAGTAGGATTTTCATTTCCTAGGTTCTGTGGTTACCAAGTAAGTGTTTCCGGGAGTTAGGGCAGACGAACTAGCCGGGCGACACAGGTTTTGGGCCTCCCAAGTGTGTAGAGCTCTCCCTGCAGGTGAAGTATGTTGGAGAAGGGAACTCAAAGGGCCGAGTCCACCAGGCCTCGAGCATTAGAGTGGGCAAAGGATGGCTGGTGAGCCAAGGGAGCGGACGACAGAATGTTAGGGGCCCTGATAGAACATGGCCGCAACTAGGCCGCGTGGGGAAGTGTTCTAAGATTGTGTTAAGGGCTCACTGCCATTGTTAAAGTTTAGATGATGGTGACAGCTGAGGACTAGGAAGTGGAGGACGAGACCGAGAAGGAAAAAAAGAGTATCCAGGAACTGGTGCGCAGACCTCAGGAGGCTCACATGCAGGGCTGTGCATGTGCGGGGCTGTGGCAAGTCACCTTAGCACAGCAGAAGTGAGGCTAGAGACAAGAGCAACAGTGTGGCTGGCAGGTCTGGAGAGAAGGCAGAGCCTGAGCATGACAGGCCTGCTGTGGCAGCCAGGAGAGCACATGCAGGGCCTCCCCTCACTGCTGCTTTGGGGAAGAAGCAAGGTCATTAGCTGAAGGCTGAGCAGGGGGATGGAGGTGGCAGAGATTTGAGAGAGAGGCCGCAGTGGGCACTTCTAGTTTCTGGAACAGTGGGTAGAAGTGAGAACATCCGCGGGATTCTCTGGGGTTTAGGGATGCTCCATGCTGCCCAGACAAGGGAGATCCGCAGAGGTGAACCATGGGAAGAGGTGAGCACTCGGGTTGGGGTAGGAGTAGAAGCCAATGAGGAAACAGGCAACAGACTGCTGCAGGCCTTCCATGTGGTAGCTGGATGGTTGGATTTGGGTGGGAAGGAACAGGAGGAAGTTAGCAGCTGATGGCCAGAGCATGGGGTACTCGTGGTTAAAACTAGAATGGGATGTAGCTATTGCTAATGTCGGATTAGGGAATGACCCGCAGCTGGAGGTATGGGTTGGGAGAGAGGAGGGGCTGCCCAGGAACTATGAGGACCGGATGTTGGGAGGCTCCTGTACATGACTGTGGGACTCATCAGAAGCTGTGACTCAGCTGTCATCAAGGATGGACAGTCCTGGGAGTGCCTAGTAGTATTTTGTGATTACACAAGTAGTGGTGCCTTGATCTGCACCAGAGCTGAGGACTGAGAATGGATCAGGGGACAGTGATCTGACAGTGGCAGTAAGGAGCTAGAAAGGTCTTGGCCAAAGAGGAGGTAGGTATGGAAGACCACATAGTCATTGAGGAGATGGAATAGAACTGGTGCCTGTGGGTGACAGAACAGTGAAGGGCCTAGGTAGAAGCTGAAGCAGGAGTCCTTGCTGCCTGGTGGGGTGTGGCTGGGTGGGAGTTAGGATCACACTGGGAGATGGCTGCCAGGTAAGAGGAACATGGGATAAGCAGGGCCTGCAGGCCTGAGTGACTACGGTGAGCATGTGTGTGGTCCTAAACAGTAGCCCTGTAGGTCTTCCAGGTAGTCTGTGCCTGCATTGGGGGAAGGCAGGGGAGCAGGTAGGTGGCCTAGAGGACCCTGCAGAGCTCCGGAATCCTGCATCCCTTTTATTCTTGAGGAGAAAATGGACTTGTTGAGACTATAGGAAGATACCAGTGTGGCACTGTTTAAACTGTGACTCCAGGTCTCAGGACACTAAGGAGCTGGGGCAGCTGTCATGGCAGCATGTCTGCGCCTCCTCTTAGGTCTACCTCAGAGTCATGAACCCCTGAGAACTGACTGAGTACAGTAATGCTCCCTAGACCCAGAGCTCCAGTGCCTGTGGCCAGACGTCTGCCAGAGTCCTTGGAGTATATATATTTTTTTAACATCCTTGTTGATCGCAGGATGAATGATACGGGTGGTGTAATATCTTGTAAAGTTGACCAGGTATTGCCTCTGTAGATCCTCCTGGTCCTTAGGACAGCCCTCTGCAGAGAATAACTTGGACTAAGCACTTTGTCCAGGTCATGCAGCTGGGAGAGGGTTTTAAGGCTCAAAGTCTTTGGTTTTTCTTAGATTGGCTATTTTTCTGCTTAAACCACTTTCTGTGCCTCTTTGGTCCCAGAAGAGGCCTTTTAGCTGGGGCTAGACCCTTGTGCTGAAGCAGGAGTGTCAGTCCTCCCTCCTACCATGGATCTTGCTCCATAGATCTCACTGTGAAGCTCTGAATCTCTGTTCTCTCCCTCCTCTCTCCTTCCCCCATGCTGCAGTCCACGCTGTGGAGAGTAAGTGGCCCTGCCCCCAGGGAGGCCAAGCCCCCGCTTCTGAGGCAGCCTGCCCTCCTGGAAGGGGGGAGGTTTGGATGGGTCTGGGATGTGTCTTTGAGGTGGGGTTCCTCACAGCAGGCAGTTGGGATTAGAGATGGGATGAAATTGTTGCTTCAGGAATCCCTTGAGATAGATCTGCTTGGGGAATTTTGAGGGCAGAAGCACCAGAGTCCCTGTACTGTCCCCCCAACCCCAGCTCATGTTGAGGTGATTTGCCATTAACTCTAGTTAGTGATCCAGTCAGTAGGTTTTGTTTCCTGAGCTAAAAGCCCCACCTGGAGTCAGTTGCCTAGAGCTCCTCTGTCAGGGAAGAAAGATCTGTGTTCTTGCCCACCCCAGTGTGAGGTATGAACTCACCCAGGTCCAGGCAAGGGTACCAAGGTGAGGGTGACTAGGAGTCCCAGAAGAGCTAGGTGCGTCACACCCCACAGGGGAGGAGGACAGCCTGAGAAGAGACTCAGGAGCAACCAGGAGCCTGGCCCTGCCTACCTAATATGATCCTTTCTTCTCTCCTAGTTCATGACTTGCAGAGCTTTGGCCTTGACAATGTACGTACCAGGTGGAGACCATGGAGGTTGGGTTGCCTGGAGACTGGGGTACTCATGTCTGACATGGGGGACAGAGAAACCCCTCTCCATTGTTTGGCTGATGCTTCAGACTCCAGGCAGAGACAGGGTGTGAGTGCCTCCTTGAGAAGGAATCTCAGAGCAAAGCCGAAGGGAGTGTGACATTTCTAGGAAGCCACAAGGGTGGGTACAGATGGCCAAGGCTGACAGAGTTGGCAGGGCCAGAGCGCATGGCACTTGGCAGTCAGACTGAGGACTCTACTCTTTCCCTTCAGTACAGAAGACAGTTGTCCTTAATCAGGGGCATGACACCATCAGATTTGCATTTCTAGGCATCCCTCAAGAAAGCTGGCAGTTAGGGCTTCTGGCTAAGGCCTTCAGCCCTTGAGAGGTCCAGGCAGGACCAATGTCTGCTGTGCACTCCATGACTCTTTGAAGTTGTACCTTAACCCTGGAGCCCCAGGAACCTGTGACCTGAGACAGGAATCCCTAAGTGAAAACAGGAGATGCTTGGTACAGCCAGTCCTTCCATTAGAGTCATAGCCTCTCCCATCCAGGGCTCCTCCCTTCACCCCTCCCTTTCCCACCTGCACTGACAGACTCGGGCATCCCTCTCCGCTACTCTGGATAGATTTGGGTGGCTTGGGTTGTGTACTGTCAGGCCTCAGCCACCGATATTGCTTGCAGATCAACATGACCCACTACATCAAGCACCTGTCATTTGGGGAGGACTATCCAGGCATTGTGAACCCCCTGGACCACACCAACGTCACTGCACCCCAAGGTACCATCCTGGGAGGTAGCCCCTTCTCCCATCAAAACCCTGCCTGGTACCCATACCCTGTGCTTCCTTCTCCACACAGCCTCCATGATGTTCCAGTACTTTGTGAAGGTGGTGCCCACGGTGTACATGAAAGTGGACGGGGAGGTGAGTTAGGAGAGCTGACAAGCTCCAACTTGTCGCCCAGCACTTGAGGTTCTTGTGTAGTTCCTGCAGCCTGGGGAAGGAGGTACTGCTCTCTCTCCTGTACATTGGAGGCAGTGCTGAGGCCCAAAGGGTAGAAGTCTGCCCTCACTGCAGTCACAGGCTCAACACCACATGGTCTTCCTGCTTCCCACACTGCCTTCAGACATCCCTTGGGTGCTTAGTGAATCCCATTGTATGTTCTGGGCTGGGTTAGCCAGGCCAAGCATCTCTTGGGCCTGCTCTGTTCTGTGTTCTGTAGAGCAGCAAGTCTTGGAGTGCTACAACACGGCTCAGGGCAAGGAAGTGAGTGCCAGCCTTAGGGTGCTCTGCAAGAGGTTTTCTCACCCCGGGACCTCCAGCAAAAGGAGCAGCGAGATGCAGCTAGGACAAGGCAGCTGGAAGGCGCTGACTGGTAGGGCTAGCTGGCCAGTTAGGTGACCAGATGGGGTCCACAGGAGCTCTTACAGTGCTAGTTACCAGCATGGAATCCTCATTCTGTCCTCCATATAGACACAGCCTCACAAGGGTCAGGGCTCAGAACCCCTCTGAGCCAGGTTCTGAGCCTGACTCTGCCTCTTGTCCCTTCCTGCCACAGGTGCTGAGGACAAACCAGTTCTCGGTGACCAGGCATGAGAAGGTTGCCAATGGACTGCTGGGTGACCAGGGCCTGCCGGGGTCTTCGTGCTGTATGAGCTCTCACCCATGATGGTGAAGCTGACAGAGAAACACAGGTGAGAATGTGGAGTGGGAGGAGTCAAGGCTCAGGCCAATGAGAGCAGGTGCCTGCTGAGCCCTCCCGTTGCCTCTGCAGGTCCTTCACCCACTTCCTCACAGGTGTGTGTGCCATCATTGGAGGCATGTTTACAGGTAAGAGATTCCAGGACTCCTTCGAAGGGAGCAGGTGCCCCAGGATTCCCTGTGCTGTAGGGTTGAGGGTGTATGGGTTCTGGGCAGGCGTCCACTGTGAGTGTATCCTCATCAGTGCCCCAGGCTTTGGTTGGGGAAGAGGAATGCCTTAAGGACCAAGGAAAATACTAGCTGGCCAGTTAGGTGACAGGCAGGGGTCCACCGGAGCCACTGCTAGTCACAGTCTCTCCCTCAGTGGCTGGACTCATTGACTCGCTCATCTACCACTCTGCTCGGGCCATCCAGAAGAAAATTGACCTAGGGAAGACAACGTAGTTCTCTTCCTTTCCCGTTGCTTGTCCTGCCCTCTCTTCCCCTGTGATTTTATCCTCTAGCCTATCAACTACCCATACTCCTCCTCCTCAGTCAGCCCAGCCCAGGGTGATAAATATGAATTGTGATAGGAATGATTGGTCTCAGTGTGATTCTTGGGATCTGGCTGGAACCTGGGAACAGTCCCTTCTCTTAGTCACATATTGAAATCCATCATGACTGCCAGGCCAGGGTCAGCCCTTCAGGAGTCCCATGTGCATCCGTTTAATATGACTTTATTTACACCAGACTGATACCTGCTTCACAGCTGTGTCCTTGGTCCCTCTTCTGTGACCAGATAGAACTTTCTAGGATAAATATCTTGGAGCCACCACAGCCTGTGGATAGATGACACCAGTGCCACTGTCACAGAGGTCTGGGTCCGGACTGGAATTGGTCACCTCTGCACTGACAGACAGCTAAAGCAGAGGCTGCTCCCCACAGTCTGGCCTCAGTCCCGTGGTTCTCACTGCCAAACCCCATAGTGTCTCTGCGTAGAGGAAACACATAGACCTTTGCAGACTGCTAAGTGAAGCAGAGCTGAAAAGCAAGGAAGGACAAAGCCTCTGCCACTTTAGAGCACAGCCCACAGCAGACCTCAGCTTCTCATTAGAACCCTTATCTGTGTGTAGAGAATGAGGGCCCAGAGGCTTCACCAGTTCATCAGACCTTAAGACCATGGTAGGGAAGCAAAGTGCAGTGATGACAGCAAGATCACTGGAGGGCACTGTGCCTGAGGTCCAGGTGACAGACCACCTGAGAGCTGTGCCAGTGTCCTCTAGAAGTCGGGGTGATGACTCTCTCCCTTGTTAACCTGGGGTCCTTGACTTCTGTGGACCCCATGCTCATAGGAAGGTCCCAATCTCAGGGCTGGTACAAGTTAATGAAACAAAGTGCTTAGATGTCACGGAAGGCAGAGCCATGAGCAGATGAAGAAAGAGACTCAGCCACTGCCAGGAACTGAAAGGCTGCTGGTCGGGGTACAGGTGACACAGTCCACTCAGACTTTAGAGCTTGTTCTTTCCTGGGATCACATGTGGGCAGTCCATCCCTGTGCATCCTAGCAATTCCCCAGCTTTTAGTGCTACCTGAGAGCATTTATCCTGCACCACCTACGAAAAATAGCCTCTGGCCTGTGATAAAGTTTATTGAACCCAAGGACTGAACGCTTCCAGGTCACATTGGAAGGAAGGACTTCAAGAGCAGGTTTGAAAGATTGGGACTTTGGGGTGTGTCCCTGGTCACTTGGATTAGTGTTTGTGGACTGGGCTGAAGATGACCTCGCTGATCTGTCCAGGGATGGTGTAGAAGACGAGGAGGAGGAAGATGGTGATGAGTGCCAGCAGCAGCAGCACCACCAGGATGCGCCAGTACCGGCGCCAGATGAAGAAGACGAAAGTCTTGAGGGGGTTCACAAACCAGTTGAAGGAGGTTTTGGGGCGGCTGTTGGGGAAGGGTGGAGTCACAGTGACCAGGAAGCCCCTGCCAGTGGCCCCACCTCCCGAAGCACGGGCACTTACTTGGGCTTCTCCAGAGGCTCTGGCTCCTTTCGTCCCTTCCCAACCGGCCGCTTCTCTGCCTCCTCCACAGTTAGCAGTTCAAACTCCGCCTCAACCTTCCCCTAGAAGGAAATGGTGGGGCAGTCAGTGGACACAGTCCAGCCTGAGCCAGCCCGTGGTCATTATGGGCTACGCACTGTGAGGATGTAGACGTTGCCCCCCGTGTCTGTGAACTCCAGGTCCTCCGGCCGGCCCTTCCTCTTCCTCCTCTTCCTTTTCTTGCCAGCCTGAGCCTCTCTGGCCTCCCGTTCCACATCTTCCATGTCCCTCATCTTCACCACTGGCCACCAGCCCCGCAATCGACGGCAGCGAAACAGATTGCACCTCGGCCCTGCCCCATCAAGGGCTAGTCGAACAGAACAGTGCTCAGGGTCCCGGGCCCCCCTCACCATGTCTGGTAGCTGCAACTCCAGGGACCCTGTGAGAGCAGAACTCACCAGGTTAGGGCCAGGAGTTGAAGAGGCAGCGCCCAGGGTTGCAAAGACCCCAGAGAGAAGACAGTGGTCAGACCACAGCTATAGATGTCTAGAATCAGACTGCCAATCAAACGTTACAGAGGGAGGCCAAAGTGACTTCAGGACGATCTGTGGAGGTCTGAAGCAGAGCCTTGGAAAGAGGTGATTACACCAAGCTCCCTGAACACTGACTAGGAATATGCCTGGGGTCTGAGATCAACAGGATTCAAAGTTGAGTTTGAGTAAGCAGCAAGGGACAAAGAGGAAGAGGTGGTGCAAGGACAGATCAAGTGTGGGCTTGAGGTTAGGAAAGCTAAGTACCAAGAAAGTCGTTGGCAGAGATTCGGTCGTAGTCCCAGACCTGCAGGACCAGCACTGCCGGCTGCCGGAACTCAGCCTCCTCCAGAGCAAAGGGTCCAGGCTTGCGCCGGACGCTCACCTCCCGCTCCGTAGGCAGGTAGTCAAAGCGGAACACAAAGCGCCAGTTGAAGTTGCCCTCTCCAGTCAGGGAGTTGAAGTGGACATCGGTCTCCTGTCTGTCATGCTCCAGCCCCTTTACCCAGCTGGGTGAGGGAAGGAGACGACCCAGGGAAAGATGGGTATCAGGGCTAGGGCCACACCCAGAACTCAGCTGTCAGCACACAGAATGTGAACACAGGGTCCCCATTTGCAGTGTCCTGTAGGGCAGCCATTTGGCTAGCCTGCCCTGCAGGCCTACCTTTTCACATAGATGTCACTTGACATCTCTCCAGTGAGTGGATTCACATCATCCAGAACCACATCGTCCGTGTTCCAGATGACAACTCTCAGCTCATAGCTGGGGATGTAGTGGTTTCAAACTGTTAAGAAGGGTCTTGGGAGTATAGCTCAGTGCGTAGAATGCTGGCCTAACACACCACAGTCCCTGGTTTGACTACCCAGCAACTCTTAAACCGGGATGGTGGCACACAGTCCTGTAATATCAATGCCGTCCCCAGAGGTTTGGAGTTCAACCCTGAGGCTGCATGAGACCCTGTCCCCAAACCACAACGGCTGAAAAATCTTTGATCTTTGTTCAGTTGAGTGCTTGCCTAATTTTCAAGAGGCCCTGGGCTCGATCTCCAGCGGCACTAGAGTAAAGGTGTGACACGTGCCTGTAAATCCCAGCAATGGAGAAGTAGAGGCAAGAGGGCTAAGAGTTCAAAGGCCATCCAAAGCTGTATCTCTAGTTCAGGCCAGCTGGGGATACGTGAGACTTCGTCTCAAAAGACAAGAAAAGAGGGGGACTGTGGGAACAAAGCTGAGTCATATCACTGACCATTTCTCACTACAGTTACAGCACCAGGGGTGTCATGACCCAAGCCAGTACAATGAGGTCCTTTACATTTGGGGTCAGAAACTGTTGAGTAGTTCAGCATTCATCAGCTGCAGAGTTAGAGCCACAGCAAGCCACGTGATGTATAACCCAAAGTTCTGGGGTATAGAGAAGTGTGAGAAAAGACAGACAGACAGGGAAGGGAACATTCTGGTTGTTTCCCAGCATGGCCTCATGGTTGTCAGGGGATTGCCTGTATGTCTCTTCCCTTCATTTATTAATCCTCTCTGATTTTGTTTGGTTGAGACAGGATCTCATGTAGCCCAGGCTACCCTTGATCTCTCTATGAAAACTGAGGCTGGCCTTTGAACTCCTGATCCTTCTGCCCAACCATGTTGTCAATCTGTGGTTCTGGTGGGACAGGCTTGGGAGGACCACACAGAACTGGCCAATCTGTAGTACCAGAGACCCTACCCACAGTGACAGAGGGCAGCATCTAAACCAGCCAGGCCAGTGGGCAGTGGTTTGGGGCTTTAGCTCTACAGGCATTTAGTTACACTCAGGAGGCCTGGCTCATAAGAGACGAGCCAACGCTCTTAGAAGCTATCTTGTCCCTAGGCTGCAAAAGGCTCTCTGAGGGGCTAATGAGATGGCTCAGTGGTTAAGAGTACTTGGTACTCTTCCAAAGGACTCAGGTTCAGTTCCCAGCATCCACAATGTGGCTTACAATCTTCTGTGGCTCAGGAGATCTGATGCCATCCCTCTTCTGGCCTCTGCAGGCCGCAAGCATGCTTGCAATACACAGATATACATGCAGACAAAAGACCAATACACATTAAAATAAAACAAAACAAAAAACAAAAGGCTCCCTAAGAGGTATACCAAGAATAGCAAAGCCCAGAAGTGGAAGAGACACCCTCACAGAACTGCATTTGTGCTAGCCCAGGCAGGAGCAGGGTTTACTGAAGGACATCTGGACACTATACAGACACAATGCGCGTGGCTTATGGGCAAGGGAGGGTTATGAAATGCAACTACCCACAAGCCTCAGAAGTATTGGCCTCATTCATTCAATGGGGGGGGGGGGGGCTGAGGTTTTCAGGGAGTAGAAGGGCCCAAATTCTCTCACCTGATTGGCTGCCGAGGCTTGATGTCAACAGGGGTGGGGCAGGCACATCACTGGGGAAGATGTCAATCCACATATGAAGGGATCCCTAAGAGCACAGAACCAGGATGCAGGGGCTTGCTAGAGAACTCCTTTTCTGCAAGGAGTCTAGTGGCTGCCCTGGACTTTCCTGCTTTCCCTGTGAGGGAAAGAGGAGGGTCAAGGGCAGGAATAATTGAGTAGATTTGGGGAATTAGGGTAAAGGTCGAGTCTGAAGTGACGGCCCCAAAGTCAAGGCAAAGTTTGTGTCCAGGATAAGGTTCCAGAGTAAGAAAATTGAAATCGAAAGTAGTATATGGTGTTCTGAGGCCCAGATAGCCCAGGGTGGAGCCCTGAGTTTCACCCTTGTTGGCTCAGGGCTGGGGATCCTGTAGGACAAGAATCAGGCTTGGGGTATACAGTCCATGACAGGTTCGAGACTCCAAGGCTGGGTGGGATGCTTACACCGGAGCCAGGGTCAGTGGTAGTACTGTGTGGGCAGAGGACTTGGGGAAAGGGTCGAGAGGCAGGTGGGAGTCTTGGTAAGTGTTAGGGGTGCTGAGGTCCCTTTACCTGCAGCAGCCCTGGGCTGCGGGGATGGTACAGAGGTCGTGTTTCCACATGCTCAGGTACCAGCTGGATCCCAAGTCCTGGCATCTCCTGCCAACGCCTCAACACAAGCAATGCTTGGGCCTCTTCAGAAGCCTCATTTGTCACCTTGGGATTCCTGCCATCTGAAACAAGGGGTGTGGGCTTGGGTTCACAGCACCCGGCTACTCCTCCCCCACCCCATCCTCCTCAGCAGCTCTCTCCCAGAGACTCATACTGTACTAGATTAAGTCTGTGGCCTGTGCCAGGCATGGTGATGCATACCTTTAATCCTATCAGAGGCTAGAGGATCTCCATGAGTTTAAGGACAACTTAGTCTACATAGTGAGTTCCAGGACAGCCAGGCTACGTAGAGACCTCCTCAACAACTGCCCTCCACAAAAGAATAAAAAAAATAAAAAACAAAACAACAATGAAAAAAATCCCCCAAAGCCTGTGGCCTGGGAGAGAAAAATCTATCATTTACAAAAAGCAGGGTTGGGGGATGGGGTACTGCTATAACTACCGACTGAAGACTGTGCAGAGCTAGCCATCACCTTTGATCAAACCCTGTCTAGAGAGTATGCCACCAGCCTTGTGAAGTGCGAGTTATAGCCGCAGACTGTCTAGATCTGGATCCTGTGCTCTGAGGGGTCTACCTGAGATCATTTTCTCCCAACATCCAGAAATCTTGTCCTAACTCACAAACATCCCTGTGCCTGCTGTACTCAGTGGGCTCGACTGGGCACAGAAGCCTGACACCTGGTGTGCCCTGTGTCTTGATCTGCCTCCCTCGTACCCACTGTGGCCTGTCCAACAGACAGGGTCTGGTACCTGGAGGCGGGGCCTCAGATGGTGTCAGAAAGACTCTGCTGCCCACTTTGACAGCCCCTGCTCGGTATTCAGGGACAGGAAGGCCGCAGCGCTGGCACAGCCCTGCCAGGATCTGTGAAGGCCGGAATGCATCTCGCCAAGCATTGTACCCATCTCTGCGGCCGAAGGGAACAATGTATCAGCTAGGGCTGTGTGTGAGCACAGTGGGACACAAAGACACTGCTGAGGATACGAGGTCAAGAGGTCAAATGACTTATTAGTAGGAAACCCAAGCTCAAGTCTTGGATACTAAACTAGGGTATCTTACAGGGTCTGGGGACAGGGGTGGAGGGTGGAAGAAGTTCCCCTTTTGGAGACAACAATGGGATTGTGAGAACTGGGAGTTGCATCTGTTTGGAGATATATCAAAGGGCTTGTGGCACATACAAGAGACCCTGAATTCAAATCTCCAGAACCCACACAAAGGTCTACACGCAGTGCAAGTGTCTGTAATCCCAGCACTCCTATGGGAGATGGAGGTGGAGACAGGAGACAGGAAGATTATGAGCCTGGTAGCCTGACACACAAGAGTGAGGAGACCCTGCCTCAAACAGGATAGAAGAAGACCAACACCCAAGTCTGTCCTCAGACATTCGTGTGCATGTTATGGAATACATGTGCCCAGATTCTCATACGAGTGTACTCACACAAACAAAAGACATTCAAAATCTAATAAGATGAAAGACATTTTACATGGGAATGTGAGCTTTACATGTATTTGTTTTGGGAATGTCTTCTTGGGGCCCTGCTGGACTCACACATCATACTGCGAGGCCAACCCACAATTGGCTCTGTGGTGGCTATAGAATCTGTTTTCCAGGTCAATGTGGGTCTCCCCGATGAGGTCATCGGAACCCACAAGGTCATGGTCGAAGATGGCCACAGTCAGCTCTGGCTCAGCTGGGAGGGAGATACTCAGCTCCAGGACTCTGGGCAGGAAGGAAAAGTAGCTAAGGACAGCTCCATGCCCTCAGAAGAGACCTGGGGTGGCAGTGTATAGCGCTCACTGCCCAGGCAAGAAGCCGTGGAGCCAGGACCCCCCATTCCCAAGCCCAGGGCCCAGCCTCACTCTCCAAAGATGGGGTTGAGTTGCTTGGGGATATAGCGTTCCTTAGTGTCCTGCTGCTCCTTGCCAGCGCTCACCACCACATAGGGGTCTGCCTTGCCATTGGGGTCCGCAGGAGCCAGGTTGGTAGCCTAGGGAGTAGAATCCAAATCCAGTGGAGTCAGGAGGTACAGCATCCTGGAAGCCCAAGCCCTTGTTGGATCTAGTCTCCTGATTTTATGAGGTACTGGAGGTCAAACCCAGGGCCCCCTCCATACCAGCCAAGGACTCTGTTAACTGTCACATCACAACCCCTGGCTCTTCTTCATTACATTGTAAGAGATAAATCCTTACAGCCCACTTGCAGTAGGAGGATGCTAAGAACCCATCGGAGAATGGCAGATAAGCTGGAGGCACAAGGCCCTGGTCTCCAGCAGTTGCTGCCTATCTCATGTTAACAGTTCAGCCTAGGGTTGAAAAGGTAGAAAATTCTACTGTGTGACTCAGCCACAGGATGAGCCATAGAATGAGGTTAGGAGAGGGACAATACTAGACACGCGGAAGATCGGGCTCTCTGAAGATGTGCCTGGGAGCTGTGGGAATGGGAAATAGGATTAGAGATAAAAACTCACTATTTTGTACCAAACTGGCATACCTGTCATTTTTACCTTTTGTCCAGGTTGGCATCTGGCTTCTGAACTGAAAATAAATCTGTCTTGCGTTTGCTACACTGAGTCTCCAGGACTTTTATTATGAAATGAGGATCAGTGTTTTTCACACACATAAAGAATGCACATGGGCTGGAGAGGTGGCTCAGTGGTTAAGAGCACTGACTGCTCTTCCAGAGGTCCTGAGTTCAATTCCCAGTAACCACACGGTGGCTCATACCCATCTGTAATGGGGTCTGATGCCCTCTTCTGTGTGTCTGAAGACAGCTACAGTGTACTCATATATATAAAATAAATAAATCTTTAAAAAAAAATGCATTACCCACAGTCCTTTGTACTTCCTATTTTCACCTTATGCCAGTTTCTGGAAATTTCTGTTTAAGGACACAGAGCACATCCTTGCTCATTTTATACAGTTCTATAATACTCCATTTACCCATCTTATATCTTATATGCCTGGCTATTTGTTTTTATAGTGACTTTTCACTTTTAGAAACATGGAGGTTTTTTTTTTTTCCAACTGTTCAGCTAGCCTTTTCTCAGGACTGGAAGTTGAACCCAGGGCCTCCTGGTTGGTAGGCAAATGTTCCACCATCTAGCTATGTAGTCACCCACCGCCTTTTAAGTCTTTCTGAATGTGTGTGTGTGTGTGTGTGTGTGTGTGTGTGTGTGCATGTGTGTGTAGTGTGGTGTATATGCATGCGCCTTCATGAATGTGTGCATGCTACCTGAAGGGTCTAAAGTCAACGCTGGGAGTCTCTTCAGTCCCTATCTCATTTTTGAGATATGGTTTCACTGGACCTGAAACTCACCAGTTTAGCTCGGCTGGCCGGCCGGCACATCTCACTGGGCTTCCCACCCCCACCTTCTCTGTGCCAGGATTATAGGCGCACACCAGCAAGCTCAGCTTTTTACACAGGCACTGGGGATCCAAAAGTCTCCATGCTTGTACAGCAAGCGCTTTACCTACCAAGCCGTCTCTCAGCTCCTATTCAAGCTTGAGACGAGGGCTCACATAGCCCAGGCTACCCTCAAACTTGCTTTGTGTCTGAGGATGACCTTGAACTCCTGACCCCTTTGCCCTCACCTCCTGAGTGCTGAGATTACAGGCATGCCCACACCTGGTGTGTGTGATTCTGGAGATTAAATCCAGGGCTCCGTGTATGCTGAGAAAGCATCCTATCACTGAGCTACGGCTCTAGTCCTTGGGGTCTTAAATTTCCATTCAGTCTACCTCAGCCTCCTAAGTAGCTGTGATTACAGGTAGCACAGGCTACCAGGCCCAGTTCTTGCATTGCTTTTGTGTGTTCATGAGGACACACGTGTATAAACATGCATGTTGAGGTCAAAGCACCTCCTCAGGTGCTGTTTCTCAGTGTCCACACTTAGTTGAGACAGCATCTCCCACTGGACTGGAACTGGCCACACAAGCTAGAGTGACTGCCCAGCGAGCACCAGGGCTCCACCCGTCTCCACCTCTCCAGAGCTGGGATTACAAGTATGTGGCACAGTCTGGCTTTTTTTTTCTTTTTTCCATGGGTTCTTGTGATCAAACCCAGGTCTTTGTGCTTCCAAGGCAAACACTTTTCCTACTAAGTTATCTTCCTGCTCTCCTGCTCTCCTGCTCTCCTGGGTCCTCTCTCTCTCCCCTCTCCCTCTCCCTCTCCCTCTCCCTCTCCCTCTCCCTCTCCCTCTCCTCTCCCTCTCCCCTCTCCCTCTCCCTCTCCCTCTCCTCTCCCTCCCTCTCCCTCTCCCTCTCCCTCTCCCCCTCTCCCCTCCTCTCCCTCTCCCCTCTCCCTCTCCCCTCTCCCTCTCCCTCTCCCTCTCCTCTCCTCTCCTCTCCCCTTCCCCTCTCCCCCCCCTCTCCCTCCCTCCCTCTCCCTCTCCCTCTCCCCTCTCTCCCCCTCTCCCTCTCTCCCTCTCCTCCCTCTCCTCCCTCTCCCTCCTCCCCCTCTCCCTCCCTCCCTCCCTCTCCTCTCCTCCCTCCTCCCTCCCTCTCTCCCTCCCTCCTCCTCTCTCCTCCCCTCCTTCCCTCTCCTCCCTCTCTCTCCCTCCTCTCCTCTCCCCTCTCCCTCTCCTCCTC
The DNA here is from genome assembly GCA_021653895.1 of Mastomys natalensis. Classification (NCBI taxonomy): domain Eukaryota; kingdom Metazoa; phylum Chordata; class Mammalia; order Rodentia; family Muridae; genus Mastomys; species Mastomys natalensis. The sequence continues at coordinate 2,559,289 of JAJTUV010001105.1, forward strand.
TCTCCCTCCTCTCCTCTCCCCTCCTCCTCCCCTCTCCTCTCCTCCTCCTCCTCTCTCCCTCCCTCCCCCTCCCTCTCCTCCCTCTCCCCTTCCCTCCCTCTCCCTCTCCTCCCCTCCTCCCTCCTCCTCTCCCTCTCCTCCCTCTCCCTCTCCTGCCTCTCCCTCTCCTCCTCTCCCTCTCCTGCCTCCCCTCCCTCTCTCCCTCTCTCTCCTCTCTCCCTCTCCTCTTCTCTCTCCGTGTGGTGTGTGTGTGTTGTGTGTTGTGTGTGTTGTGTGTTTTGCTCAGCTGACTACCCAAGGACCCACTCAGTGCTAAGGTTACAAGTGTAAAACATCACACTTGGGCTTTGTTTATTTTTTCCCCCAAAGTGAATTATGGGATCGAACTTGGGTCCCCATGCTGAGACAGCAAACGCTTTACGACCCCACCATCTTCTCAAGTCACTTCTGACAGCTAAGCTCTCTCGGCTTACAAAGTACAAGTAAGCTACTAGTTCACAGTCTAATGACTGACAGTTCTAGCATCCAGAACAGTGTGATGTCTAATTCTCATTGTTGTGCAGGACTTTCGTCATTTTTTCCTGATACTGTTTTCTTGCATATTCTATAATTTTGTATTATGAGCCCATATTTGTTTTTAACCCTATGGAAACTTTGAGGCTGGGTTTATGGTCACATTGAACAATCTCTTGCTTGGTTTTGTTTGCTGGTTTGTAATTTTTGGTTTTATGAGGCAGGGTCTCTGGTGGAGCAGGTTAGCCTAAAACTTAGCATATAGCTGAGGCTAGCCTTGAGTTTCTGATCCTCTTTCCTCCACTGCTACAGTTCTGGGATTGTAGATATGAGTAGACACAACTAGTTTGTTTGGCTTGTTTGTTTGCTTACTTGATTTTGGTTAGTTGGCTTCTTTTGTTGTTGCTGTTTTTGTTTGTTTGTTTTGTAAGGGTTTTTGTTTCATTTTAATTTTATTTTATGTGTGTGGGTATTTTGCCTGCATGTATGTCTATGTACCCACCAGGTGAATGCCTTAGACAGTGGACAGGAGACAGCATCAGATCCCCTGGAAAATGGAGTTACAGATGTTAGGGAGCTGCCTCTTGGGTGCTGGGAATCCTACCCAGCAGATCCTTGGGAGGAGCAGCCAGTGCTCTTAACTGCTGAGCGACCTCTCAGGCCCTGGTTTGGTATTTTGATTTTCCTGCCTCCACAAATGCTAGGACCACTGGCCTGCATGGCTACACCTAGTCATGGTTTTGGTTTCGGTTCTGGGTTGGTGGGGGTTGGATTGGGTTGGGATGGGTTGGTTGGGTTGGGTTTGGGTTGGTTTGGGTTGAGTTGGGTTGGTTTGGGTTGGGTTAGGTTTTCGTCTCACTATGTAGCCCAGGTTGAGCTGAAACTCACTATGTAGCTCAGGTTGGCCTGGAATTCACTGTAATCTTTCCATCTCAGCCTCCTGAGAACTGGGATTACAGATATGATCCTAAAATTTCTGTTTCCTCTGCTGAGTCCCATGGCCTTGAGCATGCCTTGTAAGTGATCGGAACCAAACCTCAGCTCTTGGTTTTGACTTTTTTGGATTAAACAGAAACTATAAATCCCAGTCTTAAATCAGTGTGGGCCATGCTAAACGCACATTTCCTAGAAAGACAGTTGCCCTGAAACAGATCCTTTTCCCATGGGCGAGCACCTCCTCGCCTGCTTTTCTAGTAGGTTCTGCTTCCTTCAGGCTCTTGTTTCCAGCCCTTCCCTTGCCTAGGCTCTCAGAACCCAAGGTCAAAGTGCAGATGTAGACAAACCCTTTTGAGATAGCCTGAGCTCTGGGGCTCATCTGGAAGCACTACAGCTGCCTCCTCACTCAAGGAAAGGAAATTTTTCTTTCTTTAAAGCTTTGTGTTCATTAAATAGAATTTTGTCTAGTATGTCTAGATGTATTACAAAGTAATTTATCTCAAATCACCCTGTCTGCCCTATTGCTAAAAGGCACAGTGAGAATGAATGAGCTCTACTACCCAGCAGTTCCCTAGTAGGGTCAGGTGGTGACAGAATGTCTCTTCCCATGATGTCTTAGATCCTGAAGTTAGGCTGAAGCAAAGTGTCTGCTCTAGTGACTGAGACGGGGGAATGGGGGCATAGCAACCAGCATAGCAACCAACTCCTTTCCCTGTTGCTCGCCAAGATTCCTTTAGGAAACTTGCAGGGCCCCACTGTCCTGCTTGACAGACAGAGCAATGGAGGAACTACAGGTGTTATGGAACTGGGGATCCGGCCCTACAGTCATTGGCTTCCTGAACCCCAAGAATAAATCCTGATACCAGCAAGCTTTGTGAGAGAGGGGAAGTCTAACCACACACAGGATTTCTACCTAAACCCTGAAGGAACGAGCCTCTGTGATCTCTGAGGAGCCTTTGAAAGCCTTTGTTCTGTAGACGCTGTTGTCTTTGCTGCTATGGGATGAACCAATCACTACTCACCTTCACTATATACACTCTGACCAGGAGTTGATGGGCCGGTTCTGGGGATCCCCTGGAGATCTGAGGCTCAGAGAAGGATTTGGCCTCTGACTCGGGTAAATTAGGAAGGAGCCCTGAAGTGGGGGAGACAGAAGAAGAAGACTTGGTAAGAAAGGTAAGTTTTTAAAAATCAATTACATTAGATGTATTTATTTTGCTTTGTGTGTGAGTGTTTTCCCTGAAGCTATGACTGTGCTCATGTGTGGGTGTGGCTCCACAGGTCAGAGGAGGATGTCAGGTCCCCTGGAATTGGATTTAAGGATCGTTGTGAACCACACTATGGTATTGGATGGAATTTAGGTCCTCTGTAAGAACAGCAGTGTTAACCTCTGAGCCATCTCTCCATCACGTAGGAAAGCCCTACGAGTCCTTTTCCATGTCTTTTTCTTCCCCCACGTATACCTTGAACTTGCCCACAAAGTGTCCAGATGCTTCCTCTCCATCTCCATCCTGGCCCCCTTGTCCTCTGTACAAGGGGAACACACTCAGCCAGTCTTCAAAGTGGTTAAACTCATCCTCCAAGGAGCTGTTGTAGATCTGAAAGGTGAGGAGATTCGGTGACAACTCTATACCCCAAATCCCAGGGACTCCCTTCTCCCCAACACCCCATCACCTTCAGGGTAGCGATGGCTTTCTTCCGAGGCACAGAGACTTTGATATCAGTCTCCCCCTGCTCCTGGGCCTCCCTGTCCCCAGAAATGAGGTGAGTCCCATCTGGAAACAGCAGAATTGCTCCTGGTAAGACATATGGAGTGGGGATGGGGGGACAAACAGAACAAGAGCAAAGCGCCGGAACTCTCACCTGGATCTCCGGCATCATCCATCTCATCATCGGAGCTGGACTGAAACCAAAAGGCAGGTCAGAGACCCCTCCTGGCCACTCCCCTTTGTGGTCCACCCCCTTTCCAGCTACACAGTCACTTCTTTTTCACAAGTTGCCTTTATTGTCTGGTCCTGTGAAACCGGTCACCACCACTCACATATGGTCACCGAGTCCTTGACATGAGGTTAGTCTGCACTGAGAGGTGCTGTGAGCTAGAACACATACCAGACTTACTAGAAGGACAAAACAACTTATTATTATTATTATTATTTTTTTTTTTTTTTTTTTTTTTTTTGGTTTTTCGAGACAGGGTTTCTCTGTGTAGCCCTGGCTGTCCTGGAACTCACTCTGTGGACCGGCTGGCCTCGAACTCAGAAATCTGCCTGCCTCTGCCTCCCAAGTGCTAAGATTAAAGGCGTGCGCCACCACTGCCCGGCTACATTTTTGTTTTTCAAGATAGTGTTTCTTTGTGTAATAGCCCTGGCTGTCCTGGAACTTGCTTTGAAGACCAAGCTGGCCTCAAACTCACAGAGACCCACCTGCCTCTGCCTCCTAAGTGCTGGGATTAAAGGTGTGTGCTGCCACACCTGGCTTTTACTTTTTAATAAAAATTAAAATTAAAAAAATTGATCCAGGTGGTGGTAGCACAGGTCTTTTATCCCAGTACTTGGGAGGCAGAGGCAGGCAGATCTCTGAGTTCGAGGCCAGCCTAGTCTACAGAGTGTGTATCCCTGCCTGGCCTGTAACTGGTTATGTAGACCAGGCTGGCCTCTAACTCACAGGGATAGAGGGCTGGGTTTAATGATCTCACGTTCTATTTTTATTAGACAACAGAGTGGTAGCCAACAGATATCTGACCACTAAAACTTAGCTGAAGAGGAGAGAAGATGGCTGCAATAAAGAGCTCTGGAACACACAGGGGTCTGTTGCATGAGACCCCACCTTGCCTTTCATCCCCTAGTTCCAGCCCTGGGTCCTGCTCCTCGTACCTGCCCCCGGAACTCCTGCAGTGAGGCATAGTACTTGGACCACCAGTCCATCTCTTCTGGATCTGGAATGTCTTCCTCTAGCTCAGGGCCTTGACCCAGGAGCCCCAAGGTGAGCTTCTTCAGAGGGGCCTGAGGCAGAGAGGACCTTGTGATTTTCAGCCAATGCCACCGCAGCCCTGACATCCCTCCCCAGCTTACAGAACACCCCATCACCTTCAGGAGCTGTCTGGATATTCCTGCTTCAGACTTCTCTCCTGGGAGTAGGGAAATGATGGAATGATTTTAGGCAAAGAAACCAGACTCCATGCCCCATTAGAGGGTCCCACTGGAACCATCTCTACCAGGATCCAGAGGGGCTTCTGTCTGGTGGCCCCTGCCGAGAACACTCCTGACCTTGAGGCCCCTGTGGCACCAGGTCCCTTGTCTCCTCCTCTGTTCCTTCCTCCTCTTGGAGATGCTCATGGCCCTGGGGTGTGAATCTGAGCATGTGGGGGACGATATGGGACCCCACAAGAACGGTTCGTCCAAAGGCCCGGCGCTCAATCACCAGAATGCTCAGTGGAGGCTGCAGATACGGCTGTTCTGGCAAGTCCTAGAGACAGGGAAACAGGAAGTGAGTCCAAGCTCTGGGGAAGGAAGAAGGAGCACAGAGCAGGAGAGGAAACAAGCCATTCTGTGCCCATATCTGCCACACTGTCAGCCCCTTAAGTCATCATAGCCTTCTGTCTCTGCCCTGCTAAAGAAGGGACACAGCCTGGACTAATAGACTGTCCTAAATATGGTGACATAACTGATACAAAGGGACTTTGCCACCTGCAACGTGAACCCAGGTTAGTGTTGCCCTCAGGTAGAAGACAGTGCTCACCATGCAAATATAGTCTGAACCATAAAATGACGGACTTTAACCTGGAGATTCCCTATCTATCCCTGGCACCTAAGAGGGGAAAGGACAATGATTACACTTGATCGCTGGCTTCATTTATCATGTACAAAGAGGAGAAGAAATAGAGCTATACTGGAGAAAAGCATATACCTTTCCCTGGAATTAAATTCTTATCAGTTTTTAAAAAGTTTTTAATAAGATGCTATGTAGCCAGGCAGTTGTGGCATATGTCTTCAATCCCAGCACTCAGAAGGCAGAAGCATGTGGCTCTGTGAGTTCGAGGTCAGCTGGATTGATGGAACAAGTTTTTGGACAGCCAAAGCTATATAGAGAAACCCTGTCTCCAAAAAACAAAAACAAAATGCTGTGTAGCCCTGGCTGGCTTGGAAGTTGCTATGTAGACAAGGACAGCTTCGGAGTGGCTATGGTTTTCCTGCTGCTGTCTCCTAAGTTCTGAGGTTACAGAAGTATAACACCATGTCCTGGAAATGAGTAAAGATCATAGCTAGGCATGGTGGAATATGCCTTTATTCCCAGACTGGGAGGCAGAGGCAGGTGATCTCTGGATCTCTGTGAGTTTGAGGCCAGCCTGGTCTACATAGTGATTCCAGAACAGCTAGAGTTACCTAATGAGACCTTGTCTCAAAAAAATGAGTAATAATCTGAAATAAATTGTGAAAAATCCACATTCATATTTGTGACATTTTGTCTATTGGATACAACCTAGAGTCACTGGGAAGAGTGTCTCGGGGAGAGATTGTCTGTATCAGGTTTGGGGAGGGGTTTTCCCAATCGTGTTAATTGGAAATTGGGAAGCACCATCCCCTAGGCAGGGCATCCCGGACTATGTTAGTGTGTAACTGTATAAGTGTATAAAGGACTGTGTGGGTATAGAGAGGGTACTGAGCACAGGTAAGCATGGATGGGTGGATTCCCTCTCTTGACTGTGGATGTGATTTGACAAGCTATCTTAGGTTCCTATCACTGTGACTTCTCTGAAATCCCAAGGCCTTGAACTCACGGAGGACCACCTGCCTTGGCCTTGGAAGTGCTGAAATTAAACACATATATCACCACATCCAGATGCAAGAGACTTTAGAGTCAAAGACATAGACAGGTTGAAGTCTGAGGATGTGGCTCTGTTGTAGATTGATTGCATAGCATAGCATGTTTGAGGCCCTGAGCTCAACACTCAGTATCACAAAAATAAATAACAAATTAAAAAGACATACATACATAGGAAGAACTGGGAGATAATCAGGGAAACAGTAATTGAAAGCCAGAGAAGTTATACCATTAGTTAAAATAGTACTGAGAAACAAAAAAATTACTAGAGACACAGAGGGTCATTCTACAGTGGTAAAAGGGTTGATTAATCAGGAAGCTAAAATGACTATAAACAACTATGCACCAAACAACAGAGTTTAAAGCACAGAAGGGTAAGAAGTGACGGATGAGGATGGGGGGGAGTCTTACAGCGCATGTCTAGCACGTGTGGTTTACAGGGACCAATATTCAGCACCATAAGAGAAGTGAAAGAGCTGGGGAGACGTGAATAACAGCCTTGAGACGTCAATACTCTAATACCGACAATGGTAGAACTGGCTAGAAAACATGAAGAGGGTTTGAAGAGGTGTGAGAAACACTAGGAAGCAGCTGGATCCAGCTGATCTGTCTACAGACCATCCAAGTCAGCAAGAGAGATTTCAGGAAGAGCCTGTATGCTGTCTGATCTGAGCCTTGGAGGAAGGGATGAAGGGAAAGTCTCAGTATGCCTGAGTGTATCTGCTCTCTAAACACACCTCTTGGAGGGAACATAAGATTATAGTTTAAACTAGCATCCTTGATACCAAGATGTGGCACACACCTGACATCCCAGTATTTGGGGTCACGGGATGCGTGACAAGTCTGAGGTCAGCTTGAACTACATAGGGGACTTTGCCTCTAAAAACACAAAAGTATTGGCTGTCTGGGTGTCTTTGGTTGTGTATGTGTTTAGTCTTTGCACTTCCTTGTATTTCCTAGACAGTAATTCCCATCTGAAGTAGATAGCTGGCAAAGACTTTCTTTGATTCTGCAAGTTTACCAAACAGTTTTCAGAAGAAGAAGCAGGCCAGGAGGTGGTGGCACACACTTTTAATCCCACCACTCAGAGGCAGAGGCAGCTAGATGTGTGTGAGTTCGAGGCCAGCCTGGTCTACAGAGTGAGTTCCAGGACAGCCAGGATAACACAGAGAAACCCTGCCTTGAAAAACAATGACAGCAACAACAAGAAGAACAAAAATGCTGGCAAGGATGTGGGTAAGAGGAACCCTTATTTAATGCTGGTAGGAGTGTCATGGGCCCAGTCTCCATGGAAGCCAGTATGGAAATTTCTCAGAAAGCTACGAAGTGCTGGCAAGCGTGCTCAGTGGTAAGGCACCTGCTGCACAACCTGATGACCCTAGATTGATCCTCAAAACAAATGTAAGGTGGAAAGGAAAACTGATTCCTCAACCATGTCCTCTGACCTCCAGAAGAGGAAAGGGGAGGGAAAGAGGGGAGGGGGAGGGGGAGAGGAGAGGAGCTCTGCTTGAGGAGTAGGGGCTGCCTCTTAATGTCTGAGCCATCTCTGAAGCCGCTATAGTGTTTTTCCTCTCCTCCCCTGTGTTTTGGAGACTGGATAGATTCTCTGATGTTTATTCTTCAGGACTCTGGCTAACACCTTCATTCTACATCACCAAGAGAATGCCACCAATCTAAAGATTAATGCAGAGAAGTCATGAACTACAGCCAAGATTCATGTCCCACCCACTGGCAGTTTTTATAAGTAAAGTTTTATTAGAACGCAGCCATGTTAACTTCTACACTGTCTCTCGCTGTTTTCATCTACAAGTAGCAAAGCTGAAGACTTGCAGAGGAGAGCCAAAAATGTTTAGTATTGGCCTTAGATGCGGATGCTGCTCCTGAACCATCCTAACTAATCAGCTGGAATTCACTGCCTCTGCTTCCTCAGTCATCCAGCCTTCAGGCTGTGTCCTGGCCCGCTCTCACCACTGTCACATGTGGGACATGCCCTGTCCCTGCTCTCACCACTGTCACATGTGGGACATGCCCTGTCCCTGCTCTCACCACTGTCACATGTGGGACACGCCCTGTCCCTGCTCTCACCATTGTCACATGTGGGACACGCCCTGTCCTGCTCTCACCACTGTCACATGTGGGACATGCCCTGTCCCTGCTCTCACCACTGTCACATGTGGGACATGCCCTGTCCCTGCTCTCACCACTGTCACATGTGGGACACACCCTGTGCCCTCTTTCACCACTGTCACATGTGGGACAGCCTGTGCCCTCTCTCACCACTGTCACATGCTGGATGAGCTCTGTGAAGTTAGGGTTCTCGCGGTAGTTGGCCAGACTTCAGACTCCACATGTCTCCCAGCCACTTCCAGAACGACCTGAGGCTTTTCCACCTCAAACAGGTGGATACGGCCCAAGCCTCGCAGACCCAGAACAGCACCTAAGGTCAGGAAGAGGGGAGAGCCAAAGGCTATGGCTGAGATGAGGCCACCAGGTTGGGGGAGAAGACAGGTGCTTCCAGAGACTGGGCACGGCCCTAACAAAGTGAACGGGTCCCTGAGCATCCTGGTGCTCCACATCACTGGGCACTGAGGGCTACAAGAAAAAACAGTCAGAATGCACACCAAAACATGGAAAGCCTAGCTTGAAGGAGAGCCACCGTCTCTGTGAAGTGCCAATGCAGGGGAGCCGACAGGGCTGGATTTGTAGGGAGGACCTCCCAGATGCAGATGTGTGTATGGAAAGTGGGGTGGCAGTCTGAGGCATTCAGGATGGGATAACCCCAGGATGAACAGCAATATGGGTTCTCTAGAGGTAGAGACCTGACAAGATGAACCTTGGGTATATCCATCAGTAAACCTGGGGTCGGCATGTCCAATGAGGTCAACCCAGGAGACACTTGCAGCCAGCATTCCCTTCGGTAAGAGACTAGACCATGGGACACCAGGTAGGATGGCCTGGTAATAAGAATGGAGTATAGCCTGCCTGTCAGGCCAGGATACCTAACCTCAAGATGGCCACTGTAGTCCAGCTCAATAAGTTCAAAGGTAGCAATGACTTCTCCAGCAGCCTGAGGCCCCTTCCTCAGGGGGAAGAACTGCAGCTCAGGGCGCTGATATGGGTCCTCTATCAACTTTACCCTTGGGACTGCAAATGCCCTGCCCAGGAACACAGCAGGGCCCTGTAGGAGGCAAAGCAGTAGGACTAAGAAAGATACAGCTGGTTGTGGTGGCTACATGTTTAACTGCAGCACTTAGGAAACAGACAGTAGCCTCTACGAGTTCCAAGCTAGATTGGTCTAAGCAGTGAGTTCCAGTCCAGCCAGGGCTACCCCAAAAATACAGGGGCAGGGGAAGGATGCTCAGAAGCTAAAGGGGAAAGCATCAAGACAGTGGGGAAGAGGCAACTGGAAATAGGGTGGAGGAGGAGACACACTCACAAACTTATTGTGGTCAAAGACATTGACGACCACTAGTGGAGGCTCCTCCCGCAAGTGTTCCCGCCTGCCATCAATAATCAGCTGGTCAAATACCAGGAGTTCATCCCACAGGGGGCTCAGTGTCTGCTCCAAGACCTTGGGAACCATGAAGACAAAGGGGCAAGAAGATGTCGAAGGGATGTCCTCATATGCCAGGTGGTAGCAATGATGCTTTAACTAGCTGTTTGTCCAAAGGCATGGCTGTCCAGTTGGTGTCTCTCTGTAACCAGCTGCCTTTTCCTAGCCCTAAAGTCAACCCCAGGAAACAGTGTTATTTTGCACCAGGGCCTGAGTCAGGCCAGAGTCCTATCTAGTACTCTGTCCTGAAAATTCAAAGTGGGAAGAAAAACATAGGTCCTTGGACAACAGTGCACCTTGTCCCCTGATCCCTTCCCACTCCCCACTCCCCACCCCCCCCTTTTGTGTCCCAGTCTGCCTCTCACCCGTGTGGTCTGGCACTGGGTAGAGATGAGGACACGTGCGAAGGGGTCCGAGAGGCCACTGTCATCTGCTGCCAACACACCTCGGGCCTGGTACAGGTGAGCCCGCAGCTGGAAGTAGCTAAAGTCTGAGATGAGGGGAAAGAAGGAGGGAGCTACACTTGCTCAGGGACCGCTGGGGTTCCCTCACTCATGATGCCCTGCCTAGGGCAAACAGTAAGGTGAGCTGATCCTGGGCCCGAAACTCACCATCCCGGTATAGGCTGTTGGGCAGCCCAGCCAAGGGTTCAGGTAGAAGATCCGGGGGCAGCTCAGAGGTGCAAGCTTTGGATTGCTTGCCCAGCCCCAGCCACAGGAAGAGCTCCAGCTTGGCACAGACCTCACCAGGGGCTGCCCCAGGTGCCTGTGTGGGAAAGAAGAATGCTGGAGCCACCCCTTGCCCCAAATCTCTCTGCCAAGGAGAAGTGGGAGCCAAGTTCCCCAGTGTAGGAGGTCTGCTCCCACTTCTGCATCCTTCCTCAGGCCCTCCATCCCACCCCGTGCCTTACGATGCCACTCCTATGTCTACAGCCCTAACTCCAAATGTATAACCTGCCCTTTCTGTCCGCTCCATCCTCAGCACATTTCTATTTTCTGTCCTTTACCCCAAGGGTCACCACTTCTCACCATTAAACATCTGCTTTGGTGTCTCTTCCAGAGAATTTGGAAATTTTCTACTTGTAAACCACTCTGCTCTCAAGAAAGATCACTCTCCTTCCATATTACCTTGTCAGGACTGTAGGCCCAGGGCAGACAAGTTTGCTCTTTACTCCCAGGCTGACCTAGACAAAGCCCTACCCCTCCTTTCGCCTTTCTGGACAGCTGCAAACAGTCAGGGAGTTTCTGGTTGGGAACCAACAGGCCACCAGCCCTGATGTCCTGTCCTGTCTGTGAACCTCACCCCGCTCTCCCCAGCCCCATCTCACTGTGAGTAGCAGACTCTGGATCTTCCCGCAGTCTCGGCCTCGCTCCTCCTCAACCACAGAGAACAGCACATCCTGGGCAGGGACGCGGGCATAGGCCACACGGCGCTGGCCACTGAACATCCAGACTAGCACATCAGGGAGGGGTGGCTGCGGCTGCACGTGGGGGACAGGGTTGCTTAGGGAGTTTGGAGCTAAGACTACCTGATCCTGAAGCTTGATGGATACTTCAAATGTCCTGAACTTTCTCTGAACCGCTGGCACCTGCTCCCTGACCGCTCCTCCTGGATGCATCGTAGACCACCTCAGACTCGAGGTCCAACTTGAAGTCCTCACCTGGCATATAGCCTTCTGCCCTTGTTGTTTTTTACATCTAACGTTCAGTGGTATTAAGCACGCTCACAGTTGTGCTGATGGTCATGCATCCCCAGAATTCTTCTCACGAAGCACTACTCCCCATCTCCAACTGAGGGTCCATTCCCAGTAACACAAAAAGACAACATAATGTAACACTTAAAAACAACAAAACTAGGGAGAACAAGCTGCCTTGGTGCTTAAGCGCACTTACTGCCTTCCAGAGGACCTGGGTACGGTTCTCAGCACCTACATGGCAGCTTGCTACCTATAACTCCAGTTATAAGGGAGCTGATGCCTTTTCTGTCTACAGACACCAGGCATGAACATGGTGTCTGTACATGCAGACAACCATGAACATGCTTAATACCACTGAACGTTAGATGTAAAAATGACAAGGGCAGAAGGCTGTATGCCAGGTAAGGACTTCAAGTTGGACCTCAAGTCTGGGATGGTCTACGATGCATCCAGGAGGAGAGGTCAGGGATACATGCAGGCAAAGAATCTATACAGGCAAACTAAGTAAACCTTAAAAAAAAAAAAAAAAAAAACCAAACGAATGAAGTCAGGCATGGTTGGTTACACCTTTAATCCCAGCACTTGGGAGCCAAAGGCAGGCAAATCTCTGAGTTTGAGGCCAGCCTAGTCTATAGACTGAGTTCCAGGAAAACTAGGGCTACACAGAGAAACCCTGTCTCAAAAACAAACAAACAAACAAAAACAACGAAACTATATATGATACATATTTATGTCATGAAATGTCCTTTGGCAAAGGGAGAATTTCATTAAACATTTTTAAGACTTGGGTGTAACTCAATGGTAAAACACATGCTTATTGTGGGCAAGGTAACAAATGAAGGGAGAGAGGGAGGGAGGAAGGAAGGGAGGAAGAGAGAGGAAGGAAGGAAGGGAGGAAGAGAGAGGAAGGAAGGGAGGAAGGAGGGACGGAGGGAGGGAGGGAGGAAGGAAGGAAGGAAGGAGGAAGAGGAACAGGAAGGGAGGAAGGAAGATTATTGATTTTGCTCTAAGATTTAATTGAATGGCACTCCTATCCCGTGCCTCCTCCAGTGCTGACTCCTGCCCGCCCAGGCCTCCCAGTTGTAGGCATGTGTACATGCCGGGCACTCTTCCTCTCTCTGCACTCAACTGCAACTATCAAATGTGCTTGGAACTGCAGCTGCTGTTCACCAGACCCGACCACAATGGCTAGCCTGTCAGCTTCCGCTGTGTACACAAGCTCTCCTCACATGTTCCAGTCAAAGGAGGCCCTCCATGCCCAAAGCATGTGGTCACCTGTCCTTCCAAACAGATCTTGAATAATCTCAGGATCCCTGCCAAACCCTGGGTTGGCATCCTTAACTACACCAAAGGAAGCATGTAGCATCCAAAAGACAACAGTTACATCTGCCCAGAGGTCTGTGGAAGGGTCCAGAACTTAGGGAAGTATGCAGAGTGGGAAAGTGGTAGGAAAGACATCACCTCCTGAGCCAGGAAGTGCAGCTTTGCCAGAAGCTTCTTAGCCAGCACCACAGTCCTCTGCATGTTGTTCTGCCTCAGGCTCCGTAAAAGCCGCAATCCTTGCTTTGCCATCAGATTCTATAAGGGCAGACAGAGAAGATGAGTAGAGAAGGACTCTGCCAGGCATCCCTGCTTCCTTCCCGTCCCAGCCTGTACCAGGCTGTGTACCAGGCTGTGGTCAGGAGTTTCACTCGGCAACGATCCAGGGCATTGGGTTGAGTCATTGTCCTGCGCTCAGCACCATGACAAAACTGTCTGCAGAGAGAAGCCAAGGACAAGATCAGGACCCTGGAACCTCTTCCTTTGGGAAGGCCTCCTACTTCCTGACTCTGAGAGTCCCATGCCCAAATACAACAAGCACAGCCTGGACTTTAAACCCTGCAGCCACCAATATTTAACATCTCCTGCCCAGGCTACTTCAGCTAACTAGTCCATAGACCAACAAACAGCCTGACTATCCCCTGCTTGCTAGTTAGATATGCCAACCCCACCCAAGGCCTACTTGTTTACACTCTGGGAGAGTCCTGTCCCCACATTAATCAGAAAGGAATGCCTGCTTTAGTCTTCAGCAGCCTGCCTAAAAGATAGCTAGACTTCCAGGTGAGGTGGTACTTGGCGCCTTGAATCTCTGCTCTTGGGAGGGAGAGGAAGGTAGATCTCTGTGGGTCTGAGGTCAGACTGCTATACACAGGGAGTTCTAAGACACCAAAGGCAATAAAGTGAGACCCTGTGTCAGAGAGAGAAAGAGTGAGAGAGAGAAGAGAGAGAGAGAATATAACATGGCCAAACCAAATGCATGATTTCCAGTGACCCAGTGACCACTTCTGACCACATCCAACCAATGTACATCCAAGTAGCACTGCTGAGATGACCTCAGGGGAGAGGGTGCTAGATGCCTAACAATAGGAGAACCCACATGGAGGAGGGAATCAGCTCCTAAAAATTTTCTTCTAACTTTCCCCATCCCCTACATGATATGAATACATACATGCACACACAATTAAAAATATTTTTAAAATGTAATTAAGGGGTGTTTTTAAAAACACATAGAAGTCAAGCTGGTTTGTGGTAGCATACACCTTTAGTCCCAGCACTCAGGAGCCAAAGGCAGGTAGATCTCTTGTCAGTTTGAGGCTAGCCTGGTCTACAGACCAAGTTCAAGGACAGCTGGGACTACATAGAGAGAAACCCTTCTCAAAAAACAAAAACAAAAACAAAACCAACCAAACAGACAAAAAACCCACATAGAAGTCAAAATTTCAATTGTTACCTTTATCTTTTACTAAATTGTTTACATTCTTTTTTAAAAATCCAGAACCAGGATGGGTACAAGACTCAGCAGTAGAGAGCACGCTTCATGCTCATGAGGCTGAGTTTAATGTCCAGCACACACATGCATTCACCAGCATCCAGCAACTAGTCCCTTCTCCCATCTTTTCCCAGGATCACCCAGTCTAAGCCTCTTTCTCACACAGGGCCAAGGTAGACACCTCCTCACAACACCGGCTGCTATTCCTCACCCTCACTGTGTAGAGCATCCTTAGAAGTGCCCAGAAAGCTACAACACTTTCCCATCTATTTTGCTCCACTGCAGTTGCCTAAGGGTAAAATATAAAACTCTAAAAATGGACTACAAGGCTAGGTATATCTGGTCCATTATCTCTAACCTCATCAAATGTACCTGTGCCATCAAGGACAACCCTGTGTCACATTGGCCTCCTGTGCCATCAAGGACAATTTTGTGTCACACTGGCTTCTTTGCTCCTCCACAAATTATGCAGAAAGCACAATGTCCTTGTGCACACAGAGAAGCACTGGCAGGAAGAAACTTGCCTCTTCCATGGAACGAGATGCTTAGCTGGTCCTCTGGGAAGGCCAGGGATGGACGGATATCGTTTAACCCAGTGATCGTTTGCTGCCTGGTGAGCGAGACTCTGCTCATATCTCCCAGAATTTATGTTTTATTTATCCCAGGTCCTTTCGCCCTAAAACCTTGAGCATTGCTTCTAGTCCTAATGAGAGGCACCACTTGTACTTTATAACAGCCTAAGTGACTCCTATGCTATCTTAGGCCCAGGACAATCCTGACACCCGCAAGTGTTATGTTTACCTATCTCTGAGTCAACAATACCCATCTTTTTTTGTTTTGTTTTGTTTTGTTTTGCTTTGTTTTTCAAGACAGGGTTTCTCTGTGTAGCCCTGGCTGTCCTGGAACTCACTCTGTAGACCAGGCTGGCCTCAAACTCAGAAATCCGCCTGCTTCTGCCTCCCAAGTGCTGGAATTAAAGGCGTGTGACACCACTGCCCGGCAATACCCATCTTTGTGAAAGAAGCCAGACATACTATGCAAAACTTCTCAATGGTAAACATGTTTTAAATGTGTTGTCCTCCCAGAACTGAGTTATGAGAAAACCTTTTCCCCCAAAAATTGTGCTGTGCTCAAAAATTGTTCAAGTAAGTGATCTGGGTCAGCATACAAAAGTCCTGGCCCAGCACCAGTATCTAAAATCAGGGGAATCAGGTTTCATTCTTGTCTCTTCATGGGTTGTTTCCCTGCCTGCAGGGAACCTCTACAAATTTATACCACACACATTACCCACCACAGCTATACAGGGAGGCCCTATCTCCTTGGTGGGGGGTGGCAAAAGGAGCTAGCAGCCCATTCAGGTAGAAAGCTTGGAGTGTTATAGAAGTCAGCATCAGTGGCTCTGGAAGGATGGGCTCTCCTGTGTCCCTGGCACAGATATGGATGGAGAAGTGAGAATCTAGAGCCTGTGACTTTGATGCTTCTGTCCTGTTGTCACAGCTGAGTCTCTGCAGATTTTCAGATTCCTTTCTCTGTGCTATAGAAATGTCTAACCTCATCAACATAATGCAAATGTGCATTTCCTGCAAAAAATTATCCCCAGAATTCAGCTCATCTTGCTGTCTACTAGCTATATGTCCACTTTCAAGGCTAGCTAACATCTCCAGAATTAAGCTTCCAACCTTCCTTCCTTTGTTCCTTCCTCCTTCCTTTGTTCCTTCCTTCCTTCCTTTGTTCCTTCCTTCCTTCCTTCCTTCCTTCCTTCCTTCCTTCCTTCCTTCCTTCCTATCTTTCACAGCTTAGTTAACAGCCCAGTCTACACAGCCAGGCAAGCTGGGATGATTAATGTTGACTATCACCTGTATAGGTTCTATGGTTGCCAAAGAAACAAGCCCCTTGAGCATGTTTGTGAGAGTTTTTCTAGATTGGGTTAGTTTGATTGAGAAGATCCACCAGAACTGTGGGTGACCCCATCTCACGGGCTGAGGCTCTGGGTTGAAGAAAACGGAGAGTAGAGCCGAGCCCCATGCTTTTCTCACTCTGCACTCCCCGACTGTAGATGCCGTGTGACCATCTGTGTCTCGCTCTTGCTGGAATGCTTCCCCTGCTGTAATGGACTGTAACCCTAAATAAGCTCCTCCTTCCTTAAGTCGTTTTTGAGAGGTATCTTTCTACAATGATGAGCAAAGCAACAGACACAATATCGAAAGTCTTGGAGGGTCTTTGTGATGTCACACATTTTCCTCTTTTTTATCACCTAGCCATGTCGTGCTGTGCTGTGCTGTGCTGTGCTGTGCTGTGCTGTGCTGTGCTGTGCTGTGCTGTGCTGTGCTGTGCTGTGCTGTGCTGTGCTGTGCAGCACTTGGCTGCACTGGACTGACATCCAACTGCAAATTTTCTCTTGAATTCACTCCCCTGGCCTTTTACTGTTGTTTTGGTTTGACTTTCGAGACGGGGTTTCTCTGTGTAGTTCATGGCAGTGCTGGAACTCACTCTGTAGACCAGGCTGGCCTTGAACTCATAGAGACACACCTGCCTCTGACTCCTGAGTGTTGGGGTTAAAAGCATGGGCCACCACTGCCCAGACTTATTTATTTATTTATTCATTCACTCACTTATTTATAGACAATGATCTCATGTGTGCCACACTGGTCTCAAGCCTGACCTTGATTTCTGATCTTCCTGACTCTATCTCCCAAGTGATGGGATTACAAGCATGCACCACCATGCCAGGTTATTGCAGTGCTGGAGACTGAACCCAAGGCTTTGTGCATGCTAGGCAATGACTCTGTCAAGTGAGTCCATTCACCGCATCTCCACTGCATGGCTCCGTTCCTCTCCTATCACCTAAACATTACAAAGCCTTCTTTAGTAGTCCTGCCTTCTCTCTCACAGTCTCTCTCCCAACTCATCCTTTCTAAAATTATGAGAATTTCAAGACCTTTGGTGGCTCTCCCCTGCCACTCAGAGAAGAAACTGTGGCCAGTACAATGACATAGCAGGTGCCACAGCGTCTGCTGAATAAAGAGGAAGCTCTTGAGAAAAGTGTCAGAAAGGGACTTGAGTGCCTGGCACAGGTGGTCAGATCCATGGAAGTGCAGATGAAAGACAGAAACAACGAGGACTAGTTCGTGTGGTTAGAGCAACAACTGGTGACTGAGAATGGACCAGTTAAGGATGCAGGAGAGACAGATGCCAGCAGAGCTAGTTATGCAGGAGGTGAAAGGTTAAATCAGAATCACAGAGGTGCTGCTGAGGAAGCAGCACATCCTCCCTGCATCAGCAAGTAGGGCCATCGTATGGATGCAGAAACAGGCTAGGGACAGACCGGATGGAGAAAGGCAGGTTTACTGGTTGGTTTAGTGGCAACTTGACACAAGCTAGTCATCAGAGAGGAAGGAGGGAATGCCTCCATGAGATCTAGCTGTAAGGCATTGTCTCAGTCAGTGATCAGTGGAGGAGGGCCCAGCCCACTGCTGCTGGTCCTGAGTTCTGTAGAGAAACAGGCTGAGCAAGCCAGGGGCAGGAAGCCAGTAAGCAGCACTCCACGGCCTCTCAGCAGCTTCTGCCTCCAGGATCCTACCTTGACTGAGTACCTATGCTGACTTCCTTCAATGATGAACAGCGATGTGGAAGGGTAAGGTGAATAAACCCTTCCCTCTCCGGTTTGCTTTTTGATCATCCTGTCTTGTTGCAGCAATAGAAATCTTAGCTAAGCAGAGTTTTACTTTCTTTATGAAATGAGGTGGGGGGAGCCTTATTTATAAGCCTCGAGGAGCCCAGCGCCCCATGATCTCTGCTGAGCTCCCTCGATATGGGCATCTCTCCTCATTCTTCTGTAGGTGCTGGACAAACACAGCTTGAAACTACCCTTGGTCTAGACAGTCACCGTGAGCCTCTCGCCCATCCTGAAACTGGCCACAGGTAGGCAGCTCTGTGGGCTGACTCTCAGCTCACCTGCTGCCAGCCACCAGCTCTTCCAGAGTCTGCTTGAGTCGTGTGCGGGCACCCAGCCCTGACCTGCGCTGCATCTTCTCAACCTCCTGCAGGCCATGATCCTGTGTGGGCTCCAAAAGAAGTCAGTCTTGAGAGTCCCTGACCCATAGCCTACCATGCACACCACTCTCCCATGGCTCTTCATTGGATTCTGGTTCTGATTCTCTAGCTCCCTTCTGTCTCCATCAATCGCTCTACTGTCTCCCACAACTTTGTTCCCCTCAGTTTGCCTAGAAGCTTCGAGGTCTGTCCACCATTTCCCTTCCCTGACCAAGGTTACCGGCTCCACCCCATTAGCCTGTACTTTGGAGCATCTACAGAAGCCTCAGTCTTTTGCGTCCTGTGGCTAGGCTTTTCCCATCAGGTGTGTCTTGCTCTTACCAGCCTCTCAGCTACTTTGCACACACTGTTGCTGCTGTGCAGGCGCCAAGTATAATCCTCCCAGCGGCTCCACACATGTAGGCAGGGCTTTCGGTGCCGCAGAGGCAAGCAGAGATATGGCCTGGCCAGACAGAGAGAAGAGAGGAGCCTGGGGCATCTTGATTGCTTAAGGATCTCTTAAGTCCCTCCTCAAGTGACTCAGGTCACTTACCCATTGCCATCCACAGGTTCAGGCCACTGAGCAGGTGTCCCCAGCAACTCTTGCTCCTCATGCCCTGACCCTCTGTCCTCGGATTCCAAGAGAGGCCGAGCTTCCAGTGTGCTGCCTTCAGACCCCTCATTAGCCCTTGATCCTTGGCCCAGTTGCTCTTCCGGCGGCCTGCATGACCTGGCCGCGTTGAGGATCAGAGCGTCAGAATGAAGGTCAAGCATTTCCCTCCACGAACCCTCCCTCAGTAGAGCAGCGCCCACCACTCCCTGAAGTGAACACCCCTTCCTGTGGAAAAGTCCATCCCATGACTTTTCGGGCTCATCTAGGCCACATACCAATGGAAATCTCCAGGCTGATGGGCTTCTTGGCCAGTGAAGGGTCAATCATGGTGGCCTCAAAGAGCACCCCAAAAAGCAAGAAATCTTCAAAGGATGCCAGGGCATTCTAGGAAAGAGAGTGAGCCTGGGTCAGCTCCCCCTCCTGAGGAGCAGTCTGCTCTGCTTGGTCACAATGCCTACATAAAGACATCAGAAATAAGACCCAGGAGGCTCTGTGTCTTACCTTCCTTTCTACCCCTGGTAGCTCCCCCAGGGAACTGACCCACTCAATATATACCATGTTTAGATACACTAACACACATGTGCACAGATTCTTCATCCAAGTCCCCAAATCGGAAACAGCATCATGATGTCTGATGCTGAGGGTGACTCCAGCCCCTACCTCTGGCAGAGGCAGCAGCTCCTCCACCTCCACCTCCATTGCACTAGGAATCTCAGGCACAGCCTCGCTGGTGCTGGCATTGGCAGGCTGCAAAATGCCAGCTGGGGTCTGACTCTGCCTGGTCTTCTCCTTCTTCTTTTTCTTCTTTCCGGTGAGCAGGGACAATCTGGACCCTTGTGAGCTCTGGGAGGACTTAGGTTCAACTCTGCCATCGAAACCTCCGTGGACACAGCTACCAGAAGTCGACCCCGGAACCAAATGCCTTCCCCAAGGCCTTCGTTGAGACTTTGAAGACCATCCCGGAGCCTGCCACTGGGGAGTGAGCCATAGAGGGGCACCCAGGCTGGACCGAAGGTGGGGTTAAACCCGCTGTAGGGGGACAAGAATAGGATTTAGAGGGGAACACAGAATAAATGGATACTGTTCTGAACTGTAGACCCTGGTATCCTCCAGGGGCTGTGGTGGGGAAGATAAGACAGGGTTCGGTTCTTTTGAAGGGAGTAGATGATAACAGTATTGGCAGGAACCTCTCTGGGCGTTAGGGAGGAGATGAGTTGGGGTGGATGTACTGGTTTTTTGGTAAGGTTGGGAGTGAGGCGGATACTTCAGAGTGGTCACTTCCTGCAAGGCTTGACTAAAATGGCCATGTGCTTAAGACTTTGTAAAACTGAGGGCGGGATCATGGTTGGAAGGCGGAGCCTGGCTTAGAACAGTTTGTTTGTGGGGTGATGGTCCCCCTGGGCCACCTGTGTTCTAAGGATGTTGTTCTGAGGAGCTGATGGGAGCCACAGTAACAAGGACCCCCTGCGGGCCAGACGTGCTCACCTGCGCGACCCGAGTTTGAGATCTGCCTCAGGTCTAGCATGTGCGTGGTGAGTGCCACATCCGCAAGAGGTGCGTCGTCACGCAGCTGCAGGCGAAGGCTGCGTGTTAGCGGCGGGAAGAGTTCCACAAAATTCAACTGCTCGTTCCACTCAGGTGCTGTTTCTTCTCCACGGACAGAAGTCTCACCCTGAAGGCCAAGTCAGGCAGAAGGGGGTCAATGCAGGTCCTAAAAGACGGCTCAGCAGGAGATGGTGCTTGATATCAACCTAATGACCTGAGTTTGATCCCTAAGTCCTATACTGTTGTCCCTCCTATAGGTTGTCCTACTGACTTTCACACATGTGCTATGGCACTCAGCACACCACACACATACACAAATAAAGGCTGGAGAGATATGTGATGGTTTGTATATGCTCAGCCCAGGGAGTGGCACTACTAGAAGGTGTGTACCTGTCCTCATGTGCTCATAACCCACAGAGTATCCATGCATACATAATTAAGAATAAAAATAGTTTTGGGAGGCAGAAGCAGGCAGATCTCTGAGTTTGAGGCCAGCCTAGTATACAAAGTGAGTTCCGGGACAGCTGAGGGTACACACAAAGAAGCCGTATCTTGAAAAACAAATGAACAAACACCAACAAAAAAGCCAGTTACTGTGGCACATGCCTGTAATCCTACCAAACAGATCTTTGAGTATCAGGGCTACATAGCAAAACCTTGTCTCTAAATGAATAAATAATGATTATCTTTAGTAAATGAATACTTTTTTAAAGACTCAGGCTGCAGCATGAGGCATAGGAGTGACTTACCTGCTGCCCCAGGAAGCTCACCCGCACGTATGGATCCAGGAGGACATGTTGGTCATGCAGGGCTCGGGCCAGACTGCCCAGCAGCCCCGTGCGCACCGTGGGAAGCCCCTCTGCACGGTACACACGGACTCGCAGCCGTGACCATGGCCTCTCAGCCTGCACCCCGCGTGGCAGGAGTAGATTCCTAGGAGGAGCAAACGTGAGGAGTGAAGCTGGAGTCTGAGCCCTTCTGCTTCTCTGCCCCCACCCCCATGTCACGCCTCATCCAGTTTTCTCCTCCCACCACACCGTAGCTCACTTCTCTATGTCCGAACTGGTCCCTGGGCATGGGGGTGGCGGTGGAAGAGGAAGGTCCCCACGTGCCCTCACAGACAAGGTGATCTTGACAAAGCCCTTGGTTCCAGCACGTGTGTCACGAGGGTCATGCAAAGGAGCCCACTTTTGATGGAAGTGGCCATCTGAGCATGGAGGAAAAGGACAGAGAGTGAGGGGACATCTAAGGGACACAGGTTCAGGATGTTGGACAATGGCTGGGGTTAGGGCAACACATCCTGTCTTGTACAGAGAGAAGAACCACTGTACAAGAAAGGTCAGCATTCACAAGAGATGGCTGTCTTGAAGTTAGTACACTGCCCAGAATTCAGATAATTTGTTCATACAAATAAGTTTCAGAGAGAGGAGGGGTTTAATACCTGGCTGGTCCAAGGCCATCCCCAAGTCCATCCTGAAGGTTCCTATCCTGGTGGCCATAAATGGGAGAGTCTGCGAGTGGAAAGCCTGGGAGAGAAGGGTTAGTCCTGGTGCTTTGGCCTCTTTCTCCCTGCCTGCCTTTTGACTCTCAGTCTATAGCTCTGGCTGGGCCTTGAACTCATGGCGATTTTCCTGTCTCGGTCACCCAAATGCCCAGCTGGGCACCTCCCTTTCCTGACATGAATCCACTTTCCCACTCACAGTTATCTCCAGCAGCAAGTCTTGGAGATGATGCCGAGTCTCGTGAAATTCAAACAAGAAGTACTGGGGAGAGGGATGAGAAAGGTTAGAGCAAGAGAGGAGGTTAGGCATGAGAGGTCACTCAGCGTGCCCCGAATTCTTGCATACAGAATGTGGTACCTTTCTAAAAGGCACCTACACATCCATCCCTCTTTCCCTGATTACTCATCTGGCCTGGCTCAAAAACGCAGAACTCACATCTTTGCATCCTGGCCCGCCCTCTCTAGGGACAGGTCTCTCTGGATCCCTCCCATTCTCTCAGACCCGCCCTCTTCCTTGGTAGCACCTCACCTCGTTGTAGAAGGGGCAGTTGGTTCCACGCAGTGTTGCAGTCACTCGGCGCTGATCCCCGACGCGAACAGCCACATAGGGGTTAATATTGACTCCCACCAGTTTCTGAGCCTCAAGCACCGTGACCCCCACCTGGGTAAGAATGAAACAAAGAGAGGAACGAAAGTCAGGGTGATGGGAGAAACCTGTGAGATTCCATGAGGGTTAGAATATGGCCTGAGAGTCATACCTGGAAGTCCTGGGCTTTGCACACCTTGAAGGGGTCTCCCCGGGGCAAGCCCAGAGATCGGCTGTAAAGAAGTATAGGGTCAGCTCTGCTCTTCCCTCCTCTGCTACCCACACATACAGATGCATGGCGCTAAGATGAGGAGTCAGATCTCCTGGCCCTACCTCCATCTCAGGCCTACATCCAGAAGTCGACTCACTCTTGGAGCTCTGAACAAAAGTTGGTTGAGACCCACTCTGTGGCCACATTGTGCTAAGCGCTGTTCCACTGACATGAAGAGCAGACACAACCTGTCCTTATCAAATTCCTTTACAAATCAGTGTGAGCCGCTCTAAGTGACTTTGAACATGGCAGAGTCTGTACTGTAAATGAATGACCTTTGATGCCAGAGTATTCACCCTTTCCGGTACCCTGGAGTGGATGGATGGGCATGGCTCGTGTGTGTGTGTGGTGTGTGTGTGTGTGTGTGTGTGGTGTGCTGTGTGTGTGAGGAAAACTGACTCAGAGACAGGGTGCAAGACCAGGAGCATGTGAGTACATTACCTTTTGAGAGGGCTGAACACTACCCCAGAAATCTCCACGTCAGGTTCGTCCTCCAGCTCCAGCTCCAGGTCCAGCTCATTCTCCTCCTCGTCCTGTGTTCCTAGGCTTCGGGCTAGCCTGCGGCCCATAGCCACGGCCCGCCGCTCCAGCTGGGCCTCCCCAGGGCTAAGAGGAAAGGCCTCATAGGACCCATCACCTGCTGCTGGGCATCCCTTGTTTTTGCTTATCTTAGAACTGACCTTTAACCTGCAGATTGACCCCACTTATCCTGGGACTAACTCTTTTTTATTTAGGTTTGGTTTTTTGAGACAGGATTTCACTGTGTAGCCCGGGCTGTCCAGAAATTGATTTGTAGACCACGCCTCCCTCTGCCTTCCAAGTGCTGTGATTAAAGGGATGACACCACACCCAGCTTTGGATTAACTTCTTAACCCTGAGATCTGTCTAATTTCAGAACCTAGTCTTGATGCAAGGATTGACCTCTGACCTTATAATTCAATCACCAGACTCTCAGACTCTAGAATTAAATCATGGCACAGGCTCCTCACCCCCAAACTGACCCTGTTTTTTCCCTATCACTGCCACATACTTACTCCGTGTCCTGGAAGCCCACATTGGGGATGATCAACTCTAAGCTAGGAGAGAAAATACAGAGGATAAGACCGGACAATAGAGTGTTGAGATCTCAGTACCCAGCAGACCCAGGGTGGATGTGAATGCTACCTCTCTCTCTTCATCTGGGGATACTAGGCCTTGCATAGGTTACTAGAGGGTTACCTGTCTCGAATGGGTGTCCCAAAGTCCTCCTCTGCCCAGGTTCCAGCAGCTCCCTCAGGGGGCTGATACTTTAGGTCAAGCTCCACTTGAATCTGAAACCAAATACAGTACCCGTCAGTGCTCTCCAAGTCGGTGCCCTCAAACTGACATGGGGCTAAGAGGAAACCAATATCTTACACACCATTTGTAAATAGAGAGCCTCTCCATCTATGTCTGCAGTAGCGTGTTCCTCTCCAGTTATAATAATGTTAATATTCACAACTTTCTGCACTGCTGCTAGAAGTGGCTTTCTTTAATGATGACCCCTGGTAGGTTAACTACATTCCAAGGAAGGCCCTACTCCTAAGAGCAGCTGGATAAGACAAATCGACTTTTATCAAAAGTGAAAAATAAAGAAAACTCACAGTCAGGTGGGTAGGGAGGTGAGGGTGGAGAGGAGATATGGGAGGAGTTGAGGGATGAATATGATCAAATAATTCTATTACATTCTCATAGAATTATTAAAGAATATCATGTTGTAGATATTCACAACCTTCTTGAGAACTAATGGGCAATAGGCTTAGGATCTTAAAGGATGTTTGCTGCCAAGCCTGACAGCTTAAGTTTGATGCCCACAACCTACCAGACAGAGGAAGAGAGCCAACTCCCAGAAGGTGTCCTCTAACTTCTACACAAAGGCTCATGAACACATAAGAAATAAATGTTTAAAGGACTGGAGAGATGGCTCAAGTGTTAAGAGCACTGGCTGCTTTTCCAGAGGACCTGGGTTCAATTCCCAGCTCCCACATGGTGACTCACAACCATCTATAATAGGATTGATTCCCTCTCCTGGCCTGCAGATATACATGCAGTCAGGGCACATGCATATCCATAAAATACATGAATAAATAAATCTTAACAAAAATAAAAATAAGTGTTCATAATAATTTTTTAAGAAAGGGTTTTATTGTATAGCCCTAACTAGCCTTGAACTTAGAGAGATGCCTCTGCCTTGCCTCTCTGCCTCTCAGGCCTCTCTCTCAGCCTCTCTCTCTCTCTCGCCCTCTCTCTCTGTCCCTCTCTCTCTCTTCTCTCTGCCCTTCCTCTGCTCTCTCTCTGCCCCTCTCTCTCTGCCTGCCTCTCTCTGCCTCTCTCTCCTTGCCTCTCCTCTCTCTCTGCCTCTGCCTCTCTCTCTGCCTCTGCCTCTCTGCCTCTGCCTCTCTCTCTGCCTCTGCCTCTCTCTCTGCCTCTCTGCCTCTGCTTGGATTAAAGATATGCGCTACCACACTCAACTATAGATAAAATGGAGATAGACAAAAGGACTTGGGGCTGGGGGTGCAGCTCAGTCTGTAGAGTGTTGGCCAGCATTCAGAAAGGCTTGAGTTTGGGCTTGGCAGCACTGAAAACAATAAAACATAAGCCAGGAATATACAAAAGAAAACACTCATACAACAAACAAACAAATAACTGGACTCAACCTCAGTGTGCACGTTATCTCCTGATCCTCCTGTTCTTTCACTGTTCTTGGCCCTCACTGCCTGCTCCTCAACAGTTTTCCCAGTTCTAGATCCTTCTAGGTTTCTGTCTTACCCAATTTCCCACACCAGCACACTGGCATTTTACGTTTTTAGGTTCTCTGTCTGAACGTTCTCCCTTCTACTTAACACCTATCACCTTCTGTTCTGAGCACAGGTGTAGTTCCCTCAGGAGTTTTCAGACCTCCCCATCAGGGTCACCGACTGGTTAGATGCACTCTCACAGCCTTGTACTGGCTCTTTTGTAACACTCATCGTGGCAAACTTACTTTGTCTTGTGTGGATGCTTGCTCAACGTTTGACCCCCTCGCGAAGCTAGTGGGCTTCAACAAAGCAAATCCTTCTCTGGTTTTGCTTACCACTGAGTCCTCATTGCTCAATATCATCCTTTAACTTAACCAATGATCGGATGAAAAAAAGTCAAGTGTAAGTCTGACTTGCCCTTGTGAAAATGAGGAGAGAGCTTAGAGATGCTAATAACTCTTTCAGGTACACCAGTGAGAAGTAGCAGATCTATGATTTCAAGCCAGGTCCACCTCTTCTAAGGCTATATGACCTTTTATGAAATACAAGGAAAACCCTAACAGCTTCACCATAAGAGCCTATCCCAGACCCGAGGAGCAACAGGTACACGCACCACATACCCAAGCCTCAGAAATGAGCCTGCTTCTGGCCTGTGTAGGGCTCAGGCAGGGGCTGCAAACAGAACCTAAGCTGGGACGGGTGCTTGTTCCCACTCCTGTCTGGCTCAGGTTTTCCTCTCTGTTCATTCAAACCCTCTGTCTGGAGGCATCTCAGGGTTGCTGAAGATAGGCTGGTGGCACTTACCGGGGATAGCTGGAGTCTCTCATCCACCAGAGCTTCCCTCAACACCAAATGCCCAGCACTCTGCAGCTGCTGCAGAGAAATCACCAGGGTCCCCAGGGGCCTAGAAGAATGGCATGGAGCAAAAGACTGAGCCAGGTAGATGGCAACCATCACCTGGCTTCCCTCTGTTCTCCTTACCTGGGGCTGAACACACGGCTACAGTTGACCACCTGCACAGACAGACTCTCCCCAGCCAGTGGAGATCCATAGTGGGGCCAACGAAACAGCTAGGATCAGGAAGATGCTCGTGATACCAGGTACCAGGCTGACTGACCCTCACACCTAATCCAGAATCTACCCTCAACAGGTCCAAACATGAGGCTACCTCTAGGACTGATCTCGAAAGCCTGGAACAAATCTCTCCAACATGGAGTTGGTGTCAATCTAGGGCTGACACGGGACTGATTGCCAATCAAGAACTAATCCCACTAGTTTTGAGAGTGACATCTCAAACCAGTTCTGAACTCTCCAACCTGAGATTTACGCCTTCTAAGCACAGGAATGAGCCCTTCTGCCCCAGGATGGACCCGGAAAAGAACCAGCTCTACTGACCTCACCCACGTCTGCTTCTCGGCCACAGTGAATTTTCCTTGTTTTCTGGGTAAAACCTGCTCAAAAATGAAACTAGAGATTTATTATCCCCTACACATACACAAAATCATCTGCCTCCCCAACCTTTGCCTCACTGCCTAGTTCCCCTCTCACACTGACAGAAAAGTAGAAGATAAAGAAGTAGAAGCCAGGGGGAAGTTGGAGGTCTAGGGAATGAAGAGTGTAGAACTCCCCAGTTTTAAAAAGACTTAGATCATCCATGCAAGTCTCACCTCGAAAGCAGAGCCTCACTTGTCGGTCATGGATGCCCGGCAGCCCTGTTAGGTGCTTCACACACACAGTCAGAGCCATGGTCACAGTGCCATCGGCTCTCAGGCTGCCTGCTCGCCCTTCTGCCCACCTGTGTTGTCCATGACTCACTGGACTCACCCAGCAGGTTCAGCAATCCCTTCCCTTTAGTCAAATACACAGTGGGCAGGCCTGGAGGTCATGGGTGGGGAAGGATGGAGGCTGAGGGGTGTGGGGGTAAGGTCGCTGTGCCCAGCACAGAACTCTGCCTGGACCGTCTGCAGGATGCCAAGAAGCCTGAGACTCAGTAGGATGGGAGCTGGGATAGGTAGGAATGGAGAAGACAGGCTCTCTCTGGTCTGTGCTGGCCTAGAGGCTTCCAGGGCATTGCTTTGGCTTTCTTTCTATCACAGTGATAAAACACCATGACCAGAAGTAACTTAGAGAGTTGTCTTAGGGTTACTATTCCTGTGATGAAACACCATGATCAAAAGCAGCTTGGGGAGGAAAGGGCTTACTTCACCCACAGTTCCAAATTTCAAAAAGCAGGAACTCGTACAGGAGAGAAAGCTCAAGGCAGAGCTGATGCAGAGACTATGGGGTTCTGTTTACTGGCTTGCTCCTCACGGCTTTCTCTGCTCCCCCTTTTAAGTAAAACCCAATACTACCAGCACAGGATTGTCTCCATCCACAACGACCTGAGCCCTCTCATCAATCACTAATTAAAAAGACGCCCCGCAGGCTTTTTCTCAATGAGGTTCCCTCCTCTCAGATAACATCAGCTTGTTTCAGGATGACATAAAACTATCGAGAACAACTGACCCTTTGTCAACTGGACACACCAAGACAACAGTATTTAACAATAACCTCTCCTTTGTTGTTCACCCCCAAGATCTCATATTAATAAATAACACAATATAAATCCTATTAGAAATGTAAAAGTCTTGCAGTCTTTACAAACTCAAAACTTCAGTCTCTTCTAAAATATCAGTCTCCATAAAATTCCAAAATCCCTTTAAAAGTTCAAAGTCTCTCAATTGTGAGTTCCTGTAAAATCAAAAATACATCACATACTTTCTCACTCCAAGAAGGAAAGTCCAGGGCACAGTCATGATCTAAACAAAGCAAAAGAAGACATCATGACTCACTCACAATCATCTTCTGGATCCCTCCAAGGGGAAGGCCTAGCCACAGCACAAAAAGCTTGTCTCAAAGGCTCAGGTCAGCTCAACTCCAAGGCTGCTTCTGTCCTTGGTGGTCATCCTGTGATACTGGCATCTCCAAAATGCAAGGTCTCCTGCTGCAAACCAGGCTGCACTTTGATCAATAGCCTCTCCTCGGCTGTCTTTATGGTGCCAAGCCTTCAGTCCTGGGCCTTCAGCTGCTACTCAGGCTGCACCTTGACCATGACCTTTCCAGACCTCTCACAGTGCCAAGCCTCAGCTGCTTTTCATGACCCCTTCATGCCTTCAAAACCAGCACCACTTGAGAGACTCTTAGAAATAACCAAGTTCAGCTGCGATGAGGTCCAGTGTAGGCTCCTCTAGAAAACAGCTTTGTATGTGTTAAGCCAAGGAAACGCTGCCCAGAAGACCTCACCCCAGGGACACTTCTTAATCACCACTAATATCTCAGCTTGAGTTGATCAGTGTTGATAGTCATAAGAAAGAAAAGTTTTCACATTAAAGGTTTTGGTATCTTGTCTATCATAGCTTATTCTTCAGCCCCAGCTGACCAGACCTACAGACGCTTAACTCAAAATATCAACCGGCCATGACGGAGTCATTAAAGGACTCTCACGCTTTCCTCTGAAACTTCACGAGCCAGGCCTTCATTGTTTGCACTGCTCTCAACATCCTTATCTTCCAAGCTCCCACAGAACTTTTCACCAAGCTTTGAACACCCAATGGCTTTTCTAGCTCAAAGTTCTGAAGTTCTTCTGTAGTTCTCCAAAAACACATGGTCAGGTCTGTCACAGTAAGAGCCCTCTTCCAGGTACCAATTTCTGCCTTAGTTAAGGTTAACTACTGCTGTTTTGAAACACCTTGACCAAAAGCAAATTGGGGAGGAAAGGGTTAATTTCATTAACATGTCCTTAGTCACATACAGTCCACTGAAGGAAGCCAAGGCAGGAACATAAAACTGGGTGGGACTCTGGAGGCAGGAGCTGATGAAAAGGCCATGGAGGAGTCTGCTTATTGGATTATTCAGCCTGCTTTTTTTCTTTTTTCTTTTTTTCTTGAACCTAGGACTACTAGCCAAGGGTTGTCTTCACCCACAATGGGCTGCTTCTTCCTCTGTCTTCATCAATCACTAATTAAGAAGATAGCCACAGATTTGCCTGCCTACACCAGATCTAATGGAGGCATTTTCTCAATTGAGGACTCTTGTATGACTTTAGCTTGTGTCAAATTGACATAAAACTAGCCAGGACATGAAGGGTCGGGTCTATTTGGGTTACTGGTAACAATTCATCATCGAGAGATTCTAAGACAGGAACCGAAACAGACATCATGAAGGACCGCTGTGTGCTGACTTGCTACTTCTGGCTTTTTCAGTTTATTTTCTCATATACCTCTGGACCACCTGCCTAGAGCAGGCACAGCCCACAGAATCAACCCTCAATTAAGAAAATGCCCCACAGTCTTGCTTACGGGCCAATCTGATTGGGACACTTTCTCAGTTGAGATTCCTTCTTCTGAGATGATCCTAGTTTGTGTAAGGTTGACATAAATAATTTTCTTTGGTTTTTGAGACAGGGTTTCTCTGTGTAATCATGGCTGTCCTGAAACTCATTGTGTAGTTCAGGCTGTCTTCAAACATGGAGGTCTCCCCTCTCCTGCCTCCCTGGCAATAGAACTGAAAGCATGTGCCACCACTCCTAGATCTAACCTTTCTTGTCCTGAGTTCTCAGGGTCCACTTCCAGATATACCACACATAGCAGATCCTGAAAGCACCGGCTGGGGCCAAGCATAGTAGCATATGCTTGTAATGCCAATAGTTGGGAGGCTGATGCAGTAGCATCTCTAGTTCAAGGTCAGCTTGAGCTATACAGTAAGACCTAGTCTCAAAACAAACAAACAAACAAACAAAAAAACTGTCTGGATGAATAGATAGAGTAAAAGATGGGCTTCCTTTCCCCAGGGTTAGTGCTGTAAGCACTCAACACATTTGTTGGATTAGTGAGTGGCTAAATACATCCCTAGCTGCTTGCAGTGCTTGTCCTTTGTGCTTCTTAGCCAGAAGCCAGAGATCCTTAACTCAGTGACGAGGACTCTAGTGAAGCTGTAAATGGGCTTTGGGGAGTCTGCAAACCTTTGAATTAAACCAAAACTTAACAATGTGTACATTTTTCTATATATAAATGTCCTACGCTGTTGTTAAAGGTTTTGTTTTTTATCTTTTTTTTTTTTTTTTTTTTTGGTTTTTCGAGACAGGGTTTCTCTGTGTAGCCCTGGCTGTCCTGGAACTCACTCTGTAGACCAGGCTGGTCTCGAACTCAGAAATCTGCCTGCCTCTGCCTCCCAAGTGCTGGGATTAAAGGCGTACGCCACCACCACCGGGCTTGGTGACCATATTCTTGCCATTCCATGGATGAAACATCTCTCTCTAGCTCGTCCAATCCTCCTGCTCCTCCTTCCCAATGTTTCCTAAGGTATTTGGGGTTGTACTAAAGATATATTGAGGTTTCTGTGACCACCAGGGCCAGCACAGTGTGAATCCAAGGGAGGCAAGAAGGAAGTCTGGTTCAACACCACTCAGTGGCCAATGTTGGTTCAAACTGTAGAGTTTGACACAGGGAAGTTCATATTAGGCATATTTAAATATAGCATAATTTTGGAAAAAAAAATGATTCCTATTGATAATTAATTCAATCCCATGCATACAATAAAGCTTAAGGCATGACTACATTGAAACTCTTTGAAAAGTACATGTGACCTCTTTCATAAAGATGGGTCCTATAGATCGACTACATGTGTCATCGTAAGGGTCTGAGGAGAGATCTAGTGTGGTCTTGGTCATACAGATAGTGCAAAGGTCACTGGAAAGTACTTGTTGCCTCTTCCATAAAGATAGGTTCTATTGACTGAGAAACAGTGCTCAATAAGGGTCTGGGGAGAGTGACTGAGATAAATACAAGAGTCTCGGGGAGTCAAGTGTGGTCTAGCCACACAGAGAGCACAGAGGTCACCAGGGTATAAACTACATCCTTTCCCAACCTTCTGGGTGGAAAACAGGCTATATATCACTTTCTTTGAAAGACGACACTGTCACGAGGACCTCATGCTCTCTACACAAATGTGTCAAATAGGGATGACAACTGTCACTTACTCTCTGCATTTTAGCCAGTCTGGGATCTTTGTAGTAGCCCCTGTGTGCTGGATAAAGAAGCCCCTTAGACGAGAGCTGAGAGCTACACTTCCCTGCGGACGGAGGATAAGTATTTAGAATACGATTAGAAATTATATTGATTTCAGAAAATGATAGTAGTAGATTCTCCTCTAGGATCTAGGGCCCCTTGAGCCACAGATAGTCAGCCAGGTTTACTACACCAGACATGACTTTCCTATTGAGCAGGTCTTCTGTCCTTTTAGACAGCTGCTGACCCTTGACATAATAATGCCACATTGTATCACTGGGGCTATCTTGTCAGGCTGGTCATTATTATGGTTCACAGCCAGATAGAACTATTGATGTTTCCCCCTTGCCTTGTATGTAGTTGTGATACTATGAGTCCTCAGGGAGGAGGCTTCTGGGAAAGTTACAGCTTGATTCCTCCAAGTTCTGTGTCCTAAGCATATGTGTAAGGAGCCATAATGGGACAAGCTAATAACTAGCAGGTGATCTTCCTGAGATGGCCTGCTTCAGATTATTATATAATCTGTGACAGGTTCATCCTTATTAAGCAAGGCTGTAAGGGATTCATTTTAGGAAAGATTCCTGCTATTAATATGCTTTTCCTGTTATTATTAAACATATATAACAATCACTAAGTAATAGCACACCTCTTTGGAACAGGTCTCTGCAGTTCCATGAAGATGTACTGTCTAGTAGTGATGCTATATAGACAAATACATGACTTCTTAAGTCTTAATGATGATCCTATAAGAATTCCTAAAATTATATCAGTGATTAATAAGCTCTTTTATAGTGGGACTGCTATTAAGTCCTTTTCTGATAGTCAAAACTGCAATGAGAACTCTGCCAGTCTCCCAAGTGTCAGCAGTTAATTGCTCTTAGTAACCAGACTTTCTCCTACTTAGAGCACATTTCAAGAGGTTGTAAAACAATTAACCAAAGATCATAAAAAGGAAGCTAATGATTTATTATAGGTGCTAGGACAGAAGATAAAATATTGCCTGGGTTTATCTATACAAAACTTCACTAATAACTTAGTTATGGTTTTAAACCTTCAGTGAACCTGTGGAGCTGAGACAGGTGACTGATGTGTAGCCAGATCATTACTCCTAATGGATATGCATGTAAACATTCTCTGTTGTAAACTTCTTTTTTTTTTTTTTTTTTAGATTTTTTTTTTAAAGATGTATTTATTTTATGTATATAAGTACACTTCAGCTGTCTTCAGACACACCAGAAGAGGGCATCAAATCCCATTATAGATGCCTGTGAGCCACCATGTGGGTGCTGGGAATGGAACTCAGGACCATTGGAAAAGCAGTCAGTGCTCTTAACTGCTGAGCCATCTCTCCAGCCCGTGTTGTAAACTTCTATTTCAATTTATGACTTGATTTTTTGTGTGAACTTGTGATGAACTGTGTAACATGTGATCATGTATTCTGAAAGATGTATAAGTACCAAAGACAAAGAGGAGAGACTAGAATTTTTTGCCTTTCCCCACTTAGAGTAGAATTATTTTCCCTTTCCTCACTTAGAGTAGAATTATTTTCCCTTCCCTACTTAGAAGAATTTTTCCCTTTCCCCCGCTCAGGAACTTTCTCTTTTTCCCCTTAGATAGTTTCATTAGTTCCACAGTTCCTGTTGAGTAGTAGAAAGACTATTTTACTTAATCCTTTGCAGTTTTTAGGAAGAGGTGCTAAGTGCCAGAAACTGCCGTTTCTGGCCTCAGAGGATCACAGAAGGCGGCAGGTCAGCTTCAGTAGCAAGGTAATGGAGACTTAGATAAGTAAACTTTTATTATACAGCAACTCTAAATATCTCATAAGACAAAGTCTTACCCTCCGCTGATGCTCTTCCCCCTCCACTGCCTCAAGAAGAACCAACAAGAAAAAAGAACCACCCCACCCCCCCCACCCCCACCCCCACCAGGGCTGGCTCCTGGCCCAAATGGAGTTTTCAACAATACACTCTTACCTTCAAGTTCTGGGAACAAGAACTAGGACAAGGGCAACAGCTTATGGCAGTGGCTTGAATGAGAATGTCACCTTTCTCCAGCTTTAAACAGTTGGTACCCAGTTGGTAGCACTGTTTGGGGAGGCTTAGGAGGTGTGGCATTGTTGGAAGAAGGATGTCACTCAAGGTGGGCTTTGAGCCATTTCCGGTTTGTTCTACTTTGTGTTTGCTGTTGGAGGTGAGAACTTTCAGTGGGCTGCTCCAGCTGCCATGCCTGCTGCTTGCTGTCAGCCATGCCTCGTTGCCACGATGCCTCTTATCTCTCTGGGACCATAAGACCAAATCAACTCATTTTCTGTAAGTATCCCACAACAACAAAAAGTAACAGACGAGTGTATATGGAGTATATAACCTGAAATCCCACAGAAGCAGGAAGGTGGAAAGGGGGGAGCGCTAGAGAGAGATAATCGGACATGGATGTTCTAAAGTGGAAAAGGAGAAAAACTGGGGGATGAGGGTAATACAGGAGGAAAGAGAAATTACACTAATAAAGCATGAAAAAGTCATACAGAAACATACCTTATAAGCTTATTTAATAACACATATGTTGTGGTAAATCTCCAACCCAAATATGACTGGTCAATGAAAACACAACTCAGTAATTATGAATATATTCTGTAAGCCTAGATTGGGCAGATACCCCTACACTACTCTGTTCCCCAGCTATGAGATCCCTTATAACTTGAGGATTCTCCAGACCCTGCGTCTGTCCTTCTACCTCCTGCTTCCCAGTCGTCCTCTCCTTCGTCGTCTTCTTCCTCCATCATCTTCCTCCAGTCATCCTCCCCTGCTCTCTTCCACCAACCTTTATTTCCCCACCTCCCCTTCCTCTGCCCAATCCCTGGCTCCAGCCTTTATTTTATGAAATTAAAATAGGCAGAAGGTTCACTAGAAATCACCTGTGTAATGACTCATACCTCCTCTGCAGCCCTTCACAGGAAAGGAGTATTAGTATCAAAATACAAGGCAGGGGCTATCCACAACACACATATATATTCCAGCATTTGGGAAGCAGAGGCAAGTTGAAGGCCAGCCTGGTCTACATAGCAGGTTCTAGTTCACCAGAGCTACACAGAGAAAATCTTGTCTTGAACCTGCCCTCCTCAAAAAGAAGTGTATATGTATTGTTAGTTGAGGAGGTCCAAGGTTGCTTTTTTTTTTTAATTATTTCTTTTTATATACATTGGTGTTCTGCCTGCATGTCTGTGAGAACATACCAGATCCTCAGGAACTGGCTTACAGACAGTCGTGAGCTGCCGTGTGGATGCTGGGAATTGAACTCAGTTTTCAGGACTTAACCACTGAGCCATCTCCTCAGCCCAGGTTGCTCTTCTTTTCAAGTAAGGTCCACGGTTAGGTGTCAAGGTACTTAAATGCGAGGGAGGTGTCACCTTCGTCTGTCAGAGAAACTGCAACCCAAAGGAATTTCCAAACAGGACATAGGGCAGGGTCAGATGGGGACTGACTGGCTCGGATCAGAGTTCTTGGTCTTCCTGCTTTACTTTCCTCTGGACTCTGTGGCATCTAATGAAACAGTAATGTACCTCTCAGAGAGCCTGGCACAAGGACCTCCTCTGGGCTGGAATGCAACTTAGCATAACAGACTGTCTCTATACATCAGCCTCTAAGAATTGCGACATCCACAAGCTGGCTAGCATTCTAAGAAAGATGTGATTCGACAAAAAATCCTAAGTGGGTGGCTGCAGGATTTTGGAATTCTGTTTTTGTCACTGTGTTTTTTTGAGACAGGGTCTCACTATATAGCTCTAGCTATCCTGGAACTCTTTATGGAGGCTGAACTGGCCTTGAACTCAGAACTCAGAGATCCTCCTACTTCAGCCTCCACAGTGTTAGGA
The DNA here is from genome assembly GCA_021653895.1 of Mastomys natalensis. Classification (NCBI taxonomy): domain Eukaryota; kingdom Metazoa; phylum Chordata; class Mammalia; order Rodentia; family Muridae; genus Mastomys; species Mastomys natalensis. The sequence goes on from JAJTUV010001105.1 coordinate 2,594,833, forward strand.
TTAAAGAAGTGTGCTACCACCATGCTGGTTGGGATTCCCAAATTCTAATCTCTCGTGCAACATGGTCTCAGGGAAGTAAGTCCTGCTCCCTCTGGATCTGATAGATTTCTTGTATAAATCTTGTAGGTTGCACTACATTGATGTTCCTGGCGTGGACATTAATTAGGTACAAGCATCTAGTTATTTAAAATGTATGTTCTAGGATGGCAAGGTGGCTCAGCAGGTAAAGGCACTTGCTGCTAAGCTTGAAGGCTTTAACTTGATTCCTAGGCTCTCTCTCTCTCTCTCTCTCTCTCTCTCTCTCTCTCCTCTCCTCTCTCAGCTGGAGTTGTGGTGCATGTCTTTACCCCAGAGCTTGGGAGGTGGAAGCAGGCAGATCTGCAGATCTGAGCTCCAGACGGGCTTTGGCTGCATAGTGAGACTCTGTTTTAAAAGTGAATAGGAGGGGCAATTAAAACATAATAAATGTTTTAGTGTGTTGATGCTCTGTTCCTGCCTACTATTTACTGCTTCCCTATATACCTGGGCACTTACTATAGGCTAGACCTGTCTAGCTGCAGGATACACAAGTGAACACAACCCAGTTGACATTGTAGCTGGTCATGATAGACATAATGAAATGCTTGTAGTCCCAGCTACTTAGGAGACTGAATCAGGAGTATGGTCCTGACTTGGGACTATCCTAGGCTACATATCCAGTACCAGGCAAGCAAGAGATACATAGAACAAACTACTAGACGATGTCTAAACTACATTAAGAGGACTGGGTGCAATGTCAACAAAATCTGATAAAAACGGCTGCTGTGGAAGTCCAAGGACCCAAGTGCAGATAGCCAGCACTGTAGTTAAAAAACTGCAGGCCAGACTCAGGGGACTGTAATCCCAACTCTGAAGAGGTGGAGACAGCAGAATCCCGAGGACTCATTGGTTAGCTCTCTAGTCAAACCTGTAAGAGAGCGTGACTCAGAAAACAAAGTGAAGGGCTTGAAATGGCTCAGTGGATAGACCTCATGTTTGCTGCCTAAGTATGAAGACCTGGTTGTTAACCCCCGAATCCACATAAACAAAGGGTGCTATGGTACATGTCTGTAAGTCCGTGGGAGTGGAGACAAGTGGAACCATGGAGTCTTCCAGGCACTAGTTCAATGGTTCTCAAATTGTGGGTCATGAACCCTTTGACACACCTCTATTTACAAAAATATTTAGTATTTCATAACAGTAACAAAAAATTTTTTAAAAAAGATTTATTTTATGTATTAAGTACACAGTTGCTCTCTTCAGACACACCAGAAGAGGACATTGGATTCCATTACAGATGGTTGTGAGCCACCCTGTGGTTGCTGGGAACTGAACTCAGGACCTCTAGAAGTCAGTGCCTTAACCGCTGAGCCATCATTTCTCCAGCCCAACAAAATTATAGTTATGAAATAGCAATGAAAATAATTTTACGTTGGAGGTCACCCATCATGAGGAACTGTATTAAAAGCTCTCAGCATTAGAAAGGTTAAGAACCGCTGGAGCCTCTTTGAACAAAACAGTAAGTTGAGTAAGAGGGACTCTCTCAAAGCTAAGGTGGAGAGCAGAAGACAGCAGCAGCAGACATCAACTCCAGGACACACACACACACACACACACACACACACACACACACACACACACACACACAGAGCCATGAACAACCACCAAAAAAAAAATATCAGAAAACAGGGGTGGAGGGGTGGGGTGGGCTGCTTGGCTCCCAGTGACGTCACGGGCGTTCTGTGACGCGGCTCCTCTGTGACGGTGGCAACAGCACTGCAGCGGGAGGGTCGCAGACGCCAGGGCTGAGTCGGCCGCGCCGCCCGTGGCTCACGCAGGGTCCTACCCGGCGGCGCGAGGCAGCTGAGGGAGGGCCGAGGGCTTTGGCTGCGGCGACTGCGGCTTCCCAGAGGGGTAGCCCAGGTCAGGATGCGGCGGAGCCCCCGCCCAGGCTCGGCCGCATCCTCTCACAATCACACACCCAACTTCTACAGCGAGAACAGCAATAGTTCCCACAGCGCGACTTCGGGGGACAGCAATGAGCGCCGGTCCGCTGGACCGGAGCTTGGGAAGCCCGAGGGCAGAAGGGCCCGGGGCTCGAGCTGTGGTGAGCCCGCCTTAAGCCCAGGAGTGCCCGGAGGAGACACATGGGCAGGAAGCTCTCGGCCGAAGCTGGCGCCTCGGAGCCACAATGGGCAGACCGCCTGTGGCGCGGCAACCGTGAGGGGCGGGGCCTCGGGTGCGGGCGGGGTCGAACCCGGGGCGAGAGGGCGGGGCGGGCTCGAGGGGCGGGGCCCGGCGCGGACCTGGGTGCAGAACCGACCTGGCGCCTGAGGGGGCTCAACACGTGTCCCTCAGGGGCGAGCTCGGTGCCATGGCCGGTCCCGGGAGGGGGCGGAGGAAATCCTGTGCCTGGGCATGACTGAGGAGGTGCCGCAGGGCTGGCCTGAGTGGCAGCCTGGACCCTGGTCTGGCCGCACCGGGACTCAGACTGGGGTGGCGCTGAGTTTTCAGGGTTCTCTTTGAGCCTGCCTGGAACCACTCTGTAGACGCTGGCCTCGTCGAACCGTGCTGAAATGCTAGAAAGGCGTGCGAAGCCGGCGGCGTTTCTTCTGATTGAGACTCTCCAGCTCTGGGTCTGGGGGTGCGCAGGGAGTGTGACAGGGCGGTGCGGCAGGACCAAAGGCCTGTTTGAGAGGCTGCCCAGCTGTTTGGCACTAGGGTCAGGAGCCTGCGCCCGGGCCCCGAGGGAAGAGTGGGCCTGCGGTGCACAAAACCTCAATGGAGCCCTGGGCTCTCGCAGAACCGTCTGGATCTCCTATAGTCTTGGAGGAACCACTCAACCTTCTCCCGATCCTGGATCTGAGGCAGGAGATGCCTCCCCCGCGGATGTCCAAGAGCTTCCTGAGTATGAGCCAGGCCAGCCCTATTCCCTCTGACCTCGGCACTCAGAACCCCAGTTCTGCTCCAGCATGGGTCCGAGAATCCAGCCCAGATCCCCTTTGACCCCTGCTCTCGGACCCCACTCCTCGTCCTCAGTTCTCCTGCCTGGGCCCATGTCCGACTGTCCAGCCTCAGCTCGTTTCCCCAACCTACCCTTGCCTTCTGAGCCCCAGGCTCTTGTCCTCCGCACCACGCCCATCCCTCACCCCACTGACCCCTTCTGAACCACTTTCATGGATCGCCCTCTCTGAGCGGCTTCTCTGGTCTCCGTCCCTAGGCCTCCTCTTTCAGGTGCTGAGCGTGTTGTTATCCCTGGCAGCCGACGGGCTGGTCTGTGTGTACAGGTCAGAGGGAGTGGCAGGGCTCAGGGGAGGGCAGCAGGACTGGGCCCCACCAAGGCTAGATAGAGCGGATCCAGATCTGGTTGAGTCGTGGTCCCGGAAACTGGGCGGGTCTAGGACCCTGAGGTCAAAGCTTGAGTGGATTAGGACCTCTAGGCATCAGCTTCCACCCTGTCCTTCAGGGAAATCTGCTCGGTTCGCTTCCTGTTCACTGCCGTGTCGCTCCTGAGCATCTTTCTGGCAGGTGAGGACCATCGAGTCCCTGGGTCCCCAGCTCTGCAAGTTTGCGGCCAAATCTATTTCCTCAGTCTCAGTGGCCTTCAGCCCACTCTCGTGACCCCTCCACTTGGTCTCCCACGTACTCCTGCATCCCTAGCTTTCGTCCTTGCTTTCTTGTCCTCTTATATCCGAAGACACCTTTCCTCTTCTTTCTTTTTCTAGCACTCTGGTGGGGGCTCCTGTACCTTATCCCTCCTTTGGAGAATGTGAGTTGGGAAGACCTGTCCCCAGGTGGGGTGGAGGTTGTGTGTATGTGGGGGGGGGGGACATCCCTGGGCTGCTGGAGTGGGTAGTGTAGGAAGCACGAAGCACAATCCCCATGGGCCAACCCAGAATGGTAGGGCAATGCTGACTGGGAGAAGGGTACTTACTGATCCCTTCCTCCACAGGAACCTAAGGAGATGCTGACTCTAAGGTGAAAGAAGGCAACTGGGGCGGGACTGGGCAACACTGAGAGGAGTGCACGGGACAGGTACTAACCCGTGTTTCCTACCTCCCAACTATAGCCAATACCATCACCGCGTGCACTCCCAGGGCCAGCAACTGCAGCAGCTCCAGGCAGAACTGAATAAACTCCACAAGGAGGTGTCCAGCGTCCGGGCAGCCCACAGTGAGGTGAGGCCCCTACACAGGGGCTGGGGCCCAGCTGGGAGGCTCAGGGGCTTAGCTGTGTTCACTTGGAAGGCTCTTTCGGAACTACCTCACCCTGGGTCCCACGGTGGGGAGTCTTTCACAAGGCCCTTAAGTTCCTACCTCAGAGCACTGAGTTACTGAGACACAGGCCTACCTGTAAACTAGCTCACCATCCTCCTAGTCTACCCTCTGCTTCTCTAGAGAGTGGCCAAGCTTGTGTTCCAGAGGCTGAATGAGGACTTCGTGCGCAAGCCTGACTATGCACTGAGCTCTGTGGGTAAGTCACCTGTGTGGAGAGCTGGAGTGGCGGTCATAGATGGCCATTCTACCGCATCGATGTGGAGGCCTAGGAGGAGCTGAGAGGGACCTGTGCCTGTTGCAGGAGCCTCCATCGACCTGGAGAAGACCTCCAGTGACTACCAGGACCGGAATACTGCCTACTTCTGGAACCGCCTGAGCTTCTGGAACTATGCCCGCCCACCCTCTGTCATATTGGAGGTGGGCCTGGAGCCAGAGTGGGGGGGGGGGGGGGGGGGGGGGGATGGTAGCGAGGGGTAAGAACAAGCAGCATCTTGGTGCAGGGAGGAGTGGAGCTGAGGTCCATTTGGCTTGAGGGGGCACCCCTCTGGAAAAGGAGTCTGGCAGTGTGATAGGGCTCTAGAGTCTGGAGGTAAACTGAAGAGAACTGTAAGTGCTGGGGATCCAGCATTGCCTCATTTGGCTAGGCAAGCAGGGCAGAAGGCAGAGCTCTGGGCTGAGCAGCAGTCCTAAGACTGGTTGATCTTCTGTGTTTGTCTTACGTCTGATGGCCTGCCCAAACCCCTGCAGCCAGATGTGTTCCCTGGAAATTGCTGGGCTTTTGAAGGTGATCAAGGCCAGGTGGTGATCCGACTGCCAGGTCATGTGCAGTTAAGTGACATCACCCTGCAGCATCCTCCACCCACTGTGGCACACACCGGAGGAGCCAGCAGTGCGCCCCGGGACTTTGCAGTCTTTGTGAGTGGGGCTGAGGCTGGAGGTGGGGGAGTTCTGATTAGGAAACACTAGGCAGTGCTGTTTTGTCATTGCTCATCTATAAAACCAGGCATACTTCTGCCTGACAGGCCACTCTAGGTTGTAAATGAGCGTAACCATATCCAGATATTAGGTATGGATTGCCGAACTCTATACATATTATTTCATTGGAACTACAAGACCTAGGAAGTACTATTGTCACCCCACCTCACCCCCCAACTGAAGAGGGACAATAGTGCTCTAAACTAAGTGATTACAAACTCAGTCACCTTACTTTAAAAAAAAAACACCATATTTTTAAAAATGTATGCGTGTTTCTGCCTGTATGTGCACTGCATGCATGCTCAGTGCCTCGGGTGTTGGATACCCTGGAACTGGAATTAAAAACAGTTGTAAACCATGGTGTGGGTGCTGGGAACCCAACCAGGGTCCTCTGTAAGAACTGTCCTTCCAGCCCTGTCAACAACTTTCTAATAACCTGGTTTGTTTGCTTAAGACAGGCTCACTCTGTGCAGCTCAGGTTGACTTAAACTTACCAATCTGGCTTAGCATTGCTGGTTTCTTCACACCTATGTTCCTAACTACACACCCTACTGTAAGGACATCGGCCAGAGCACGTGTAGCTATTAGACAGTGGCTTCTCTCCCCTTCTCCTGTGCCTCGTTCATCTTCCATACACTTCATCCACCAGGGGCTCCAAGCTGATGACGAGACTGAAGTATTCTTGGGAAAATTCATCTTTGACGTGCAGAAATCTGAAATTCAGACTTTCCACCTCCAGGTGTGTTTATTTCTGGGGGTGACAAGGCAAAGATGCCCTGGCAAGATGAGGAAGACAATCTTGACAGAGCAGTTACTGGCGTGATCCATTTGTCTCCCCAGAATGACCCTCCATCTGCCTTCCCCAAGGTGAAGATTCAGATTCTAAGCAACTGGGGCCATCCACGCTTCACATGCTTATATCGAGTCCGTGCCCATGGTGTGCGGACCGCAGAGTGGGCAGAGGATAATGCCACGGGGGTCACAGGGGGACCCCATTAAAATGCTGATGGTTGGAGTAGAATTGAGGTTTGTGCTTAAAAAAAAAAAAAAAAAAAAGTGCATCGGTGCCAGGAGCTTGTCTTTTGGGGAAAGCTCCTGCTGCCTATGGTATAGCAGTATGACAGGAGATGCCCCTCAACACATCCCCTTTGCCTGGAAAAGTCCTGAGTCATATAGTAGCAGTTGATGTTGACAGTGTCTACCATATGCAAAAGAAATGTATGAACATGCTATGAACATTCTACACTGGAAATAACACAACTTGATCCTCAACAGAGAAGGAAACTGCTCAGGCAAACAACTTGCTTCAGTTAAGAACTAGTGAAAAGTACCACCAGAATAGGCCTTCCTCAAGGAGCCTTCCCCTTCAACTGGAGAACCAGCAGGCACTGAAGGCACACTTGTACTCACTTCTTACCCCCAGTTCCTGCAGGTACAGAGTTCCTAAGAGTAGAAGGGAAGGACTAAGCGTGGGCAGGTGGCTCAGTGGTTAAGAGCACTGGCTGCTCTTGCAGAGGACCTGAGTTTGCTTCACAGCACTCAGCATGGTGGCTCCCAACCACCTGTAACTCAGTCCTAGGGAACCTGATGCCCCCTCTAGCCTCTCAGGCACTAGGTATACATGTGATACATGAAAGAAGGCAATACATCCAAACACATAAAACTCTTAACAAGACCTAAGGTTTGGGCTGTGAGCTGTCCCAGCAGGGAAAAGGCCACCAAGCCTAACACTCAGCATCTAACCCTGGGACCCACATGGTGGAAGAAGAGAACCAACTCCATAAAAGTTGTCCTCTGACCTCCATACACCATGGCATGTAACACAAAATAATTTAAATGTGATAAATACAATTAAGGGGTCATTAAGATGACTCAAGTGGGCTAAAGGGGCTTGCTGCCAAGTCTTAATGACCCGAGTTCAATCTCTGAGAACCATACAACAGACAGCTAACTCCTGTGGGTTGTCTTTTGACCTCCATGTATACAGTAAAACATACATGTGCACACATACGAAATAAATGTGGGAACAAGTTTAATCTATATAAAAAAAAACCAGAACCAAAGTCTAGCATAGTGGTGTCCAGATGCTTCCTCTTTTGGCACTCAGGAGGCAGAGGTAGGATTTCTTTGAGGTTGAAGCCAGGAGAGTCGGTACTATATGGACCCTGTCTCAAAAAACAAACAGAACTAAAGACTGGGCATGGTAGGACAAGCCTTTAATTGCAGCACTTGGGAGGCAGAGGAAGTAGATCTCAGTACTATGCCAGCCTGGTCTACATGGTAAAACCCTGTCTCCAAAAAGTAGAGAGGGGAAAAAAAAAAAAAGAACCAATGCTGGCAGTGTAGCTCAGTGATCCAGTGATGGAGCTGGCAGAGCACAAGTGTGCCTAGTGTGTAAGGGTCCGTGGTCCTACAGCTGCAGAGATGACTCAATGGGTAAGAGCACAGGCTACTCTTTCAGAGGACCAGGATACAATTCCTAGCACCCACATGGCAGCTCACACTGTCAGAATCTCTAGTTCCAAGGGATGTGACACCCTCACACAGACATGCATGCAAGCAAAACACCAATGCACAGAAAATAGACGTAAACTATTAAAAACAAGTCCACGGTCCTGGTTTCAGTCCTCAGTATACACACAAAGGGTAGTTTAGCCATAGGAACCAAAATCTTTAAGACTTTTCATTTTTCCCCCTCCCCTTCTAAGGCTGGCCTAGAATTCACTATGTAGCCCAGGTTAGTAAGGTAGTACTCCTGCCTCAGCCACTTCAGTGCTAGGACTGCAGACATGAACCACCTCGCTGGGCTGCTGTTCACACAATACATGTATGACTGTGCATACCACTGCTAGAGTGGCAATCAGAGGACAACTCTGGACTTTTTTCCTCCTGCCTTTACATGGCTTCTAGGAGGAGAATCAAGGTTGTTGGACTTGTACAGCAAATACTATACCCAGTGATCAACCTTGCAATATCCTCTTTATGCTTTCAAACCAGGGTCTTACGTAGCTCTGGCTATCCTCAAACTGTGTGGTAGAAGATGCCCCTGAATATCATTCAAAGATCAGGTAAATGGCACAGCCTGACTCCAGCATGCCTTAGGCTTAGACGCAATCCCAAGCACCAAACACAAAACAAAAGCAGTCACTAACAGGGTTGTATATATTATTATTATTGATATATGGATACATTTTTAAAAGGTTAGCATATATACAAAAATAAATTTGCATATTGAGTATAAAAAACATGAAATGGTAACAGCTGAGGGGAAAATACTTTCAACATGTCAAAAACAACAGAATAAAAGCTCTCCATGAACAGGTTTCCAAGAAACAAGGAAATGTGTATGAAATAAAACCTAGCCCACATTGAGAAGTAAATGGGAACTAGAAATGAGATCTGGGGAAGGAAGGTGACCACAGGTTAACAGATGGGATGAATCAAACCATATCTCTCTACAGAGGCAGCCTGCAATAATTTCTAACATTCTAAATAGCCCTTGCACACATATCATTTCCACACTGAAAAACCAATTCCTCAAAAATATGTGTGTAAGCACAGTAAAATGAGTCTCGGTAAGGAAGGGAATCACCAAACTCTGGTATATTCTTACAAAAGAATAACAGACATGAAAAAGGGGAGGGGGCAGTAAGAATTGGTGGATAAGGCATTCAACATGAATGCAAACCAGATACAAACAGCATATGTGTTAGCTTTTTAAAGTTTTGTCTGACTTGAAACTCTGTACCTCAAGTCCACATCAGACTCACAGCAATCCTCCTGCCTCAGACTTTGAGTGTTGGGATTACAACCATGAGCCACCAATCTTTGTTCCCGTTGTCTATATTTATATAATACTGGCATCTGAAGAAATGTTTCATTAGATTAGGAAACAAATTTTTACAGTATCCCTCTGTGTCCCGGTAGTTGGGGTTCACATTGTACCCCACCATGACTGGGCATCAGGACGAGTGAAGTTTTAATTCTGCATTTAGGAGCTTCCCTCCTCCACCCTGCAAACAAAACCTGTTTATAAAGGAGGTACTGAGTAAACTCTGGTTCTTCTACTCCAGGACCTTGAGTCCAAGGAGTCCAGGGGCAGTCTAGAAAAGTTAGGATGTGTCCTATAAAGATTTCCCAAAATGAATATGCACGTTAAATCTTTAATATAAAAAAAGCTGTTAAACTGTTCCCCAAAATGAATATGCATGTTAAATCTTTAATAATATAAAAATAGCTATTAAACTGTTGAGCTGTTAAAGATCAAGCATAGTTTAGGCATGCTTATAATCCTAGCACTTGGGAAGTTGGAGTTGAAGAGCAGGAATTCAAGTTATCCTTGGCTACACAATGTAGGGCCAGCCTGGGCTATATGAGATTGTATGTCAAAAAAGCAAACAAAAAAATCAGGACTGTAAACCAGACATGGTAGCACATGCTTGTAATTCTAGCATCTATGAGGTTGTGGCAGTATGGTAAACTGAAGGTCAACCTAGGCTACACAAATATTCCCAAGACACATAGACAGAGCTAGCAAAGGAAGTCTAACAGTCCTTACTCTCCTCTAAAGCTACCTCTTAAAAGGTAGCACCTTCCATCTTGTTCATGGTCCCAGCTCAGCTCGCCCCAGAGGAAAGGACAACCACATGCTTACTTTATACTCAAACTTTTCAAAGTATGTGACTGGAGTGAATAGACTCAATTTGCTTGAATGGGGTTATCAGATGAAAGGGTTCTTTTACTCAACAAGCCCAAGGTCAGAGCAGGTGTGGCTATCTATAGCAGTCTACAACTTTGAGAGAAAGTGGTGATTTACTAGTCTTTCTTTTCTGAATGAGAGGATGCCAGGCAGGCAGACGTGTCAAAGAGGAGCAATAGCAGAAACACACATAACAGTATCATCTATGAAGTGGAAAGAATGTGCAGGGTTGGTCCATGCCCAGAGGATGGTACAGGCGGAGAGCTGAAGACTGACTGTTGCCTACTCTTCCAAGGGAACCTATGCCTGTGGGGCCTGTGCGGGGCCCTTGGCTGGGGCTGGAGGTGCCTTTAATGGGGCCCATCCTTGGGCTTTGAAGAAGGAAACCATCTGAGTGGGCACTTCTGCAAGTACAGTTTGTGCAAGTGTCTCCCGGGGAGCCTGCCAAGAGAAGAAAGGCAAGATCAGTGAGGCCTGTAAGTTTCCCAGGGCTTACATCTTACCCCAAACTTCATCTTTCCTAGACACTGATTAAAAAGGCTTTATCTACTGGCCTCAACCCATTACCACCTGCAAACTCTTCCCCACTCACATTTGAAATCGTCGATAAGGCACAAACTGCACTATGTCCCGGGCAGCTGCTTCTCCAGAGCGTGTACGAAGAGGCCACCATCAGCATCTAGCTGTTCCATGACCTCAAAGTCAGCACCACCCACACCCACAATGATCACGGACATGGGCAGCTTCGAGGCTTCCACCACAGCCTTACACGTGGCCTCCACATCTGTGACAGCGCCGTCAGTCAAAAGCAACAGTACGAAGTATTGCTAGAGACAAGTCCATTCATATACTGAGGCAGATTATCTTTCCCAACCCCCTCCCAAGAAACCAGATGTACATTCCCACTGCCCAAGATGCCATCTACACAGTCCTTGCCAGCTTAGCACCACTGCTGTCCACAGTTCTTACCGAGGCAGTCCTCTGCTGTGTAGCCTGGGCTGCAAACCTGGCCACGTGGTTGATGATGGGTGCAAAGTTGGTGGGGCCATAGAGACGAACTTGGGGCAGTGCTTGACGGTAGGCGTCTACGATACCCTGGATGCCTACAGAGAAAAGCAGAAAATACTTCAACCTTAGACCTCATGGGATTAAGTTAGACCTAAAATCAGCTCATCTGAGCCCAGAAATTTTAGAGACTCAAAGTGTTCACTCTGTCAGTCAGGATACAACTCTATACACAATGAAACTAAGGGTGGATGAGTAGGACTTGTTATAAATTTTTTTGTTTGGTGGTTTTTTGTTTTGTTTTTGAGACACAATCTATACAACAAATGAAACTAAGGGAGTGGATGAGATAGGACTTGTTATAAATTTTTTTGTTTGGTTGGTTTTTTGTTTTTGTTTTTTGAGACAGGGTTTCTCTGTATAGCCCTGGCTGTCCTGGAACTCACTCTGTAGACCAGGCTGTCCTGGAATTCAGAAATCCGCCTGCCTCTGCTCCCAAGTGCTGGGATTAAAGGCGTGCACCACCACTGCCCGGCTGACTTGCTATAAATTAACATCTTGAATGAAAACCTAAAATAAGAGTTAGCTTCTGGGCTTGGAGTAGCTGAGCCTGGTTATATCAGTCCTTTGGATGCTGAAGAGGATGGCATACAGTAAGACTCTTTAAAAAGCAAATACAGCCAGTAAGATGATACAGCAGGTAAGGTGCTTGCTATACAAGCTCAGAGACCTGAGCTCCATCCACAGACCCGGCAAAGGAGGGAGAGAACTGACCCCAAAGACCCACCTGTCTCAGCCTCCCAAATGCTGGGAAAAAGGAGTGAAACTTCATGACACGTCTGGGTCACAAGTTTAAGACTAGCCCACAAAGTTCTAGGCCATCCCAACCAGGGTACATAGAAAGACTGTCTCAAGAAGGGAAAAACAAAAGTTTTGGCAGACAAAGGACACAGAACTTGGATTTAAATATATATGTATGTGGAAGTTATAAAAGAAAGGGAACTATGAAGGGCAGAAAAGGTCTTAAAGAGAGAGGCCCACAGGTAAGTTCATGGAACATGTGATATGAAGCAGACTGGGGTACTATTGGGCAAGGGGACCAGCAATAAGGTGGATGAGGAGAGGCTAGAGGTGAAATAAGCACAAAGTATAGTGATATACATGTATGCAAACAGAACATGCTTGTAACCTCAACAGCTGGGAGATGGAGACAGGAAGCACAGCAGTTTGAAATGAGTGTGAGCTAAAGACTTGACTCAAAAAGAAAAAAAGAAAAGTCATAATTAAATCATTATGCCAACCACAAATTAATGAAAGTAATAAGGGGCTGGGCTAAAGCTCTGTGGTAAAGTGCTCTGAATACACAAGGGCCTAAGCTCAATCAGAATTAGTTAAAAACAAGAGAATGTCCTAGATTTTAGGAAATACACTTCAAGTATTTAGGGTAAAGGCAATGTGAATGATACTGGGTACAACGCTGATGGAGGCCAATCTATTTTCTATAATATTATCAAATATTTCAGGAAAAAGGATTTACAGAAAACAAAAATCAGAGCCAGTGATGGCTCTATGGTTAAAGCAATTACCACCAAGCCTGACTACCGGCATTCTGTCCCTGGGGACCACATGGGAGAAAGACAGGACTTCCAGAAAGTCATGCATAGTGCTCAAACACATATACAATGAATATATATCATTTAACTTTTAAAGAATGTAACCCTCCACACAAATACCCTGAATTCCCATGACTACTGTAACTTTTCTCTAAGTCTGATGTTTTGTTCAGAGACACGATTATGCTATGTAGCCTCAGTTAGCCTTGAACTCTAATTTTACTTCCTCTACTAGGGTTATATAGCATCTCAATATAATTTTACATCAAAATACAAAGTGAAAAGAAAGTTTTAAAGTTGAGGCCAAATCCTCATGTGGCATCTCACTGGCTACACTCTTAGCATTTCTGTGGCATAGGCAGGAAGGATTACTTGGTGTTCAAGGCCAGCTTTGGTTAAATAGTGAGTTCTAGAACAGGCTGGCCAAGAGTGAGATCTTGTCTAAACTGAAAGGAGATGGCTCAGTGGTTAAGAGCTGAGCTGCTCTTGCAGAGGACTTGAGTTCAGTTCCCAGCACTCACAGCAGTGGCTCACAACTGCCTGTACACCAGCTCCAGGGACCTGATACCTCTGGCCTCTGCACTCATACACACACAGACAGACACACATACAAATTTAAAACAATAAAATAAAGAGCAAGGTCAGGTGACATCAGTTTCCACTGTAACTTTGCATCATGTGAAAGTGCTAGGAAGTCACAAGTCTTGGGGCTTTACAAAAGCAGCTTGGAAGCTCCCACAGAACATAGACCTGCACTGGGCTGGGGACGTGGTTCAATAAGAGTGCTTACTCACATATGTAAACTCTGGATTCAATCCTTAGCCCAATGGTCGCCCACCCAACCCTTCTCCAGTTTTTTATTTTGAGACCAAGTTGCCCCAGCAAGCCTTGAACTTTTGACTCCCTTGTCTCAGCTTGCCGAGTAGCTCTGCCACTAGACCTAGGAAATTTTAGCTTTATTTTGAAACCAAAGCACACAGAGATAAGCAACTTGCCCCAAGTCATTACAGTAATAAAATGAATTTATCTCCAATGGGCTACCTCTTCCCTCCCAGTGGTCTGTACCCACAAATGCTCACTCCTCAGGTGTGGAAGTGCCCCACACTGGAGAGGAGGGATTTACCTGCACAGTATGGATTACTGGGATTGAAGTTCAAGGCAAACTCATGTGAGACCTGAGGGCAAGATAAAAAGGAGTGAACCAAGATGGGGTACAACCTTCTCATGTTAGCACATAGGGACCAGAGCTGGAGATGCAACCCTCTCAAAGCTTTGTTGTTTTGAGACAGGATCTCATGTAGCTCTGGCTGTCCTAGAACTCAAACTCATAGATATTGGCCTGCCTCTGCCTCCTGAATGCAGGAGTTCCAGGCCAGCCTGGTCTACAGAGTGAGTTCCAGGACAGCCAGGGCTACACAGAGAAACCCTGTCTTGAAACAAAACAAAAGAAGCCGGGCGGTGGTGGCGCACGCCTTTAATCCCAGCACTTGGGAGGCAGAGGCAGGTGGATTTCTGAGTTCGAGGCCAGCCTGGTCTACAAAGTGAGTTCCAGGACAGCCAGGGCTACACAGAGAAACCCTGTCTCGAAAACACCAAAAAAAAAAAAAAAAAAAAAAAAAAAAAAAAAAAAAAGAACAAAACAAAAAAAAAAAAGAAAAGTAGCAACTGCCAATTCAACTACTGGGACATCTGTGTAGGAGCACCCCACCCTTTCCGGGTCTAGGTTAAGGGCACTCTCAGTGCCCTTGTGTAGCTCAACAGAGTGCATATTTAGCATATTTAGGGCTCTGGGTTCAAGCCCTAAAAATACAAAATCAAAACACAGCATTCTGATATACGCCAGGATTCCAACATGAGCTATTCAGCTCAGAGCGTGTGGTATATATATTTTCAAGAATGGATCCCTGTATTTCTCCTTGAAGCTGGGTGCCAATTAATAAATAAATTTACCACAGACTTTAGACTTAGGATCCTGATACTAAAAGGAGAATAGAGGGAAGGAAGAGAGCACTTACCTGCCAGTCAGGGGGTACCTGGGCTCCAAACCCAAATGCTGGAAACAGCTTGTCTCTGTGGGGGACAATGAATTATAAAAGAGGCAGCAGGAGGATTGAGTCTAGAAGTGGAAGTGGATACAGGAGGGAAGAGGCCTGAACCCGGGACTCACGAGTCATAGTCTTGAACCACGCTGCCCACACTCCACAGTGCTGTGAGATACTCGTTGACTCCTGTAGGGCTCAGATAATGCAGGGAGTCAGGTGAGGATGGGTCACCATTGGAGCCAGTGAAGTCAACACCCACCTGGGAAGAGAGCAAGAATGGAGATGAAGGCTGTTCATTCAGTCTAAGGCTTGTCACTTGCCCCAGGAAGGCATTCAAATTTACTTACAGTGAAGTTGATCTGGCAGCCTCCCATCACATAGTCCAGGAAGGAATACTCTGTCTCCACCTGCAGATGAGACCAGGTTAGGACAGGGATAACGGGCCAGCTAGCGTCACGGGCCCCAGAGCTCAGAGCCTGGGTCACATGGGTCACACCATCTTACCCAGCAAGTCTTGACACAGACAGTTCCCGAGTTCCTGTAGTTTTTCTTTCTCTGCTGCTTCTCAGGGTGGACACATTCAAACTCAGCCTGGTGGAGCAAGAATTAAAGAAACCCGCCACAGCATTAGCCGAGGACCCAGGCCACAAGTTCTCCAGACTTTCCTTTGGGCAGCAGCCTTGTAGGCCACTGAAGCCCTATAAATAGTCAGCACTTACCGGGACTGCTTGCAGTTGGGCCAAGGTAGTGTGGAAGGTACCAATGAGATCATGTGACCCGTCACTGTCATAGTCTGAGCAGCGTACCTGAGAGAGGCGTGTATATGTATAAAGGAGATGCATGACAGGCAATGAGTCTCTTCCCAGGACCCCTTCCCTTGACCCATCTACTAAGGAGGTAAACTCCTCACCTGGATGGGTGTGTTGAGGTCCCCACCGCAGAAATGCTGAAGAGAGACTGAGAAGCGCTTCCAGGTAGGGTTCAGGTTGTTCTTGACTACCTACGGGTGGAGAGTAGAGAGATCTGGTCTGTTCCACAAGGAGTTCTCATCATCTTCACACACCAACAGTCTTTTTCTCTCGTCCCCAAACTTGTTCATCATAACCCTTGCAGCTTCTCTCCTCTGCTAATCCAACCAATGCTAGGAGTCACCTCAGTTCTGTATGCCAGGTGCCACTTCCATCACCTTGCCGAAAGAACTCCAAGAATGGATCAGATTTTCCTAGAAAGTCCTGCCGATGCCAAAGAGACCCAATTATAAGACTAAGGAAGACAGCCATAGCACCAGCCCTCTGTCCCCTTAATTCTTGTATCCTCAGGGTCTCCTTCCAGACACACCTTCTTATCTAGGTTTCTAGCTTCCACCTCCATGGTCACTACACGACTGTCCTTGAGCTCCTGAGCTGAAATCTAGGAAGA
Organism: Mastomys natalensis; assembly: GCA_021653895.1. Classification (NCBI taxonomy): domain Eukaryota; kingdom Metazoa; phylum Chordata; class Mammalia; order Rodentia; family Muridae; genus Mastomys; species Mastomys natalensis. The sequence goes on from JAJTUV010001105.1 coordinate 2,610,881, forward strand.
GAAGGATGTATCACCTCATGACTTATTTATTACATGGATGTCGAAGGCTTCCCTGCCCAGGTTTACGCCTTACTGTAATGGTTCCCCGCCCTGCAGGCTTCCCAGGCTTCAACATCAAGGGTAGAGTCAGCGTCTGACTGGACACAATCTGGGGAAAGTGAGGTAGGAGAGCTGTCAGCAGCTACCTCAGGCAGGGTTGGGTCCTGTTTAACAGGGATATCCAAGCTCCAGGAATCACTTCATTAACCCCTGATTCTACTTACCTGACCTAGGGAGCATTCAGCTGCCCCTAGGAAGTCATCATCCCCCAGCTCTGGTGTCTTGTTGTCTATGTCATAGATTCCAAAGCGTAGCTTCTGGACAGTCTCAAAGTGGTATTCTATCTGCAGAGTCTTGGAGAACTCGGGGCTTGAGCAGTTGCGAACACGTTCAGTCCTGCAAAGCTGTGGTGACAGGTCACTAGGCATCAGTGACAAACCTTCCACCCCAAACATAATGCTACCTCCCTCCATGACCTTAACCTTAAGGTCCATCTCACCTCAGCCCAGGCCCCTCCCACATCCTGTAAAAGGACGCAGAGGGGGTCAGACTTGGAGCCGATGTCCTTGTCAATGAGATGGTCACAGGAAATGGACAGCTGAACCAAGGTCACACAATGGGCCATCTGTAGGGAAAAGAGCTGGGTCAAGCATCAGGGCCTCTCTGCCATTTTTCACTGACTATAGTTCCCAGCCTGGGAAAGCCGCACGCTTCACACCCCTGAACTCCAAGTAAGCTCTAGCACAGGATGCAGTTGTGACACCAAACTGTGGCTCCAGATTAATCCTTACTCTGAAAGTGGCCTTAAACTCAGCATGCCATCCCGCCCTGGGCTCTAGCCTTAACCATTGCAGGGAGTAATCAAGTCACTCTGACCACTGCTTTGCTAAGGTCACAACTAAGCTGCATTTAGTCACTGCTCCCCAACAGCAGATAACGGTCCACTCCAAAATCTGGGGGCTCCGCCCCATCCACTGATTCTTCTAATCTCTACTCTGCTGCTCAAGTGCACTCCTCACCATTTCCATGTCATGATCCAATCCAAGCCACTATTTATGTTGCCTAGAAACAGCAATGGCCTCTCCATCTAGTCTTGTAACCTGTGCTGTCCCTACTTCCATTTCACACCTCTACCCCAACAGCTGTCAGTATAGCAACCAAATTAATCTTGGCAAAATACCCACGCCAGGCATGGTGGCACGACCTGTAATCACAGCACACAGGAGGCAGAAGCAGTACTGGTATAAATGCAAGGCCACCCTAGGTAACACACAGAGTTGCAGGCTACCTATAGCTACAAAGTGAAATCCTGTCTCAAAAAACAAACAGAAAATGCACTGTGGCTCAAACCTGTAATTCTAGCCTCTGGGGAAACAAAGGGAAGGAACAAGAGTTCAAGGCCTGCCTGAGCTACAAATTGAGTATGAAGCCAGCCTGGATTACATGAGCTCCCGACTCAAAAGCAAACAAAAGGGCCTGAGATGGCTCAGCAGCTCAGAGAATGTTTTGCTCTTGCAGAGGACATGACTACAATTCCCAGCACCTATGCTGGGTGGCTTACAACAGTCTACAACTCTAGCTCCAGGAGATCTGATGCCTCTGGCTCATGCCTTTAGTCCACAGACACATATACATTAACTAAAAATAAGACAACAGGACCTCCCTGATGAACTTGTAGAAACTGCACAAGCGGCACAGTGGTCTGATGCATGGCTTGAATTCCCAGGTCTTCTAATACCATCTGCTGTCAGTTCTCTGATGCACTCAATTCTGGCCTTCGCCATTCCTCAAGCTCACCAGATTCCTAGTCCAAAGACCTGCAGCACCGGGTACTCTGTTTTTATTACCCACTGGACAGTCTCCTCTCCATAAAGGTCTTTCCTCATCACATCTGTTACATAGGCAGAGTCTTGCCTGTCACTCTGAAATTCCAACCCTGGCACCGACACATCGCAGACTCAGTTGTGACCCTCACACCAGTATCTAACTTACTAAACGTAAGCTGGCTACAGTCTCTACTAGGATGAAAACTCCATGTGTGAAAACACCCTATCCCAAGAACCCAGATATGCATGTTACATGAAATCCAAAAGGCCATCTCTAGCCCAGACTCTCAGACGGAATCATCTCCTGTCTCCAATTCAACCAGCAGCAAACCTCTCCAGTTCACCTGTTTCCTGTCAGAAACATCACCTTCTATGAGTCACCAGAGTGACTACAATGTAGTTCCTCCTACAACCCATAATGATGTGCAGGTGACATGACCTATCTAGGTCAAGTGTACACAGAGATTCCTTGCTGGACTTGCCTCATCAGCCCAGCAGTACTTCCTGGGATGCCGCCCAGCCTCAAGATTCTTATTATTAGCCCTCAGTCAACCTTCTCCTCCCAGCCTACACTGCCTCACTTTGGTCCTTAAGTTTCCTGTTAGTTGTTGGTTTTATGGTATTGGGAATTGAACCTAGAGCCTTCTGCATGCCAGGCAACCATCTGTCACTGAACTTCATCCCAGCTCTAGTGTCCCACCCAGATCAGAACCCACATTGTTTTTAGAGTCACCCTCAGCACTTGATAATAAGTAATAAGGAAAACCTCACTACTCAGACTCAAGAGTCTAGAGCCAAACTAAGCCAGATGTGTGTATTTTCACTCCCACCCGGAAAGCTTCCTGCTTCCCCAGAATGCGATTCCACCTGGGCATCAGAGGTCGTGGTCTGGAGGCAGTCAACAACTGCAAGTAAACTGTGCCGGGCAGACTCAGTGTTCTAAGGTTAGTCTACAAGAAGCATGCAGACCGTCAACCTTCCAGATGGCTGGCTCCCTTAGAGGGTCAACAGACCATAGCTTGTGCCTCATCATAAACTAATCCCATGTCTGTTATCCCCTCATGTTCTCAAGGGCAGTGTTTGCTACTCTTTTCACTATTGCTTTAACAGCAGAGAGACCCAAAACACTCAAGGAAACTCGAAGGTATATCAGCAGGTAGAACCATGTGTCCAAAGTACTTGAAAGCACTTACAATAGTCAGCAAGAGTGTAACCCAGTTTTAAATGTGTTACTTAGGTAAGTATATATGCAACAGATCTGAATACACACACACACACACACACACACAACAGAGAGAGAGAGAGAGAGAGAGAGAGAGAGAGAGAGAGAAAGAGAGAGAGAGAGATAAACTCAGGGAAACAGAAGCATGTCAATGTTGCCTTTAGGGGTGTTGTAGAAATAAGATAAAATCAAGAACTTCTTATGTTCTATACAACCCCTTTTTATATTTTGAGACTTTGCATCATCACTTTGCAGACGAGGATGACAGTTGACCTTAGATTCTGGATCCTCTGACCTCTCTCTACACTAAGTGCTAGAGTTATGGCTATGCAGCACCATGCCCGGGTTATTATAATCTATACACTTCTGCATTGTTTTCAACATTATACATTTGCAGGGTCTTGTTAGCTTCCCACTCTACACATTTAAGTACCTACTACTCAGTTCAAGAACAATCAAGCTGTAACATTTCCGGCCCTCATGGCTTCTTTGCCTCAGTACTGCCTCAGCTAGCCAATTTCCACAGTCTCGAATTTAAAATCCTAAATAACTTCCCAGTGACCCTTACATTTCATACCAAACTCTCTAGCAAGCTACTTTGTTCTCCCAAACAAAGAGGAGGGAGAATTCCTGCAGAAGAGAGGTTTGTTGTGGTTAACCCTGCATTCTCTGGTTCAAGTTGTAAGACTGTTCTTAGCCTGCCACCTTCTTCAGCTCTTTCAGTTGGGATGGGCAGAATGTGAGAACCAATATCCTACCTAGTGAGTATCTTGTCCTCTACAGCTCTAGTCTGACATGACTCCCCTTATGAATTCTTGCTCAGTAGGATTTCATTGTCTTTGGATAAATGCAGTAATTTCCTTTATCAGTTCTTTGTAACTACATAGCCATTTTTGTGTTTATTAGCTAAATGAAGAGCAGATCATGTCATCTCTCTGTTTAAAACCCTGGGATAGCTTCCCAGTACATTCAATATAAAATCCGAAGTTTAAGAGCTGAAGAGGTGGCAGGACCACAGTTCAGCTTCCAGTGCCCTTTTCTGGTATCCACAGGCACTGTGACCACACACACAAACCCATGCACAGACATGCACAAGTACACAAAACACACACACCACACAAAAGTTCTGTAGCAGGCAAGATAGGATGGCTTAGTGGGTAAAGTTACTTGCCATCACACCACAGCTTGATCCCTGGGGCCCACACAATGGAAGGAGAGACACACAATGGAAGGAAGCAAATTATCTTCTGATTGTCACATTGACTCCACATCTCCTAAATGCCCCCAACACTAAACATAATTTAAAAAATTTAAAAATCCAATCCAGGAGCTGGAGAGATGGCTCAGTAGTTAAGAGCACTGACTGCTCTTCTAGAGGTCCCGAGTTCAATTCCCAGCAATCATATGGTGGCTCACAACCATCTGTAATAGGATCTGATGCACCCTTCTGGTATGTGTCTGAAGGCTACAGTGTACTCATATAAATAAAAATAAATCTTTAAAAGAAAAAGTCAAAAAAAAATCCAATCCAATTCATAGCTCTTACAATAATATACAAAATCTAACCCCTGAGTAAGAGGTCACCCAGCCACCCAAGTGTGTTCCCACTGGGCTGTTCTTTCTGATTCACTCAAGTATCAAGTCCATTCTACAGCTCAGAGTGTTTGTACCATGTCTTCTCCCACAGATAGCAAGCTATGTTAAGAACAGGAACCCTGTCTAGTTTGTCTGTAACTCTGATACCTACTTACAATAGACACTCAGTACATACTCAGTAACTGAGTTAATGCTGAAATTACAACAGCAGAATTCTGTCTCCCCTCCTCTTCCACTTAAATGTGGGTTCCTTAGAACTGGCACTAAGTATTCCCTCTCTAAATGCCCAGTACTCAGTGTGGGAAGCTGGAGCTCATGGGTATTTTATGAACTATTGGAATGAATAACTTCAGGCCCTTTTCATTTCATCCCTATCTTGCTTCTTTAACTACTGAGCTGACAAATTTTAATCTGGAGGGTTAAGATGTAGTGAAGAGTTTGCCTAGTTACACACAGCCCTGGGTTCAACCTTCAACACTAAAAATAAACAAAACAAAAATCAAACCATAAAATTTCAATGCAAGACTCCTATAATTCCATAGTTTAAGAGATGAGAACCAATTTAAATAAACAGGCAAAAAGATTCAAAGATACCCCCAAAGAATGAGTAAGAAATAAGCTAATGAATTGATCCATGGCATAAGTGACCAGAGAAAGGCAAAATAAAACTAAATGTAAAACCACCAAGGCCAAATTTTGGCAAAGGATATAAGAATCCTAAGAACTGGTAAAGCATCAAATGGGCCACTTTGGTAAACAGCCTGGCCAAGGTGTCAGAAAGCCAAATATATACAGAGCCAAGTGTAATTCCCCTGGCAGACTTGAATCTAAAAGGCATGAAACATTATCTCCACCAAGCTTTTTACAGGATGTTCACAGCAGCTTTATTCACTGTAGCCCAAAACATTCCTTGAGTCCATCAATAGAATGGACAGTTATGCTTACAGAAAAATCAATCAGCAACAAAAAAGATTAATACCTGATGAATAACTGATAAAATCCAAATGAATATTAAGGATAAAAATATTGATTCAATTTATTAGTTTTAGAATTGGCAAAAACTAATCTCTGGTGTCCTCTCCCCTAGGGAGAGGTCGGTATTGACAGAGAAAGGCCAGAACTCTAGGGAAGGGTGGTCAGATTCCTTACCATGGTAGCACTTTGCCTCGGAGGGAGGGTCTACACTTTTTCCATTCATACTACTGTGGGTCCACTGGGTGCAAAGTAAGCATATAGGGCTCAACTCTCAGTGATAATATGAAGTTGGCTTGGCATCTAGTTCTAGTCTAAATGTCAGGGGTTCCTGTGCAACAAGGTTCCTAGTTCTCACAGAATTCCCCATTTCTTATTGGAATATTACTGTGTGGAAAAGAAACACCTTGATAATTTGCAGTTTCACTGGCCACTAAGAATCAGGTCTACAATCCCAGCCATTTGAGGAATAAAAGCCAGAGGAGCTCACAGTCAGTTTGAGCCACAAAGACCCTGACTCAAGGATACAGAAATAAAATAAACCTGTAGTTTCTTTTCTGTGATGCTAAGTATCAAACTCAGAGCCTTGTGTATGACATATAAGTGCTCTATCTCTAAGCTACATCCCTAATCCCCACCCTGACATGACTCACGGAGGAGCCCTGGCTGGCCTGAAGTACCAATTTGTCTTCATCGCAGCTGTCAACTATAGCTAGTGTTCTACTTTTTGAGCTAAGTTTCCTTTAAATTACCTGTAATCTGTGGAGTTATTAATTTTTCAAGTCTTAAAACTACTGGTACACTTCTGACCACCCTTTTATTATTCCTAAGTAGCTACACGCCACTTGTTGAGACATCTCTTCAGATGGCTTAGGCTGACCTCAAACTTCTGTCCTTCTGTCTCGGGCTTCAGAGTGCTGAGATTACAGCCTGTGCCCACCATGTACTGTACACAGCTACAGACTTCACCCAGACTCACTGTTCATACAGTGTTATTATCACCATGAGGCTTTCAACTTCCTTGAATATCACAGTAAGGTGATTCAGTAAGAAAATAAGCTTTCGCCAGGCAGTGGTGGTGCACGCCTTTAATCCCAGCCCTTGGGAGGCAGAGGCAGGCAGATTTCTGAGTTCGAGGCCAGCCTGGTCTACAGAGTGAGTTCCAGGACAACCAGGGCTACACAGAGAAACCCTGTCTCGAAAAACCAAAAAAAAAAAAAGAAAGAAAAAGAAAATAAGCTTTCTCATTTAAGAGGTTTGGCTTATACTTATTAGATCCGTGTGTACAGAAGAACTCCTGTTCAATCAATTACAGGATAAGCCAAGGACTTTCAGAAATGACTTCAAGAAATGACTTCAGAGTAACCTGGCCTAATGCTAAATCCATCATGAGAAAGATGAACTTTCTGGTGTATTCTGTTATCTCCTTTCCATTTGGGACTAGTACAGAGTTTCAGATGGCAGTATCCAGAAGGCTGAGTTCTACCCTTTTCTATCTTGTTCATGATCACACACATGGGGGTGGAAGACTCATTCCCTTCCATTTTCCTTGTTTTTTGCCTCTCCCCCCTCAGCTAACCTCAGAGCTTTCTAAGCCCCATACTATGTCAGAACACAATTACATATTCTCTCTTAAAGCAGAGACTCATAGCAAGGCATGGCAGTGCAGATCTCCAGTCCCAGCTAAGGCAGGAGAATTGAAGGTTTGAGTCAATTTTGAGTTTACATAATGAAAATGTGTTGTAAAACAAATGAAAAACCCTTTCTCACTTTTAGAGTTTGCAATATCATACATGAGTGATTGTCTAGCCCACATTCTGTGATAGCAGGCAGAGGAGAGGCAAGATATGGTTAAGTAAAATTCAGGTGAGAATACAAACATCTGGACTCCTAAATCCTCCTTAGAACTTTGGTTTTTGAAACATCTCACCATGTGGCACTGGCTGACCTGCAACTTGCTATATGGAACAGACTGGCCTAAAACTTGCAGTCACCTGCCTCTGCCTCTCAAGGGCTAGGATTAAAGGCATATGCCTTCATGCCCGGCCGAGAACTTTCTGAATTATAGTTAAACTCTCTTCTTCCCTGAAAAAAAATTTTTCCCCTATATTCACTATTAATCTGAAGGAGAACACTAAAGGATGCACTTCCCAGCACTGAGCAGGCACCTAATACTGCTCCTACTTCTTCCCAGTCACCAGATGCTACTGTACCAGATGGTGTCCTGCCTAGCAAATTTGGGCAAAATACTTGTCTCAGATTCCTTGGCTATAAGGGGGATATGATTAGCTCTCAAGACTTGTATAGATAGTATGTGCAAGGCTCTTAAGTACTTCGGACCTGTGCTGCAATTATCAGCATGTTTTAGCCATCACTGTCTTTTCAAGCCTTATTAAAGCTCTGACAGCAGCACTCAACTTCTTTGGAGGCGCCGCATTTAATCTACAATGGACAATTGTATTCTTTCCATGTTTCTCCACCACCTTGCCTATTGAGAAATTTGTAGCAAGGTCTCATGGAGTATGCAATGCCCTCCAACTTTAAAGAAAGCCAAAGTTGGTCCTTATCTTTCTACCTTCCAACTGCTTGATTGTAGGTCACAAACTCTGCCAACACATCCCTAGCTACACACCACAAATCTATATACACATCACAGACCTATATACAATAGAAACCTCAGGAAAGTTGGCATCACTGTACTGGACCAGACTTAAAGGATTATGTGAGTAGGTGACCTGGATACATTTAGGAATAAGGAAATATTAAATGCTGCCCTCCCCTAGTTTTCCCTGGAGAGGTTTCCTACATACCACTGTTGATAGGGACTCTCTTCAGTAACAGAAAAAATATGTGCCCACAATTTTTTATGTTCTTTTCCCAGCATTAGCAGGCTCTAACTGCTCTTCATAAACCCAAGGACAGATTTTTTTTTCCTCCGGGGTTCAATTGCATCTAGCTCAGTGCCAGATGGCCTAAAATTCACTTATTGGTCCTTGAAGTTCATGAATTATGTGAGTCTCTTCATACTCAAGAGCTTTATCAGAAAACCATGCAATCCCTATCTCCCTTTATCTATCCAAAGTCAGGATACAGAAGTGGCAGGGGCTACAAGTAGGTCAGTCTCTGTGTAGCAGCATCATTCCTTCAGACAACTCAGTCATGCTCACACCTGTTGTTGCCTACCTTGGCAAAATGAAGCAGCTCACAGATGCTGGAACGAATCTTGGAGGCCAATCAGGAAATCCTCCAGAGGCTCCCAATTGAAGCACAGCCACCCACTAATAGCCCTTCCCCCATAACTGGAGCAGCCCAATGCCCACCAGCAGCACCACTTTTCTTCCCTTTCTCATTTCTGCAAGGGACATGGAGAAGGCAGTTGTTCTTCTTAAGCCTGCATCTCCCTGTAACTTTAGATTCTCCAAATTTAAATCAGCAGCTCCAAGGACATTTCTTGAAAGTCACAAACTGACCCAAATAATTTTCTTTTGAGACAGTCTGTAAAGCAGGCTGGCCTATTACTCTAGATCCTCCTTGTCTCAATCTCTCAAGAGCTGTTATTAAAGGTACTGCTACAGCATGGCCAAGTCCAAGTTCTTACTGTAGTGACATTCTTTATTCATACATGACTCACGTCTAATAAAAAGGTATGCTCATAAATTAAAAATTTAAACAATGAAATTTATTTAGACCCATGTACTTCTAAGCCTAAGAGTCAGACAGAATCTGGCAATACTGCAAAGCCTAAAGTGTGCACACAAGAACATAAGTGAGAAATACAGCAGGTTCCCAACCTGTGGAAAAGGTCAGAAAAATCTGAGAGCCACTCATTAGACTCCAGCATCTCCAAAGATCTTCCCAAAGCCAAACACATTTCACCCATCGCTGACCCTTCATAACAGAAAACCTAGCCCAGAGAGAACTGGATATGGAGCTCCTCTCCACCCAGAGACTCTGAACACATCCTATATCAAACTTCATCTGCCCACTTAAGTCCTACACCTGATCAGTACCACGTTAGTGGGTAGTGCTTGTTACTCCATGTTTACTTTAGTTGGGGAACTAAAATCATCAAGCATTGAGGGAAGCTCTTCCCTAATAGACTGGGGATCCATTATATGAACACTATTAGTGAATTCAGCCCCACCTGACACCTCTCAGATGAGGAGAAAGCAGGAGACACTTGCTACCTATGAAGTATGAGAGCATTCATGAAAATTCTGTTTGTAGTTGTGTAGGTTCATAGCTCATACCTGAAATCCCAACACTGTAGACTTCCCTATCAGTAAAATGGGAGTGGTGATGCCAACTCTGGGGCTAAGGTTGCACTGAGTGATCAACAAGGCCTCTTGTTTGGTGGGATGCCTAACAACTGTTCTCCTTTAGTGCTCACAGGTAAGTAAATAAGCCTTTGGGTGTTGGTGTAGCACCCCTTCTGATCCTCGTGCTTGTGGGACACTTAGGCAGGATGGCGACAGGCTATGACAGAAAACAGTGACTGATCTCTCTTCTGAGTAGCAATGTGGGGCTTCTATTCTACTGCACTCAAGAGGGAGGGGAGGTTACCAAAGCAGCCAAGTCAAACACACTTAAGTTTAATTTCAGGGCCAAAATCATTCCAATTTCCAAAAGAAATGGAATAGCTGGGTCACAGAACCACAGACACCACTGAATAATCTGAATTCTCTTTTACAGAACAAAGCCCAAGGACACATTAGCTATGGGTCACAAGAACTAATGGAATCAAAAGGAATTTCTCTGTCCCATTCTGTCACTAGTTCCCATTTTATAGTTCAGTTCAGTCTTAGAGCTAGGTAGCCACTTAAGATAGTCCCCTACTGTACTATGTGGCCCTCTCTCCATGGCCTACATATACTAACTAGCCTTATAAACATCCATCATAATCTTATCACTGAAACAGCAACAGAGGACTTGCAGGACTCCAAACTTACAGGATTTCATCAAAGGGATAATTTTTAAACAATACAAGTAGTTCATGTATGGTAAACTTTATCTCAGAAAGTGGCTTGCAGTAGCTACCTTCAAGGGTGGTCCACTTCTATACTGCCCTGTTACAACATACGTATCTGGTGCCTGTTATACATGGTGGCTGTGAGGAAAATACCAGACCATCTTCCTGAATATCATCAGGGAAAGAACATTGTCAAAAACTATTGGCTCTCCAGTGTGCATGCTGCTTCATCAGCACAGTAGACCAGAGCCTTTGTTCATAATGCATGGTTTCCCTACTCACTGGTTTAATAACTTACTTGGTTGGGATCTGTGGAGGATCTTAAGTATTAGCCTCCAAAAGTTCTGTCTGGAAAGCTAATAAAACTTCAATAGGGAAACTGTAGTATAGCCACAAACTTGTTTCCACATGAGTTAACTGTCTGACCATCAACTGGCCAGGAAAGCCTTTACTCAGATCCTGTGGCCTTTTTATTTGTCTTCCCATCATTAAGTCCTGTTGTGCTCTGCACATAAGACTGCCCAGAAATTTGTTAGCATGGCACATAGCTATAGCTAAGCTATAGTTACATGAAAACATAAGGGCATGAAGACCAACAATTAAGTTCCACCATCGAAGAAGGAAAGTGGTCTATCTGCTGTAGTAAATAGCAACCTGAGCAAGTTCACAGCCAAGGGGCATTGCTGGCTTCATACATGGCCAAAGGGAATTACAAATGTAGTGAGTCCATTTGCAATGTACCATGTGGAGCAGGGAACAGAGGCCTAACTCAGAGTGCAACAAGGCATGAGAAACTCAGCAGCAGCACAGGCTGAGATGTTTGACTATTTAAGTGGCTCGGCTCCTTCAGCCTTTCTTTTTCCCTCTCGAGACAAGGTCTCACTGTGTAGCTGGCTGGCCTGGAAGTCATCATGTAAACCAGGTTGAACCAGAGTGCTGGAATTACAATGTACCACAACCAATGTGTAGCAACACAATGTGGTTACTGTTAGCTATGAATCATATAACTATCCTTTGCAATCAAAACCTCTTAAGTAAATGATCTCTACTGTCAGGAGGCTACAGTTCACTGAGACTAATCACCCTGGTTTCCAGCAGATTTATTTACATGTGAGGAAGCAAAAGGAGAAAACTGGTGGTGGAAGCAGACTGAAACATCAAGGAGCTGGCATAAACTCCTTGTTTATGCCAGATGAGTCAGGCTACTGCCAACATCTGTATTTGTTTTTCCTCCTTCCACAATAAAATAAGAGATTGTCCAATTATTGAGAAGGACTTAAAAATAATTGTTCCCTAGGCCAGATTCTAGATGTCTGACATGATGATGCCGATATTAATACTCTATGCCATTCTCTGCAACTCTTTGCTGAGTTTCATGTCTTCTAACATTTCCTTAGAGAAAGGCACCTGAAGCTAAACAGAAATCAAAGACCATGGTTAATGAGCATTCTCCCCTAATATGCAGCCTCAGTGCTTTTGAAGTGTTGCCTTGTGCCTGGGGCTGAAATGTTTACATCAGGGTCATTTCTCCTGGACTCTTCAGTAACAGAATGGTATGTAGAAAGCATGATATGCTGCATTGGTTGCTTATTGTTACATATGTTGATCAAGAAAAGGAGCCATACTTAAGGATGCTTGCGACTCTCAAACATCAAAACATCACAATTAAGTCCAGAAGAGCATACTAAAAATTAGCATTTAATAGGAGATAAGCTTGCTTATGTTGTTGGATACAGGGCTTTTCTGCAGAGCTGTCTGTCCCCACTGCAAATGTGCTACCACAATACTCTTCAAACCCTATCAGATTTTAGACTAAAACATACCATTTTTTACTTGAAAAGGCAAAGCTTTAAGTTTAGATCCTACCATATCCCCTTAAAGGGATGGTGATTATATATATCGGATATACTTTCTTGCATAAAATGCGAGAGTAGAAAACGACAAATTGCAGAAGTGATCTCTCCTGAGTCCACCCCATCTGTGTGTGCGGGGCTGCTGATGCCATTCCATCATTTTGCAAATGCTTACCCAACACTGGCCAGTTTTAAAAAGACTCAGACAAGGTAGCCTGTGTCTGTTGTCCAGTTACTCCACAAGCCAAGGTGGGAAGAATGCTTGAATCAAGTTCTAAATAGCCTGGCCAATACAATCAATAAAATCACTCAGCTGCTATGTAGAATGATGTATTAATTAGTCTAAGCTCTTCTAAAGCTGGATGTGCAGCTAGTTCAATGGCAGACTGCCTGCTCGGACTTTCTACCACAATAGGATATTCAAATACAAGCTGAACTCTTACATGATAAAGATAAAAATTACAAGCATTCCCCAAGACTGGTTCTAAGAAACAGTCCACGAGTTCTAGCAATTCTAACCCGTGCTTTAAAACCAGCAGTCTATGACAACTCCATTTGCTAATTTCATTAAGTTGAACAAATGTGAAAGGGACAAAACCCAGAACACCAAAGTCACAAAGCAGCAATTGTTTTATCTACCTTTTCCTCCCCACCTCAAACCCATCACATAGGAATACAAAAGCAAAGCTTTCGGTGAGTGAAATTAAGAACCTACTCCAAAGCATTTCTTTTCCCTTTTCCACTGCAACCAGTATTTGAAAATACTGGTCCACAGACCCTTGGAGACTCCTGGTGAGGAGGAGTATCTGGTCCTCAAGTTCTTTCCAAGTCCACATAACGAAGCCATTAGCTAACAAAGCACACACAATAAAATGAAATTCTGAAAACAAAGATACCACAGATTTGACCTAGAACCAAGTTTCCTCTTCTTTCCACACTTCAGCATTAGAAGTCAAGAATAAGCAACAATTGTTTCCTCTAAGATCACCAAATCCACATTTCCAAAGGCACAAAATATTTTCTTGAGTTAAAAACAAAAACCCAAAATATAGTATTATAGCTCAAAGAAGTACTGTGCAGTTAAAGCATTAAAGCATCAGCCTTTATTTTGTGACAAGTTTATTGAACAGTATCCAAGATGACTTCTTTATAAACAAAAATTGCTAAATGATGCCAAAGTAGGATGTGCTGGCAATGCTGTGGTCACACTGTCAACAGCCCTTTGGCTGTGCTTGATTTCAAAAGTTTGGACTACAGAACTGCCAATAAAACAGCTGAAGTAAAAGAACTTACACATGGCAATTGTGAGTGGGGAAAGAACTCAGTGATCACTGCCAGAAACGTCCCCAAACCACGAACTAGGAGTCATTGTACATGTTCTTCACTCATTTTTCCAGCGCTTTCAAACTGAGTGCATTTTATTTTTACACACTTCATCAATCACAGAATTCAGCAAAGTGGAGTTTGAGTTAGCTTTTGTATCCTTATTTTTGTGAAAGGTGAGCGAGCATTTCCACCTAAAACCATGTGTGCTTGCTTACTTCCATATATGTACTTACTCCTCCATTTTCATCAAGCAGATCAAGACTGACCTTAGCTACACTGAATATTACTATCTGTAAGTTTGACATTTCCTAATTCAGCTTTAATTGTCAATGCTTTGACAACGTAAAATAACAAGTCAGGAACTACATTTCACTTAACACCATTGCATTAAAACAAAACCTAAAACAGCCACTAATAATTGTACATCCAGACTAGTATAAACACAGAAAAACCTCCAAATTATGCTTATGAGCTAAATCTGGCACTGGAGTTTTAAAAATTTACAAATTTGCTTATTTATACAATACATTTGTAGGTTTCACTACTCCTATAAAACCAAAAAAATAAATAAATAAATAAACACTAGTAAAAACTTAGGAGAAACAAATTAAACCTAATGAAATATTCTTTTCCATAAATGTCAAAGTCACCAAAAACAGTCAATAAAATTTACACATGAAAATTGAGAATACCTTGACAGTGTTTACAAACACTTTGATCAAAGCTTTACAAAACCTTCACACCATACAAATGAAAAAATTACGTAAATTCAAATCTAGTTCTGGAGAAAATTTGTCTGACGAGAGGTATGAATAGTTTCATAGAACACATTTTCATGGTTATAAAAACTGAAACTTCAATGCCCGAACAAGATAAAACAATATACTTAGCAATTAGGTCTGTCTCAAACACACAAGCTCAAGTTCCAGAGGGCAGGGCACTTAGTTACATTTCACAACAAGCTCTGTTGTGATTAAAGGGAATTCAGAACACAATTCTCTCATTTCTACAACAACACTATTTTCTTAATTCATTTAATGAACAGTGAGAACCAGGTTTTTCTTTTATATCATTTATCTAAGATGTAGAAATAACAAAATAGTTGCAATTGAGTGTATGAAATATTTAATAAGTATGTACGAAGATACAACCAAAATAAATTGTGAGAAAGGATAAAAGATTTTCACCTTTCAACAATCATTTTTTCTGTAATAGTTAATTTCCAATGGGGAAAATAATCTGCAGTTGAAATAAGATGCCCAAAATAGTTCTGAAGTGTTCACACTCTGTTTTTGGAACGAGAAATGATTACTTAACAAAGAACATCACATATAAACATATTGCTTTTTGAGGCAATAGCTATCTGTCAAGCAAATTGTGTTTGTGTCATCAAGTGATTCACAATGCAGCCACTTTTCAAAGTCTGCATAACCCTTTCCCTGAATAAAACTCCCATACTCTCCTCCTATAAAGGACTATAGTAGTGAATAGGCTTTCCAAACTGCACACAAGAGACTGTTGCCACTCTTAACTCTAAAATTATACGACGAAACTTTACTCATTGTACCACTCCCTTAGACCACAAAAAGGCACTCCATACATACATACATACGTGTGTGCATATGTATATATACATGCATACATGTATGTATGTATATGCATGTGTGCATGTATATATACACACACATATATACATATGTACATATATATGTATATATAATGTATGTGAGAAATGCTTCTTTTAAAAAGTGAATGCAGACCTCTCAATGTTGTTCAAACCAAAGCTACATTATGTGAAAGATACTATTTATTTCCCGTTATTATTCATTATCTCCAATTCTGTATGTTATGTGAAATGTGAAAGAGCTTTCAAGCATTTTAAATTTAGAAAAAGAGCCGAGAGTCAGTGAATAAGATGTGATAAACCAAATGCTTTTAAGGGAAAGGACATTTAGCCAACCAAAGATTTCCCCCATCTTAGTGTCCTGATTGCCAAACGGAAAGAATATGAAATTGCACGGAGTGACCTCAATTCTCTCTTCTGATGGCTGAACTTCGACTCTGCATAAAGAATTTTTGTGAACAGGCTCATGATCAAACAACTATACCAAAAAGCCTCCAAAGTAACAGAATTAAACACACATCAACCTATGATCCAACTTAGGGATCTTTTATTCTACAATACTACTACTAACAAAACTACCACTTCCAATTTCAGTTTTATATTCCAAGAGAGAATACTCTTCCTATGGATTCCTTTGTTCCAAAATTCACATAAATTGGGAGAAAACCAATTTGCTAAATTAGTCCATCACAGTAAAGGATTTCAAATCAAACACCTAAACACTGATTACCAAGAGGTTTCTGATTTTCACTGCATCCAAACAATATGAACAAATTTTAAACTTACTAAACTAAATAAAACTTGGCGGTCAAACCAAATAAGGTCAGTAGAGAACTCTAGTTTATTTTTATGGTAAAAGTCATTTCACACAATCATAAGTGTGACATTAGAAACCAAAGTTCAGGGTTATTTAGCACAAACCACAAGTGTGGCGTTTTTATATTAGAAATTAATTAAAAACTAACAAAATAGTTGTACTTATTACAAGTGAGTCAATTAGGCAAATAAAGCGGCAACACCCGAGCAGGACTGTCTATAGAGCAAGAACCCTCAAGAAGCAATAAAGGTACATACAATGAATCCAGATACAGAGACTTTATTCAATTTTAAAAGAAAATGAAGGTTCCAGACAAAGCTTTGACCCTATAACAAAGCAAATATGTCCAACTTTATATCAAATTGCAAAAGTAGCCAACTTCTAAGTGTTAGCACTGGCACGAGCACCCTCCACAAGCTCTACCCATGTTTCTATTTTCTTCATCCATGTGGTATAAAAGAAAACCAATCTAGATTCCTTGATAAGCTTTATATGATCGAGTATTACAAATGGTCTCTACTGTATGCCAAAATTATTTGTGTTCTCTCCAGATAGCTTTACTGTAACAAATTGCAATGTTTATTCTGTGAATTGTAAACAGCCAACCAATACTCTATATTATAGAAACCAATCTATCTGCAATTGAACAACCCACAGGTTCTAACCTGGAACTACTAGGAAAACAATCTGGATGCATTAATCACAGCAAAATAAAGATATATCCAGTAAGGAACTGATGTGAACAGCTACCCTAAAACGAGTTTTACCTTTCTTGAACCTATAGGCCTATCATTTAAGTCAATGACAGCAGCTGTGGCTTCATCCCGAGACTCAAAGGCCACCATGGCTTCACCTGTAGGCATACCTTTTTCATTGTATTTTAAACATACCGAACCTGGAATTACTTGATAACCATAAAAGAAATCTAGTATTTCATCAATAGATACAGTAAAAGGCATGTTCTGCACCTTAATTATTGTAGGTCCTGGTTTTCCAGAGCTAGCTCCAAAACCAGGGGGACCCCCAATATGGATCGGGCCAGGCCCAGGCCCAGGCCCAAAGGCTGGAGGCCCACCCAAATGCCCAGGAACACTTCCAAGACCAGGGGGTCCACTTCCAAAACCAGGAGGAGCATTTAAACTACCTGGGCCATTTCCAAAGTTCTGAGGGATTCCCCCAAATCCTGATGGACCACTTATATTATTTGGTGCACCTCCAAAACCTGGAACTTCGAGTCCTAGGCCAGGCAAACCACTATTTCCAACCGAAGGCAGAACTGGCCTAACATCACCAAAGCCACCCCCTAATCCTGGAGGGGGGAGTGGTGGCCCAAAGGCATTGGGCCCACCAAAACTACCAGGGAAGTTAAACGGTGGCCCATTATTGGCCTCCTTTGATCCTACAGTCAAGAAGACATGCTCTTCTCCTCCTGCACTGGGGATGCCAGCACCGGGTATTGCTGGACCAGGCATTGCGGGACCAGGCATTGCAGGACCAGGCATTGCGGGACCAGGAATTGCGGGACCAGGCATTGCGGGACCAGGCATTGAGGGACCAGGCATTGAGGGACCAGGCATGGCAGGACCAGGTATTCCAGCCCCGGGTATTCCAGCCCCGGGTAATCCAGCACTGGGTATTCCAGGACCAGGTATCCCGGGACCGGGAATTCCGGCACCAGGCATTCCAGAGCCGGGCATCCCAGCACCAGGCACTCCAGCAGCAGGCATACCTGCACTAGGCATTCCAGCACCTGGTATTCCAGCACTGGGTATCCCAGCAGTGGGAATTCCAGCAGTGGGTATCCCTGCACTAGGTATCACTGGTACTGCAGGATTACCTGAAACAGGTATCTTTAAGCCCTTTTTTCCTTGGACTGGGGGATTTTTCTCAATCTCTCTCATATCTTCTAGGGTAACTATATGAACAAAAGCTTCTCTCCCATTCAGCTTTTTACGGTGTAAGTGTTCAGATTTATGTGCATCATCTTCAGTTTTAAACTGAACCAATGCTTGCCCTAGACCTTGCCCATTGTTATCGACAAGAACATGTACAGCATTCTCATCCACTGGGATTCCTTCTAAGAACTGAAGAACATCCATCTTGGTAATGCTGAATGGAATGTTTGTTATATGGGCACAGACTTTGGCAGAACTGACTTCCCCCTCCGGATTTAACACCATCTCCCTCTGGTCATAGCTGAAGTTCTGAAGTCGTTTTCGAATCATATCTATCTTTTCTAGCATACCTTTCTTAGTTATTGGATGAACTTGAATAAAGCGATTGCCCATGTATTGTTTATGACGACAGAGAGCAGCCTTATAGTCAGCATCATTCCTGAATTCTACAAAGCCTTCACCAGTTGCTTTCCCATTGGGTCCATAAGCTATATAAATACTATCTTCCACAATATCCAACTTCTTAAAAAAATCAATGACATGTTTGTTTTCTGCTTCAAATGGTAGCCCTTTTAAGTAAACACAAAAACCAGCCTCATGTGGTGATCTTGATCTTGACCTTTTCTGCCCACTGGGTGATTTTGACCTTGGAAGTGTCTGTGGAGGAGGGTGGGCTTGTCCAGAAGGCCCCATACTTTGCTTAAAAGTGATATGACCTCCAGCAGCTACCCACTGTCTCTCTGTGGCAGGACTGACTTCCACATAGCGTTGTATCATCAGCATTCTGTTCCGTTTCAAAGCTTCAAATGTATCTTGAGGGGAGAGAAACTTAACCAATCCATTCCCATTATTTCGACCTACATGATCTTTTAACAAATGTACTGCATCAACTCGGAGACCATGGAAAAACTCTCTGACATCATTTTCCATTGCAGAAAAGGGCATTCCATGCACACTCACGTACAGATCATCAGGGTTGATGGGAAGAGACTTCACGTTGCTTTGAGAGTTCATCTGTATAGGGTTAACAGGATTTAATGGACCCAGAAACACAGGGTTCAGATTATTGTTCAGACCCATAGGCGCTCCAGAGCCATTCATTCCAGCAGGAAGAGGTGCCACAGGTGGTGGATTCAAGGGTGGCATGCCTGACATGGGAGGCAATGTAGTCAGAGGTGGCACAGAAGGGACTGGGGGAATGGGAGGAACAGGTGGCACGGGAGGCAATGTTGGTACCGGAGGAGGAACTGGTATTGGGGGAATGGATGGCAGCGGTGGCAAAGAGGGCATCGCTGGGATTGGAGGAATTGGTGGTGGTGGGACTGTGTTCATTGGAGAAGCTGTACTCGGAACGGTTGAGCTGAACGTTGGACTCCCAAAAGAAGTCCCCATACTTGGAGGAGCAGTTCCTACGCTGGCTGTGGAAAATGTCTGTATGTTTTTGTTGCTCTCATGAACAGAAGTGGTAGCAGTTACTACACTTGGCGAAGGATTATTAAAGTTGGGTACTGTTGCTGGCAAGTTTACCCTGCTGCTCATCCCTGAGCTAGGTGGTGGTCCTGATCTACTAGCATTTGCTGGTGGTATATCTAAGTTGGCAGTTTCAAAACGCCTACGACTCAGTTCAATCATATTCTGCATTTCTGTTTTACTACTCAATAATAGTGTTACTTTTGACCCTTTAATTGTACCACCTGTGCGCATCATACCAAGCCTTGCATCTTCATCAGTGGCAAAAACGATGAAAGCCTCACCCAGTTCACCCCTACAATATGCACGCCCCCATCGGGGATGGTCAATCCAGAGAAGAAGTGGCGAATGTCCATGGTCCCCGCCACAATTGGGAGACCTTGCAAACGGATGACCACAGCCATGCTGCGCTGAAACCACACACACCTGCAGATGAGAAAAGGCAACGGCCATGTCAGACTCCTTATTATTTTACCAAGTTTTTAGTTGCAAGAATGACCAGCTACCACATTATCCCACAAACATTCCCTCAAGCTATCACAATGTCTTTAATTTAGATAATTCAAAGACCTGAACAATTTCAACTTCTAAAGGCTTTCATTTTGGCAACAGTTAAAGAGAAGTTCAGTCTCATACTCAAAAGATCCAGGAAAAACTGAGAACAGTAAGGTCACAATAAATACTTAGATCACTAAGCCTTCAGTAAGATTTAAAATGTGCAAAAATCTATAGGAATCATGGGAATCATGCAAATGATGCATCAAAATTAATATTTAAAACTGATTTAGCATCTTCCATATAAACTTTATAATTTCATAGTTATCAGAGTGATACTTTTTAAGGCTCAATCTCAAAAGCCGGAAGAAAGAAAACTGGAATGTTCCTTGATTACAAATTCCTAACAAAGTAGGTTCATATCTCAAATGGAAGATCAGGGTATGACTAGCATTCAAACACTGATCCCCAATTCAATCCTTAGCACAAGAAATCTCAAATGACGACAGACTCCATATTTCAAGTACAACTTTCAATACGCTTTATAGTTTTATTTAAAGAAAGAACTGTCTGAGGATGCACAGATGATTCACTGAGTAAGAACTTGCTGTAGGTACGATCATAAGAATCCCAACGTGTATGGCTACATATGTCAGAAACCCTAGCTGGAAGCCCCAGCTGGAAGTCTAGTTCCAAGTATAATGAAAGGTACTCAAGAAGTAATAAGGCACAGAATGATACAAGACCTGGCATCCTCTTCCAGCCTTTGCCTATACACAGGCTTACATATGTGACCATGCACACACGCATGTGGGCGTACACACACACTCTCTCTTTCTCTCTCTTCTCTTCTCTTTCTGGATTTACTATAAGCAAAGTTAACACATACTAAGATTCCAAAGAAACACTAAATAGAATAGCAAAAATCCTAAGTTAATCTATATTTATTGTCCTAAAGTAGAACCTATTACACCACTATTTGCCATGGCTATTAGACCAAAACTCTGGTCCAGTGACTCTACTAAATCTTGCTTTAAAAAAAGACAACTAGGGCCAGGCGTGGTAGAATAGCCTTTAATTCCAGGCCAATTTCTCTTGAGTTTGAAGAGAAATTGTACCTCACTCCAGGCCAGTGAGGGCTTCATAAGTGAGACTTAGTCTCAAAGAAACAAATGAACAAAATAGGAGTTAGGAACATAGATCAGTTGGTAGAATGTTTGCCTAGCACTCATAAAGCTCACGAATCCATCCCTAATACCACAGATGCTCAGTTTGGCAGTGATATAAATTATCCCAGTATTTGAGTTGAGGCAAGAGGATCTTGAATTCAAGACCAAGACCACAAATTATACAGATTAATGTATAATAGACTATTAGAGCTCTCCAACCCAACGTAACTCCTGCTGAATTGCTGGCTGCTCACTATCTCTTTATATAGCAAAATCTGTCTCAAAAAATAAAGGAGGGAGAGGAAGAGGGCCTCAGTGAGATGGCTTAGCTTGTTAATAAATGCTTAAGAGTTCCATCCCTAGGACCCATACACTGAAGAGAATCCCCCCCCCCCTCTCTCTCTCTCTCACACACACACACACACACACACACACACACACAGACACAGACACACACACCATACAAATAAATAACTATAAAATTACACTGATAATAATAGGGTTCAGCTGGAAAAATGGCTGAGCAGTTAAGAGTGCATTGGTTTGAGGCTGAGCACCCTCATAGTAGCTCACAATCACTTCTAACTCATTTCCAGAAGATCTAATGCCCTTTCTTCCTGTCCTCCACAGGCACCAAGGCACATATAGTTATACATACATACATAGCAAAATACTTATATGTAAAATACTTATATGTACTTTGGAGGCAGAAGCAGACAGATCTGGCTGTGGTGACATTTACCTTTAATCCTAGCACCCAGGAGGCAGAGGAAAACATTTATCTGTGAGTCTGAGGACTTCCTGCAGGCCAGCTAGAGCTATATAGTGAGATACTGTCTCAAAACACAGAAAGTAGTAACAACATGGGCTGGAAATGTAGCTTAGTTGGTGCTTGCATGGTATCCATGAGGCTCTGAGTTCAATCCCAACACCTCATAAACTGGGCATGGAAGCATATGCTTATAATCCTATCATTATTAGTTATAGGTTGATCAGTTCAAAGTCATTCTTGGCTACATAACCAATTTAAGACCAGCCTGAGATACTGAGACTATTTCAAGAATAATAAGAGGGCCTGGAGTGATGGTTCAGTGGTTAAGATCACTTGTTTATGAGTGGACCCAGGTTAAGTTTCCAACATCCATGTAGAGGCTCACAACAACCTATTATTACTCTACTGCCAGGGGCTCCAATACCTTCCTCTGGCCTTGCCAGGTACATACACATACATAGACAACCACTCATACACATGAAATGAAAATAAAATAGCTCAGCAATTAAGAGCTCAAACTGCTCTTCTAGGGAATCTGAGTTCAGTTATAAGCACCATGTCAGAGGCTTAAAGCTGCTTTTTAACTCCAGCTCCAGGGGATCTAACTCCTCTGGCTTGCACAAGTACCTGCACTCACGTACATACACTCACACAAAGACACGCAAACACTCATAATTACATCTTTAAAAAAATAATTTTAACATTTTAAGAGAAATCTTAAAGAAGTCTCTCCCAGGTTTGAATGTGATTTCAAGATTTCCATTTGTTTGTTTGTTTGCTGTTCCTGTTGCCATTGTAGTACCTGGAAGCATTACCATTTCCATTTTAATTGCTTCTACAACTTTTGCAAAAGAATGGAAATCAAAATTTGGGGATTGGAAAAAATGACAATTTGAAACTAATATGATCGCCGGGCGGTGGTGGCGCACGCCTTTAATCCCAGCACTTGGGAGGCAGAGGCAGGCGGATTTCTGAGTTCGAGGCCAGCCTGGTCTACAGAGTGAGTTCCAGGACAGCCCGGGCTACACAGAGAAACCCTGTCTCGAAAAAAAAAAAAAAGAAACTAATATGATCAATCAAGTTTTAAATATAAACCTATTAAGCTGGTTCTGAGTGCTCAGGGAAATTTTAATTACTTGAGATCTGGTTTAATAATTTCTCAAATAAGGACATTAGAAGGAACAAGGCTTCCTGCTATGAGCTCTAAGACACAAATAAATGGAAGAAATTCTTCAATGTCAAATACTGTAGGAACTCCAATTTAATATAATAAAATCTAATATCAACAATATTATAATTACTATATACAAAATAGAAATATATTGCTTAGTTTTGATAGTTGTTTTGGTTTTCTTTTTTGTTTCTCAACACATATTCCCCTTATCTTTTGTTTATTTTGAAATATGTTCTTATTATGTAACACTGGAACTCCAAGCCTATCCTCCAACTCACAGAAATCCGCCTGCCTCTGCCTCTTCCTCTTGAGTGCTGGGATTAAAAGGTGTGTACCACCACTCTTGGCAGCCTAAAACAACAAAACTCATCTCACTGTTTAGTACACCTGAAAAAATTTAATAAACCAAACACAGCCAAATTATGTATTTAAAATTTTTCCTTCCTACCTCCCTAATGCTTGGATGTGCTACCCCAGGTCCAATTTATGTTATACTGCAGTTGAACCAGAGCTTTGTGTTTGTTAAACAAACACTACCAACTGATTCCATATTCCTACAATCATATACAAAGGTAAGCAACCTTCAAATGTAACCAAGAATGATAGACTAATACTAGAAATGGAGGCGGGGTGGGTGAATAAAGCTTTTTTACATATGGTCTGTAAGAGTCAACAGGAGGGCTGGTGAGAAGGCTAAAGTAAGCTGAATTTGATCCCTGTAGTTCACCTGGAGAAAGAAACTGGCTTATAGCAACCTTCCCTATGACAAGTGTGTCACTGCAAGTGCTAGTTCGTATAAATATACACACACACATATACACATACATACAACTATTTCAAAAACACACAACAAAGATCATCACCAATAGACATTCTCTATCTTCTATTTAGCATTGCAATATGGAAGTATACCAGCACATTTACAAATAACTGAGTCAAATTCACATTCCTTACTGAATCAGAAACATGTTTATCATGTAAGTAACCAAATCATGATGGCACTATGATCAACTTCAAAAAAATTACCCACTTTCTATGTGGGTAATATAGGTAAGCCAGGTATTCAAAACCTAAGAAAAATTGCTTTAGTTTGTAGCTTAAGAATAAAATGAGAACTTAAAATGGTCCCAAGAACACAAGCCTAAATTACATTCATGTAAGTTTCTACACCATACTGCTAAGAGACTTACTGAAAAGTCGATACAATGTACCCAATGAATGAAAACATCCCAAATATTAATAACCTAAGATTGCCAGTTAGGAAAGGGCTGGATGATTAAAATCAAGCAGAGTACAGGATCTACTCCTAAACCTGTCTTAAGAAGAAACAGTTGTTAGGTTCTGAAAAATATAAAGAAATATCTGTTATTCTGCTACTAAATACTTGGTTGAAAGCAAATCTTAACCTATCTTGAGTCTAGCTTGCCCCTCCAACAAAAGGTTAAATTTAATTGCTAAGGTCTAAATTTTGTGCTGTACAAACTATTACCTAACATCTACACCTGTATTTCTACGACTGTAAGTAACCATGCCAGGAAGCATTGGAATCTATCACCCATCATAATGCTATGGGGGATGGCGCAAGAGCTCACTACCTAGTAATAAGAAACGTACACATAAATAAAACACGCTCAGGAAACAACTATTCATCCCACTCTCATCCCTCTACACACATGCGTGCACACACAAACACACACACACACACACACACACACACACCTATTTTCATACTGCTTAAGGTATCGAATTTTATTTTGTATAAAAATTAACCTATTCAAAATCTCTTACCTTGTAAAACAAGAGATGTATTTTCTTAAGAAGTAGAGGCCAAGTCAATCCTGTGGGCAACCAATTAAAACCAACTTTTAGACTGCAATAAAGAATAAATGAAGGCAAAAATCAATGCAGGAAACAACATGCACAGGCCACACTGAACTGTACATTACGAAGAAGAGTCTGAAACCAGCAGAGTATTTCATAAGAATGTATAATTTTGTTTTTAAGGAAAGAGACACCAAAATCTCAAACATATTAATTTGATGTTGCTTTCAAGTCTGAAAACCATTCTATCAAGAAAACGCCATCAGATAGTTTTATCAAGAACATGCCATAAAATAGCCAAAAAATAAATTTAAAAACAGTATGAAAGCTCAGCTTCAGATGATAATTGCTTTGTCACTTAACATTTATACAATCCTGAAAATTCCATAAGTCTTACAACAACTTCTCACCAAACTTCTGAAGAAGCAGCACAATAACAATTCATGGACAACTGTCATCAACGTGGGACACTCACAGACATCACTGCTATGCCTCTTTCAAATAGAGTACCTCTGCATCATAATATTATAGATCACAAAACAACTGAATACAAGTTCAAACTCTAAGCACTAATTCCACTGGTATTCAACACATCAAGGGAGATTTCTTTGAATGTAATTCCCCAAAAATCTTGTTTAAAAAAGTATCTAAAGCACAACTGTAACCCCAGGAGTCCAGAGGCAGGAGCTGAAATACTACTGTTAAGTCTAGACCAGACCCGGCTACATACTAAGTTCTAAGTCCAATCTAGGCCAACAACAAATCTGTCTCAAAAACAAAGTATTTTACGGGCAAATGTCTTGATATATAATGATACTTTCCAAAGCACAAACAGGTAACAGGGTACTTATCTTTCAGGGTAATTTTTTCCAAACTAGTAATGTTATTAACAATTTACAAGTAATATATACACCAAACAATTAACCATATTTTTCTTTTAATTTTAATCTCTATGTGTATAGGTTTTTGCCTGTACTTATATCTGTGCACCATGTCCATGCCTGGAGCCCAGAGGCCAAAAGAGAGCTTCAGATTCACTGTGACTGCTATTACAGACAGATGTAGGCCACCATGTGGGTACTGAGAAAAAAAACTCAAATCCTCTCAAAGAGCAACCAATGTTCTTAACTGCTGAGCCCTCTTTTTAGCCCAATAATTATACTTAAAAAGTCATTTTAAAATATACAGTCATTTCTTAACCTTTACTGGTGGGTGGTGTAATAGAGCAGTCCCAGACCAAACATAAACCTAACATATTTTAGATAAGATATACTACTACTGAGCTCTACCCTCAGATCAATATTTTATTTTTAATTTATTGTATGCACATGTTTTACGTATGTATATAGTGTGCAAATGTGTGCATGTCACCAAATGCGTATGGAGGTCAGAATACAACTCTCAAGTTGGTTCTCACCCTCTACCATGTGGGTAGTAGGGTTAGAACTCAGACCATTATGGCTGGCACCAAGTAGAATCATTTTATCAGCCCTATTCTACTTTTTAAATCAGGCTGGTGATCCTCCTGGCTCAAATACACAAATTTGTTTGTTTTAGTTTTGGAGACAAGTCTCAGACAACCCAAACTAGCCTCAAACTCAGTAAGCAGCTGAGGCTGGCCTTTATGATCCTCCTGTCTCCATCCCTCAAGTGCTAGGGTACAGATATGTGCCACCACAATCCACTGAAAGGTATGATTTGTTCTGGGGGAAGGTCTCACTCACATTGTAGCTCATGCTGGCATTATAGGCATGTGACAGCATTTTTAAAAATAGTTATTTAAAAAAACCTGTGTGCCTGTGTAAGTCTTGGGTCTCAGTACTTGCCATCTTCCACCTTAAAAAAGGGCTTCTTTTTTTTTGGCTGCAATACACCAGGTTGGCTGGCCCGTGAACTTCCCAGGATTCTGTCTCTATCACCAAGCTCCCCAGAGGAGCACTGGGCTTGCAGGTGTGCACTTACTTCTTTTTTTTACATAGATTCTGGGGATCCTCATGTCCCATTAAACCACTGTCTCAGGCAGTCATTTCTAAATTCAGAGAATGAGATAAAGCCTGTCATTCTCTGGTACTAAGATTAGCAACAGAACTACTTATCTGAATGATGCTCACTTTGTTAATACTCTTTAAAATCAAGGAAGCCGCAGTAATAATTTTTATCACAAAGTAAAACAAATTTTTAAAAATCCTGTTATTCTAAACTTGTCTAAGCAAAATTCTAACAACATATTATACAAAAGTGAGTTTTGCAACAAAAACCCAAGCTTTTAAAAGGCCAGAGCACTGCATTAATCCTTACCATGTTGTATACAAATCTATCCTAATACAAATTTTTGTCAACTATCATTGTGTACAGTGTATGATGTGTATGCATGCACATGTGCCAAACAGCACTGTGTAGAGGTAAGACAGCAACTCTGTGGAGTTGAGTCTTTCTTTCTTCCTTTATGTGTGATCCAGGGACCAAACTCAAGTCACCCAGACTTGTGTGGCAAAAGCCTTTACCTTCTGGACAACCTACCTAGCTGTTTTCTTAAACTCTCCATTTAATTACATTTATTTCGTTGGTATATTTGTGTGTCACAGAAGCCACAGCATGTGTGTGGAAGTCAGAGGACAACTTGGAGGCTCAGTCCTCTCCTTCCACCATGTGAGTCCTAGAGACTGAATCAAGATTGTCAAGCTTTATGGCAAGTACCTTCACTCACTTGGAGCATCTCACAACCTAACCAAACTCTTGGTTCTTTGAGCCAGGAGTGGTGGCACTCACCTTTAATCCCAGTACTCAGGCAGAGACAAGTGGATCTGAGTTTGAGGCCAGCCTTGTCTGTAATGAGTTCCAGGACAACTAGAGAAACTCTGTTTTGAAACAAACAAAAACAAAACCTGTATCTAGCTGTTTCTATAACTAGTCACAAACAAAGGGAAATATAAAACAGAAAGTTTGCTTCAAATAATGTAATTATAATTGCAATAGTAAAAAATAATTATTGCAATACTTATCCCTAACTATATAAAAGGTCAGCACTAGGAGCTAAGAACCACAGTAATTTTCTAGTTAATTTTTGTGCTAAACATCTGGCACCTATTGGAGATTCTAATGTGAAAGGTCTGACATAGCAGGGTGTAGTACTGTAGTCCTGTAACCTCGTTGCTTCAGGAGGCAAGAGGGAGGAGGATCCTGAGTTTGAAGTCAGAATGAACTACATAGTGAATTCAGGTCCAGCCAGGATGTAATGCAATGAGAGCAGAGAAACCAAGTAGGAACAAAACAAAAGGTATAGGCCTGGGCATGTCTCCCACATATTAGAGAACTGAGTTTCCTAACTCTTTTTTTCCCTTTCAGACTTAAGAAGATACCCCACCGTCCATCCTGAAAAAGGCTAGCCAGTTACACCCAAGGTTCCAAAAAATTAACAGTAAGGAAAATTCTTATTATATTAAGAAATGTTGAAAGCCCAGCTGATCTCGGCAAACATGTAGTTTAATTTTTGTGTTCAACTTACAGTACAGAATCAATCTACATACAAGAAACACCATCAGAAGCATCCCCTACCAAGGAAAAGTATACACATCAAGGCTAAATACCAGCACCTTTTTTAACCACAGTTTCACAAATAAGACAGATGGAAACTGAGAACTGCAGCATTTTTGTTTCAAATTTCACTTTGTAAAGACCAGTAATTTTTATTAGCTCAAAAAATTATGCATTATTATACATGTATGATGTTCTGCCTACTTGCTATATATCTGTGCATCACATGCACACAGTATTGGCAGAGGACAGAAAGAAGGTATCACCTGGAACTGGCGATATGAATGGCTATGGACTGCCATTTAAGTTATGGGATTGAACCTTAGTTGTTTGGAAGAGTACTCAAGTGTTCTTAACTGCTGAACCATCTCTCCAACCCCAAGATCACAAATTAACAGAAGTAGCACTGTTTTCCCAGAGCCTGTTTATTCCTGTGTGTTCAAATGTGAGCTAGAGCCTAAGTGAACACAGAATCTCAAATTGAAAAATCTATCCCGCTCACCTAAAGTTCTGGTAAACTTTGGAAGGCCATGACTAAAACAATTTAAAAAAAAAAGGAGATAGGGGAAGCCTACACACCTTTAATCCCAGGAGGCAGAGGCAGTCAGATCTCTGAATTCAAAGCCAGCCTGATCTACAGAGTACCAGGACATCAAGAGCTACCCAAAGAAACCCTATCTCAAAAATCAACAGCAAGGTGCACACCTTTGATCCCAGCACTTGGGAGGCAGAGGCAGGAGGATTTCTTGAGTTGAAGGCCAGCCTGGTCTACAGAGTGAGTTCCAGGACAGCCAGGACTACACAGAGAAACCCTGTCTTGAAAAATCCAAAAATAAATAAATAAATAAATAAATAATAATAAATCGAAAACAAAAAAGTATTGACCCAAATGTGGCTATATGTCTTTAAGTCCAAAGCACGGAGGCAGGGGCAGGTAGATCTCTGGAGTTTGAGGCCAGTCTTATTCCATGATAGCCAGGGGCAGGCAATGAGACCCTGTCTCGGGGGGGAAAAAAAAAAAGTAATAATAGTAATAAATAAAAATAAAAAAGTTTCTATAGCTAAACATGCTGCACATGTAATGCCTAGCACTTAAGAGGCAGAGTTGGCCTGGATTACAACAGTCTGTCTTATAAACATACTTTATCTACATATAAAATATAGGGACAGACAAGGAGAAAATTGGCCACTGATCCATAGATATCATTCAGAAGACCTAAAACAACAAGCTTGCTCGTTTAGTGTCCATTTTCCACTTCATTTCCTAATAGATGTTGCTTCAGCACAACAGAAACCAGATACAAACATAAGTATTTGCATTTTGACAAGAGAAACTTATTTTACTAGCCATTCCAATTATTTGAAACTTCAAAGTAAAATGTCCATCAACAAACCTTTAAGTTACAAAGAAAAGGAACAAACTAAAACTCCAGCATTTCCAGTCTTTATCTGGCAATAAACACTGAGAAAGTAAATTTTCATTTTGTAAAGTCACCAACCTTTACTTGCTAGGAATCAGAGTAAAGCAGAACAACGCACTTAAGATCCAAATGAAACAAAAATCCCAACCAGCCCTTAAATGTTCACTCAGAGACCAACAACAAAGGTCTATCACAGCGGGCACAATGTTATCAGCAGGGTAAGCCCATCACTAAAGAAACCATGGAATCACAGCTTCACCCCTTGAATTTGCCCCATCACCAGATAAAACACACTTCGGATCCTGGGACCATCCTTATAAATACATTTTCCTGACACTGACAAAATGTGTAATGCTAAATGTTCATGTTAACTTCTCATTTAGTACCAGGCAGCAAATCAAGACATTTGTAAATAAGATGTTCCTCCTGCCAAAAAAAAAAAAAATATTTAATATTGTTATTACTGATACCAACAAAAATACCCTTTTTATTCATTTATACTTCAAAATAAAAATATTACTTCTAGCCTAACTAACCACATCTACTTTCACTATGGCTTTTAGTCTTAAAAGCTGGCTTTAAACTTAAAACTCTGCACACCATAGATACATAGGTGGTTGGCAGTAAAGCTGCTACAACTACAAGTGAAATTTTGTTTAGTCTGCCTAAAACTTTTAGTGAGCATTCATTTTTATGAGTATTTATTAAGAATATGTACAATAGGCAGAGGCAGGCGGATTTCTGAGTTCGAGGCCAGCCTGGTCTACAGAGTGAGTTCCAGGACAGCCCGGGCTATACAGAGAAACCCTGTCTCAAAAAACCAAAAATAAATAAATAAATAAATAATAAAAAAAGAATATGTACAATAGAGGGCTGAAGAATCTGCTCAATGGTTAAGACATTGGCTGTTCTTCCAGAGGATCCATGTTTGACTCTCAGCACCCACACGGCAGCTCACAATCTTTAACTCCAGTTGCAGGGGATCTGACAACCTCTTCTGGCCTCTGAAGACACCAGGCATAAATACAAGCAAATATCCATACACTTAAAAATACTGTAGGCTAGGTTTTAGATTTTAAAGTGGACTCTGCATTTTAGGGGGAGATTTAGAAATTAGGATACTTGGGCTATACAGAGAAACACTGTCTCAAAAACCAAAAAAAAAAAAAAAAAAAAAAAAAAAAGAAAGAAGAAATTAGTATACAATGTGCAACTAATTACTAACGACATTTTCAGGGAAAAAAAATCACTTATTCAAACTAAATATCAAAAGCCAACTGTTACCAGTAACTCCATCAGCTTAAGAGTTCAATGTTAGCCTAAGCTATGATCCTATGACTAATGAGGAACAAACAAAACCAAACCTCCAAGATCACACAGCGGAGCGGCTCTCTGCAAACTCAAGTGGGACTATCACGACTGGCACTGGTTTCTAGCATCTAGCCCACACTATAAAACACAAGTATAATGAAGTTTTACACACCTAAAAACTACCAAGAAGTCCCAAACGTTCATGCAGTCAATCTAAACATTCAACATGTCCCAAAGGAGTAAAAGAAGCCTAAAGTATATTGCTAGTAGCCTCAACAGTAACCACCACAGTGGTTTGATGTTCACAGATCTGAACATAAAATTATGCATTACAATCCACAGTGACTAACATTTAATCAAGCATAAGGTGATATAAAAATGTAACACATTTTGATAAACTTCCCACTACACACTAAGCACAGCCTTGTGAACTCACCTAAACACAAACATTTCCTTCAAAAATGTATTTGAAGTTATTTTTACAGTTCTTCCAGTCACTTTCTACTAATCCAGTCTCCACCTCATCAAAAGCAACAAGTTTCAAGTACACCAGTTTTATATATCTATTTTTTTTAAATAAAGATTTTTGTAGGATTTTTTTTTTCCAGCTGCAAACGCTCTTTAACACTTTAACAGTATACAGTGGTTAACAAGGTCCCGGACAATTTTTGTTTCTAAGACTTAAGTTCGCCAAAAATTACACCTCCAACTATCCAAAAAGCTCTGAGAGAAATAGTCCACTCATACAGTCTCTCCCTTCAGTTGCCATCCTAGTTTTTTTCCGACCAGGTTATATAATAGATTCGCATCAACTTAAATCTTAAAGGACACAACAAAATGGATCCTGCCAACTGCACACAGTCATCTCTGAACCTAGGAACCAAGAAGGCTTTAGGACCCAGAATCCTTCTGCAACACAGTCTGTAATTCCCTACTTTATCTACCAGAATGAATGAATCTTTAGAACTTGAATTAACCCTAGGTGGACCACATGGAACTCCTTAGAACTTTCACTCGATCACTAACGCGGGCCTCAACCTGCTCCATTAGTCCATGCCCCAATACTGAACTGTAGATTCTTAGATGCCTTCCCTTCTATTTTACGCGGCTGCAAAGTAGCGCCGCCAACTTTCAGACAGTAAGCTATCTAAGGCACCCATCCTCCTTCCTCCCTGTAACTTCCTAAGGTGCAATAAGGTGCTGCAGATAGGAGTCCCTTTCCCCATTTGGGAACCAAGGACCAGCCATCCTATCTACAATTCTCCAAGATTTCACCCCTCTACCTACAGGGCGGCTCCAATTACCTGCACTCCTTAGGAAACCCCTCCTCAGCGCTGGTCCTAGGAAGCACTTCGCTGCAACTCCCTGCACCTTCAGGCCCTAAGGCGACCATTCCCGGCCTCCCAGGAGACCTTCCTCCCACTAGGTGTGTCCCTAGTGTCGTCCCCTTTTGCAGGTCATAGGCCACTGGGACCTCTTCTCTTCCGGGCAGAGGTGAGAGTTAAAACCTCGTTCCCGCTTAAAGCCAACGAAACCTTCCCCACTCTGCGTGCAGGCGTTTTCATCGCAACCCCCCAACCCGGTAGTTCGCAGGCCGCGAGGCCAACCAGTGCTGGCCGCTTCCCCTCTCAGGACCACCAGGGCGTCCCCGCTAAGGCCTCGCTCCCACTTCGGCACGCAGACTGCACCTCTCTCATCCTCGGAGGCCGCGGAGCGTGAGCGGAGCCCCAGCACCCCCGCAGCCCCGCCGCGACCCTTTGTGTAGGGCTCTCGCGGCCGCGGGCTCCGAGGCCTGGGAAGGCCCCGCCCCGAGGCACCAAGGAGGCGGCTCGAGCCCCGCACAGCCCCGCCCGTT
The DNA here is from genome assembly GCA_021653895.1 of Mastomys natalensis. Taxonomy (NCBI): domain Eukaryota; kingdom Metazoa; phylum Chordata; class Mammalia; order Rodentia; family Muridae; genus Mastomys; species Mastomys natalensis. The sequence goes on from JAJTUV010001105.1 coordinate 2,644,042, forward strand.
CCGGGGCTGCGGGAGTCTTACCGGGGAGAACTTGCGCGGCACCAGAACCCAGACCCGAGTTACCCCCCGCGCGAGTGCCTCAGCCCTGAGGCCGACAGCCCCAGCCCGAATGGCTTTCCCGGAGCCCTCTGCAGCCAACACCTCCGCTGCCGCTTCACAAAATGGCCGCCAGGCCGCTCCGCGTTCCCAGAGTGGGCGGGGCGCCGCTGCGACGTCACCTGGTGGGAGACGCAGGCGCGCTGAGGGTTTGAGGCGGGGGAAAAAACTCGGAAGTTGCAGGTATTTGTGGTAAACCCGGCTTTTTAATAGCTGTTTGCAAAGTCAGGCCTGAAGCTATTGTCCAAGGTTCGTTGCAGAGTTTTTTTGTACAGGTTCCTTTGGCTCTCGGAGGCCCCATGAAAGGAGGGAAACAGTGCCTACACTGCAGAACTGTCTTGATTAAACGCACCACCAAGCAAAAGTTTGATTTTTATTTTTTTAATGTATGTGAATACACTATCGCTGTCTTTTTTTTTTTTTTTTTTTTTTTTTTTGGTTTTTCGAGACAGGGTTTCTCTGTGTAGTCCTGGCTGTCCTGGAGCTCACTCTGTAGACCAGGCTTGTCCTCGAACTCAGAAATCCGCATGCCTCTGCCTCCCAAGTGCTGGGATTAAAGGCGTGCGCCACTACCGCCCGGCTTATCGCTGTCTTAGACACACCAGAATAGGGCATCAGATCCCATTACAGATGATTGTGAGCCACCATGTGGTTGCTGGGAATTGAACTCACAACCTCTGGAAGAGCAGTCAGTGCTCTTAACCACTGAGCCATTTCTCAAGCCAGCTTGATCCTTTTTTATATTTGTTTGAGTTTTTTAGTTTTTTGTTTTTTTTTTTTTTTTTTGGTTTTTCGAGACAGGGTTTCTCTGTGTAGCTCTGGAACTCAGCCACTGTGCGCCACCACTGCCCGGATCATTTTTTGACTATTGAAAATATTCTGCGCCGGGCGGTGGTGGCGCATGCCTTTAATCCCAGCACTTGGGAGGCAGAGGCAGGCGGATTTCTGAGTTCGAGGCCAGCCTGGTCTACAGAGTGAGTTCCAGGACAGCCAGGGCTACACAGAGAAACCCTGTCTCGAAAAAACCAGAAAAAAAAAAAATAATTCTGCCTTGGGGCTGGAGAGATGGCTTAAAGGTTAATTCATACTGCTCTTCCTGAGGTCTTGAATTCTACGAGCTACAAACCTCCTGTAACTCCAGCTCAGATCTGATGCCTTTCTCTGGCTTCTGCAGGCACCTACACTCATATGCACAAACTCTCACACAGAGAGAGTAATAAAAATAAAATGAGGGCTGGAGAGATGGCTCAATGGTTAAGAGCACTGATTGCTCTTCTGGAGGTCCTGAGTTCAATTCCCAGCAACCACATGGTGGTTTACTACCATCTGTAATGGGATCTGATGCTCTCTTCTGGTGTGTCTGAAGAGGGTGACAGTGTACTCATATACATAAAATAATAAATAAATAATTATTTAAAAACATAAAATGAAAATAAATATAAAAAGAAGTAAAATATCTTTCTCTCTCTCCTGATGGCCCATATACTAATCCAGTATTTGATTATACAGGAAGTCCTAGGCTCTACCAAACCCAGCCCCTTGATTTTCTGTGTGTGTGTGTGTGTATGTGTGTGTGTGTAAAAGAGAGGGGGGAGAGAGAGGGGGAGGGAGATGGAGAGGGAGAAGGAGGAAGAGAGAGAGAGACAGAAAAGGGAGGGAGAGAGAGAGAGAGAGATCTGCTTGCCCTATCTCCTGGTAAAGGCATATACCTCCCTGCCTGGGCCTGGGCCTTAAGATCAGGATCAAAAGCCTGTGTCTTCCATTCCACATTAAAAGTCCAAGTGAGCCGGGCGGTGGTGGTGCACGCCTTTAATCCCAGCACTTGGGAGGCAGAGGCAGGGGATTCTGAGTTCAGGCCAGCCTGGTCTACAAAGTGAGTTCCAGGACAGCCCAGGCTACACAGAGAAACCATAAAAATAAAATAAAATAAAAATAAAATAAAAGTCCAAGTGAAGTCAATAACCCAGTAATAATAACACCTAATATGATATGACTATTCTTCAAAGGCAAACAAACAATAAGCTTAGCTGGGTGGGATATTGCCACAAAGTTACCATCTCTTAATCTCTTTATCTCCTTAACACAGGATTCAGCTCCATTTTATTTCCTGGTGCCCCTTTATTATCAAACTATACATTTATATTTTTTCCTTTCTTAGCTTGCTACACTTGCTCAAAATCCTCTTCATGAGACTCACCCGGAGAACAAAGCCTCTGTGGGCTTTTGAGATCCTTTGTCAATGGAATTAGTATAAATTACCTTAGCTCGGCAGACTCTTCAGAAAAGGGCACAAAGCACCACATTCTTCACCAAGATGCACAAGAACAGTTCTAGGCCATGAATCCTTCTCCACTGAAACTCTTGGTCAGGTCTACACAATTCAATCACACTTAGCACCAATGCTTCTATTCTACTAGGATGGCACATAAGCCCCATTTAAAGCATTCCACAGGCGGCGGTGGTGGCGCACGCCTTAATCCAGCACTTGGGAGCAGAGGCAGTGGATTTCTGGTTCGAGGCCAGCCTGGTCTACAGAGTGAGTTCCAGGACAGCAGGGCTACACGAGAAACCCTGTCTCGAAAAACCAAAAAAAAAAAAAAAGCATTCCACTGCTTCCAAATCAAAGTCCAACATCCACATTCCTCCCACAAAAGCATGGTCAGGCCTATCACAGCAAACCCAACTCCTGGTTCCAACTTCTGCTTAGTTAGGTTTTACTGCTGTGACAGAAACATGGCTGAGGCAATCTATAAGGACATTTAATTGTGGCTGGATTACATTCACAAAAGTTCAATCCATTGCATCATGAAGGAAGCATGGCAGCATCTAGCAGACTGGTGCTGGAAGGAGCTGAGTGTTCTACATCTTGTTGATAGAACCAGGAGAGACTGACTAGTCCATATGGCAGAGCTTCAAAGCCACCTCCACAGTGACACACTTCTTCAACAAGGCTATCTCCAATAGTGCCACTACTGGGCCAAGCACATTCAAATCACACAGGGCCAGTGGTAGAGCAGCCTGCATAGCAGCCGGGACTGTGAAGAGCCTTCTCTTGTTCCAGCCCACACAAGATTGTAGCTTTCTGAATCACTTGGTATAGGGGCTGATAACACACCCAACTGAGGAATGTGCTGTTTCCAGAATCCAGATAGATCTACTAAACATTGTACTTCTTTCTTGGGGTGGCAAGGCGGTCAACAAGTTTTCTTCACTTAGAAGCAATATCTCTGCATGCTCCACATACTGGATTCTAAGAATTTCAATGAGTAGATGGTCTTGAATTTGTTGGTTTATTCCCAGCTCTGAATGTATGTGTGTTACAAATAGTACAAAGTGGTTGTACTTACGTTATAAGATCCAATCGGCATAATGTCATCAATATAGCACACCAATGTGACATTTTTTTGTGGAAGAGTCAGACAATCAAGATCCCTTTTAAGTAAGATATGACACAGGGCAGGAGAGTTAATATATCCTTGAGGCAAAACTGTAAAGGTATACGGATGGCCTTGTCAACTGAAAGCAAATTGCTTCTGATGGTCCTTATGGGCAGGTACTGAGAAGAAGGCATTTGCCAGATCAGTAGCTGCATACCAGGTACCAGGAGATGTGTTAATTTGCTTAAGTAAGGAAACTACATCTGGTGCAGCAGCTACAATCAGAGTTCCTGCCTGATTTAGTTTTTGAAAATCAACTGTCATCCTCAATGATCCATCTATCTTCTGCACTGACCAGATAGGAGAGAGGGTTAAGGAAAGATGAGGGAACCACCACCCCTGCATCTTTCAAGTCCTTGATGGTGGCACTAATTTCTGCAATTCCTCCAGGAACATGATACTGTTTTTGATTCACTATTTTCTTGGGCGAAGGCAACTCTAAAGACTTCCATTTAGCCTTTCCAACCACAATAGCCCTAATCCACAGGTCAGGGAACCAATGTGAGAATTCTGCCAACTTTTTAAGTATATCTACCACTTTATACATTCTGGACCTGGGGAAATGACCACAGAATGTGTTCTGGGACCTATTGGACCTACTGTAAGTCAGAAATCAGCCAAAACCCATTAATCAACTGGCCTCCATAAGCCCCTACTTTAACTGGAGGGCTACAATGTTTCTTGGGATCTTCTGGGATCTGTGTCAGTTCAGAACCAATAACCAATAGACCCTAGAAAGCCTGATTATTTCCTTTCCCCTAGTGTAGTCATCCTTGTAAAAGCCCATAGGTCCCCCTGGGGAAGAACTGGAGAAAGGCTAACAGTGAAATGGTTAGGTGTCTTATTAAGGTCATTCCTCAGCGGAACCTGGCCACCGCTTCATTCAAGGGGTTCATTCAAGGGATTCTGGGACTGCAACCTGACTCAAGTCTGGAAATTGATTCACTGGCTGAGACTGCGCTTTGCCATGACTCCATGTAGCCTTCCTTTCGTTCGTTTGAGAATTTTTCTGCTTAAACAGATCTAACAGAAAAGAGGTGTGGCCCAGATTAAAGGTATGCCTCAAGATCTGGATTAAAGTGTATGCGTCTTCCAGCATTAAGATCGGGACCAAAACTTGTGTCTTCTGGCCTTAAGATCTAGGTCACGCCGGGCAGTGGTGGCACGCCTTTAATCCCAGCACTTGGGAGGCAGAGACAGGCGGATATCTGAGTTTGAGGCCAGCCTGGTATACAGAGTGAGTTCCAGTACAACCAGGGCCCAGGGCTATACAGAGAAACCCTGTCTCAAAAAAACCAAAAAAAAAAAAAAAAAAAACCAAAAAAAAAGATCTAGGTCACATGTGTACCTTCCATTTCTGGACTCCATGCCAGATATAGTCAAGTTGACATTGCTAATAATAATAATAACAACAACAAACCTACAGACCTATACATTTCATATACATGTATATATGTGTGTGTTTGATATAAACACACTTAGGGAGGCAGAGGCCTGGTCTACATAGCAAGTTACAGGGAAGCCAGGGTTATATATAGTGACAGCCTGTCTCAAAAAACAAAGAAACATGAAACCTACCCTTTATATATACATACATGTATATTTATATGTGTGCATATATAGCTATAGATACTAAAGTAATAAGGATTCAGCCAGCACCTCAGGGGTCCTTAGGTGTGTATTGTCTTTACAACTTTACAACTAAGCTACTCCACTGACCTCTTGTGTATGTAGCTGTGTATGCAACTGGGTGTGCATCTGTGTTTATGTGTTTGGAGACCAGAAGGCAATGTCAGGTATCTTCATTCATCTTTTTCCACCTTATTTTTTAAGACAAGATCTCTCAGTGAAGTTCACTGAAGGAGCGTGCCAGTTTGGCTTTCTTGGCTGGTCAGCAGGCTAATAGCAGGGATCCTATCATTTCCTCCTCCCTAGCACTGTGGAGGAAGGCTCATGCCACACTGGCTTTTTTTACTTCAGTTCTGAGAATTAAATTCATGTCATCGAAGTTATGGGACAAAGCCCAAGAAGAAAACTGTCACAACTTTGAGACCATCGCATTCGACAGAGTGAGGCGCTCCTTTTAAAAAACAAAAGAGTTGGGAGAATGGTCCTGTTGATAAAGGGCTTGTCCTGCAAGCATGAAAACATGAGGCGAATCCTATACAAATAATCTCTGAAGCAACTACACTCAAAAGGAAGTAAACCAGGACCAGACATGGTGGTACACACCTTTAATCAAAGAAATGCATGCATGCATACATACATAAAATGTGAACCAAGGCCAGTGAGATGGTTCAGCAGGTAAAAAATACTAGCTATAAAGCTTATTACCTGAGTTCAATCCCAAAAACTCATGTAAAAACTGGACTGATTCTAGTAAACTGTCCTCTAACCTCCACGGGTGAACCACATGTATATGTGAATCATATGTACACACCACACACACACTGAATTTATATACAACTTTTAAAATGTATTGTTTTGTTTTGATTTGAAATAAGGACACACCGGGCGGTGGTGGCACACGCCTTTAATCCCAGCTTTTGGGAGGCAGAGGCAGGCGGATTTCTGAGTTCGAGGCCAGCCTGGTCTACAGAGTGAGTTCCAGGACAGCCAGGACTACACAGAGAAACCCTGTCTCGAAAAACCAAAAAAAAAAATAAGGACTCACTGTGTAACCCTGGCTGTCCTAGAACTCACTTTGTAGACCAGGCTGGATTTGAACCCACTGAGATTTGCCTGCTTTTGCCTCCCCAGAGTGGGAATTAAATGCACCATCATACCAAGCTGTCTTGTTGCCATGTTTGGGACAGCATATTATTATATTATTATATAGTTCTGACTTGCTTGAAACTTGCAATGTAGATCCCGTTGGCACTGAACTCAGATTGCTAGTCTCTGCCTCCGAGATAAGAGGCATACACCTTCATGTCCCATTTGAAATCATTCAAAATAAAAAGACTTTTTTTTTTTTTTCTGTTTGCAGGATTGGGCACTGAACTCAGAGTCCAAAAGTGTTCTACAATTGGGGTGGATCCCTAACCTTATAAAAGCTTAATTCGTTTGTATTTTTAGGGGCTGCAGAGACAGTTCCATGGTAAGAGGACTTGTTCTTTCTAGCACCATCATGGTGGCTCTCAACCACCCCACTCCAATTCCAGGGGATCTAATCCCCTCTTCTGACCTCTGAGGGCACATGGTACACACAAGGTGCACTTATATAGAACAGACAGGCAAGACACTCACACACATAAAATGATTTTATAAAAAATGATTTTGTAAAAAATGGCTTAATATCTAACAGCATGCTGCCCTTCCAGAAAACATAAGTTTGATTTCTAGTACCCACCCACACTGAACAACTCACAGGGGACTGGGACTGACATCTCCAGAGGATCCAATGCCTCTGGGCCCTGGGAGCACCTGCATTCACACGCATAGACACATGTACTTACTGTAAGAAAAAGCACGGAAAAGGGCAATTGAAAAATGAAATCAAAAAGATCTGCCAATAGCTCTTTAAATTTTAAATATGAATAGTAAATTAAAAGTCGCAGGTTCTTTTTGCTCCTTTCTATGTAGCTCACCAAGCACTGGCTCGCCACGCTGTGTTCACACATGGCCTGAACAGCTTCTTGAGGCCACCCATCATCACGCTTCTCCCTACTATTTCCTCAAAACACTCTTGTTTTTCCATAGCACTGTCCCACGTGTGACAGTCTCTGTTTCTGAGTTTCTATCTGTCCTCTAGTAAAAGCTAACTGACTAAGGCCAGGATGCCCTTCCTGTTCCTATGAACCAGTACATCCCAATACTCAGAATAAAATGTGTGTCCTGGAAATCCTTTAAATTGTTGGATGAAAGCAAGTGGACTGAGGCATCTGATAAAGGCAGTGGGAAGAAGTTCTCAAATGCAATTCTCCCTCAGACGCTCAAAAACTCACGGAATAGGAAGGGAAATGGGGATTTATTTCTCCAATCTTCAAATTAACAACATTGAATGAATTAAGCAAATTATTAGAATATCGAGCGGGGTCACAGATATTTCTACTTACATTAAGTCAAAAGAGAGAAAGGAAGATGAGACCACAAAGACTTTAACACAACTTGCTGTTCTTCAGCTCAAGTCAATATAAAGAGATGTGTTTTGAAGCCACAAATAAAGGCTAAAATAAACTTTGTTTATGCCAGTCCCTAATGGCGCAAGTCCAGCTGAGCAGGAAGGAGTGAAGATTCGAATATTCACAGAGAAGCAGTCTTTGAACCTACAGCCTTCTTCCAGTTCCGCCATCTCCCCACGGGTAATACTCCCCGTGGCAGTAGCATAGCAGTGCCTACAGACCCTCAGATAAGAATGGCCAATACTACAGTTCGAGGCCAGCCTGGTCTACACAGTGAGTTCCAGGACAGCCAGGACTACATAGAGAAACCCTGTCTCGAAAAACCAATAAAAAAAAAAAAGAATGGCCATACTAGACAAGAGAAGAGCTCCTGAGGAAGAATAGGTAATATGTGCCTACAAAGGAGCCGAGGCGAGGGAAGATGCTTCCTTCAATTTCTCACTTGAAAACTTTGTGTGGTGAAGTCACTGAAGAGCTTCCGATCTGGTCTGAGCATGGACCACCTGCAGGTAGTGAGGTTCCTGGCTGTGCATGGATCCGTGAGGCCGAGCAGGCAGGTCAGCAGCACACAGTCACAGCCCACTCCTCTAATGCTGGGTCCACTTGATGCTCTTGAGGTCAATACCATCCTGCACCATCTCCCAGAGAGGGCTGCCGAAGACAAGAGGCACCGAGCGGGTGAGGTTTAGACCTCTGCCCAATACAAGAGACAAACAAGGCTTTTCTGGCTTCTGTAAGTCCTGCTCAGTCCCAGGCTCTTCCTAAACTCCAGAATCAGGAAGACTATCTATTGCTTTAACCTTAGACCTCAGGCCTGAGCGCCCACCCCTCTTATACAAGAAACCACTGAGAAGACTGTGGGTAATGACCTGCGGCCTGACTTACTTTGGGGGTAGTGGGAGTGATGACTATGAGAAGTTCTTTTTTGCTTCTGCCACTGAAGATGAGACACAGAGCCTCTCTGACACACACACAAGACAGTGTCTTCTGCTGAGCTGAGCCTGACACCCAACTACTGAGCTTTGGGCTTCCATGTCCCCCAGTTAGTTTTCCTCAATGTTACTGAATGTCACCCCTTGTTTCTGTTTCTCAGAAAAGCGCTCACGCGCAGTCTTCCTGCTGTGAAGGCATTACCTTAGGCACGCACATGACCCCAGACCTGAGCTTTCTGCCTTCTAGGAAGGTGCCCTACCGCTGCCCGGAACCTCAGCCTTCCATCGGCTTGTGCAGGGCTGGGGATCAAACCCAGGGCCTTTACTGATAATATATAAGCAACCTCTATGTTATATGCAAAAACCTAGTGTTTAAAACATATTCTGAAGAACAAGTAGCTAAGGAGGTCTACTTCCTTGCTTTGTGGAATCTTTACATCCTACAATCCCTTACACTTGGGTTTCTGGCAGTATGAACACAGAGTCTAAGGACAAGAAAAGTGTCAGTGGTACTGTGTCTTCCACAGAGTCTGCATGCAGCGCACACACCTCATCTCCCGAAGACGCTTCACGTGGTGGATGCACTTCTCTACGGTGTAGTCCACTTCTTCCTCTGTAGTGAAGCGGCCGATGCCAAACCTGAGAGAACACAGAAATTCTCTACACCTGGCAGCAGGTTTGCTTTTTGTTTTTTTGACCAATACTCACTGAGACCTACTAAATAAAAGATAAAGAAAGGGCTAGGGATATAGTTCAACAGTTAGAATTCTTGCTTAGCATGCATGAAGTCCTGGGATCAATCCCTGACTGGACTGGTGGTGCATCTCCAGCCCTTGAGAGGTAGACTCAGAGTGAGCGAAGTCACTCTCTGACTACAGAGTTAATTGGAAGCCAACTGGGCTGCATGAAAAGCGACTGGAGCAAAGGAGGAAACACAGAGATGGCAGACCTACTTTCCTAGGTAAAAGTTTCTGAGAACACAGCTCGAGGATCAGACTCCATTGACAAGTTTACTACATCTACTGTAGACCTCATGGACAGAGGATCTGAGTACAGAACTCTGGCATCTTCATCTTTACCAAGATTCAAGAAGAGGGCAGGGACATAGCTCAGCAGGAAGAGTGCTTGCCTATCATGTATGACTCCCACAGACTGCATAAGTCAGACATGGTGAGCATACTCCTGTAATCTCAGCACTCTGGAGCAAAGACAGAAGGACAGAGTTCGAGACCAGCCTGAATTTCTGACAAAACCTTAACAAACCAGGAAACACCCACACACACTCACACCCCCCACATACACCTGCCCACCCCCACAGTCACACACATAAACACACTCACACACAACACACACATACACAAAAATATCCCCCACATTCATACACAAACGCCCACATGCACATACATACACTCACACACACATACACAAAAACATTTCCATACTCACACACATACACATACATAGTCATATACACAAATATCTACTCACACATACACAAAAACAAATACACATCATACACATTCTCACACACACTCATATATATATACACTCACATATGTATACCCATGCATGATATTCTCTCTCTCTCTCTCTCTCTCTCTCTCTCTCTCTCTCTCTGCAGCTGAACTCACGGACCTGATAGAGGAGTGTGCTAAATCTTCATCTGTACCGATTGCTCTGAGGACATAAGAGGGCTCCAATGATGCAGAAGTGCAGGCACTAAGGATGGAGACATGATGCTTTTAGTCCACAGGACACTCCAAGGGTCATGCTTCCCTGAGATCATACCACAGGGACAGAAGAAACAGCCTGGAAATGTCATCGGGGCTGATGATGCCCTGTACATCCTGGGATGTAAACCTAGCTTCTCTGGTCCCTATAGATAACTTCCTGGACTAAGGAAACTGCCAACGACTGAAAGAGTATGAGAGTCACACACTGGACCTGACAAAAGAGCCAAAGAAATTTCTGTAGCCAGGGCAGAAAATACAGAATGTGAGCCTGGAGGACAGGCAAACCCTTGGTGGCTTATATCCAAACTGTTAGTTCAACCCTGCAAAAGACATCTTCAGTCAAGCATAGTAGTGAACACCTTTAATCCCAGCGCTTAGGAGGCAGAGGCAGGAGGATCTCTGTTACTATGCTGACACTTGGTCTATACAGAGAATTTCAGGATGGCCAGAGCTATATAGAGAGATCTTGTCTCAAAACAAAACAAAAAAAGACACATCTTCTAGGACCTACAAGTCACCAATTTCTCTCTAAAGGGAAGGTGCTAGAATGGTAGCATCAGCCCATGGCCATCGCCTAAAGTCTGAGCTTAGCCATGATCAAGAGCTCTTGTCTTACCCACACCAGGAAGCTCAGTGACACACAGGGTACCTGACAGGCAAGCTAGCGGTGCTGCCACAAGTGCCTGTCTATGCCGTCCAACTCACCTCCCTGAGGACAAGGCAACATCCTTGAGTGCCATCAGCAGGCTCTCCCCTTCCACATACGCAAAGGAGAGGTTGATACAGCCTGAAGAAGAGAACACACAATGATGGTGCTCTGGGCCTCAGCGTCTGCCAGAATGGAGACTGAGAGCTGGAGACAGAGCTCAGGTACAGAGTGCCTACCATGAAGGAGACTGAGAGCTGGAGACAGCTCAGGGGTACAGTGTACCTACCATGAAGGAGACAAGGACCGCAAAAACAAAACAAAACAAACAAACAAAAAACCCCTAAGCTCTGCAGGTAAAGAAAGCCCTTGCTGCAAGAGCCTGGTGACCTGAATTCTATCTCTGAAACCTAGGGGAGAGTGGGAAGAGAGAAGGGACTCCACAAGTGTATCATGGAGGGCATACTCCAGTCTCACATAACAAAGAAAAACAGAGCTGGGCGCTGTGATGCATGCCTCTAATCCCAGCACTCAGGAAGCAGAGGCAGGTGGATCTCTGCATTCAAGGACAACATGGTCTACAGAGTGAGTTCTAGGACAGCCATGGCTACATAGAGAAACCCTGTCTCAAAAAAAATAAAAAAATTAAAAATAAATAAATAAATAAAATTTAAAAAGCAGAAAGCAAAGCAGAGGAAGGCTGAAAGGGCGAGCCCATACCAGGGTAGTGCTGTTTCGGGTCCCCGTTCATCACCACATCTGGAAGGTTCTTCATTATCTTCTGTATCAGTTGCTCTGCTAACTTTGAGATTCGCTTATGGTCGTACTAAGGAGGAGGCAGAGGAGAACCAAGTACAGTGACCACCAATCAGCTCAGTATAACGAACTCCAGAAGCTCTTCTCCCCTACGCAGGAGTGACTATGTGTCACACAGGCCCTTCTGTTGACCTGTTCTGTGTGGAGACCACTCTATCTCCAGCACTGGGCAGTGTCTGCTGTAGAAAAGCTACACAGGAGCTGAACACAGGGTGCCAACAACCTACAGAAAAACGGACTGGTAACTACAAGCAGGGTATGTATGGGTTTTGAATCACCTCTTTCAGAACAAGGGGCTGCAGTTCCTTGACAAAGCAGACTTTAATTTTGTGTGTATGCATGTACATTTTATGTTTACTTACAAGGGACTGAAACCAAGGTCTTGCACATCCTAGGCAAGTACTCTACTACTGATCCAGCCCTCTACTTTTTATTTTGATCCAGAGTCTTGCTATATAGCCCAGGATGGCCTTGAACTTAAAATTGTTCTGCCTTACCCTCCCAAGCAACTAGAATTACAAGCATGGGATGTCAGCTGCTCAAAGGCAGGATTTCCTTAGACTTCCTCTTCCATCAGAGATCAGAGTCATCGGTGCTGATATGTCACTAAATGGGGACCCTGCTTGAGGGGAGCGCCAGGGAGTGCCTGGGGAGGGGGGCAGGATTCTGCTCTCCCCAGTATTTACCTCCATCTCTTGTTGAGCCAATTCACATGCAGCTCCCAGGCCCACCACCAAGGGTGTGGGCACTGTCCCAGACCGCATACCCCGCTCCTGCCCGCCTCCACTCTGTAGGGCCTCCACACGTACCCGGGGCCTACGGCGGATATAGATAGCACCGACCCCTTGGGAAAGAAAAGTTGTTAGAAAAAAAATACACAGAGGAAACAAAATATTACTTACATAAAAATAATTAAAATATTCCTAGGTCTATAGTTAATTCTTTCTTTTTTTTTTTTTTTTTTTGTTTTTTTTTGTTTTTTTTGTTTTTGTTTTTCGAGACAGGGTTTCTCTGTGTAGCCCTGACTGTCCTGGAACTCACTCTGTAGACCAGGCTGGCCTCGAACTCAGAAATTCGCCTGCCTCTGCCTCCCAAGTGCTGGGATTAAAGGCGTGCGCCACCACCGCCCGGCAGTTAATTCTTTCTAAATTAAAAAAAAATGGAAAAAACATACTTTGTAGCAAAAGTACTCAGCATAATTATGTTACAGCAGGTATAACCTATTTTAATGACTAAAATGATTTCAAGCAGATCTCTATGCATGATGAAATGACAGCACACAATAGAGGACTATTCTTAAGAGCATAGTGATCAGAAACCAGCTGGAGATGGCCAGTGGTAACAAGTACATATTGCTCTTACAGAGGATCTGTGTGTGGTTCCCAGCACTCACATCACAGAGCTCACGACTGCCTGGAACTACAGCTCAGGAGACACAGTCCCCTTTGCTCTTGGAGTATTTGCAGGAACCTGTCCTTACTTTCATAAAACAACACCCAATAAAAATAATCACAAAACTCCCCAAGAATAAAAAATAAGGCTCAAAAAATAAATAAAATAAATAAAAAAAGAAGAAGGGAGAAGAGAAAGGGGAAGAGGAGGAAGAGAAAGAGGAAGAAGAGGAGGAAGAGGAGGAAAAAACCCACTAGGGGCTATAGAGATGGCTCAATGGTTTGCTGCTCTTGCAGAGGACCCAGGTTCCATTCCCAGAACCCATGTGCAGCTCACACAGCTATAACTCCAGGGGATTCAGTGCCATCTTCTGGTCTTCATAGACATTGCACTCAAACAGTACACATAGATGCATGCAGGCAAAACACTCATACACCTAAAATAAGTAAATCTTTTTTTTTTTTTTTTGGTTTTTCGAGACAAGGTTTCTCTGTGTAGCCCTGGCTGTCCTGGAATTCACTCTGTAGACCAGGCTGGCCTCAAACTCAGAAATCCTCCTGCCTCTGCCTCCCAAGTGCTGGGATTAAAGGCGTGCGCCACCACCGCCTGGCTAAAATAAGTAAATCTTAAAGAAAGATTGAAACAGCTTAGGTAGGGTGGCAACCATTGGGAGAATGTCAAATACACTATGGAATGTCTCTACAATGAAACACCAAGCAACTGTAGAAGAGACTGACTCTTTTTGCTGTCATTATAAAAACTCTAAAATACAGAGCTGGGAAACAGTGAGGTCAGGCTTGGTGGCCCATGCCCACAATACAGCACTGGGGAGGGAAGCTAGCCTTGGGTAAGGTACAAAATCCTAAAGAGAGAGAGAGGGAAGGAAGGGGCCTCATCAAGTCTATACTGTACTTTCCCTTTGTTTCAGCTTTCTTTCTTTTTTTTGTTTTGTTTTGTTTTGGTTTTTCAAGATAGGGTTTCTCTGTGTAGCCTTGGCTGTCCTGGAACTCACTCTGTAGACCAGGCTGGCCTCGAACTCAGAAATCCGCCTGCCTCTGCCTCCCAAGTGCTGGGATTAAAAGCGTGCGCCATCACTGCCCAGCTTGTTTCAGCTTTCTTTTAGAGTCTCCCATATTCTAGGGAGACCTAGAACTCAGTATGTGATCAAGAGTAAATTTATTTCTTCCCTTTCTTCTTTCCTTCCTTCTTTTTTCTTTTAAAGATGGGGTCTGTGTAGACATGGAACTCACTATGGAGACCAGACTGGCCTTAAACTCAGAGATCTGCTTGTCTACAGGGCATTAGAATTAAGATTACGCCACCATGCCTGACATTGGGTTTTATTTTTAAGATGCAGTGTTAGATGAAAAAGCAAGATCACAACATAGATAGTTTGGGTAAAAAGGAGTGAAGGGCAAGTACTGCTGTCCTTATGAAGGAATAGACAACTATGAAAAGCCACCCAGGCATGGCACAGCAGACATGTCTACAGCCCCATCACCCGTGACTGCGGAATACAAACTCAAAGGCAGGTGGGACTGTCTCATAACCCTCGGGAGGAGTGACTAGGGAAAGAAGACAATGTGACTACAGTCAAATCACATTGCAGTGTACAAGCTGAGATCCACAAAAACAGCTCACAAGACTTAGTCCCTTGGCAGCCAGCACAGAGGGCAGACAGAAATATCAGCCTAGTGAATGAAATCTGTTTTGTTGTCTTTACTTACATCTACTTACATCGTATATCTAGTGAAACCTGAATTAACAGAACCCTGGTCCCTCAGCCAAATCGATACCTATGTCCCTTTAAAGGACACTGCTAAAGATCAGGAAAGAATGGCAGTCATGTACACAGCAATGGCTTGGATCTACGAAGAGGCAAGTGGTCCTGGCTATAATTGAATGATACTCCCACAGCCCAGGCCACTCTGAATGTACAACCTTCTTAGAGAGCAGTGACAGTCTTGACTGTGCTGGGCACCTGTCAAAGGATTCGCTGGGAATGTGAAAGAACAGGCAGGGACTGGTACCTTTAGGGCCGTAGATTTTGTGACCACTGATGCTCATGAGATCAATTTTCATGTCATTGACATCAAGTGGGATTTTGCCAACAGCTTGGGCTGCATCAGTATGGAAGTACACCTTTCTGGAACTGCAAATCTTCCCTGAGGAATGACAGAGAGGCAGACACATGGCATAGTGAATGGCCTGACAAGCTAGGCACCATGAATAATTTAAGTGACTGATAACATACATACATAATTACATACATGTGTATGTGTATATATATGTATATGCATATATACACATATATATGTGTGTACATATATATATGTGTATATGTATGTGTGTGTGTCCTCTCCTACTCCCTGCCTTTCCACCTTCCCCTTCCCCCACATCCTCTTCTCTAGCTCCCTCCCAATTCCCAGCCTCTTTGGTATTACTCAAAAGATCAAGGGCAAAACACCAAACTACAAGCACACATGACATTTTGATGCCCAAGATTCTTCATACCACCTCATTAACCCTGGACTTTTGTGAAAGTAACATCTTTTAAATACTTTTTATTTAAAAGAAGAAAGGAGTAACAGGTATTTTTGCTAATCTGCAGAGGGATTACAAGGTGAAGTCTAAATAGGGATAAAGAACATCCAAAAGAGAAAAAAGATATATGGTTTCTTCTTATTGTTTTGTTGTCATTTGGGGCAAAAACTAAAACAAAATGTAACAGCAACAACAACAACCATAAAGGGCACATAATCCTAAATTCTAAAAACTCACACAGTAGCCAGCTAGAATCCGGGTCAGCAAGGCACACAGCTCTTCCTGTTGGTCCACTTGGCTTTTGGGTCAGAGCTCTGCCTCTGTTCCTCCCTGGCCCCCAGGGTGGGAAGGATCAGGTTACCTACCATACTCACCTATCTCTGCAATCGGTTGCTTTACTCCAATCTCATTGTTCACAGTCATGACGGAGACCAGGCCAGTATCTGGCTGGATGGCAGCCTCTAGTTCCTAAGGATGTAGGAGTAAGGGGTCTATATGAGCCAAGAGACAGCTATATAAGTGAGAATGAAGACAACCTTAAATCCAGAAAAGGGCCTTTCACTATAAGCCTATGTAACTTTCACTATAAGCCGATGGAAGCATGTAAGTAATAGGGGCATAAAGCATGTGTGAGGCACTGAGCTCAACCCCTAGAATTAATGTTTATAAACAAACAATAACAACAGACAAATAACAACACAAGAGGCTGGAGGCTCGGCTCAGCAGCTGTGAGCAGAGCTTGGTTGTCCTAAGGATCCATGTTTAATTCCCAGCACACTATTCACAGCTCTCTGGAACTCCAGGTCCAGGGTATTGGGAACTTTTTTCTGGTCTCCACAGGGACCAGGCACAGACATGAATGCAGGCAAAACACCCAAACACACACACAAAAAAGTTATAGAAAAGGTCAGGCATGGAAGCACATGTGGATAACCTCAGGTCTTAGGAGGTAGGGGCAGGAAGAACATGAATTCAATGCCAGCCTGGGCAATATGAGATCCTAGCTCATAAAAATAAGAAAATACAGAGGCTGGAGAGATGGCTCAGCAGTTAAGAGCACTGGATACTCATCCAGAAGTCTGGAATTCAATCCCAGCACCCACCATGGTTACTCACAACCATCTGGGATCTGATGACTTTTCTGTCATGCAGTCATACATGTAAATAGAGTACTCATATGCATAAATAAGTAAACCTTTAAAAAAGAAGAAAAGGCCCAGTGGTAACACAATGCTGCTGCTGTAGAAGCCCTGAGTTGGAGTCCCAACACCCACATTCATCACCACCTTTGACACCCAGGCACACATAACATAAATCTGAGAAGAGAAAGAAAATCTCCTTGTAGGTATTGAAGTCCATGACTGTAATACCAATACTTAATAGATTGAGTAAGGAGGATCAGGATTTCAAGGTCATTCAAGTCTATATAGCCACGTCAGGACAGCCTGAGATTCCTAAAATACTGTTTCAAAGACCAAAACCCCAAAAAGCTTACATAAGTCCCTAACTAGACCAAATAAACAAAGCCTGATTTCAACCTGTTATAACACTACAGGAGTAAGAACTGTGTAACTACATGAGTACAGACATGGACAAGTACAGAAAGCTATACTCAAGCCTTTTCTTTTAGACAGGCTCTCACTGTGGAGTCCAGGCTATCCCCAAACTCTGGTGATCCTCTTGTTTCAGCCACCAGAGTACTGAGTTTAAGAGTGAATCCTCCAAATCTAGCCTACACTAACATGTTGGCTTTTGAAGTTCTGGGGATCAAGCCCACAGCACTGTGCATGATATTTAAGAATTCTACCACTAAGCTACACCTCCAGTCAGCACGCTTCCTTTGTAGGGTGATAAGAAACATCAATCCAGGGAATAAAGAGGCCAGAGCTCTCCTGTAATGCAAGTCCCTGACATCCTACACTCATGTCTGGTAGCTCTCATACAAAACGGGATCACCAAAAACGCTGAGAGGCCACTTTTCCATGGAGAAGAACAGAGCACAGATAAAGAACAGAATCTTCTCTGCCAGGCTTCATTCTTGCTCCACTCTCACCGCTGATCAACCTTTAGGCTCCACCCAAAGCTGGAGAGGCAGACTTACAGGATGGAGCTAGGCTTCCCCAACTCTGTCCCTCATGCCTAGTGGCACTCCTACCTTTAAGTCAATGATTCCACTCTTCTTCACCGGGAGGTAAGTGACCCGAAAGCCCTCGGCTTCCAGGGAGCGGCAGGAATCCAGCACACATTTGTGTTCTGTCTGGGTGGTGACCACGTGTTTTTTCCTTGACCTGTAGAACCTGGCCACTCCCTAAGAATTGATGGAAATGTGTTGAAGAAAAAAAAACAGGGTAGCAAACTTAGGGGCAGCAATAACATAAATCCCATTTCTAAACAGTCTTTCTGTTGAGTATATGTTCAGGACTGAACCCAGAGCCTCAGGTATGCTAAAGACATTCTACAGCACAAACTAAGGCCCAATCATGTATGTGATACTTTTAACATCAAGAGAAATTATAAAGATAGGCTAATAAAAACTAAAATACCCAGAATTGCAAATGAACATTTATGTTATTAAAAGGACAAACAAAACATAGCCAAGTATAGCCTACATACCTATGGGCTCAGCATTAATGGGCATTTGCAAGAGGACACCTGCACACTGAGACCATCTTGGTCTACATAGTAAGATCTAGGCCACTCAGGGCTACTGAATAAGACCTTGTCTCCAAACAAACAAAGGAACAAAAAGAACAAAGGGGAAAGGTAAGAAAGGAAATCAATGTAGCTGAGCCCGATAGCCTGTAGTCTTTGCTACTTTGGACACTGAGGACAGAGGATACTTTGAACTTTAAGTTTGAAACTAACCTGATTAACATAGTAAGAAAGTGTCTCAAAAATAAATGAATAAAATATAAAATAAGGCTGACAGCCGGGCGGTGGTGGCGCATGCCTTTAATCCCAGCACTTGGGAGGCAGAGGCTGGCGGATTTCTGAGTTTGAGGCCAGCCTGGTCTACAGAGTGAGTTCCAGGACAGTCAGGGCTACACAGAGAAACCCTGTCTTGGAAAGAGGCTGACAACTCAATCCCTAAGGTACTTGCTGCACACGCATGAGGACCTCTTGGAGCTGGGGAGATGGCTCCTCAGGGCTCATCAGTTCAGAGCACTTGCTGTGCTTACAAAGGACCTGTACCACCAGCATCCACAACTGCCCTTGACAGGGGATCTGACACGCTCTTCAGGCTCTGAGGCAACCAGGCACATATGTGGCACACACACATACACATAGAATAAAAACAAATCTTGTTTTTAAAAGTTTAAATAAATAGGCATAAGGACTAAGCTCTACTCAGTATCCAGTGCTCCTGCATCCCAGTCCTGCAGAGGCAAAGACAGGAGAATCCAAGGACACCAGCCACACAGGCCAACCCAGTTAGGGAGCTCCAGTGCCATGGGGGGCTGGCGTTGGTGAGGATGATGCCCAAGACTCTCCTATGGCCTCCCCATGTAGGTGACCTTCACTGGTAAATTTTTATATATATATATATATATATATATATTTTTTTTTTTTTTTCACATCTGGCATTTAAACTGTTTGGTGTCATTGATTCATCAGTTACTTAGTTACACTGCCTTGCTTTCGTGTCTGTTTTACAGTATAAATACTGATTAGTTTGGATGTCTCTTCTGTTTTTATTTAAGAGATATTCTTATTGAATAGCATATGCTTCAGGGTTCAACCTCTCTTACCATTCAGGGATTTATTTTGTTAAGACAGAGTCTCACTATGTAGCCATGGAACTCTCAGAGATCCACCTGCCTCTGCGTCCTAGTGCTGAGATTAAAGCTGTGCACTATCACACCAGCTTTGTTTAACTATTTATAATAGCTAAGAAATGGAACCAGCCTAGATGTTCATCAACAGATGAGTGGATAAAGAAAATAAGTTACATATATAATACCATTTAATTCAGACATATACTGGGCTGGCAAGCTGGCTCAGGACACGAGGGCACTTGCTAAAAGCTGACTGCCTGAATCCTATCTTGGGAGCCCAGGATGGGACCAACTCCTACCAGTTAGTGCTGACCCTAACATGTGTGCTATGGCACATGCAAACACACACACAAATTGATTAACTAAAAAAGATAAATGCTATTTACATGTGTGTGTGAATAAGTCATAAAGGTAGCAAGGAGACCATGAGAGGGGAGAAAGATCTTTGTATATATGTGTCTGTATGTTTGGAGGTCAGAGGGTAATGTCCAGTAGTCTAGTGTCCGTCTTCAGCTTCTACCGTATTTGGAGCAAGGTCTCTTTGTTGTTTGCTGCTAGGCTGCACCCGCCAGTCTAGCAGACATGCAGGCTTCTGGAGTCGGCTATCTCTGCCCCAGTGGGATTACACACACAGACACACTCTTCTGGGCCTGGTTTTACCTGTGCTCTGAGGATTTGAACTCAGGTCCTCACACTTGCACAGCAAGTGCACTATACACTGAGCCATCTTACTCCCTTTTTAATGAAGAGGGGAGGAAGAGAGAACGAGAGGCTAATGAACTAGATGTAACTACTTGGGGACACACACAGAAGGGAGCAGGGTAGCTGAATCAGGGTAATGTGGGTGTTGAGTGAACAAGGACCAAGTAGAGTGGAATACAGGTACGAAAGCCCATAATAAAATTCATTACTTTGTATAGCTGATTTTCAACATTTAAATTTACTCATCTTGCAAAGGACCCTTGCTCAGTTCCCAATACCTTCATGGTAGTTCACAACCATCTCCAACTCCAGTTCTAGGGGCTCCAACATTTTCCTTTGGCCTCTACAAGTAGCAGGCACACATGAAGTGCACATTCACGCATTCAGACAAACACTGATATACACAGAAAAATAAAAATAGGGTCTGAAAAACAGGCATGGGGGCACACACTTTAATTTCAGCACTCAGGAGGCAGAGGAAGATGGATCTCTGAGTTCAAGGCCAGCCTGGTCAACAGAGTGAGTTCCAGACAGTAAGGGCTACACAGAGAGATCCTATCTGGAAAAAAAAACAAAAAGGGTAGTGTGGTGGGGTTTGCAGGAGAGATACTCCAGGTAAAAGAACTTGCTGCTCTTCAGAGAACCTCGGTGCAGTTCCAAACACCCACACGGCAGGACACACCCATCTCTAACTCCTGTCCCAAGGGACCCAGCACCCTCTTATGATCATCAAGGCACTGCACACATTTGGTTCATAGACATACATATAGGCACATAAAATAAAAAATATACCTTCAAAAGATAAATAAGGGTCTTACAAAGTTCGCTTCATATCTAAGAGCTTGTTGCTCTTGAAGAGGACCCTGGTACAATTCCCAGAATCCACATGGCAGCTCACAAATGTCTGTGAGTCTAACTTCAGGGGTTCCAACACACTTCTGGCCAGCATTAGACAAAAGTATGCAATGTGGTACACAGACATACATGTAAGAAGAATGCTCACACACAGAAAACAGCCATAAAAAGTTAAATAATACAACCTAAAAAGAGAGAAATTAATCTCATCACATGTGCATAAATTATTTTTCAAAAGCTAAAAACTTTTAAATGAGAAAATGGGAACTGGAGAGACAGCTCAGTGGTTAGGAGAGTGTGCTGCTCTTGTAGAGGACTCAGGTTTGGTTCCCAGCACATACTGGGTTCCCAGCACATACTGGGTGGCTCACAGGTATCTGTAACTAGCTCCAGAGAGATCCAAGGACTCTGGCCTCTTTGGGAATTGCATTCACAGGAATATAGCCCCATACAGATAGACACAAAATTAAAATAGAACAATTTTTTTCATTTTTCAAAAATAACCTGTGTATAGGCCCAGCTAGCAGGTGGCTGACCAAATGCCTGTTGATCCCAGTGCTTAGAGGCGTGGCCAGGCGGAAAATTTTCTTAGTTTCAACGGAGCCAAGCGCTGGTCGTCCAGAGTGAGTTCAGCCATGGACAGTCCAGGGCCTACTAAGAGAAACCCTGTCTCGGGGGGAAAAAAAAAGAAAGCCTGGTGTAATATTGAATGCCTTTAATATCATCATTAAGGAGGCAGAAGCAGGCAGATCTCTGAGATTGCAAGGCCAGCCTGGTCAACTGAGAAGTTCTAGGCCAGTCAGCCAAAGCTACATGGTAAAAACAGGTCTCAAAAACATCAAACAAAAAAAGGGGAGGGGACAAAATATGAGAATATTAACTTATCAGTGGTATAATATAGCTTTAGCAAGCTTGAGAGCCTAGGTTCACTGCCCAGTACCAAAAAATAAATAAGAAAGAAAAAAAGAGAGAAATAAGTTTACAGATCAAAGTTATAACATGAGTGAAACATGGTTATGTTCTATACATCAAAATGACTATTAAGAGTGAGACACTTGGGTTGAAGAGATGGCTCAGCCGTTAAGAGCACTGACTACTCTTCCAGAGGTCCTGAGTTCAATTCCCAGCAACCACATGGTGGCTTACAACCATCTGTAATGGGATCTTGTACCCTCTTCTGGTGTGTCTGAAGACAGCAATGGTGGTATACTCATACACATAAAATAAATAAATCTTTAAAAAAAGAGTGAATACTTGCACAAAGCATGAACATGCCCCAAATATAGGATGACCAATACCAGACTGAGTGACCAAATCAAAGGCCTACAGAGGGTACAATAGCAACAACCTCAAAAATGCAGAGGAATTTTGTAAACAGATCTCATCAGAAAGGAAAAGCTGATAGGAAAGCGGCCTTGATCAAGTACAAGTAAACTGATCTGAATGTCACTGTTACAAAAACAGGAGGGAGAGAGGGAGAAGGGGAGAGAGACAGAGACAGAAACAGGAGGGAGAGAGGGAGGGAGAGACAGAGAGAGACAGAGGGAGAGAGAGACAGACAAATAGAGACAGAGAGAGGAGGAGGATTCTGTCACTATCCTGGTTAGTTTTGTCAACTTGAAACAAGCTAAAGTCATCTTAGAACAGCAACATAACTGAAAACGTGCCCCCATGAGGCAGCCTGAAGACAAATGTGTAAGGCAATCCATGATTCATGCCTGGTGGGGAGCTGGTGCTAGGGTGCTGGGGCCGGTGCTACCCCTGGGCAGGGGCTTCTGGGTGAAAGCAAGCAGGCTGAGCAAGCCATGGGGAGCAAGCCAATAAGCAGCACTCCTACATGGCTTCTCTATCGGTTCCTGCCCGAAGCTTGAGTCCTGATTTCCCCACATCTTATCAAGGACTAGAGGTTGTAAAGTGAAGGAAAATCTTCTTTCCTCAATTGCTTTTGGTCATGGTGTTTTATCGCAGCAACAGAAACCTGAGCCAGGCACTGTTACTTTTTTAAAGGACTAACATCCTAAAAAATCTAAACTGTTAATGGCCTAACCAACTGTTCTAACCAACTGCCACACTGAGCTCTGAGTCCAATAGGCTAAAGGACTTGACTGCAAAAGGCTGAAGAAAGCATGCAAGATGGCTCGGGAGGCAAAGACATGCCTCGTGCCTTGAGTTTGATTCTCAGAACCTAAGTAAAGGTAGAAGGAGATTACAGATTCCACAAAGTTGTCCTCCATACAATTTTTTTTAAGGCAGAGGAAGAACTAGGGAGAAGGGAGTAGCTGAGTTCAAATGATAGAGGGGCACTAATCTCTAAACCCAAGAAGCCAGAGACAGTGTCAGGTTCCCCCTGTTTGCTTCTGTCCTCCATCTTCCCGCAGCCCCTCACAAGCTAAGGAACTCTCCAGCACACCACGGCCTCAGTCCTCCTCTTACCTTAATTGCTATGTTGTTGGACTCAGTAGCTCCACTCGTAAAAATGATCTCCCGAGGATCAGCTCCAATCAGAGATGCTACTTGCTGTAAGCCAAGAGACAAGGGTGCGCCACATGAATCCCTGGGCAGTGATGGGGCTACAGACACAGCCTGGACGGAGTTTTGGACCAAGAGAAGATCCACTGCATCCTACCAACCATCTGCCTATGAAGAAACTATGTGCCTACTAGGTATAACTTTTTAGCCTGACTAGAGATAAAAAGGAACTGATTGTCACAGCTCAGATACTCTATCCTTTTATTATAAGACAGGCTAAGAATGTCAAACGTAAGCTAGGTACGGTGACATACACCTTGAATTCAGCACTTAAGAGTTTGAGGCCAGCCAGGCATACAAAATGAGTTCCAGGACATCCAGGGTTACACAGAGAAATGTTGTCTCACAAAAACAAAACAAAACAAAAAAGAATGTGCAATGTAGCTCGGTTGGTAGAGTGCTTACCTAACATTTATGAAGCCCTGGGTTTGATTTCCAGCTCTGCACAAACCAGGTACAGAGGTGCACACCTGAAATCAACTGCACTCAGGAGCCTAAGGTAAGACAGCTGCCATGAGGCCAGTCTGGGACACATAGTGAGTTCCAAGCCATCGTAGATGAAACTGCAAAGCTGGCCTCAATCAACCAGAATAGGCCCAGTGAGATGGATCAGTAATGTAAAGGCACTTGTAGCAAAACCTGACAACCTAGGATTCATTCCCTGAAACCCACATGGTAGAAGGACAGAGACTGCTCCAAGGTGTCCTGTGACTTCCCCACTGAATACTTAGGTACATATGTGTACACATACATGAACACACACAAACACACACACATGCATGCACACACACTTGTAATTTTTAAAAATTATTTTTGCTGGGATAGTGGTGAACATCATTAATCCCAGAACTTGAGAGGCAGAGGCAGGAGGATCTCTGTGATTCAAGGCCAGCCTGGTCTACAAGGCAAATTCCAGGAGAGCCAGAGCTATTTTACAGAGAAACCCTATCTCAAACAAACCAACAGGCAAGTAAGGAACTGAAAAGATGGCTCTGTGGTTAAAGAGCACTTGCTGTTCTTGCAGAGGACCCAGGTTTAGTTCCTAGTACCCACATGGTAGCTCACAACCATCCTTAACTTCTAGTTCCAATGGATCTGACAGCCTCTTTTGGCCTCTGCAAGCACTAGACATGTTGCACGTGCGCACACACATGTGACGAGTTTAAGGCTTAGAGAAATGAGAATATTTGTCAGAGATATTTTGCCTAGGGAATATGGGAACTAATTAAGCACCTACAATCAAACTCCAGAACTACTATCTGAGTCTCTTCAGAAAAACAGCTATTTTTACCTCTAAGAAAGAAATGCCTCCTATAGACCACTGAATGGAACTTCCCAGAGTCCTTTGTGCTAACCTGGCGAGCACGTTCCATGGCTGCCTCGCTCTCCCAGCCGTACGCGTGAGTCCGAGAATGTGGGTTCCCATAGTAGTTGACAAGGTATGGGAGCATGGCATCGAGCACCCTGGGATCCTGAACAGAAGAAAAGAGATCAGTGGCTTTCAGTTCAAAGTCAATTCAGAACCCGCTCCATCCACCGATACTTGCCCACTTTGCTCAATGTATTTCCAGCCTTTCAGATGCTGTCTGCTTTCTTCCACTTCCTCAAATACTAAACAAATAGCAACCTGAAATACGAAATACACCCACTCAAAAGCACCTCTAATCATAACGTTCCGCCATTCCCGCAAGTACTTTGTAAGCACTGTCTTTGATTTTTCCATTATTTACTGAAAGATAAGGTCTTATGTAGTTGAATCTGGCCTCAGATTTACAAGCCTGCTGGGTATGGTGGCACACACTTTTAATCTCAGCATGTGGGAGGCAGACACGGGCAGATCTTAGAGTTGGAGGCCTGGTCTACAGTGGTTGTTCCAGGACACACAGGGTCACAGGTATTGAGACTGGTTCTCAAAACACCCTACACTGTACCCCAAAAAATAAACCAACAAGTAAACCTCCTGCTGGCAAGACTATCTTGTCATTTTCTTATTACTTACTATTAATGAAAATGATCTTAAATTTCTGATCCCAATCCCACTGCCTCTACCTCCCTAATTTTTTAGAGTCATGTGGGGGATTAGAGTTGTACAGCACTGGCTTTATGCAGTGCTAGGGGATCCAACCAAAGACTTTGTAAATGCTGGACAAGTGCTCAACCATCTGTCTCTGCACCCCTCATAGTCCTGTTCTTACACTGTTTTTACAGGTGTTTCCATGGCTACACACTGATTTACAGGGAGCTGTGATTTTCCCGTGTGGTAACGTAATCCCAGCACTTGAGAGGAAGTTACATACAGTTGTGAGTTGACATGTGGGTGCTGGGAATTGAACCTGGGTCCTCTGGAAAAGCAGTCAGTGCTCTTAACCACTGAGCCATCTCTCCAGCCTCAGGTTTTTGTTTCTTAAAACAGGTCTTAGGTTGAAGAAATATAGCTCAGCGGTGAGGAGCAGTGGCTGTTCTTCAGGATGATCCAAGTTCAGTTTCTAACACTCACATAGCAGCTCACAAGAGGCTAATTAACTCCAGTTTCTGGCTCTCCCAGGCAATGCACAAATGAGGTGCACAGACAAAATTCACGAAGATAGTTGTAAGATAAAAGCAACTGAATAAAATAAATAAAAAGGTCTTGTATCCCTAGCTAGCCTCGAACTGACAAGTAGCCAAGGAAGGATGACCTTAAGATTCTGACCTTCCTGCCTCCATCAAGTATTGGGATTACAGGAGTTCAATTTTATGTGGCGCTAAGGATTGAACTCAAGGCTTCCTACATGCCAAGCAAGTACTCTACTATTTGAGCCATATATCCAGCCCCAATAACTGTTATTATTGAATGTTTATCAAGTGTAGGACGTCTACGTCTGTCAGCTCACTTAACACTTTACCAAATTCACATAGTTACTACATGTTAGTCCTAGTAATTCCAAAGCCATGTGTTTGTTTGTTCTTGGCATTTTTTTTTAAACGTAGATTTGAGGGGACTGGGGAGATGGCTTGGCAGTTAAAGAGCTCTCCCAGAGGTCCTGAGTTCAATTCCCAGCAAGTACATGGTGGCTCACAACCATCTGTAATGGGATCCAATGCCTTCTTCTGGTGTGCTGAAGGCAGCTACAGTGTACTCATATACATAAAATTAAAAACAAAACAACAACATAGGTTTGAAACTCCCTATGTGGCTCAGGCTGACTTGAGCTCACTGAAACTCTCCATGTGACAATGTTCAGCTCCAGGACCTGAGCATTTACTAGTAATTATAATGCCTGTACTAGAAGGATCTAACAAGGTAAGTAACTAAAAAGTAGAAAAGCCTTTTCTAGTAAATTAGCATCTAAGTCTCCTGATTCCTGGCTGCTCCGTTTTCTAGTACATTTAAGGGTTCTCAAGTCTGCAGAAATTTAGCCTTTCGGTGAAATTTGTCCTTCTAACCTTTCCTCCCTACAAAGGACCCCCGTTAGTCCTTACCAGAGGAGTTGTAGCCTGCACGTCCATATAGAGAGGTCGCAGCACTGTCTCTGCCTTGGAGGGAACAGCCGAATTGGGGGCATGATCTACAACTGACAACAGAGTGCAGTGGCAAAGTGAGAAACTGTGGACGAAGGGCACACAAGACAACAGATAGTCAAAGCTTCTTCGCGGTAAAATTAAGGAAGTCTGAGGTCCAGTGTCAAAGTAAACAACAACTCGCACTAAAAGACATCGAGTTAAGTAACAGACACAGGGTTCTTGGAAGGGGCGCTTGCAGCAGTAGGGAGCAATGTTCAAACTACATAACACCGAGTGGGATGAGCTGTAAAAAGCAAAACCATTTAGAAGAAAAGTGAAAAGCGCAGGTGATCCTTCAAAGGTTCACGGCTGGAGGAGGCTCGACTAGCATCTTTAAGACTTGGCCAGGAGAGATCTGAAGAATGAGACTTCGACTCAAGGGAAGTGCGGAGCAGGATATAAGGGCCATCCTGAAAAAATAAGAGACCAGGCGACGGGAAGGTTTAGAGTCTGAGCGATTGAACAAGGCGGGTAGGACACGCAACAAAGCAGTGCTTAGCACCAAGGGGTTCGCTCCTCCAGAAACGGTGGGAGCGAAAAGGAAAGGGAACGTACCGCGCAGGCGCAGTCCCCGGGTGGGCACCGAAGACCTTCGCAGGGCCACCGAGGTAGCCGCCAACGACGCCCGCCTCCAAGCGGCTCGCAGCAGCATGTTCCCAGCTACAGAGCCCACCATCCGCGGTGCTTGCAAGTCCTCAGCCCATGCTCCCGGAAGTAACTGCGCCGTGCTCCGGAAGCAATCCTGCGGGCCCCGAGCGCCCTCCGCCTAGCTTTCAGTGTGAGACGTCGAGCTGAGCGATCGCGGTGGAGAACGAGGTGAGGTGGGGCCCGACGGTGCTCTGCGTCGCGCGTGCGGGGTCCTCTATCGCGAGGAGGGTGGTGGAGGGGTGCTGCGGGCTGGCTTCTGTCCTGGGTCCTACGTAACCCTGCTGTGCGCCCCTGGCCGACGCCACGGTGGCGACCAGGCCCTCACTGCCCTAGCCCTCTCACCCAGATGCCGGTGGCCGTGGGTCCCTACGGGCAGTCCCAGCCCAGCTGCTTCGACCGCGTGAAGATGGGCTTTGTCATGGGTTGCGCCGTGGGTATGGCGGCCGGGGCGCTGTTCGGCACCTTCTCCTGTCTCAGGTGAGCCGCGCGGACGGAACTTCCTGGCTTCCGAGGACTCCGGAGCCCACTTAGAAGAGGTTGAAAGCACAGTACTTACGAATCTGAGCTCTAAAGTCAAAATGGCTTTCTACTCCTTTGTAGTTCAGTGTCATTAGGCAGGTTAGAGGCTGAGTTTACTGTAGTGGAGGATTAAACACTTACTTCCACTTTTGTAATACGAATCATATTAGTATTATCTGGCACATCGTAATTGCTTAGCGAAGGGTTATTATTGGTGCATGGCATTTTAACTACCAACTGCATGTAATGAAGCAAGCTTCATGAAGCGTTTTCCTATTGAGAATTAGGTGTAGTCAAATGTTCGACCTCTGAGATAAACTGCTATTTTAAAGGTCATCACCCCATTTGGATACTGTATTTGTAAATAACTACTTCACCAGCACTAGCTAAATTGTAGTGCTAAGTACTGTAGTTAACATTCGAACAGTAGTGGTAAGTACCTTAAATCTAGCACTATGGACGGAGAGGCAGGAGGATCTGTGAGTTCGAGACTAGCTTGGTATAGAAAGTGAGTTCCAAGACAACCAGGGCTATTACACAGAGAAATCCTGTCTCAAAAAATTAAAAAGTATAGTTACTGGGACTACAAAAACCTCTAGTTGTGGGAAAAATACTAGGTGTTTGGAGTAAAAATAGACTGATAACGAGAAGAAAAAACTTTGTTACAAGGGTCAAAATGGAAGATTTTGTAAATGTAATCATTTCCATTTTACACTTTATGCAGTTTATAAATTGCAGAGCTTGACTTTTAATCTAGGTTAAAACACTAAGGAGTCATCTAGAAGAAAAATGACTACTGAATAATATATACCGTAGAGGCACAAACATGGCTACTTTTCCTGCCGATGTACTCCATCCTTTATCTCTGCAATCTACAAACTAATGCGGCATTCAGCACACGACCTAGATAGGTATTTTCCTTGTCATTGCTAACCCTTCATAGGGAAGAGTAGCATTTTAAGAATGACAAATGAGATAGATTGATAAGCTGTTAGTGCTTAATTTATCTCAACAGATTATAAAGGGGTAGTTAGTTCAAATCTCTATTCCTGTATTTGTATTCTCAAATGGCCCCTTCTTGCTTTCCTCCTCAGGATCGGAATGCGGGGTCGGGAGCTGATGGGCGGCATTGGGAAAACCATGATGCAGAGTGGCGGCACCTTTGGCACTTTCATGGCCATTGGAATGGGGATACGATGCTAATTAGGGCGCGGAATCCCTGCTACACTTAAACTTCCCCTTCCATTTTGACCCTTGTACAATAATAAAGTTTTTTCTTCTCGTTATCAGTCTATTTTTACTCTAAACACTTAAGTGTTTTTCCCACAACTAGAGGTTTTGTAGTCCCAGTAGCGACCTCAATGGTGATCCAACATTGTGTAATTCTACCTCCCTATGATCTATCCTCTGCAGATACACAGTACACATAACTCTAGATCTCAGATACCTAATACCTGGGAAGAATACAACTCTACATAAATCTCTACCCAGGCTTGTTGACACACACAATCACTCTGAAGATGGAGACACATCTTGAGAACCGTTCAAAAAATCTTGGCTTAGCATACCAGTTATAAAGCCTTGTTTATAATATGCCCTGTTCACAGTAGAATATTGTATAAGATTGTCTAGTTCAGAAAGACATGTCAGATAAAACTCACCAGCCTCAACACTGAACATATTTATGTAGATTGCTAACAAATTTCCAACAGGATACACCTGTGATGGCCAGGAATCCTAACCAGATTGGCCTTGTTTTTTTCTGATTACTCTTAAACTATTACTTGTTCAGAACTTTATTAGCCAATAATAATGGACAATTCAAAATGCTTTTATTCAAGTTGTTTTTTTTTTTCCTTGATATATCTAGGAGACAAGATGTGTTGGTTAGCAAGGTGTAGGCATACTTATTTCCCCTGTTCCTATACACAACCTCCTACAGTTGAAGCAAGTGATCTGCTATGAAAGGTTAAGTAGTCCATTAGAATGCATATTGTGCCAATTGGTTGAAAAAAGGCAGGGGTAGTACCTGGCTTCAATTCCTAGCACCTACTTTCACAACCATCCATAGGCCGAAATTCAGAGTACCTCCACAAGCACACAAGAACACTGATCATAGATAAAACATGTCAGACACAGAGGAAGGAGCTCTGAGTTTGAGGACATTCTGGTCTGTGACAACCTTTAGAACATACAAGACTATAGGGAGGCCCAGTATCAAAGGAAAAACAAAAAGGAAAAAAAGTGAAGACCATTCAAGCATTTGAAGTAGAGTGACTGAGGGGTAGGAAGTAGTTTGAGATGCTGTTTTCAGGCCATCAGAGAATTTAAGATACAGGATCAAAGGTCTCAAAAAAGCCAGTGTAGGGGAAAAAAAACCTCAAGGCCACTCAGAGACACATTTGAACAGCACTTAGAAAAGGCAGAAGTTCAACTCTTTTTAAATAGTAAAACATTTCTTCCTTAACAACTACAGTGCTGCCTGGGCAGTCATGCCTTTAATCCCAGCACATGGGAGGCAGAGACAGGCAGATTTCTAAGTGCCAGGTCAGCCTGGTCCACAGTGAGTTCCAGGACAGCCAGTGCTACACAGAGAAACTGTGTCTCAAAAACAAACACTACAGTGCTAAAGATAAACAAGCAGGGTAGAATGAGGGCATTTCCTAGGGACAACTTGTTTTCTTCAATGGCGAGGACATACTTGGTAGTGGTGGTAAACAACAAACACTAAATGTGATTTAGGCCGGAAAAAATATTCCTTATTACTAAGAATGAAGTAAGCTTATTCTAGGCCTACAGGCTGAGGGAGTAACATCTTCAGTCTTTGTAAATCTGACCTATATAATGGTGAGACACTAACTTGAAAACAAGAAGGAAAAACCAAACAAACAAAGGATATCATGACAGCCAATGCCTGAGTTTGTAACATGAAAACATTTGAAAAACGAAAATTCTCTTGTGGCCATTTTCAGAGAATTTTTTTTGAGTGGTTCTTACAAAGATTGTTGCAATATGAAAGTCATTTGTTTGATAGAAATATCAAGCTGTCTTGTCAAACACACTGAAGTAACCCAAAAATATATTTCAG
Organism: Mastomys natalensis; assembly: GCA_021653895.1. Classification (NCBI taxonomy): domain Eukaryota; kingdom Metazoa; phylum Chordata; class Mammalia; order Rodentia; family Muridae; genus Mastomys; species Mastomys natalensis. The sequence goes on from JAJTUV010001105.1 coordinate 2,675,422, forward strand.
AGCTCACAGAGCTTAAAAAGAGCAAAGATTATATGCAACCAGACAAAACCTATTTCTGCATTTCCTCTCTTGCTCAAGACTGCTTTACTCAATCTGTTACATCAACCACCTTGAGGAAATGCAGGGATCATTTTGTTTGGAATCTCAAGATACACTAAAACACATAGTATTTACAAAGAAACTTTTACAGATACATTAATTGAAAAATTTACCATCAAGAAATATTTTGAAATCCCTTCTTGCCAAATAATCAAGGTCAAATGCTAAGCAGCTATTAGCTGCTTAGCCGCTTTTTCACACACTAAAAGTGTATTCCTTTGCTGAACCATGAGCCAAATACATGACTGTGAAATGTAACTGCTGTGTAAAAAGTTAGGTTTCTGAAACATTAAAACATTACCTGTCTGCCTTTATACAGAAAGCACATTTGTTCCCCTAGAGCTATTCTATAGATCCTTAAAGTAATTTTCTACATGGACATTTAAACAGCAGAACAAGGAACACTTTGCATAAAGTAGGATTGCTAGTTAGGGAGAATGAGCACACTGCATTCCTGTTAACATTTTTATTTTTCAAGATAACAGAGTTGTATACAAATGACAGTGACCTGCTCTTTATTTTTATCTAAATAAAAGATAACTCAAGATGATTCTCAAGAAAAAAAAAGCTATATACATAAGGGACTGTATCTTCCTTCATCGTCTACTTGGAACCAGTATTTGTTGCGTCATAGAATCAGAAAGAGGTTGTGGTAAGTTGGAAGAGGTACATAGCTGCTGTTATCATTTTACTGTTGACAAAGAGAAAAAAGTTGGATAAGTTGTTTTATGTTAATAACTTGATTTTCATCATAAAGTCTTCATAGCAGTTACTCACCAGCAAACCACCTGCCATGCAATGCATTGACAGCAGCAATAGCCGCAGCAATAGATGGGCATTTCACATACACATTGCCCTAAAAGTATCAAAAGAAAAAAATTAATAATTAAAACAATCATTGAACATATACTCTCAAAAGTATATCCAAGATATTTGCATAAATGTACTTTATAGTCTATTTATTCTAATAGCTTATGGTCAATACCTTGAATGTTTTTTAAAACTATAGTATCTTTTCCTTTTCTCATTGATCTTTTGCCCAATACCCATTCCCCTGATTTCTATGCAAAGACTAAAAAAACTGCAAAGAATTCCAGGGTACGTGATGCAAATTAGCTGATCAGTTAATCATTATTTTTATTATTTTGAACTTGCCTTTGTTTTGGAGCATGTATTTAAGTACTACATTGAAGTCCCTTTCCTGAAGTAACCACTAAGCTAGCATAGTGGTACAGGCCTATATAAGTCCCAGAACATGGGAAGGAGTCAGAAAAGAGCTCTAACTTCATTTAAAGGGCTACACTCATGAATGCATTAAAAAAACAAAAGAAAAAAAGACTAAAATAGTGATTCGTGCCCAGCAGAAAGGAGGCCGACATGCAGGTCGATCTATGAGTTTGAAGTTAACTTAGTCTACAGTGTTTCAGGACAGGCAGGTCTACACTCAGATACCCTGTCCCAAAAGAAAAACCAAAACCAAGCCAAACAAAAGAAATAACACCTAAGGGGAATAAAGTGACTATCACATGCCCTAATTGTATATAAAAAGTAAGATAGAGAATAGTATACACTTTAATCCCAGCACTTGGGGAAGCATAAGCAGCCAGATCTGTAGGATAGGTCAGCCTCATATTTATTGCACAAATAAACCCTGTCTTGAAAAATAGAAATCAAATTACCTGAGCTGAATTTTTGTCAACATAAATATGAATGACTCCTCCATGTTTATTACATTCTTCAATGACATCATCTTTAATCTCTGTATCCCATCCAACTTCTTCTTCTCTGTAAGAAAAACATAATGAAATTATATTCAAGTAATGACTAAGTACATTGTGTGTGGTGTGTGTTGTGTGTATGTATGAGGATGTATGGAGACCATGGAACATGGAGTTCATTTCAGCATCCTCTTAAGTACCAGGGATTCAATTAATTCTTCAGACTTGGCAGCAAGCACCTTTCTTTACTCACAGCGAATCATCTAATCTGCCTTCTACTATGTAGTAAACGCTCCTTGTAAACCACAGCAATTTAACTGTACTAGCTAACCAACAAGCTTGCTCCATGCATCTGCTTATTTATACCAAAGTTCCAAGTTGTCATTCATGCAAATGTGACAAGCACTGGACATGCTCAGATATCCACCCACACTTAAATATATAACTTAAGACATTAATTGTTGTAATACATTAAAAAAGATGCACAAGAGGCTCCGTTAAAGTTATCAATTTTTACTACCAAGTTTACTATAAACCTTGTGGAGTTGACTCGGCAGTTAAGAACAGTTGTGGCTCTTACAGAGGACTTAGGTCAAACGGCTACTTAAAAATTTAACATTTCTGTTCCTTCAGATACAGGTAAGCATGTGACATACATACATGCAGGCAAACACTGATATACAAAACAAAAACAAACAAACAAAAAAAAAACCCAGCATACCAAAAGCTGTGGTTGATATATAATTATAATGACCATAATTCTACATAATGCAAACAGCTAAACCCTTTTACAATCATCATGAGGAGGCAGATGGAAGGACTATTTGATCTGGAGGCCATTCAAAGTAAAAAAACCAGTAAGCACATGTAAAAACAAGTAAGATGTCCTAACTAGAGAAAAATAGTCTCAAAACAACACGAAGGAAAATTAAACAAAAACAAAACACCAAAGTGGATGTGGGGAAAAAAAAAAAAAAAAGGAAACCAAATGTTGAACTTTGAAATCTACATACTTAGGTACCCAAAGGCATACATATAGAAAAATTATTTAATTACTAAAACCATGCATTAGTAAAATGAGGTAAACTAAAAGCAGACATAAGTATCATAGGTTTAAAAGCTAGCATGGACTATAGGATTACTAATCATCAAAAGGCAAGCTCTGAAAACTGATGGAAAGACCCTGATAGAATTAAAAAAAAAAAAGATGACTAGTGATCTTCATCAGTGGCATAACTGCCTGGCATGCAGCGCCCAAGTCCCTAGGTTTTAACTCTACAACAGAAAAAAATTCTAATAGTAGATACTTACTGGTTAAGAGGACATTGTACTTGTTATTCTTACAGAGTACCATCTTCAGTTCCCAGAACACAACAATAATCCTGATGCCCATTCTGACCTCCCTGATCACACGTGATAAGACACATACACACATATATGCACACATACAAAGAAGCAACAAACTCATATGTATTTTAATCAAACTAATCAAAAATAACAAGTAAACAAGTGTAGCCAAAAGATTGACAGAAATTTCACAACCACATGTTAAATTTCAATGTGTCCAATAAAATATGAATGGGAATAAAAAATTAAAAAGACTAAATCACTTCAATACATTTTGAACTGTTAAATATTCTAAATATTAAACTACCATATTGTACAAATATACTTACGTCTGAGGATTAAACATGTTGGAAAGTTGGAAACACTGTGTTGCAAGTGGTTGAACGGATGCAGCTGCAGCTAAAGCTGAGGCTAAAAAAGGGAAAATAAAAATTAGCTTCAAGGAAAATGTGTAAGTATCCCTGGACAATAAACTAAAAAATAAACCCTATCTATATATGGCTGACATAATTTATATATAACCTTCATGAACATGAAATAAGACACTTACTCACTTTATCAAAATACAACAGTTTAGCTAAGCAAAACTACCTTAAAATATCTTTAGTTCCACACATAATAGGCAATACAAAGTAGATATACTCAAGTATTATTTAGAGAATAAGAAGGGGAAAGGAGTGCTCACACATTTCATTCAGATGCAAATACATTTCCCTAAAAATTTCAGGAGCTGTGGTTTGGGACTTAATTGTCAAGAGTGTATGTCTAGCAGGCATGAAGCTCTGGGATTGATACCAAACAGAGCATAAATTCTTATGCGCTTATACCTTAAATGTTAGAAAGATAGATGCATGAGAGAATATAAGTTCAAAGTTATCTAGGTCAAGATTCAAAGTTTTAGGCTAGACTGCAACATATAAAACCCTGTCTCCTACAAAAATCATACTTAAAAATGGGCACAGTGGCATATGGCTTTAATCCCAGCATTTGGAAGGTAAAGGTAGACAGATCTCAGAATTCTTAGGTCAGCTTGGGCTATAAAGCAAGTTCTAAGACAGCTAAGAATACATGGAGAGACAATATTCTTAAACCAAAACCAAACCTGAGTGATTAATGAGAGGTATGCAGTCTAAATCTATTAAAAAACAACAAAAATCCTGCACACAAATCATTCCCGAAAGAAAAAAGGAAAAATGAACGCTGGTTGTATACTGAAATGATAGCAACAAAACAAAATTCGGTTGTTGGAAAGCCTAAATAAAAAAAACATTATTTCTCTTCCTTTGCCAGGAATATAGGCTTATTTTAAAAGATATAGAAAAACACAGATAAATTAGATTTGTATATAAGTACTCTGAACAACTTGGTCAATCTTTTCAGCAGCCAAAGATTGACTGATTGATTGATTGATTTTCAATCTTATGTGTATGAGAATTTTGCCTGCATACCTGCACAACACAGGTACCTGTTTCCCTCAGGGGCCAGAAACCCTGAAATTTGTTAAATTCTATTACTGTAAACTATGATTATGATTGCTAAGAATCAAACCTTGGTCATGAAGGAAAAGTCTAAAGTGCTTTAAACCAAAGACCACTGTCTCTGGTCCAACTCTGTTAAATACATCAACCTAAATATAATTAACATTTGAAACTATCCAGGAAAAATGTCATTAGTACTATGACACTGTAAATGATTTGTAGGAGCAAAATAGAAAACCAGAAACAGGCAGCTTATCTATGATTTGACTATTGTAATGTGAAAATTCTGAACACAGTAATATTCAATCTTAAAATAAATGTCTATAGTTAACTAAGCACTTTTCCAAGTTAGGTTTCTATTTAGTATTCTTTTTTTTTTTTTTTTTTTTTTGGTTTTTTTCGAGACAGGGTTTCTCTGTGTATTCCGGGCTGTCTGGAACTCACTCTGTAGACCAGGCTGGCCTCGAACTCAGAAATCGCCTGCCTCTGCCTCCAAGTGCTGGGATTAAAGGCGTGCGCCACCACGCCCGCTCTATTTAGTATTCTTTAGGTTTGGTTTTCTCTTCTTGAGACAAGGTCTTGTGTCACTACAATTTTCAGAGAATTACCAAAGACATTAGAGCAGCTGTTATAGAACTCACCGTAATCATATTATCTGACCAAATCCCATTCCAATGCATAACAACAAACAGCTAAGGATAAAATAATGCATTAAGAAATCGAGATGAATTGAAATGAATAACCACCTAAGGAAATATCAGACAAATTTCACTGAACAAAGCTATTCATGAAATACCACATTAAAAATTATTCTGATAGAATTACAAAAGTGTCGTTCCTTCAATATTTCCTTCAAAGATAAAGGCATTTTTCTTTGAGAAATCTGAGAAGCCTTCTTCTTGTATTTCCGCCTATAAACAAGTATAACCTGACATAATGTAAGACCTAGTAAGTCCCAGCTAGCTACCTAGAATGTAAGGTAGAACTTCTTAAAAAACACAAAAGTATACCGAATAACAAACCAAAAACATCAAAACAATTTATATAACTAAAGAGAGTCAGTGAAAGGAGCCAGAGTAAAGCAGATCTCAATTCCAGACTAGCTGTACATAATAGCTGAAAGCTACACAGTAAGATCCTGTCTCACAACAAAAACATAAACAAGGATACAGAACTAGAAAGTTTGAAGGAAACTGAGGGGAACTACTGACTAATTATGAGAACTAAAGACCAAACAAATACATAATGAAATCTTTCACTTTGACTTTTGATAAAACTGTTAGTTATTTACAAGTAAGAGTACATGTGGCATATGCTTAAAGAAACTTAAAATACATTTTTAATTCTCACCTAAAATTGGCATTTCTCACACAGGATTTTGATATTGAAAAAAGAGAGAGAAAAGCCAATAAACAGTTTACTATAAACTTGGCAGCAAACTGAAGTAGTAAAATGCTTTTTTTCTTTCTTGGTAGATTTTAGAGACATGAAATCATGGCTTAATGCATTCCATGATGATGATGTAATTAGTAAGAACAATTCATAACCCTATTCTTAGCTTCATAAAATAGACAATGTAATATACATATAACTCTAAACTGAAACAAACATAAAAAAATTAAAAGGACTTGCTCATGTATTTTATGTACATGAATGCACTGTCTTCAAGCATATGAGAAGAGGGCATAAGATCCCATTGCAACTCATTCTGAGACATCATGTGGATGCTGGGAGTGACTATCAGGCCCTCTGGAAGAGCAGTGAGTACTATTCCATGTCTCCAGCCCTTAAATAAACTTAAAAAATAGTCCCACATTGTCATGGTATGCTAAAAAAATTTTCTGTTTTTTATACAAACCTTACAGTTTAGATAAAAGCGTGAAGAAATACAAGACTGAGTTCTGGACCTTGCTTTTTCAAGTGTCAAGGACAGCATGTTAAAGCCAGTCCTTTACGAAGAATCAAATAATTAATGCTATGAATGATAAATTCCACAAACCAAAACAAACATAACCACAGATATCTTTATCCTCTCTATTCATGTACTATGGTTACAATACATGGCAAAAGTAGATGAATACGATGCTTAACAAATTATATCTTCGTATATTTAATTATATTTCAAAAAAGATCAAAATGTAAGTAACTCACCTTCGGTCTGTTGGGAAAGTCGTGTTTGCAAATCTATAACAAAAGAGAATTCTACAGCTCAGTGCAGGAACAATGAAGAGCCTCAACTAACAGGGTAAATGTCAGGAAAGTATTAATAAAAGAGGACTTCAACAGCAGGGTTCATTTAAATCAAATTAGTAACACCTGGCAGCAGAACCTCCTTCCCCATTCCTCATTTACAAGGCTTTTGGACCTTTTATTTCCTCTTATACTAGAAAATTATCACTGTATTCCTAATACATTCTTCCCTATGTTATATGGTGTTCGATTACAATATCACAGCTAGAAATAATGGGAAATGGGGAAAAAGGAGCAAACCAGTCAGAAAATATGTGAAAAACCCTGATTGAGAATTCAATTCCAAGTACTTGGGAAATAAAATTTTGTAATTAATAGCAATAAAAATTCAGTATTTCAGAAGCTTGTATTAAAACTGTAGGCATTACAACCACACTCATTTGAGAGTTCGCTTAGGATCATGTTCACTAATTTCCAAGTTTAGCATTATCCACTGAGAAAGACACCATTCCAACAATTTGGAGCATATCTTTGTAAGAGCTTCTCAGATTAACTTGCCAATGATTTCTCTAACAGGTTCACAATTTGATCAATGTTAATTTTCTCACCTACTATAAAAATTCATGTTTCTATATAAGAAATCATGTCAATATTCCTATCAGACATGTATAGAAAATCTGCATGAGTTGGGAAAAAAATTCAAGCACAAAATAGGTGTGGTCCAAGCCTTTAAACCTAGCAGTAGCAGGGCTGAGGCAGTAAATATTCTTCATTGCAGTTAGTCTGCCTGATCTATATGGGGAATTTCAGAACAACCAGGGATAAATCATAGTGAGACCTTGTCTCAAATCAACAAAACCCAAAATCCTGTATTGCTGCAAAGTGATCATAATTAATGAACATTCAATTTGGGACATGAATAAGGAAATCTAAACCCTGTATTTAATTTACTGGGTTAAAACAGTTGGGCGAGAGGGATAAAAATTGACATATCAGTGTATGCTAAATAGAACTAATACCAGTAACTTAAAATACATTTTCTTTTTTACATAATAGGTAAATTGTATACATATTTATGCTATTAAGTACAAATTCCAATTTTACTTTTAAAAATAACTTTGGTTACTTTCAATATATTAGGAAACAAGGAATAAATTGTATTCTATACAAGGTGTATTAGAAAATTTGCTTTATCTGAGGGCGTTGGAGCACTGCTCAAATCCTAGCACTCAGGAAAGGCAGGAGAATTAAGCTCAATGTTAAGTTCAATGCCAGAGTCATCTGCAGAAGGCACTACAAGGTCATCTTGGGCGATATACACAAATCACTACTCTACCTACAAATAGACAGCAAACGGGAAGTCCATGAGACAAAGGTTGAGGGAAGAGTCTTGCTCTGAGTTAGTAAATACAGAACAAAAGTAAGGATGACCAGGGATACCCAATAACATCCTGCCTCATTAATGACAATCTGGATATGTCAGTACATAAATAAACAGACAGGGCCATCAGACATATGGTACATATTCTACATATGAAAGAAGGATACATCAACACAATGCACATTAGTCTCTGACCTCCCCACATCGTCAGAGGCATAAGAAAGTACCTCCTACCAAATAAGTAAATGCATTTAAAACAGGTATCTCCACTGAAAGAGAACAAAACCTGGGACCCCTGCCAGTGCATTTCCCCATGAGCCATCATTTATAGCTCCTACATGAGAAACTTTATTAAAGGATGGCAGCATTATGAACAGGTGAGGATGTCACTCTAGGGAATGAATATCTACAACAATTTTTTTTTTTTTTACATGAAATCTTGACCTTGAATGAAGAGAAGTGTAAGTTAATAATTAATCATTTATTTTTTCCAAAAACATTTCTCTACAATTCGGGATATAACTTTGTAGAGAATGAATATCTACAACATTTTTTTTTTTTTACATGAAATCTTGACCTTGAATGAAGAGAAGTAGTAAGTTAAATAATTAATCATTTATTTTTTCCAGAAAACATTTCTCTACAAAGTTCGGGATAACCTGGAGCTCACCATCTGGAGCTCACTATGTAGATGAGTCTGTCTACCTCCTAACCCCTAAACCCCAAGTACTGGCATTAAAGGTATGTGCTTCTACACTTGGTCCATTATTATTATTACTATCTTTTTATTGTTTTTCAAAAGAGGGTTTTCCTGTGTCATCCTGACTGTGCTGTAACTTATTCTGTAGATATCCATGGCCTGGCCTCTGAAATGCTGGGATTCAAAGTGTTCACCAAGAGAGTCTGGAACATTACTTTTCTTAAATAATTTTTTTATCTTATCTTTATTAGTGTTCATATATGAGTACAAGCAATATGTGGCTGTCTGCAGATGGCATTAGAAGGTATGAGAGTCCCTGGAACTAGAGCAACAGGTAATTGAGCTAACACTTGTGCCTGGGGGTAACTCAACTGAAATCATCTACAAGCGACCAGGCCCAGCTGGCTATATCATCTCAACATTAAGTACTACAGATTATTTCTGAAATAAGTTCACTTCAATTAAAAAAAGCAGAATGTTGTGACTACAGATTTGATGTTTAAAAAAAAATTGTAATAGCTAATGTTTAAAAAATTGACAGAAACACAGTTAACAGATTCTTGTGTTGAGCTTAAGACACATTACTTGCAAAAAATGTCTTAATGCTTACTTCTCCCTCCATCTCATAATTTATGTTGGCACTGTTCTCAGAACATAATGCTTTAAATAGCTTTAGCAAGCACACAGGTCTCTTTGTACATTGAAACTATTTTTTTCCTTGTACATTCCAACTATTAACAATCTAAAATCTCACAAGATCTCACTTTTGAGAAAGCTTAGAAACAAATGGCCACACGTCTGGACATTTGTGGCACAACATATAAAAGTTTAAAAACAGGGTCTCATTCTGTAAAGCATCATGTTGAGGCTGCCCCATCCTTCCAAAGTTGGTGTTACAGGGTCCTCACCATATCTGGCTAAAAAGTATCCTTTATACATTACCTGTAGCTCTAATTGTGACATGCATATTATATCAAATACAACCTTAGCTCAGAGATTTAAGCCAACTTGTTTAAGTTAATTTAAAAGACTTTTGTCTGCATATATATCTGTGTAACTGTGTGCCTGTAGCCTGCATAGATTAGACAAAGTGTGCCAGTACTGGAGTTATTACATGGTTCTAAGCACACAAATGCTAGGAGCAGAACTGGGCTAAATTACAGCTTTTCTCTTTTAAGTTACTTCTGTCAAGGTATTGTAGTATACAAATATGTAGGAAAAAAAAAGAGTAACTAGTTTTCTTTGTATAATGGTAATGCAAATGTTTAAGCAAAACTAAATTTTATGAAATGCTTGGTGTTTTTTCTAACTATTGATAGTAAAAAATTTAACTACACTTGAGATTTTTCTATAGTCTAACTGAGTTCTCTGGATAGTCATATACCTATTCTTCTTTGCAATCATTAAGATGCTAGAAGTACTTAATGAATTGAATTCTCAGTTAGTCCTTTGAAATGCAAAAAAATTTGGCATATTTTCGAATTAGATGAAAATACAATGACTTCAAATTAGAAAGGATTCAATTCCTACCTGCCACAGCACCAAATGCCAAAGAGCCACTCATTTGTAAAGCTTGTTGTGCTGCTGGTGGAATCTGCAAACCAGTACCTGTAAAATAATGAATTTCCAAGTTATTATTACTATGTTAACAGCAGAGAGAAACCAAATTCTGGTAATTCATGTGGTCAACTCGAAGTGCCTGCAAAATGGCTCTGCACTAACAGACCTTCCTAATACCAAAGATGAGAGCCTGTACTCTTTAGTGCTGGTGTATAGAAGAATAAAACATATTCCCCTTGGGCTGGAGAGATGGCTCAGCGGTTAGGAGCACTCACTGACTGCTCTTGCAGAGGTCCTGAGTTCAATTCCCAGCAACCACATGGTGGCTCACAACCATCTGTAATAGGTTCTGATGCCCTCTTCTGGTGTGTCTGAAGACAGCTGTAGTGTACAAGTCATATATATAAAATAAATCAGAGTGGCAGGCACTCTGACCTCCCCAATCCCTGTTGTGCCATTAGTATACCACCAAAACAAATCGTAAAAGCCAAGGAAAATTGGAGCTAAGGTGGGAGGAGTAATGAGAGGAAGAAGAAAAGGGAGAGTAGGAGCTGAGGAGAGAGGAGCTAGAGAGCATAGATGTAGGAGGAGGAAGAGCCACACAGGTATGGAGAGCAGTCCTGGGTAACAACTTATACTTAGGTTAGCTAATTGGGATACACCTCTTATTGTGTGGGCATCTTGTTATTGAGTATTACCAAACATATAAAGCCTTTGATTAATATTTAAGCTTTAGAGTTTCATTTTCTATCAGGCCTGTGTAGATGGCAGGATGGTCTGGGAATGGGTCAGCTTTGTGTAGACAGTATGCAAGATTGGCAGAGCCATCTCCCATGCTGGTGTCTCATGGGTGGCAGGGCCGTGTCTGTCTGCCTGAGTGGATGGCCTGAACTGAGCAGTGGCGGTAAGCTGCTACCACTCATGGCCACAGGCCTAGGCTAGTCGGGAACATGTTGGCTGATTTAATAACAAGCCAGATTGGGTGCCTCCGTTTTAAATATCTCCTGCAACAGAAAATAATCAGAACTCATTTCTTACTGAGACTGATGATATACACAGCAAAAAAAAAAAAAAAAAAAAAAAAATCTATAGTATTTACATGTCCAAGAATGAAGAAGACATTAAAAAATAAGACACTGGTAAAGACTTCAATGTATTCCTATACATAAAAATTAACGTCAAAATATTTTTCTCATTTTGTAGTTTGGATGGCTACCTTTCCTTTTCACCACTGTATGATAAATCAGTAACAATATTGAAGACTTACCCTCTGCAAGTCTTGCCATTAATTGGAGACGTCCAGTTGTTCCCAAGTCAATTCCAGTCCTTTCTAGTTCATCACTGTCCAAAAATGAGCTAGCACTAGAAGCATCAGTTCGTTCAGTAACATGCCCAACTTTCATTGGTCTCCCAGCTAACTCAAATCCATTAAGCTGTTCCAAAGCCTTTTTGGCACATTCTGAATCAGAGAACTAGAACAAACAACAGGAATTTAAACCAACAAATATGCATTTTTATCATTACTAACAGATCTAATATATACTAAGAAAGTGCAAAAAAATAAAATATATGTATAAAATTAGACCATTAATTTTGCATACATAAGACAGTTTAATAAACATGGAGTTTTGAAACCTTTTTTTAAAAGGCAAAGTGTCATTTTTGTAACTTTCAGAATATAACTCAGTATGTAGAACAAGCTGGCCTTGAGATACACCTACCTTACCGTCTCAATTTCTGGGATTAAAATTGTGACAACACGCCTAAGAGACTCTTTAAGTGACTGAAGTCCATGTTCCTCCTTGAAACTTCTAACATCATCAGACCACCCACTAAATGTAATAAGTTATCTTTTACATCTTTCTTTCCTTTAATCTCCAGATGCATTTCTCTGCCCTATACTCTAAGACTATCACCCTAACTCTTCTGGATAGATTACATTAGGTTCTATTATCTTTCCAGATCTCATTCAATGATTCTTGTGGCCTCAAGAAATATTCCAATATCATTCACTTTCCCAGAAAATTTGACAGTAGTGGGAGATATGCCTCTTTTCCAGAGGAATAGAGATTAGTTCTAAACATCTACAAGATGTTGCTTAAAAACACCCAAAATTCCAAATCCAGGTGATCTTATGCCTTCTTCTACCTCAAGGCACCTAAACATAATGCATTGTGTCATACACCCATATACACATAAAAAAAAAAAAAAAAAAGAATTTAAAAGCATCATGGCTCAAGTCTTTTAGTATTTGGGAGGCAGATCTCTGAATTTATTTGCAGTCTAAGTTATATAATTCCATCTTGTTACAGAACGGGAGCTGGGTGGGAAGGTTTGATGTCCTCTTGCATCTACCTCTTGTGTGGTAAGATTAAAGGTAATCATAGATATAACTGGCTAATGCAATACTGAACCAAATGTTCATGAATAAAAAAAGGATATTACTAACTGGACTATGTATTCACAACTCCTGACCATTTATCAATTTTTGAGATCCAGAAAAAGAATTCTAGCCAAATATTGTGGCCTGGGTAGTAATTCTAGCAAACTCAAGAAGGTGTTCAAAGGCATATAGAATGCAAAATGAGCTAAAGTGACCTGGTATGACACCACATCTTTGATCCTAGCTTTTGCTAGACTAAAATCATGTGTATCTAAGTTCAGGGACAGTTTAATATACATATGGAGTTATAGGACTTCAAATAGACCTCGCCCCAAAATAAATTAAGAAAGTAAATAGGTTGATTGCCTCACTTGAGAACCTGTCTCAGAAGAAAAATTGAAAGGAAAAAAAAAAAAAAAAGGAAAAAAATTTTCTCCCTTCAACCATAATATAACATCCAAATTTTCTTTTAACTGATGGGTCTGTATACACAGATAATATCATGGACTTGGCTGTCAGACATTAACCATTTCTTTTTTTTTATTTATTTTACTTATGAGTACACTGTAGCTGTCTTCAGACACACCAGAAGAGGGCATCCAATCTCATTACGGATGGTTGTGAGCCACCATGTGGTTGCTGGGATTTGAACTCATGACCTCTGGAAGAGCAGTCAGTGCTCTTAACCGCTGAGCCATCTCTCCAGCCCCATTAACCATTTCTGATGTGATTGCTTATACCTTAATTCTACGACTGGCTACACTTTGGAAGATTAGACTTTCATAGGTAAGAATGTAAGAAGACTGGCATGGCAGTGTATGCATTGAATCCTAGCACTGAGAAGGCAGAAATGTCATCTCAGGTTGATGCCACACCTTGGCATACATGGAGAGTTATAGCCCTGGTTAAACTTAGAAACAATGACACAATAAACAATTCTCCAAATCCAGTTGGATGTGACATAACTAGACCATATGAATTCTAGGACTCCTCTGCATATATGAAAATAGACAGTACAGAGAGAATTAAAATAAACTTAAAAACAAATGTAGCCATGTTTACAAATGAAATCACTAGAAAACACTAATTCTTCATGCACAACTATCCCTAAACCATACACAAACTTCTTAGATGTTATAGAAGACACTTACTGTAATGAATCCATATCCCTTAGATCGACCAGTTTCACTATCCATCATGAGCTGAATACTTTCAATCTAGAATTTAAAGGTATAAATTGGAGAAAATTAATCCTTGAGATAGTTTTGAAAAATTTAGAATATACTTTTATCTCCCAGTCCTACAGAGGTAACAACCATGCTTTACTCATAAAACTGCCCCTTTGGCAGGGAAACAACTATTGGGAAAATCAAGAGAAAAAAAGTTATTAAATTTACCCTTCCAAAAGGTTCAAAGATGCCCCGAAGCATATCTTCAGTTATGTTAAAGTGTAATGAGCCCACGTAGAGCCTCATAGGTCCAGCACTTCCCTTTTGTAAATTGTTTGCCATTGCAGCAGCTCTGTTTTTTTCTGCCTATAAACCAATAAAATCCCTATCAAACACTAATATAAACCAGGCATACATTCAACAACAACAACAAAAAAGAGTAAGGCGGAAACTGAAGTCATCCAAAATCAATTTAGAAGTATTATTATACAAATACAAAAGACTTCACAACATTTGGACTTGAGAAACTGAAAGAGAATGATAGATAGAATGGTTTGTCTACTTATATAGAATGTTCAGAAGAAAGATGATGGGTAATAGCTGTACCATACAGTGAATGTCATTAACGGGACTAAATTGCATTGAAAGGCCTATGTGTGCCTGTTATGCAAACATTCCAACAGCAAGCTATATAAACCCTGATCTTAAATTCTGAACACAATAGCTAATGTGTTCTATTTTAACATTTTATTAAACTTTAAAGTATATATAGTTATATACAAAACTATACAGTAGTCATACTTCGCTTCATACAGAAATGAAATTAATATAAACCTAATATAATAAATCAGAGTAACTTGTTTTGTACAATCAAAAAAATTAGATATTCACTGAATATTTGTAAATATATTCAGACAAACTAAAACCTTGGTTGATTTACAAGCCAGTTTTAATTTAGTAATAAGAGGACTAAGGAGTCATAAACAATCACCCAAGTAAATCACTGCTAATTTTTCTATATAAAGACTGTCATGGGCCGGAGAAATAGCTCAGATGTTAAGAGGAGTGGCTGCTCTTCCAGAGGTCCTGAGTTCAATTTCCAGCAACCACATGATGGCTGAAACATCTGTAATGGTATCTGATGCCCTCTTCTGGTGCATCTGAAGAGAGCTAGAGTGTATTCATTTATAAAAGAAAAAAAAAAAAAAACTGTCCTGGCCTGTAGTGACAGAGGCATGGCTTAAAGAGTGCTATCTGGCTTACAGAAGTTTTGAGCTCAATGCCCAGCAACCAAATGGTGGCTCACAACACATTTATAATGGGGTCTGCTGCCCTCTTCTTGAATGAGGGTATACTTGTAGAACACTTGTATACATAAATTTAAAAAAACTATGTGTGGTTGTTTTACCCATATGTACATTTGTATACCATGTGTATGTCTGTTTTGAGAAGCAGAAAAAGCAATGGGTCCAAATTTCTATTCATAGCCTTGTCCTTACCACCAACTGACAACAAGACTTCTTCTCTACAAGATTTACAATGATTTAAACAACAGACTCACTTTGCCTTTTGCCAAAAGTTAGTTCTCGAAATCAATTTAATTACTGTATCTGTCAGACTGATGATCTGAGGCAAATGATGGCAATCCTCCTAAGTATAGACATTACCATATGTGGTACAACATCCAGCTTAAATGACAAACCTGTAAATCAAGTTACCTGTGATGCCTGTACTATGATTGGCACTCCTAAAACTCGCTGGCCAGTTAATCCAATTGCTAGAGGCACTGAACTGACATCGACAAATTCCACATAGGCAATTCCTTTGGAACGTCTTGAATTTCTATCAGAAATCATTCTCACATCTCGAACCTAAGATGAAAAGAAATGTAATTACTATTCTTTTTTTTTTTTTTTTTTTTTTTTTTTTGGTTTTTCAATACAGGGTTTCTCTGTATAGCCCTGGCTGTCCTGGAACTCACTCTGTAGACCAGGCTGGCCTCAAACTCAGAAATCCGCCTGCCTCTGCCTCCCAAGTGCTGGGATTAAAGGCATGCGCCACTACCGCCCGGCTATATAATTACTATTCTGCAGTCAAATATTCCAGTACAAACTACACACATAATTTCTTCAACATGTAAGAGGCTTTTCCCTCAGAAATACTGTCTTAATCCATCCTGTGGCTTAAACTTCGTTGTGTAGACCAAAGTGGCCTTAAATTCAAATAAATCTGTAAACCTCTGCCTCCAGAGTTGCAAAAAATTTCAGAATCAGAGTCATGGCAGTGGCCCAAGTTTTAACAAAGCATTAAAGGAGACAGAAGTGGACCTGATTTCCAGGCCAGCATGCATCATACACGGAGACTCAATAATCAGTAACAGATGTGCATGGTGGTGCACTCCTACACTCCTAAGCATATTCAACCCAGGTTTACAAAGACAAGTTCCGGGACAGCCATGGCTGCACAGAGAAGCCCTGTCTACAAAAAAAAAAACCAAACAACTCAGAATGAAGATAGAGATGTCAGTATTTAACCACATCCTATGTTCTACCAAGATTATTATTATCCATCTAAGACTTGCTCCTCAAAAAACTGAGATAAATTATTAGATTGTCTTTGAAGTGGTGAAATTGTGTCAGGATTTTAGCTGTTCATCATGGACTGTAAAAATAAAAATGTTACCAGCTTATGATTAAGTCCTTTAATACAAAATAGTCACGGATGATGATGTTATTTTGACAGGTTGTCCTGTAACTCTAAACCTCAAACAGCATGTCTGTCTTAACCTCAAAAGAAGCCATTATACTAAGGACATTCCTAGTATTTTCACCTTTTTACACACAAATTTTCATTTTAATACATCAAATAATCATAGCTCAACTATAAAGGACCAATTATTTTTATATTACACAAAAGGTACATGACCTGGGGAGAGAATAGCCTGAGACAACAGAGTGGGTAAGCTTGCAAGAACCACAAGTCCAGAATGAAGACTTTTGTAACTATGGTAAGTCTTCCAAATTTAAGTAACTTCTTACTATTGTTTCCCTTTTATTTTTTATTAACGTTTTTTTGTAGTTGTCATTCTGTTTTCCTGTATGCTCCTGACTATCCTGGAACTCACTGTGTATATATGCCTGCCTCTACCTCCTAAATTCTAGGCAGGTGCCACTACTGTGTAGCCTCCTATTAACTGTGCAAAATGCCATATTGTCACTATCCTTGATTACGTTCCAAAATTTGAAGTAAGTTCTTATTGCTAATGGCATAACCACAATAGAAATAAATAGGATTTGGAGAAAGTCAGACCTGGTACCCTCTTCACTGAAAACTAGCTCTCACAGTACAGGAAGGTGCTTAAACAAGCTGCCTAAGGGAGATAAGCTAGATGCCCACAACACTGTCTTCTATACATGACGTAGGAACTGCATTCAAAAAGAACCAACAATACAGCAGCGAAAACAAGACATACCTGATGACCTAGCTAGTTTTCTAATACTTAGTGGTGTCAGCCCTAAAACTATACATATACAAAGATCAGTAAATGTAAATGAACTCAGCCGATTATATTTCTATATATGAGAAATAATTTAAGGGAAGTAAAATAAGAATTTTTATCTGTAACCCTATTGTACCAAATACAGAAAGTCTGGGGTTTCTTTTGGTGAAAAGGGTATTTGTTTTTTCCTTCCTTTGAGATAGGGTTTCTGTTTAGCCTCTGATGTCCTAGAACTTAATGTTGACCAGGCTGGCCTAAAACTCAAATATCACCCTGCCTCTGCCACCTGAGTGCTGTGGCTAAAGGCTTCCAAGAGCACTACTTATTTTTTTGGACACAACTCTATGTAGTCCTAGTTATCCTTTGAAATCACAGCAATATATCATGTGTCACCACACCCAAACACAGTGACAATTACTGAAAAATGCTCTACAATCAAACTTGTAGTCTTTAAAATTTCATAAGTTACCTTTCCTACTGTAGAGAAAAATTCTTCCAAATCTCTTGGTCGAATTCTTGCTGCCAGTTGCATGCAGAAAACTGTCCTTGCATCCCTTTCCTCAGGAGTGAGATTATCAATAGGTTCCCTAGCAAAAGAAAACCCATAAAATTAACTTTGCAATCTTATTTGTACACACAGACTAATGTATCATGGTTGTCCCCAAATCCTCTGTGTTCTTTGTTTACTAAGAATGTTTCTCTGTATAAGCCTTACTGTACTGATACCCTCCCTGTAGACCAGGCGAGCATCAAACCAAGTGCTGGGAAAGATGCCTGCCACCACAGACCACTTCTTTTTAAACCAAGAAGGATCTTGGACGTTGTGTGTGTGTGTGTGTGTGTGTGTGTGTGTGTGTGTGTGTACACCTATTAAGGTGACATGTCTCTAGTATGTTTGAGTGTATCAAGTGTACTCAATCATTCAAAGCGCACAAAGATCAGAACCCTCAAAATTTGAATTACATGTGACTGTGAACTGTCATGTAAGTGCTGGAAACTGAACCCAGGTTTTTTCAACAGTCAAGTGAGTATAAGCATCAAGATTCTCTACAGCCCTATCTTTTCATTCTATTTCTACTTCTCAGGCTGTGGGATTTATAGACCTGCATCATTCTATGCAGTTGTAGGCATCACTGCTATACATCTTTATCAAATTTGTGCAATTCAGGGGATTGAGGCCCACAAAGCACACATTAGGCAAATGATCTACAATGAAATGTGTCTCCAGTCCTGGAGTAATTTTTAATGTATTTAATGTATACTTCAGTAAAAATATAACCAAGAAGCTAGAAAGATGAGTCAGCATTTAAGAGCATTTGCTGCCATGCAGAGACTCTTCTGATCTCCAGAAACCAAGTACATAAGTGCACATAACATATAGAGACAGGAAAAACATAAGCTTCAATTAGTAGTCAAAAATAAGCTCAATCAGTAGTCAATTTTTTGAAATACAGTTATACTTGTATCTGTACCGAATGGTCACAATACAAAGTCTACTTTGACAGAGTCATTGAAAAATATTTCTGTTAGTCATACTATGCAGGATACCACAGCTCAAACTACTGTCCTTAAGTCAACAAAGCAGTTATTTCTCTAATCAGAAGAGCTAATCAGAAGCCTTCACAATTGAAAGACAAATTCCAGGAGTGAATAAAATCTGCATAATGAAAACAAAATATGCAACTAAATTTGAAAACTTCAAATGATCAATGTGGAGAATGCAACCTTCAAAAGAGTTCCAGGGATTCCAATTGAATTGCATTATTTCAATGACTAAAACTAATATACAGAGCTTGGAATTTAGTTCTGTAGAAAAGCAATTGCTTATCATACTCCATATTCTGAATAAGGAAATAAGGGATCAAATCCAGTTACAAACACCAGTAGGAGATGAAAAGAGGAAAGAAAGAACAAAGAATCATGCTATCTAAATGGATTTCCATAATGGAATACACCTTATATGTCAAAAAAAAGAGTCAGGCAGTGATCAAATACTCTCAGCTATCTATGTGAAACAACCTCATGTTAACTAATGGAGATATTCATTCCTCAACTTTGAAATTGCTAGGAATTAAGGTTCAAGATATGGTACTCAACAATATTCACAAAAATATTCATCTATTAACATTACTCATTGTTAATAGATATAAGCCTAAAGAGATGGGTCAGCACCTAAGAGCCATATATTGCTCTTTCAGATGACCCGACTTCAGTTTACAGCACTATGTTGGGTGACTCACAACCACCTGTAACTCCTTGGTGTTAATAACTCTTGTCCCTTAGGACACCTACACTCATACACAAATATATAACTTAAAACAGTAAAATCTTTTAAGTAATATGTCTGCTTTTCCCAAGAACCACATGGTGGCTCACAACCATCTGCAATGAGATCTAATACCCTCTTCTTCTGTTGTGTCTGAAGACAGCGACAGTGTAGTCATATACTTAAATAAATCTTTAAAAAAGAAAATCTTTTAAGTAATATATACATATTAGAATATATTATACATAATATATTATATTATACATAATAGAAACATAGTCTTTTTTGTGTAAACTATTAGAAAGCACTCCTTAGAAAAAAAAAGATATACCACTGACAAGTCAGTAGACCATTTTGTTTGTAAAACCAACAAGCTATAGTCAAAAATATATTCAGAGAATAATTGAGGGTTTTCTTACAAGTAAACCAAATATTCACAATAAATCAGTATTTGTTCCAATTTCATAAACATTTAAGATTTTATCTAATCCAAGAATTTTATGATTAGAATACATCCAGTAACAAGTTTAACAACTACCTACCCTTACAAAAGACCAGCGTTCCCAGTTCTCAGCAACCTAATGGTGCTTAGAACTATCTGCACTCCAATTCCCTTCTTATGGCCTTGGAGTGCACCAGGCATGATATACTGCATAAATATGCCTAGAAACAATCACTCCTACACATAAAATAGTCTTTTTAAAAAAAGGAAGTAGGGCATCGACACACACACACACACACACTGTTATCCCAGCCCTAAAGTGGCACAGGCAAGTAGAACTGAAGGCCTGGGACAAACAGAATGTTCCAAGTTACCTATGGCTACAAAGGTATACCCTGCCCCTCAAAAATTAATTAATTGGGCTGGAGAGGCAGGCAGATTTCTGAGTTCCAGGACAGCCAGGGCTACACAGAGAAACCCTATCTCCAAAAAAAACCCAAAACCACTGACTGCTCTTCCTGGGGTCCTGAGTTCAATTCCCACCAACCACATGGTGTCTCACATCCATCTATAATGGGATCTGATGCTTTCTCCTGGTGTGCATGAAGATAGCTACAGTGTACTCATATATATAAAATAATAAACTTTCAAAAATTTAATGAAAATAAATTTAAAGTATTCTACTTAAGGTCAACTAGGTTAGTGAAGCACGATACCAAAAGTCAAAATGTGCTCTGAAGCAAAATTATGCATTATACAGTTGGAAACTTATTGAGGAAGTAATTTAAGAAACTTTACAGCCGGGCAGTGGTGGCGCACGCCTTTAATCCCAGCACTTGGGAGGCAGAGGCAGGCGGATTTCTGAGTTCGAGGCCAGCCTGGTCTACAGAGTGAGTTCCAGGACAGCCAGGACTATACAGAGAAACCCTGTCTCGAAAAAAAAAAAAAAAAAAAAGAAACTTCACGAACAGATATAACCATTCAATCATATAAGATACAATCATATAAGATACATAAGATGAAATGTCTTTTTCATGCAACAATGCTAAGTTATGATTGTTGCTTTATTTTCCTATAAGAGCTATTTCAAATGTTACTACATAAGAATTCCATGAGGGTAGGAGAGATGGCTCAGCAGTTAAGAGAACTGACTACTCTTCCAGAGGTCCTGAGTTCAGTTCCCAGCAACCACAGAGTGGCTCACAACCATCTGTAATGAGATCGATGCCCTCCTCTGGTTCGATGCTATGAGGCAACCCAATCTTTCCTTGGAAGATATCTACAGTGTACTCAATATTAAAAAAATAAATAAATAAATAAAAATTAAAAAAAAAAAAAAAAAGAAATTCCATACGAAATGAAGCCTGCTTAAAATCATCAGGATAACTGCCATGACAAACCTCTTTCTGTAAATATGTTTAAATAATATTAAAGATTATCTGAAGACCAAGCTATTGAAAGTTCATAATCAGTGTTTCAACTGTACGAATACTCAAAAAGGAATTTAAAGACTTAACATGATTATTTTCATTATATAAATTTAAGAAGTTTTTTTTTGTTGTTTGTAGAAGAGGCGGGGGGAGGGGGAGGAGAGGGAGCCAACAGTTACCTCACAGGGCTCTTGTCTTTCCTGAATGGACTTTTGCTTCGGGAACGTCTTCTGCTGCAAGGTTAAAAAGTTTCACAAGTTACCCAAACAGGTACAATCACATTATTTCCTTGAATACAATTTAAACAATTCGGAAGTATGTTTAAAAACCTTAATTTGATGCTATGAGGCAACCCAATCTTTCCTCTGATGGCACTGTTAAATTTTGGTCCGGAGCTAAAAAGAAAACACAAGATTACAGTTACAGGGTTAGGGTGTGCTGCTAAGATCAAGTTCATGTGCTCCTCAACAAGTCTAACACTGCTCAGGCTGATTCTTTTCTACTCAATTATATAGAGGAAACAAAAGAACTTTATCCAAGACCTATAGCCCTTGTTTTTCTATCCTGGACCAGGTTCAAGGTGCCAAGAAAAAAAGTTACAGCCTCAAAACTTTTTGGTTCTTTAAAAAAAAAAAAAAAAAACTCATCTATTTTAAATCATATAACTATATACATGCATATTTAAAAATACAAACAGAGTTAAAACAATTGCTTCTGTACTCTCACCCCAATATCTATCGGTTTATATATAATTCTTTACAAAGTGTGCACTTAACATGTACACACTAGCCGGGCGGTGGTGGCACACGCCTTTAATCCCAGCACTTGGGAGGCAGAGGCAGGCGGATTTCTGAGTTCGAGGCCAGCCTGGTATACAGAGTGAGTTCCAGGACAACCAGGGCTATACAGAGAAACCCTGTCTCGAAAAACCAAAAAAAAAAAACAAACAAAAACAAAAACAAAACCACATGTACACATTATACATTTTTATTCAGAAACTTTTGACACAGGGTCATAAAATTCAGATAAATCTTGAACTATTTAGCAAAGAATGACCTTGACCTCTTGTTCCTCCTGACTCATATTGAGATTCCAGTGTTGAATTAAAGCCTGTACCCCCTTTACTCATCTTTTTCTTCACTCCCCTCACTCCTTCCCCCTTCTCTTTCTTTTTTTTTTTTTTAGTTTTTTGAGACAGGGTTTCTCTGGGTAGTCCTGATGGAACTCACTCTGTAGACCAGGCTGGCCTGGAACAAGAAATCTACCTGCCTCTGCCTCCCAAGTACTGGGATTAAAAGCGCCACCACCACTGCAGGCTTCCTTCCTCCTTTCAAGGCAGAATACAGACCTAGTTGTTCTGGAACCCACTATAGACCAAAGTCAGAGATTCCACCTAACTCTACCTTCTGAGTACTGGATTAAAGGTGCATTCTACTTATGACAACACCCAGCTCTTTTGTCTTTCGATATTACACAGGTTCTCACTATGTCTTCCTAGCTGCCTGGAACTCAAAAGATCCTGTCTGACTACTGCTGAAATCTAATGTGTGTGCCACCTTGCCCAGCTTGCATGTAGTAATTCTTAAGTGAGTTATCAGAATATTCATGGCACTATTTATTTATTATAGAAGACATTATAGAAATTCAAAATTAATTCACTGAGAAAAAAAAAATGAAGACTTTTATGACTCAAAGACAAGTTTCAGTTCTGGAATATACCTGGTCCCATAGCCCAGCACCAATATTGCAAAAAATGATAAAAGAGGTGTTTTCAGAATAACTCAATCATAATATAAATAATGTCTGTCCCTTTTTAAAGATAACTTACTTAAGGTGTCATAAGATATATGTCCTATGGTGTTCAATCAAAGTCATTAAAGAGGACTGGCTCAGTAGAGTACTAATTACTCTTCCAGAGGTTCTGAGTTCAATTCCCAGCAACCACTTAGTGGCTCGTCCGTCAATAATAGGATCTGATGTTTTTCTATCATATAGGAACACATGGAAATTGAGCATTCACATACATAAATTAAAAAAAAAAATCAGAAAAAATGTTTTAAAAAATCTGTATTAATTAAAGGATGATGACGGTCCTTTAATTAGGCTCAGTAAAATGAAGACATTAAAAGATGTTATAGGCAGGCGGTGGTCGCACACGCCTTTAATCCCAGCACTTGGGAGGCAGAGGCAGGCGGATTTCTGAGTTCGAGGCCAGCCTGGTCTACAGCGTGAGTTCCAGGACAGGCAAGGCTACACAGAGAAACCCTGTCTAGAAAAACCAAAAAAAAAAAAAAAAAGATTTGTTATTTACATTTAGTTTTAAGAAAAACTATGCCAACCTATAATCAAATTGTTTCAAATAAAACTCTTCTGTCCCTTCTAACTCAGACTTTAAAACAATTTTTTTTTTAAATAGGGTACATATGCCTCACTTTGCTTACAATTCACTTTGAAGATCAATGTGGGCTGGAACTTAGCAGTGATCCTCTTACTTCACCTTACTAATCCATAATAGTGAGACAACTACTGGGCAGATTAATGTCCATTCAAATTTATATAAATATTTTTCCCTTCCATTATGCCTAATACAAAAATGTAATTTAGAGACAGGGTGAACTGTGTACCCCTGGAAGGCTTGGAAATACACTCTGTAAACCAGGCTGGCATTAAATTCACAAAGATCTGCCTCTGACAGCCCTACTATATTTCTCCTTTGGTTATAAAACCATCTAGCTAATAGCAAACACAAATTTCAATTCAAACCAAAACAAATATTTAAATTAAGTCAGTCTTGAGTAAGAGGCAGTCATAAATAATAGCTTCTGAAAAATAGTATTCTGGCAAGGCAGTGGTGGTGCATGCCTTTAATCCTAACACTTGGGAGGCAGAGGCAGGCGGATTTCTGAGTTCGAGACCAGCCTGGTCTACAGAGTGAGTTTCAGGACAGCCCAACCTACACAGAGAAACCCTGTCTCGAAAAACCAAAAAAAAAAAAAAAAAAAAAAAAAAAAAAAAAAAAAAAAAGAAAAAAGAAAAAGAAAAAAAAAAAATAGTATTCTGATTTTTAAAGCTATCCGTCCCCTATTTAGTTCACCCCAGTAAGAAAATTTAGTCTTAAAGAATGTAAATCTTGAGAAAATTAACAAAAACAAAAAAAGTCTAATATATTCAGAATTAAAAATAGTATCATGGGGTTTGGGGATTTGCTCAGTGGTAGAGCACTTGCCCTCTGTTTGGTCCTCAGCTCTGGGGAAGAAAAAAATAAATAAATAGTATCATGGCAGTATGGCCAGCATGTGAAATCTATGATATAAACTAATATAATCATAAAACATAAAAACACAGAAGGGCATCTAGACTCAGGTACACACACTATACAATAAATGATCCAGAATCCAAATTCAAATACTGTCAGATAATACCAATATCTAATAAGCATATTGTTGACACTCTTTATTATGAGTTTATTTCCAAGTTAATTCCTCAACAAAAGCTCAGAGGCTGACTCAGTTGACCATCTTTAAATTCAATTCTGAACTACTTAAATCTTATAAATTAAACATATTGGTTAAGGGAAATAAAGCTTTCATAATGCCCCCAAGTTCAGTTCCCAGTACCCACATATCCATAAGCTCACAAATGCCTCCTGTAACACCATTAGCCCCTCCCCAGGGTGTGGGGGCAATATCCAATGCTTTTAGACTAGCTGAAATCTATACTAAAAAGCATAAATACTTTCAAAGGTGGTTTTAAAAGGTGTGCTTAGCCGGACGGTGGTGGTGCACGCCTTTAATCCTAGCACTTGGGAAGCAGAGACAGGCGGACTTCTGAGTTTGAGGCCAGCCTGGTCTACAGAGTGAGTTCCAGGACAGCCAGGGCTACATAGGGAAACCATGTCTCAAAAAACCCCCAACCCCCCACCCCCCCCCAAAAAAATAAAAGGTGTGCTTAGTAAAGAATTAAGGACTTAGTTAAACATCAAGGAAGGTTCATGCTTGTTTTAAGCCTTTCGTAGAAATGCAGCTTCTAGCCGGGCAGTGGTGGAGCCCGCCTTTAATCCCAGCACTTGGGAGGCAGAGTGAGTATTCGAGACAGAGAAACCCTGTCTCGAAAAAACCATTAAAAAAGAAAAAAAAGAAAAGAAATGCAGTTTCTTCCCAAAGCTGTTAATACAGGTTTAAAAAAATTTTTTTTTCTTATTTTCGAGAGAAGAGATTTTTTTGTAGATAGATCTTATAGATCTGAGTGCCTCTGGCTCATGAGTGCTGGAACTAAAATGCATGAGCAACTATATTCCTAGCCAGGTAGATTTTTTTAACAGCTGTAATGAATTAATTCTATGCTTCTTGCATGTATATTCCAGTAACTTCATCTACAAGGCACTTTCATTTTACTGTAAACCTTATATAGAAATAATAGAAGTGATGAGCCTAAAAGATGAAGAATTTCAGCTAGCTACACACAAGATTTTCTTGTAAGTAATTCAACTACCTGTATTTTAGAGTTCACAAATTTTAGGCTATCAAGCACTCTAGTGCTTTACTTTAATTTGGACTGTCGTACAATTTCTATCTTGTGAAGAAAAAAAGCTGCTAAGTCTGGTAGATTGTAAATTTTATATAGGAGTTCACATACTGTATTTTCTTTCCTTACTAGCTTCAATGTTATTATCCTTAATTTAATTATGGATTTATTTATTCTTATTCCTCCAGTTAAATTGCTATCAAAGCACATGAAACAGCAGTCTTAATAACAATTACATACTAGGGACTTCTGTAGCGGCCTCGGAATCTTCTATCTCGACTTCGTGAGCGGCTTCGTCTCCGTTCTTTGCTTCTACTTCGTTTCCGCTCTCGGCTTTTGCTCTTTTTCCTTTCTCTATCTCTACTTCTTTTCCGTTCTTTACTTTTGCTTCTTTTTCTCTCATGACTACGACTTCTGCTCTTGCTTTTTTTTCTCCTGAGGGGGAAAATGTACCATTACATGCTGGTTTAAATAGCAACCAATTATACACTTCCTTTTTACCGTCAAAATGTTTATTTTTTGTTAATGTATTTGTACCACTGTTCAATGGTACAAAAATCATACTTTAGGGAAAACAATTTCTAAGTATGAGACTTAACACCCAACGTTTGCTTCATGTTAACTGAAGATAGTTAAAAGAATTGAGAGACAGGATTAAGAGGAAGAATTTTCAATGA
Organism: Mastomys natalensis; assembly: GCA_021653895.1. Classification (NCBI taxonomy): domain Eukaryota; kingdom Metazoa; phylum Chordata; class Mammalia; order Rodentia; family Muridae; genus Mastomys; species Mastomys natalensis. The sequence continues at coordinate 2,702,285 of JAJTUV010001105.1, forward strand.
TCTCCTGAGGCAGCTACAGCTTGAAAGAAGAAACAGGACTTGCTGGTAAGTAGAAAGCCAAGCCTGAACTTTAAAAAAATTCAACTTTAACTGCCATTCACATAAAAGACCAATTTGTATCATGGTATATAGGCTATAGATTAAGTTACAGCATGTTCACAATCAAGAAATAGTAACTGTCATATAAAATTTTTCCATGAACAAAGTCAAATTTGATACAGTATACATGTAAGAATGTTTTATACTTTTCAAAACACAATATATATGTATATATTGCTTTTTATGGGCAAAATTACAAGAATAAAGGATCCTAAGAATGCAGTAAAATACACTTTCACAACCCAAGATTTTACTGTAACCACTTAAAGCTATAGTGAAAGAGAAATTGCCCTTTTTAAGCTTGTTTATATAAGCCTGTGGGACGCAATTAAAACAATTTGACCTTCCTTGGAAGTAAAAAAAGCCAGTCAGTTATCTTTCCACTCATTTCTGGGTTCCTCACAGTATTTCACCCACTGGTTTAACAATTAAACCTTGAAATCTGTACCTCTGTCATCACCCAAATTAGAGGTGCCTTCAGATATTTCAATGTAAATTGAAAGACATTTCAAAATAAGTTTACTCCACCAAAATGTCCATTTGTAAGTGGTTTGAGATCTGAACATTTTGACATCTCTACATCATTAGGAAAATTAATGAGCTATTTAATTTGTATCAAAGCAAAGTTAGCACAAGAACAACTGAGGTGTGCCTCAGAGAACCTGTAAGCAGGTCATCTTAGAGTGCATTGAAAATAGAAAATGAAGACACCCACCTTCTGGAATCTTGAAACCCACACTCCAATCACAAGGAGATGTAGAGCTTTCCAAGGAGGCAGAAACTTTGTCTAAAATTTCAAGATAATCCACCTGACTGTCAGAAATATGCTAGGTAGCACATGACAGAAAATTAGGCTACACTCATTATTTATATAGTAGTCAAAAGCAACTCCAATGCTCAGGAAGGGCAACAATTAACATTCCAACGTTGATGTTTCAAACCCTGACACCACTTCTTAGGACTAAAGAATTCTGAGATGGCTAAAACCATAAGTCCTACCTACATTACTTCAAATTAGGGGATAAGGTTAAATTAATTCCATTCCCCAGAAAAAAAGGACAGTAAGTGTTGCTCTGCTTAAAGGTGGCCAATAACAGAGTCGATCTGCCTATATTTACATCTCATAGGCCCCCAATCTGATTCTTCCAAAAGCTAAAAATAAAACAAAAACAACAACAACAACAACAACAAAAAAAACCCAGAATTTTAACTCTTGCTAAACTTTTCATAAGCAAATGCCCACCCACATCTGAAGGCAACCCAAGATAGGTAAATAGACAACATACTTTAATTATCAGAAAATACAATCTTTGATATAAAAGCCCAGACAAGATTGTTACAAGAAACCAATGTACTTCTAGCTCTAGAACAAATTACAGCATTAGAAAACATTTTTTCGACTAAAGAAAATGGTCATAAATTCCATCCTAATAGTCAAATCCTGTTACAACTTAAATGGGACTTTCCCAAGTCTTTAGTGGCAGTGGAATTTTGTACTGAACATCATTGAAGTAAATGGTCCACTGGGCCTTTGGACTTTTTGGTTATATGGCCTCTGCTGTAAAGGTGTTTTGCTATAACTGGATTTGACCTCTTCCATGTAAGAAGATCTAAATTTTAAATGCAAAGTATTCTGGAAAATAAGAAAAAAATAGAAAAGTCATTTATTCCAAAATTTGATAATCGACACCACAGTAGCCAATATATTTTTAACTGTGCCATTTTACTGTTATTCTTTTCTGATTCTTTAAAGACTTAACAAAATGAAGTTTGATTTGAGACTGCAAAACTGGTTACAGTAACAAATACTTCCATGAGGGGTAACCTCAGATACCTCAGAGCATATTGGAGGCCTTGACAAACTCAGTGTTAAAAATTTTAAAACTCTTCAGAAAATAAGATAAAAGGTTGTTACATTAAACTTTGATCCCTTTACTACTGGGATACAAAACAGTGTGTTATGACAATTACAGTTTCTTAGTTTCTATACTTAGCTAACTTTGTCAGAATGTAGTTTCCTATTCTTACTACCTTAACAACAGTAGTTATCTCCAACATTCCATGGCTTTTAATTCAATAGTATTAGCACGAACCACACAAAAATGGTATCTACCTTAGGTTAACATAATTATCTTAAAACAAGAGCAGGTATTTGTTTTGTTTCATCTATCCAAGTTAAAAGTTTTCTTTTACATTATGTTCATTACATAGTGACATGTTCCTTCAAATCACCAGATTTAAAACTTTGTAACTAATTTAAGCAATCACCTAATTTAAATCAGCTGTAATTTAAGTCAGACAAAAATATTTTGAACATTTTAAAGATATTACTAAACGAAGTATGTAGGAAAGCTCCGAGTAAAACAGTTTCATATTAAATTACCCAACTCACTTAATTGAGCACTTAATGCTCCAAATTCCCATAAAAGTTTAGATACAGGATTAAGAGTATAATCTGAAGAGGTTAGTGAGAACAAGTGAAGTTAGAAAATACTGCAGAATTTCCAGTCAAGTTTATCCTCATCCTTTTGAACTTAAGATAAATCTTTTCTAAATCATCAGCGCAGAGTCTAAAAATGAGTAATTTTTATAAACTGATAGATACCTGTTCTTGGGTTTTCTTTTAGCTATAAAATTATGAAACTGAAACTTTAGGAAACTCAATTCAGAAAAGACTGAAAATGCATGCTATGAACCCTGTCAACTAAAACCCCTTTAACTATTAGTGATTCCCACATTAGCTTGTACAAGGAAAAAAAATATCAATGATTTAGACCTTCTCTCTCTCTGTTTATTTTATTTTTTTTTGGTTTTTCGAGACAGGGTTTCTCTGTATAGCCCCTGGCTGTCCTGGAACTCTGTAGACCAGGCTGGCCTCGAACTCAGAAATCCGCCTGTTTCTGCCTCCCAAATGCTGGGATTAAAGGCGTGTGCCACCACCACCCAGCTTAGACCTTTTCTCTTAACATCTTTTTTTAATACATGATCTAAGAAATCCAGCTGGAATTTATGATCATCTTGTCTCATCTTAAGTGAGAAAATTATACACCTGAACAACAACGCCCAACTCACATTAATTCCTTGCCACATTAAGATTATAAAACCTTGGCTTAGCAAAACCTAAATAACCCACATCAAACAATTTTTTCATCTATTTTATGAAATTATATCAACCTACCTAACAAAGTTGTTGTGAGGAGGACTGAGGTAGTTATTATGAAGCACTTTGAGCTCTTAGGAGGAAAAGAGCCAAAAAGAATCAAATAAGTGGCTATTTTATCATTGTTTTTTATTAAGTATTACGTGGTCATGATATGACAAAATGTTTTAGTATGGCATTATAAACATAGGCTAGGATATCTTGATGTACTAACATGACCATTATCATGTCAAGAATTACTAATCTTGGGATGAATAGTATTTCACAACAGCCAGTAGACTCCAACCTTATAAATTGGATCCTGTTCAAACTGTTAATATACCTTTTTGTATACTGTATTCTATACTGAGTCTGTATCATGAAGTTCGTATTTCAACTCAGACATCTCTCTCAAATATATTACATACTCTTAATGGACTCCTTGGATATACTAGAGATAAAAAGGCCCAAGAAAAGAAAGAAAATAAATCCCATCAAAACTATTAAGTATGCTTTCATTAACTATCAAAAGGGCCTTTAAGCAGCAAGAAACAGAAACAACTCAAAGCTGATTCCTTTCGTGAATGAAGGTAAGCAGTATTTTCCATGGCCTTGGCATTTTTTTTTCCTGTAACATCTTCTAATTCAATGATTCTTCTCATCACATTTCCAAAGCCAGTTACCAAATTTAAAGCATATGACTCAAGAGAATGATGGGAGTTTGGAGGGCAAAGTGTCCAGAAGGTCTTTGAAACCATAGCCTGAAGTCTATATACCACAAAGCCCACGGCTTTATATCCTGAAGGACTTTCTCATCTCAAATGTTATGAGCAGTTTTCTAAAAGATGAAGAAAACCATAGTCTGATGCTTTAGCCACAGAACAGATTTCCACAAGGTTAGTTCCCACCCCCCCAGGTTCCTTAGTCAAACTTACTTTTTGCTACGTTCTTCATGGCCGTTAGCACTGTTCAACTTGTTCTCATCCTAAGCAAGGTTGATAGAAGAACATCATGAGGACGAAGTGGTAACATTTCAAGTTGTCAAAGGGTAAAGGGAATAGGAATAAGAAAATACAAAACAATTTTAAAACTAATTACTTATTTAGTTTAACATGGAAGGCTATAAAAAAATTTAGATGGTATATGTTTAACCACTTTGTTGCTAATAATTAAGTCATCAAGAAAAAAAATTAAAATCTTTCCACATTTAACATGTTATATTTTACTTTCTTACATTGTTCAGATATTAAATAAGTCGTCCAGAATTACAATGTTGAAGTGGTTAAAGATTATGAAACATGAAGTCATTTTGAGTTTTATTCCATGTGCTATTGTCCCTTTTGTCGGTACCATGGCTCTATTTCTGCCTAAGCCCCAAGTGGCCATGCTAGCAGCCAGCCACTATCGATTTCCTGTGACCGATGCCATTCCTGAGATCTTCGCCCATTTCCGTTGGAGGGTTGGGACTGTAAGAGCTTGATGCCACCTCTGTCACACATCTCGCCCTGAAGCAAACAGGGATTCACACTGCTTTAGTAATGTTGACTCCCAAGAACCCAAGAAAAGTTAATTAATAATCCACCAGTCCAGCCTAAACATTTCCTACTTCCATACCTGTTTACATGGAATTATATCCAAGTTAAACTAAGACAAGAAACATTAAAACAGAAAGTATGGCTTCAAGAGTCTAGCATTACAAAATTACACTATTTAAAGCTATGAGAATTCATCCAAAAGGCACCACATGGTCCTGCTACACTCCAAGACAAATGTATTATTTTAAACGGTTTAAGCGCAATGTTTCTTTCACAGTTTGAACACATCACCAATAGTAGGATATCTAAGTTACAAGGCTTAAGATCGTGACACCAGTGATAATGCATGCATGCACACTGCTATTTTCACCACCAACTGGTCAAAGAATGAAGAGTGCTTACTTTACTGTGATACCGAAATGGGTCATATTGTATTACTAGCCAAAATACTTCCTTTCTAGTTTTTAGTGTGAAAAACTATGGCAGGGCCTAATTAAAAACAAAATACTATGGAGAACAGTAAAACAGTCATCAAGTGACTCTAAGCTGTGATACTGTCTCTTGCTTTTTTTTCCTTTTCTTTCTTCTTTTTCTTGTTTTTTTTTTTTTTCTTTTTCTTTTTCGCTAATTTCTATTCAGGGATCCAAGAATCTTCGTAATTATTAACTGAAAAGCAGATCAATACCTGCCTGTTTTAAGGTTTACTATTACCAGCCTTATATCTATTTATATAAAATAAATTTTAAATCTCACCCATTTCTTCTTTCAAGACTCATAAGATTTACTTGCCAGAGACTGGTTATAATTTATTATTCTTGGACCCCTGCAATTTTCCCAAACCACTACATTCACCTTTTTGCTATACCAAACTGGAGCTGGTAATTCTTAGTTGAGTCATTTTACCTAGGGACCACGGTACAGCGATAAGTCACTCAATTACTACCTTATGATTGACAGTTCACACTGGAATCAAAGGTGAATTCATGGGAGTAGAGGTGAGATATCGTTAGGCAAGTCTACAAAGAGAGATAGATGGGCATTTATTCATCACGCTGAAGTGAAACTACTGCACAATATTATTACATCAATAGCATATATTTACTTTTGTAAGTTACACGTAATGCATCTCTGATAAGATAATCAAGAGGGCTCCGGGATGGTTAGTTTACATTTCAGCAGTAGTTTCGTGAATAATGCTAAATTAAGAAATATATTAAAGCTCACTAGCATGTTTTCTCACCTTCTTGTAAGGGGCCTCAAGCATTGCTTCAATATCAATATCGTCTGCCATTTTCTCTACTCTCCTGGGAAGAACAAGACAATCTCGTAAATAAACACCCTGCAATCCGCTATTAAAAAAAAAAAAAAAAGGTCTCCTTGACCTAAATACTCAAAAGCCTGAGAAAAATTCTCTAAAAGGACTACAATGGCTAAAATTGTGCGATGCACAACATAGAAGGCTGATTTGGCTAAGTAAATGTGTAATGTTTCTTTCATCTAACACAGGAGAACTCAATGTCTGATTTCAAAAACCCGCCCAGGAACCGCTAAAACCGAACCTGGGAGTAGGAACCAGAGCGCTTCCTTTAGCACAAAACCCGCGCTGCCATTTTAGCGGCAGAGGGAAACTCCCTCTGCTGGGAGGGGTTGTGTACCAAGGTAGCGTTCGCCAGGCGCCATGTTGGGAGGTCGCGACCAGCCCCGGCCTCCGAAGGACAGATCTTTATCTGCCCGAGGTCCCCACCAAGTCCCTTGCCACTACGAAAATCTCCACAATGCCCTTGCCAGAAATGAAGGGCACAGCCAGGGAGAGGTGACCAAGCTTCCCGAAAAAGGCCCCCTCCCCCTCTGCGCGCTGATAAAAGCGGCTAAAAGGCTCGGCATCTCGGACCACCCGACCTAAGGCAGGCTAACCACTACTCGCACTCCGCGACGCCCCGTACCTGTGCGGGTTTTCGCGCGCCTGTGCTCGACTCGGGAAGTCGGCTGCCGCCGCCGCCGCTGCTGTTGCTACTGTTAAGCCACTAGGCCCAGGCCGCGGTACCGCCCAACCCGAATATCGGGCCCCGAGGGCGTCTAGGCCCAAGCGAATCTAAAAGAAACAATGGGATTAAAGGAGCCCGCGACGGAGAGCAGGGCAGCGGCTTCGGCAGCTCAGGATCCACCCCTGCGACAGCGTCGGCTAGCTCCCTGAAATGGCGGCCGCTGCTCCTCCGTACTCACATTCACCAACACATACACACACACAAACACCCGGGGTCTCCCAGAGCCTCAGCACGGGCTCTCGCGAGAAACTGCCCAGTGTTCCAGCCTGGAAAGCACTAAATATCGCGAGATCTCACTACGGCTCCGCGACCGTGGCCCAATCTCGTGCAATGATTGCGCCACAGATGATCCCATTCTCCCTTCCCCCAATTGGGGAGGGCTTCTCGGACTCCCCCCGCCAGATGAGCACCCAAATCTCGCGAGGCTACGCCGTCTCCGGGGCAGAGACAGTTGGTGCACTGACTGTCAATCTTTGGAAGAATGCCTTGCTGAGTGGATCATTGCTGTCATCCCGGCTGGTGTCCTCTCCTCGCTGGGTGTGAAGGTTTCCCCTCTCGGAGCCGACCGACCCCCGCCCCCCAACACCCGCCCTCCTACGCAGATGGCTGTCAAGGTCGCCATAAGGCAACCTATTATAGTACATATGGCAGTAGGTAAGACATTCGTGTCCACATTCACCGATGATGAAAACGCATGCAGACACGAATGATCTGTACATAGGGGAATGGGAATAAAAAGTACGATTTTCTTGTCATTTGGTGTCACCAGTTAGATGCGGTCTCGATGGTGACGCTTCGAAACACCCTTTGAAACCGGAGGCAGTGGACGGGGTGGGAAGAAGCCGCAGTGTGTAGTTTTCTAATCCCTGAATTTAGTCGGGCTATGTATCGGGGTTATTTTTTACTTTAAAAGATACCCTCGCTGCTAGGATTTTGACTGCCTACGTGTAAATTTACCGCTTTTGTTTATTTTCATTGGATTTTATTTTGTTTGCCTTTTGTGTATTTGGGAGTGGTTAATTCTGTGGCAGAGAAGCTGAATGATCATTGGAAGATTGTTTTCTCTGTCACATAATAGAAAACGTTTTGAGATAAAATTAAATATCAAACCAGTCTTGAAACCTATCAGCAGTTTAATAACTGAGGGTGTAAAAGATTCAAAATGTCACACCTTTGTTGGCGTTGCTGCTCCAACACCGCATGACCTTGGGCAAGTAAATTAAGCTCTCCATATATTCCATTTCCTCCTCAAGACGGGATATTATAATTAGTAGCAACGATAAGCTTGGCACTAACCAAGGTTGCATATGTTCACTAATGAAGTTCCAGATTTAGCAGGGGATGTCTGCCCAGGTGGGCTCTCCATGGAATGGATGAAGGCTCCTGAATAGCAAGATCAAGTGGAATGCCTCGGAAACTGCTTGGGGCTAGCAATGTAATAACAGTTGGCAGCTGGCTTTTCTAGCATGCCTGGTAGAGCCTCTCTATAGTTCCAGCACGCAGAAAACAGAAGCAAGGGGATCTCTGTGAATTTGAGGTCATCCTAGCCTGTATGAGGAGTTCCGGGCTAGCCAGAACTAGGTAGTGAGACCCTATCTCAAAAATAATAATAATAATAATATTAGATGATATGAATTTCTCTGTCAGATGTAGCACATTGCCTGAAATCACTGATAGTTTCCTGCTGAAAGACTAGACTTGGCAATGTCCCTTGTGGACTACTGAAGCTTCTCAGCCCTATAAGGGGCTACACCCATCTTCCTCTATAGGTATTTTGACGATAGGGTGAGGGGTAACAGAGATGCCCCTTCACCCTGAATAAGCATAGTCTTCCCTAGCTAAAGTCAAACCAAGCCCCTCTCTGGCTTCTTTCTCTCTACAGCTGTCCTTAATTAATAGTCCTGTCCTGGGATGACAAGTCAAAGACAACCTGTGCCACACAGGAAAGGCTATGAAAGAGACAGAAGGGGACTGGAGAGAAAGCAGTAAGAGCACTGATTTCTCCTGAAGAGACTGAGGTTTGATTCCCAATACCCACATGGCAGCACACACAACTACAACTGGAGATCTGATGCCTTCTTCCAGCCTCCACAAGCATTTGGTATACAGGCGGTGCACAGACTACATGCAAGCCAAACACATGCACATTAAATATATCTGTGTGTATATATATGCATACATACATACATACACACACACACAATTTGTTCTTTTTTTTTTTTTTTTTTTTTTTTGGTTTTTTTCGAGACAGAGTTTCTCTGTGTAGCCCTGGCTGTCCTGGAACTCACTCTGTAGACCAGGCTGGCCTTGAACTCAGAAATCTGCCTGCGTCTGCCTCCCAAGTGATGGGATTAAAGGCGTGCACCACCACCGCCCAGCGACACAATTTGTTCTTAAAAAGTTGAGACTCAGAACTGGAGAGAAAACTCACTGGTTGCTTGTCCGGAAGACCCAGATTCAATTCTCACCACCCACTGGTGGCCTGGTGGCTCACAATTGTAACTCTAGTTCTGGGGATCCTACACCTTCTTTTTTTTTTCTTTTTTTAGGTTTTTTTGAGACAAGGTTTTTCTGTGTAGCCCTGGCACCACCACCGCCCGGCGATCCTACACCTTCAAGACACAAACATACATGCAAGCAAAACATCAATGCATATGAAATAAAAATAAATCATTTGCAGTGGTGGCACACGCCTTTAATCCCAGTAGGCGTGTCACTGTGGACATAGGCTTTTTTGTTTGTTTGTTTTTTTTGAGACAGAGTTTCTCTGTGTAGCCCTGGCTGTCCTGGAACTCACTCTGTAGACCAGGCTGGTCTCAAACTCAGAAATCCACCTATCTCTGCCTCCCAAGTGCTGGGACCTGGAAGTTAGTCTTCCACTAGCCGCCTTCAGATGAATATGTAAAACTCTCAGCTCGGCCTGCACCATGCCTGCCTGGATGCTTCCCTGTTCCCACCTTGATGATGATGAACTGAACCTCTGAACCTGTAATCCAACCCAATTAAATGTTGTCCTCATAAGAGTTGCCTTGATCATGATGTCTGTTCACAGCAGTAAAACCCTAACTAAGACAAATGTGTTCTTAACAAAATAAAACAGAAGCATTCATATTACTTTATAATCCTTGTATCTACAGCTGGTTACATAGCTTTAGCTGGTATTTATAACTACCTTCCTCTACTACCCATTCTGTATTTTCTCTACCTTCTGCAAGCACCTCAGCAGGTCTTGGCTCTTTTCCTGGAGGAGTGACCCATACCTTCATTCCTCATGGGTCTGTTTCCATTGTCATCCTGCTTGGATAAGGCTGTTGTAGTTTCCCATTGACTTTAATCACAGGACATGGTAGTACTGAGAGGAGCCCTAAGGGATCTCCTGCACTCCAGATGTAATCCTGCTTACCTCCATTGTGGAGAGGCCCAACATGAGCAGGGGGATGACGGAGCTTCCAGCTCAGTGGGACGCTTGCTGTGGCTCCTAGCAGGAGCACTCCTTACTCTGGAACCAAAACTTCTGGGCCAACAGAACCTAGAGCTGTGGGGACAGGAAGCAGAAGTTTTCCCAGAGGGTCACTAGGAGTGATAGTGAGTGAAACTATTCCCTTTTCCACTCCTTGACTCCTGGACCCATGGATCCTGGCTATGGGAGAAACTGTACCATATATCAGACGCTGTTTCATGCAGGAAAGGCAAATCCATAACCAGAATAAATATCTACTCCAGTAAGAACAAAACGTCGCTGGGCGGTGGTGGCGCACGCCTTTAGTCCCAGCACTTGGGAGGCAGAGGCAGGCGGATTTCTGAGTTCGAGCCCAGCCTGGTCTACAGAGTGAGTTCCAGGCCAGCCTGGGCTACACAGAGAAACCCTGTCTCGGAAAAAAAAAAAAAAAAAAAAAAAAAGAACAAAACGTCCTTTCCATGGAGGAAGTGGTCCAATGTAGTCAACCTGCCACCAGGTTGCTGGCTGGTCACCTCGAGGTCATCTGGGACAGTGGGGAACAGAAACAGAGCAGGATATGTAGCACATCCTCAGAATCGGCATTTAGAGCTCATCAACTACGTGAGGAATTGTAGGGGAGATATTTAGAAAACGGTGCCTGGTCCAGCTTGTTCCCAGGCAGCCACCATGTTCCCGCTGCTCCTCGGCTCTGACCAGGGCTCCAGCTACCTAGATTTGCAGGCCCTGGGACCTATGAGATGCCAGCATGGGGTATGGCTCGGTTTGTTTGTTTGTTTGTGAAATGAGACTCTTAAAGCTTAGTGATTATCTAAAGGACTTATATGTTTAGAAATGCTCAACTCGCCGGGCGGTAGTAGTCCTGGCTGTCCTGGAACTCACTCTGTAGACCAGGCTGGCCTCGAACTCAGAAATCCGCCTGCTTCTGCCTCCCAAGTGCTGGGATTAAAGGTGTTCGCCACCACTGCCCAGCACATTGTTGTTTTTAAAAAGATCATCATTAGTGGAATTATTTACTGCATCATTGTTAAATATCTGAAATACACTGAATGGCCCTTTTTCACTCCCTTTTAATTCCTGTTTTATCTGTTCTGATACTTGGTCTCCCTCTCTACATAGCCCTAGCTCTCCTGAAACTTACCCTGTAAACCAGGCTGGCCTTGAACTCACTAAGAGTCACCTGACTCTGCCTTCATCCTTTGAGTGCTAGGATTGTGCTACCACACCCAGCTTTAATACTTTTAAAAAATATATTTAATTTTGAATTTATGAAAAATATGAATGTTTGCCTGCATGCACACACATCTCAGGGATGATGGACAACGTGGAAGGAGAGTTGAGACAGTTGTGAGTCAACCATGTGTTGTATGGGAACTGGACCCGGGTCCCTTGAAAGAGCAAACCATGTGTTGTATGGGAACTGGACCCGGGTCCCTTGAAAGAGCAGCAAGTGCTCTTGAGCACTGAGCCATCTTTCCAACACCCCCTTTCCCCCAGCCCCCTCTCCCCAACTCTGAACCTTTTTTTTTTTTTTAGCATGGTTCTTTGTCTCATTTTACTATTAGGCCTCTCCCCGTGGTTGGTTAGTTTACTATCTTGTTTCATTTTGTTTTCTGTTTTCTTTTTATGTGTATGTTTGTTTGGCCTGTATGTATATCTGTACATCACAGGCATGCCTGGTATCTTCATTGGGCAAAATGGGACTTTGGAATTCCAGAGTCTGGACTTAAAGATAGTTGTGGACCTTCACATGGGTTCTAGAACTAGAACTCAGGTCCTAGGAGCAGCAGCCAGTTCTCCTAATCACCACTAAGCTGGGGTCAGAGACATGGCTCAGCAGTTGAGAGAACTGATTGCTCTTCCAAAGGACCCAAGTTTAATTCCCAGCACCCACATGGCAGCTCACAATTGTCTGGTTTTTTGTTTGTTTGTTTTTTGTTTTTTTAGAGACAGAGTTTCTCTGTGTAGCCCTGGCTGTCCTGGAACTCACTCTGTAGACCAGGCTGGCCTCAAACTCAGAAATCTGCCTGCCTCTGCCTCCCAAGTACTGGGATTAAAGACATGTGACACCACCGCCCGACAAAGATTTATTTATTATTTAATGTATATGTGTACACCATTGCTCTCTTCAGACACACCAGAAGAGGGCATCAGACTCCACTGTAGATAGTTGTGAGCCACCATGTGGTTGCTGGGAATTGAACTCAGGACATCTGGAAGAGCAGTCAGTTCTCTTAAGTGTTGAGCCATCTCTCCAGCCCCTATTTTTTAAAAATAAATACTGTCGCTCCAGCTCCATGGGTGTTTGTTTGTTTGTTTTGTTTTTGTTTTTGTTTCTGTTTCTTTGGAGACAGGATCTCTCTATGTACCTCTGACTGGCCTGGAACTCATTACATAGACCATCCTGGCTTTGAACAGAGCTCCACTTGTCTCTGCTTACTTAGTGTTGGGATTACAGGCCTGTGACACTACACCCTGCCTTAGGCATAATCTGTGCCCTTGAAGTGGTTTGGGTAGATATTCTCTTTTCCGTGGCTAGGACAAGAGTTTTCTTCCTCCTTCTGCTCTCCTTAGAATATTGCCAAATGCTGGAGATACGACATTCTGCGAAATTCTCCTCCTCACTTAGGGAGGCCTTAAGACCTGAAGACCTCAGGAACTTTCCATCAAACCTGCCTGGAAAGCCCACAGGGTGGGGCCAAGACTGAGGTTGTTAGGTGCTAGGCCGGGTGGTGCCAAGGCTCCGGAAGCTCTAGTCCTGTCTGTAGCTCTAGCTTCCTAACTTCTCACCCTGATTGTAGAGCTCTCTTCTGCTGGGACTGACACAAGGCATTCTGTTCTTCATGGCTGTGAGTGATAAGGACCTTGCTTCTTTATTCTGATTATCATTGCCAGACCCTGACACGCACAACCTGTTTTTAGGACAGATTTTACTGTGAATCTCCTGAGGTTGTGTATTAAGGTTTGGCCAGCCATGTTGGAGAAAGATCAGTTTCCTAGGTTAGTAAGTTATTTTGTTTGTTTTGTTTCCCCAGACAGAGTTTCTCTGTGTAGCCTTGGCTGGTCCTGGAACTTGTTCTGTCAACCAGGCTAGCCTAGCTTTGAACTCAGAGAAAGATCTGCCTGCCTCTGCCTTTTAGGTGTTGAGATTAAAGCAGTGTGTTACCATTCTGGGCTCCCAATTCAGTATCTTATTTTTAAAAGATTTATTCATTTTTTTATTTATAATGAGTACACTGTAGCTATCTTCAGACACACACTAGAAGAGTGCATTGGATCCCATTACAGATGGTTGTGAGTCACCATGTGGTTGCTGGGAATTGAACTCAGGACCTCTGGAAGAACGGTTGGTGCTCTTAACCACTGAGCCGTCTCTCCATTATTATTTTTAAGTTTATTTATTTACTTGTAATAATTTTTATTTTATTCTGCCTGCATGTATGTCTGCGTGGGAGATGTCAGGTCCCCTGGAATTGGAGTTACGAACATTTGTGAGCTTTTGTATGGATGCTGGGAATTGAACCAGAGTCCTTTCGAAGGACAGCCAGTGCTCTTTTTTTTTTTGGATTTTCGAGACAGGGTTTCTCTGTGTAGCCCAGGCTGTCCTGGAACTCACTCTGTAGACCAGGCTGGCCTCGAACTCAGAAATCCGCCTGCCTCTGCCTCCCAAGTGCTGGGACTAAAGGCGTGTGCCACCACCACCTGGCGACAGCCAGTGCTCTTAACCATTGATTCCCCCTATTTTTTTTTATTTTTTGAGAAAGAATTTCACTGTGTAATTCTGCCTGGCCTGGAGCAGGTTATGTCATCAGTCTGGCCTGAGTGCCTCCTGCATTCTAGGATTAAATATGAGTTACCATGCCCAGCTCTTTTCTTCTTTGGATAGATATCTTAAATATGCTATACTCAGAATCAAGTAGAAAATCAAAAGATCATTTGTGTAGTAATATGCAGAGGATGGCTCAGTGGTTAGGAGAACTTGGTGCTCTTCCAAAGGACCTGCGTTCAATTCCAACACCCACATGGGGCTCATAGCCATTTGTTACTCCAGTTCAAGGGAATCTGATACTCTTTTCTGGCTTCTACTAGCATAGCACCAACAAGGCATATATATATGCAAAACACCAATTCACATTAAATCAAAATAAACAAATCTTTTTTAAAAATCTGAGAAGAATGTGTAATTTTGGGGTGGTGGTGGTGGTGGTGGTGGTGGTGGGGTGTGTGTGTTGTATGATTGCTGGACCAGGGCCTGCATAGAGAATTTTCCAGTTTGTTCTCTCTTCCACTGAGGGTTCCAGACTCAAACTCAGGTTTCCAGGCTCTCAAGACAAGCTCTTCCTCCCATTGAACCATCTTACTCTTCTTTTGTTCAGAGAGTCTCATTATGTAGCTGAGGCTGACTTAGAACTCACCAACATGGCCAGAATGGGTTATCTCCACCCCACCCACCTGCCCCTCCCTAAAATAAAAACAATCAAAGTCTAACTCTAAGGATACTTTATTCATATCAGTATCAGGTTGCTTGCCTGAACAAAGCCTTTCTCCTACCATACCTTCTGCTTCTGCATTTGGAAGAACTTCAACAGGGGCAGACCATTCCCCTCACCCCTGGTGGCCAGCCCCAGTCACATGACCTGACACTGGCTGATCCACAATGGCTGCTGGTCAAGACTTTGCTCAAAGACAAAGAATGAATTGCAGTGCTGGCGACAGCTGCAGCTGTTGCTTCTGGCTTGACTTACCCTTGGGCTTCCTTGTTTTCTAATCCTGTTGTTGTTCAGGACTCCTAATATCCTTGTCATAAAGCTCCTTTTTGCTTATAATTGCAACAGTGTCAATGGTTGTACTTATAACATCATAGCTGGGTGGGGTGTGTGGTCCAGAACGTAGGAGGTTGAGGCTACATAGCAAGTCTCAGGCTAGACAGAGCTACCTAAAAGACCTCCTTTCAAAAAACATAAAGTAAAACAACAGAAAGTAGAAGGAAACAAGTCAAGTTGCATCAAGTGACCCATGGCTGTAAATGGCTAGTGGAGGAGTTTTAGGTCAGGGTCAACCTGGGCTGCATGAGACCTTGTCCCAAAACAACCAAAACAGGCTGGACAGATGATGATAGCTCGGTGGTTAAGAACACTTTTTGTTCATGTAAAAGACAGGGTTCTGATTCCAGCACTCATATAGTAGCTCACAATCATCTGTAACTCCACCTCTAGGGGCTTCCCGTGCCTGCTTCTAGCCTCCATGGGCACCAGTCACACAATGGTGTACGTATACACATGCAGGCAAAATACTCATTCACATAAAATAAAAATAACTTTAAAAAAAAATCTTTAAAGCAATGTGACTGGAGATGTGGCTCAGTGTTTAAAAGCACTGCCTGCTCTTCCAGATGACCAGTTTCAACTCCACAAGCCCACATGGCAACTTACAACCATTAGTAACTCTAGTTTCAGGGGATTTGATGGCCTCAGCTATCACCAGGCATACATGTGGTACACAGACATACATGCAGGCGAAACATCCATACACATAAAATAATTTATTTTCATTTTTATTTTTTTTTTTTTGAGACAAGGTTTCTTTGTGCAGTCTTGACTGTCCTGGAACTAAAACCAGGCTAGCCTCAAATTCATGGAGGAGACCTGCTCCTCTCTGTCACAAAGCCATATGCTGCCTCCCATGCTGATCCCAATACACCACCACATCTTTTTTTTTTTTTTGCTGTGTAGGCATACGGCATCTAAGTTACTTAGAAACATACTATTGTGGGCTATCCACCAGAGAAGACTAGTGACTAGGACATAGGTTTAAATTAGCTGGGTGGTGGGAACATCTTTATTTTTATTTTATTTTTTTTATTTTTTTTTTGGTTTTTCGAGACAGGGTTTCTCTGTGTAGCCCTGGCTGGCGTGGAACTCACTCTGTAGACCAGGCTGGCCTCGAACTCAGAGATCCGCCTGCCTCTGCCTCCCAAGTGCTGGGATTAAAGGCGTGTGCCACCACCGCCCGGCATTGAACAGAGTGTTCAAGATCCCAGGGTAGCCCTGACACTTTCTCAGGAGAGATTTTAAGTATAAAACTCATCTCCCGGGTTGACATACTTTACGTAACAAGAACAGTTAAGCTGGACAGTGGTGGCGCACACCTTTAATCCCAGCACTCGGGAGGCAGAGGCAGGCGGATTTCTGAGTTCGAGGCCAGCCTGGTCTACAGAGTGAGTTCCAGGACAGCCAGGACTACACAGAGAAACCCTGTCTCAAAAAACAAAATCAAACAAACAAACAAACAAACAAAAAAACAGTTAAGGGGGCAGGAGAGATGATTCATCGGTCAAGAGCATGAACTGCTCTTCTGCTCTTCCAGAGGTCCTGAGTTCAATTCCCAGCAACCACATGATGGCTCACAAACACCTGTAATGGGATCTGATGTCCTCTTCTGGTGTGTCTGAAGAGAGCAATGGTGTACTCACATACATAAAATAAATAAGTAAATTAAAAAACAAGCAAACAAAAAACAAGAACAACCAGAGTTACAGAATCTAAAAAGCAAAGCTAAAACATTTAGAGAGTTTTCCAGAACTATGGACCTTTATGGATTAGGTATTTGTTTTACTTTGGCTGACTACATACAATAAGATATTATCTTAGAGCAAGAAAAAAATATCTCCACTCAGGTCCTGGACAGAGTGCTCAGTAGTTAAGAGTATCTGTTCTTACTGAGGATCTAGTTGGGTCCTAGCACCCACATGGCATTTTACAACTGTCTCAGTTCCAAGGGATCAGACACCTTCTGCTGACCGACGTAGGCACCAAGTATTCACATGGTGTCCATTCATACATGAAGGCAAAATACTCATACACACAAAATAAAATAATCTAAAACAACAAAACCCATTTATAACCACTCATGCATGTCTTTAACTCCAGCACTCTGGAGGGAGGAAGGTGGGTCTCTGTGGATTCCAGACCAGCCTGGCTGTAGTGAGTTCCAGGTCAGCTAGAAAAACCAGTCTCAAAACAAAGAATTGATAAATAAATAAATAAATAAATAAATAACAAAACAAACAAAAAAAATCCCAGGGTTAGGTTTCTGCTGCAATTTCTCTTTGTTTTGTTTTATTTTTCTTCAAGACAGGGTTTCTCTATATAGAAACCTGGCTGTCCTGGAACTCACTCTGTAGACTAGGTTGCGGTTGAACTCAGATCTATCTGCCTGCCTCTGCCTCCTGAGTGCTGGGATTAAAGGTGTGCGCCACCAGTTTGAAATCTGCTGTAAGCTCTATCAGAACTGACAGTGTACAGTCAGTACTTATACTCAAAATCATCACAAATAACTTAATCTACAATTCACCTTCTTTTAGCTTTGAAGTATTTGGCTAAGTTTCCAGAGGGACTTTGCTCAGAAAAGCCATAGGTGTACCTAAAGCAAGTGAACCTTTAAATCAGTTTGGTTTAAACAGCATTCCCCATGGTGGAGTGGGAGAACAGATTGGGAGGTTTTTCTGTTCTCCCAGGATCTGTCCAGCCTGAAACCTGCCCAGCTTAGAAATATCTAACTGCATTCTAAGGTCAAAACTGTAGGGAAAAAAAAAAAACCCACTATCTTCAAGGCAAGGGTGTTCTTATTACAGCCACAGAGGTCTTGGATTTCTTTTTCTTAGAATTAGATCTCCATGGACCATTTCTACTCTATATAGCTTTTCTGCTCTTGTCAAAGGTTATATATAAACAATTCCCACTGGGATTTCTTAATTTTTTTTTTTTTTTTTTTTTACTTTAGGTACTAGGGCTTGAATCCAGGTTCTCCTGTATGTCAGGATTGTGCTCTACCACTGAGCTATATTTCCAGGTCTGTTTTGAAAAACTTTTAAAGAGTTTTAAGGGTTGGGAAAGTGACTGAGCAGGTAAAGGAACTCACAACCAAGCCTGAAGACCTGAGTTCAATCCTAGGACCTCTGGCCGCTACATGTGAAATAGGGTGTGGCCCCTCTACATGCCTTCCAAATTTGTTTTAAAAATTACTTTGTGTGTTTGCATGAATATGTGTCCTGGCATCCTGTGGGAGGCAGGGTAGATTCTCTGGAGTCAGACCCCTCCTTTTCTTTCCTAGTTTTGGGTTTGAACTCAGGTCACCAGGCTTTTCAGGGTACAAGCCCTTTGTCTGTTTCTGTTGCTGTGACAAAACACTATGACCAAAAAACAAGCTGGGGAGGACAGGGTTTATTTAGCTTATACTTCCATATCTCATTCCATCATTAGAGGAAGTCAAGACAGGAACTCAAGCAAGTGTGGAACCTGGAGGCAGGAGCTGATACAGAAGCCACAAAGGAGTGCTGCTTACTGGCTTGCTTATCATGGCTTGCTCAGCCTGCTTCCTTATAGAACCCAGGACTACCTGTCCAGGGATGGCACCACCTGCCATGGTGGGCAGGACCCTCCCCTATTGATTGCTAATTGAGAAAATGCCTTACAGCTGGTTCTCTTGGAGGTATTTCCTCAAAGTGATGCTACTTCCTCTCTGATGACTCTAGCTTGTGTCAAGTTGACACACAAACTCAACCAGTACACCCTAATTTGGTGAGCCATCTTGCTAGCCCTGTTTTTACTTATTGTTTATTTATTTATGTATTTATTTATTTGAGATAAGGTCATACTATGGAGCACTGGCTGGCCTGGAATTTGTTGAGTGGCTGAGGACTGGTCTCAAACTCTCAGAGATCTACCTGCTTGTGGAGTGCTGGGATTAAAGCCCTGTGCCACGATACCCAAATTACTTTTTATTTTGGGTAAAGATATCATTAAATTGCCCAGGCTGGCCTTGAAATTTGTGATCCTGTTACCTTGGCCTTTTGAGTATCTAGGAGGACAAGGCTGAACTTCCAGGTCTCACAGGGTCATTCACTGGTAATCAATTCATTATGCTAGAGCAGAGTCTAAACAATGGAGTAGCATATACTTATACACATCTCAACTGATATATCATTCTTTGTATTGCTAAGAGCTACAACTCCATCCATGTCCCTCATCTAAATGTCCCTTTATGTTGAATTTGATATTAAAATCCCATACACTAGTGGAGCACTTCTAGTTAAGGTGGAATCTTACTGGGATTTGAAACTGAGACTGGTAATATGAGGTCATATAATCCCTCCCCCTTAAAAAAGTGCCATCCAAAAAAAAAAAAAAAAAAAAAGTGCCATCCATGCTGAACAATGGTGTCCCATGCCTTTAATCCCAGTATTTGAGAGGCAAAGGCAGGTGGATCTCTGTATTCAAGGCCATCTTGGTCTACAGAGTGAGTTCCAGGACTACAGAGTCAAGGCTACACAGAGAAACCCCTATCTTGAAAAATGAACAAAGAAAAAAAAAATTGCCAGCCTTATTAAAAAAAAAAAAAAAAAGTAACAGCTAGGAAAGCATGGTTGCATATGCATGAAATATATAAGGAGACCCAAATATACAAATAAAAGCATTAAAGCAATAGTCTTTCTAAAGGCCTAGAGGCAAAAAAACAAACAAAACAAAAAAAAAAAACCCATAGAAAATGAGAGTGGGGCTGGGCGGTGGTGGTGCATGCATGCCTTTAATCCCAGCACTTGGGAGGCAGAGGCAGGCGGATTTCTGAGTTCGAGGCCAGCCTGGTCTACAGAGTGAGTTCCAGGACAGCCAGGGTTATACAGAGAAACCCTGTGTCGAAACACCAAAAAAAAAAAAAAAAAGAACTTCTGATTTATAAGTTATTTATAATATTAGATATCGTGCCCCAAATTAACATGAGTCCTTTAAGTTTGTATAATATAAATTATATAAAAATATAATATAAATATAAATAAAATATAAATATAAATTATTTTTAAAAATTATTTAAAAAAAAAAAGAAAATGAGAGTGGAGGGGCTCGTGAGATGGCTCAGAGGTTAAGAGCACTGGTCACAGTTCCAGAGGATCTGGGTTCAATCCCATCCCCAGCATCCACATGGCAGCTCATAAACCTCTGTAACTCCATTCTCAAGGGACTCACTCAAAGCCCTTTTCTGGCTCTGCAGGCACCATACATGCATGTAGTACACAGACATGTATAAAGGCAAAATACCGCACACACATAAACCAAATCAACAAACAAAAATACCAGCGAATAATTAGAGTATCTTCTTTACCTGGGCATGGTGATTCACACTTTTAATCCTAGTGTTTGGGAGCAGAGGCAGGTGAATCTCTGAGTTCCAGGACGGCCAGAACTAAGCAAAGAAACCTTGTTCCAAAAAAACCTAAATAAAATAAATAAATACAGAAGGACCCTGGCATCCAGAAGATGGAAAGAACTGATTCACACAACTTTATTCTGACTTCCACATATGAGTCTTCTAAGCATGTGTGTGCACATATACACACAGTAAAATAAACAAATAAATGTAAGAAAAGAGAGGGTCTCTCTGTGTAGCCCTGGCTGGACTGGAACTCACTGTATAGAACAGGCTGACCTTGAACTTATAGAATAATGTCTGGTTTCTCTGTATAGCCCAGGCTGTCCTGGAACTCACTCTGTAGACCAGGCTGGCCTCGAACTCAGAAATCCGCCTGCCTCTGCTTCCCAAGTGCTGGAATTAAAGGCGTGCGCCACCGCTGCCCGGCCAGAGTATTCTTTTAAAGGCCTGTGTCATCACACCCAGCCAATTTAAAGATAATTCAGAAAAGAAGAAACTAGCAGAAAAGACCTGAGCATGGTTGCTCATGATTGCAAGTCTAGCAATTGGAAGGCCAAGGGACAGCCTGTGCTCCTGAGACCTTGTTTGAAAAAGAAAGGGGTCAGGGTGCTGTCCTATGAATCACGATGTGAAGAATTCCTGATAACAAAACCAGCTAGGCCTCCAGAGCCAGATTGCTGACAACAGTGACTGTGGAGGGTTTGGGAATGTTGCAGGTCTCAGAGCTGGTTTTTCTTGGGCTCTCTAAAGAGCCCACCTGTGTGTCAGATCTAGGATCCTGATAAAAGATAAACAAAATAGTTAACAAAGCCCTATTCTCCACCAATGGAAGGGCTAAGAATGCTACCACAATAGCGTCTAAGCCCTCCCTCCCGCTGAGATTACTCCATTTTACTGTAACTACTTACTTAGTGTTTCTACTAATGTGTTTTGTTTGTTTTTTTGTTTTGCTTTGACTCTTTTGAGAGAGGGTTTCTCTACATAGCCCCAGCTGTCCTAGAATTTCCTCTGTATGGGATTAAAGGAGCTGCCACATGTGGGCTCTACTAACAGATTGTTTTTTAAAATCTTTATTGGTTATTTTATTTATTTACATTTCAAATGTTATCCCTTTTCCTGGTTTCCCCTCTGAAAATCCCTCATCCCACCTCACTCCCCATACTAAAGAAATTTTTAAAATGCCTTGGTTTATATCTTTCTTTGTTTGTTTCTATAAAACTCCATGAAACTACTTCCATGAAGTAGGGTAATTTGAATCTGTATTTTTCCAGGGTCTGATAATTATACTTTGGTTCTACAAACTATCTCTTAATCCTTTTGATTGGAGAGCGCTATGCTTTCGTGTGGATGACGACTTTAATCTCAGTATGTTAGGGGCAGAAATGTAGATCACTGTGAGTTCAAGGCTAACCTTGTCTATGTATTGAGTTCCAGACTAGCCAAGGCTGCACACTGAGACTATTTCAAAAGAAACTAAACAAAACAAACAAACAACAACAAAAAAAAAAAAACAAGAAAAACGGTAGAAAGTGTGTTTAGATGAGCAAAGGCATAGGATTTAGATTGATTGACGAGTTAAGTAGTGTAGGGACAGGATGTGATTAGACTTATAATTTAAGAAGCGCAAGTTTGGTTGCTTCCAGTGTCAAATCAAATCATGATCGCTTCAGTAAATAGCAATTTTAACACCTCTCGTTGGCACTTGCTAAGACCCACTGGGAAAACCTCTCTTTTGTTGTGGTTGCATCTTGGATCTTGCTCCCTAGTGACAGAATACAGCTCTTTTTCTTCTCAGCCCCTCCAGCCCCGCCCCCCCCCCCCCCCGTCCCCGTCCGTTGGAATCCTTTTCTAGGGATGAACGCAAAGGCAGAGGTGAGAAGGTTCAGATGAGGACTTGAAGGAGGCAGAGCACAGAGGGCGGACTGGATATGTGAGAAAGCCTGGTGACAATCGGATCTTGAAGACTTAGCTCTTCTGGAGAAGGGAGCAAGTCGTTTTGAGAAGCGTGTGAAGAGCGGATTGGAAGAGGTAAAGTAATGAGCTGTAAAGACTACGGTCTTCGTGGAGAGTGGTGACAGAGGGGATAGAGGGAAGTGTGTGACTTCCAGACGCTTTTAGAAAGAGAATTAGGAGGGCAGATGGGTAGCATCCAGGCCGCTGCTTCTGGTGACCTCAGCGGTCACGGGTGAGTGCCGACTCGGTGTTCCCGCGTCAGGGAGATGGGCGTGGCCTGCTCGCGCTGTCGTCCTGGTGACCGGGTGGGGCGGGGCCCGGGGCGGGGCTGTCGGCCGTCTGCGTCACTCGGTGGTGGAGATGGTGCGTGTGGGGGGGGCGGGGGATACGCTGGGCGCGTCCCCGGGGTCACGTGGTGCGCAGCGCGCACAGTCCTTCTGTCGGTTGGTGTGGAGCGGCGCAGCAGGAGCGGGGCTGTGAGGTGAGCTCGTGGCGAAGCGCGGCGACGCGAAGCCAGCTGGTTGGGACCGTGTTGGGGGCAGGCCCCGTGCCGCGCGCGCGCTGTGCGGGCGGGACCGGGGACGGACGCCCCGGCCACTGTGGGACCCTGGCTCAGTCCTGTTCCCGACTGGCCCCCGGATCACCCAGCCCGGAGGGAGGCCCGGGGACCGCTGCTGAGAGCGTGGCGGCGTGCGAGCGCCGCCCAATCACTGCAGCTACCCGCGGGAATGACGGCGTCCCAGCCAATCAGCGGGGCCCGAGGGGGCTGGGTCGCGAGGTGCGGGCCCGGGCGCGGAACGGGGCAGTGGGGGTGGGTAGGGTGCCGAGGCTGCACCCCTGCTTAGCCGCGAGATAGGAGAAGGCCTAAGCTGCTCCTCTGCCGCGGGGATGAGTTTCGTGTCGTGCCTTTCTTATCCTGATCTGGGAAGCACACCCTTTCCTCAAGACCCTGTATATGGGAGTGTCCCTTTCTCTGTAGTTTGGAAAATCTGGGCGTCCCTCCCTTCCTTAAGCTCTAGTCTTGGAATTTTCTCTCAGTTTCTAACCGTCCCTAAAAACGAACTGAAGTCATACTCTCTTTTCTTTGCTCCCCGTACTGAGGGAACACTCCCATATTCAACATAATTATTTCTCCCTTTTCAGTTTGGGGTTCAGTTCGTTGATAGGTTCCTCAGAAGTCAGGTCACTAAGCAAGTTACAGAATGTTTTATTACGTCCCACAACCCGAGGAGAAACTCTTCTTTCCAGGCCTCAGATCTGGTATGTTCTCAGAAGTTAGTGAATTTGGGGGTCAGTTCTTTTTTTTTTTCTTAGTTCTTCAGTCTAAGAATGTGCATCCCTTTCAAGTTCTTCTCCAAATCCTGATGCTTATGGCACATAGTTTTCAGTTTCACCTGTAAGAGGAGTCAGTGACTTGTCCTTAATTCTTTCCTTGGGGTTGCACTTTTTCATTCATGTGTTCCCCAAACTAACTTGTTTCTCGGGGGCAGACTTGTTTTCCTATCTGAGAGTGTCTTTGCTTTCTGTGTCCCTTTATGGTTTGAGATGCACCTCTTTTAGCAGGAAACATACTTGGGGTGCAGCAAGTGCTTCTGGGCACACCTTTCTCCTGGATCCTTCCATTCCTAGATATGTTCGGTCTTCAGCATCCCCCACCTGCCCATTTTCTCACAGCTTCCTTTTTATTTTACCTAGTTGAAAACCTGTATTTATTTGACATGTGCCATAACATGCATGTGGTGATCACAGGACAAGTTGCACGAAGTTACTCCTGCTTCCAGTTTGTGGGTCTTAGGGATGGAGCTCAGGTGGTGGTTCTCGGCTGCAAATGCTGAGCCATCTGGCTAGCCAGTTTTCCTTTTTTGAGACCTGTTCTTGCTGTGTATGTGTCTATTTGGAACTTACCATGCAGTCCTGGTTGGGTATGATCCTCCTTGGGCCCTGAGTGCTGAAATTACTGGTGCTTTTTCTCTCCCCACCCTCTTCTGCCTGCCTGCCTGTCTGTCTTTTTCTTTCTTTCTAGCTTTTCTGCCATCAAGGTAGTTTCAGTCTCAGTTTCCTTCCCTCTTAGGAACCACATTCCCGTTATGTGTGCTCTCCTGGGCTCTGTCGTGTATGTACCTCTTTGGTCTTCCTTCCTCTGTTGAGTGCATATCTGCAAAACACTTTGTGGCCTCTTCTTCTTTTTTTTTTCCCCTCAGGGCTGTTCTTATAATTACTCCACCCTGAAACTTTCTTCCCTGATAGGATGCCCTTTTGTCCACGTGGCTTTCATTTGTTTGTTGTGAGGTATTGTCTCACTGGGTAGTTCAGGATATCCTGGAACTTAGTAGTAGGTAGCTCAGGTTGGCTTTGACCAACCCCACCCCCCTTACCCCCCCACTCTCCCCACCTCCTGCCGCCGCCTTACATGTGCCAGGGTCCAGGCAAGAACTTCCGTGCCTGCTTCACATGACTTTTTATATGTAGTTTACTTTTCTGCAAACAGGAATTCCTTTTTGGTTCACAGTCTGTGCAGACATTTTTCTGGTTTCTGGTTCCTGTTGGACAGTGTTCTGTTTATCTAGTAATGCTAA
The DNA here is from genome assembly GCA_021653895.1 of Mastomys natalensis. NCBI lineage: Eukaryota > Metazoa > Chordata > Mammalia > Rodentia > Muridae > Mastomys > Mastomys natalensis. Next base: position 2,727,295 of record JAJTUV010001105.1, read on the forward strand.
TGATTCTCGAGCATTCTCTTCGTTGGATGTGGCCACTAGACTAGGACTCCTGACTTGTTCTGGAGTCAAAATAGAAAGAGGAATCTCCTAGTAATTTTTGGTTATTCTTGGAACTCTTAATCCTCTGGTGCTTTACTTTCTGTGAGTTTCTGGTGAAGCCCTCGGTAGTTTTTGTGGGTCTGATCCCAGCAATTGTGGCAGGAGGATTGTTGCAAGTTGGAGGACGGCCTGGTCTACAGGATGAGTTCTAGGCTAGCTAGGGACACATCTCAAACAAAACAATCTGCTTACTTGCTCCTCCCCATACGTCCTCCTTCCCCTCCTTTTTCCTTTTTTACATTTTTATCTATTTTATTTTTTGAGTCAGGATTTCTCTGTGTAGCCCTGGCACCCTGGCTGTTCTGGAACTAGCTCTGTAGACCAGGCTGGCCTCAAACTCAACAGAAATCCATCTTCCTCTGCCTTTTGAATGCTGAGATTAAAGGCACACCACTGCAGGCTGACTCCTTTTAATCTCCCTGTTCTCTGGATGAGTGCTTCAGAGACTTTTCTAGTAATGTATGCTTTCTAGACCATAACTACCTTTCATTAGTTCTTTTGATCAAGAAAAGTCATCTAGGCTGAAAGCTGTAGCTCAGTGATGGAGTCCTTGGTGGGCTTGCTCTTAATCGTGAGAAACAGTGTTATAGCCAGGGGTGGTGGAGCACAGACAGGCAGGTGAGAGCTCTTGACTTCCTGGTCAGCCAGGGCTACATAGAGAAACTCTGCCTCAAAAACCAAACATTTAAAAAAAAAAAAAAAAAAACCCAAACCAACAAATCTACACCTGGGACATCTTGTCTCTTAGGAGCCTACCTCAGGAGGTCCTCTAATTTCTCTCCCCTCTCTAGATTTTTGCATGGTGCTTTTAGGCCTTGCCTCTGATACATTTCTCCACAGCTGGAGTTTCAAATGCTTAGGGGATAATGACTCCTCTGACCTTTCTTCCTTTTGGGAAGTACTTGAATATGCAGCTGCTGGAGGCATTTGGGAGGGGGAGGGAGTTTGGATCTGGGAAGCTATACCAGTAGGACAGGGCAGGAATACAGCATCTCAAGACCCAGTTCTGAATCTCATTTAGAAACTGGACATTTGCCAGGCACCTGCTTCCTTGGGATGCTGGAGGATTTAATGGTACCCCTGGGAGCCTGTAGGAATTAATGGGACTTGTGGGGAAGTGCTCCGAACTTAGTGTGAAAACTTGAATAAAATTGTCCATCATTGTGTTTTTGGAACAGCTAAGCTGCTTCACATTTTTTGTTCACTAAAACCCTAGAATTTAGTTGTGTTATTTCAAAGGGAAAGAAATCCCATGTTCATTATTAGTAAGTACTACATTTCTTAAAAAAAAAATGGCTGTCTGTCTGAGTAGTACCTAATAAAATATGGTCTGCTGGCCGGGCGGTGGTGGCGCATGCCTTTAATCCCAGCACTTGGGAGGCAGAGGACAGGCGGATTTCTGAGTTTGAGGCCAGCCTGGTCTACAGAGTGAGTTCCAGGACAGCCAGGGCTACACAGAGAAACCCTGTCTCAAAAAACCTTATAAATATAATATATATATATATATATATAATAGTCTGCTGAAGTGAACAGGCACTTTGTCTTTTTAGTTGGCCATTTCTGCTTCATCTGTGTAGTACTGTAAGTTCACCCTCAGGGCCTACACTCTAGCTTCTCATCCTGGAATGCACATTCCAATTTCCAGCCTGTCTTATTAAAATGCTCACTCTGATTTGGTAGGTGGAAGATGGGGTCTGAGTATATACCATTCTAGCTTTTGGGTGGTGTTAAGATTAAGGGACCACACATCAGATTTCCATAGACATCTGGAGAGTGCTCAGTGAAAACAGAAAACCAATCATTAACCAAATGCTAGGGTATTGTTTTCCATTTTCCCTTTGTTCCCCCCCCCCCCCCCCCCGCTTTGTTTTTTTTTTTTTTTTTTTCTCTTGTGCCAGTTTCTCTATAGCTCTGGCTGTCCTGGAACTCACTCTATATAGTTCGGGGTTGGACTTGAAGCCTTGAACTCAGATGTCTGCCTTTTGAGTGCTGGGATTAAAGGCATGACCCACCATTGCCAGCCAGACATGCATCTCTTAAAGCTTGTAAAGTTCATTGTCTTCAGATAGGCCTTGTCTTCAGTTACCTATGTAGCCCAGGCTAAGCTTGAGCATACACTTTTTGTGTTTCAGTCCTTTGAGTGCTGAGGTGCTGGGATTACTGGTTTGTACCACCATGCCCAATTTCTTTTTTCCCCTCCCTTTTTTAGTTGGGGGGGGGGAACAAAAAAGACTTTCATTTTGTGTTTGCCTGCATAAATATATCTTCATCACATGCATGTCTGATACCCACAGAGGTCAGAAGGAGTTGGATCCCCTGGAACTGAAGTTACAGTCCATTGTGAGTTGCTTTGTATATGCTGGGGATTGAACTGAGGACCTAAGAGTAGCCAGTATCTTAACCCATGAGCCATTTCTCCAGCCTTGCTCTAATCCCCTTACCTGGTACCTCTGGTGCTAGAGATAGTTGCCACTGTTCCTAGCTAACCTTTAGCTTTTAAACCTTCTACAAAATATACTGTTTTCTCTGTATATTGCTAGATTTAACTGCTTAAATATATGTGCTTTTAATGTGAACTTTTATTTTTTGGCCCTTGGGTGCTGAGATTTGAACCAGGGTATTGATGTTCAAGAGAAGTGCTTGTCTTCTGAGCTTCTATAGCTTAAGCTCTGATGGATAGTTTTTTTTGACATAGAATCATTCCAGTAAGTACTGCTTAGCCAGCTTGTTTCTGATTCCTCTTGTTATTGTGAGAAGGGAGTCTAGATACCCCACTTCAATCGGCTGGAGTTTTTCAGAGTTCTTCAAATAGACCTGATAAAGGCCAGGCTGAAGCTAGGTGCTTGTTCTTGAACGGAAGCTGCTGGTTCATCAATAAAAGGCTCCAGAAGGCAGTCCTGGTGAGCTGTGGACACCCTTTGATGAGGTCTTAAGTTTGTAGTAATCTCTTCTTGTATTTTAGGGGATCTTTCCTTCCTTTATATTTTTAGCTAGGTTCTTTTATGAGTGGCCTACACTGGCCTTGAACTGATCCTTCTGCCTCTTCCTCCCAAGTGCTAGGATTTTAGGCATGTGCTACTAAAGCCCAGTTCTCAGTGGTTTTTTTCCATTCTGAACCTCTTAAATCATTAGTATCTGTTTCCCTGTTAGCTTTCCTGGCCCTTTTCCAATGTGATCCTGTTCCAGGCCCTGATCAGGACCAACCTGAATGACTAGACTGTTCTGTGTCCCTGGTCTTCCCCCAGCCCCTCCACTTCTCACAGGAATGTCAGATTATCTTCAGTGACAGATTTGATCTGGATCTGGCAGTGGTCCCAGCTCTTAAACTCATGTGTGACCTCAGGCAAAGCACTTCCTGCTCTCAGGAGCTCATTCTCCCTGCTGAATGCTGAGCAGTTGATTATTTCAAAGTCCACTTTCATGGAATCTGTAAGGACTTTGTTGAGAAACCCAGTTGCTCGCAAATCGCCTAGTAGCAGGTCTGATTTCCTTCACATGCTTCAGTAGGCGGACTGCCAGTGGTTTCCTTGTCCCAAGTCACTTCTGCTGCCTTTCTAGACAAATAGCCAGCTTGTCTTCACACCCAGGATCAACATTCTGCTCTATGTGCCCTGTCAGCCCTGGGTAAGGCTTCATTCAGAACTATCTGACATTAGAAGTCGGACCTGAGTTCTCCAGTGTTAACTGCCTCTGCATCACTAAGATCACTACGCTGTTTGGTTTTAGGCTGTATGTTGTATATAATACCATATTTTCTGCTGGGCAGTGGTGGCTCACGCCTTTAATCCCAGCACTTGGGAGGCAGAGGCAGGCGGATTTCTGAGTTCGAGGCCAGCCTGGGCTACAGAGTGAGTTCCAGGACGGCCAGGACTACACAGAGAAGCCATGTCTCGAAAAACAAAAAACAAAATAAAACAAAACAAAAAAAACCAACCATATTTTCTTGTAAATACTTTTAAATAATGCATATTTTAGGTGTTTTCCTTTCACACTCAGCCTTTTAATTTATTATTATTAGTATGTGTGTGTGACATGTTTGCATTTTTGGAAGCCAAGATTCTTCCGCAAGCTTTTAGCCCCTTTATATTCATATATTTATTCATTTTGAAACAAAGGGTTTACAATGGAGATCAGACTGGCCTGAACTTGGCTATATGAGACCAAGCTGGCCTGGAACTCACTGAGATCAACTGCCTCCACCTTCTGTGCTATGACTAAAGGCCTGTGCCACCACACCTTTTTGTTGTTGTTGTTGTTTTTTGTTTTTGTTTTTGTTTTTGTTTTTTGAGACAGGGTTTCTCTGTGTAGCCCTGACTGTCCTGGAACTCACTCTGTAGACCAGGCTGGCCTTTAACTCAGAAATCCACCTGCCTCTGACTCCCAAGTGCTGGGATTAAAGGCATGTGCCACTACTGCTGGCTAGCCACCACAGCTTTTAAAAACAAAATTTATGTACTTTTTAATGTAATTTTTTCTATTCTTTTTCCCACCTTGTTTATTCTTTATTTTTCAATTTTTACTTAATTAAAAAAAACTATTTTGTTTTGCCTTGATGCATGCAGTGCCCTATGAGGCCAGAAGAGGGCGTTGGATCCCCTGGAACTGGAGTTAAACAGTTGTGAGCTGTTAAGTGGGTGCAGGATTGAACCTGGGACCTCTGGAAGAGCAGCCAGTGCCATTAACCGTTGAGCCATTGCTCCAGCTCCCTCCATCTTATTTTTTTGGTAGGATCTCTCACTGAACTCTGATCTCTCCATTTTGGTTAGATTAGTTGGCCAGAGAGCCCTGGGATCTGCCTATCTCTTGGGATGTGCTGGGTTGGGTTACAGGTGAGCTTTCCAGTCTTTCTGCTTGTGCAGCAAGGATTTTATCCACTGAGCAATCTCTTCAGCGCCCCCCAACCCCCTTCTCTTTCTTTTTCTTTTTGTTTTTTTGAGACAGGCTCTGCCTGTATAGATCAGGTTGGCCTCAGACATGTGAGAATCATCCAGTCTATGCCTGCTGAGGGCCGAGATTACAGGCATGTACTATCATGCCTGGGTCCCTACTTCCTCCCTGACCATAATTTTTCCCTGTTTTTAATTAGCAAGGCAAATAGCATGACATTTAAGGTGAAAGGCAATTTGCAGTCAGATGGAGTGGAGTATGCTTAGGGCTTAGAATTCTAGCACTTGGATGGTGAAAAGCTGGTAAACCAAGAGTTCAAAGGTCATCCATCCTTGGCTGCCTAGTGAGGTCAGTCTAGGTTAGGGGAGGCTCTGTCTCAAACAACATAAAAAGCAGTTTTGCTTTGTTTTAAGATTTGGGGTGCCGGGCAGTGGTGGTGCATGCCTTTACTTGGGAGGCAGAGGCAGGCGGATTTCTGAGTTCGAGGCCAGCCTGGTCTACAGAGTGAGTTCCAGGACAGCCAGGGCTACACAGTGAAACCCTGTCTCGAAAAACCAAAAAAAAAAAAAAAAAAAAAAAAGGTTTGGGGTAAGTGGTGGTGCATGACTTAAATCCTAGCAGTCAGGAGACAGAGGCAGGTGGATTTCTGTGAGTCCACCAGCCTGGTCTATAGAGCAGTGTGTTTTGCCTGCATGTATGTCTGTGCACCATGTGTATGCAGTGCCCATGGAGGGCAGAAGAGAGTGTGTTGGATCTCCTGGGACTGCAGTTAGAGAAGGCTGTGAGCTGCCATGAGGTGCTGGGACTTGAACTCAGGTCCTCTGGAAGAGCACTGGAAAGAGCACTGGCTGCTAGCTCTCCAGCTTTTTTTCTTATTTTGTTTGAAATGGGTTTTGCTGTGTAACTCTGGTTGCTGTGTAATCTTCCTGCCTCAGCCTTCAGAGCACTGGATAACAGGTGTGTTTGTTTTAGTTACTCAATTTTGATAGATGACAAGCTTAGAGAAAGGGAGGGAGCTGCCCTTGAACTACTTTCTCAGGGACTGCTCCTATATAGGCTGCTGACTAACAGTGAGGTACCAATCAAAATCAAAACCTTTACTTGTAATAACATGAATGGCTTTGTTGGATCATTGCCTAGATCTCTTCAGTTGGACCATGGTTATTTGGCCAAATAATGGAACTAATGAGCTTTCAGAAATCTTGTAAAAATTTTTAAGAATCTAGTAGGTGGTGCTTGAATCAGTGTTCTTTAGGGAAAGAAGCTGGGTGCAGTTTGGGGAAAGAGTTTAAAAATGAGGCCTTTGTTCCATGAGGGAACTCATGCATTTTCATCTCTTTCCCAGTAGAATCCTGGGATTTCTGAGGTTTCTCTTCCACTTGAAGGTCTACATCTTTAATCCCGCCACACCTTTGATCCTAGCACTCAGGAGGAGGCAGGAACATCTCTGAGTTTGAGGCCAGTCTATATCAAGTTCCAGGCCAGCTAGGGCTACATAGTGAGACCCTGACTTAAAAAGAGTGGTATGTTTGTCTACAAGTAGATGGATTACCTTACCTTTCTTGCTTCTGTAGGTGTATAGATACTGAAATACTAGGTTGTGGAAGTGTGGGCCCTTAAAAATCCTGCTGTCCCTCCCAGGACCTGGGGACTTTCAGAAAGAACACAGGTAACCAGGTTATGGTGGCTCATGCCCATAATCCAAATACTGTGGAGGTTGACTCAGGAGGCTTCAGGAGCTAACCTGGACTACACAGTGCTAGCATGCCTGACCCTTCATTTTCATAAAAGAAAACATAGCAGCCCCTTACTATCTTTAGTATTACAACTATCCCAAAGATCATTTTTAAGGGGTTTGGTTTTTTATGATATAGGAAGCTAGCCTCAAATTGGCTATGTAGCTGAGGATGACCTTGAACTTGTAATCCTCCTGCCCCTGTGTTTGGATCATAGGCATGTACTACCGAGCCCTGACATTAGGCCTCTTTAATTTTAAATTTTAATTATTACATTTTTATTTGTATATGTAGGAGGGCACTCATGACATAGCTTGGGGTGTGGAGGGTCGGGTAGCATCCTTTCCTTTTGTCACGAGGGTCTCTAAATTGAACATAGGTCCTCTAGACAAGCAGCCAGTGCCCTTAACCACTGAGTTATCTTTCCAGCCTCAAGCTTTAATATTTTTAGATATAGTATTGTATGTGTTTCAGGTATATAGCCTTACATTTGTGATGCTGCTGCTTTAGCTTCCCGAGTAGCTGGCATACATACACTACCACCATACACTGCTCAAATCTTATATATGCACACATTAATATCTACAATATATATGAGTTCAGTGTGTTTTGATCATAGATCATATCTATCCTAATCCTCACCTTCAATCCCTCTTAGCTTCAATTCTTTTTTTTTTTTTTTTTTTTGTTTTTGTTTGTTTGTTTGTTTGTTTTTTGTTTTTTGAGACAGGGTTTTCTGTGTAGCCCTGGCTGTCCTGGAACTCACTCTGTAGACCAGGCTGGCCTCGAACTCAGAAATCCACCTGCCTCTGCCTCCCAAGTGCCGGGATTAAAGGTGTGCGCCACCACTGGATGACTTTTAACATTCTATAAGCAACAAAAAGGCTTTTTTTTGGGGAGGGGGAAGCTTAGTTTACCTGTTTTTCTAAAGACTTTCAGAAAGAACACAGGTAACCAGGTTATGGTGGCTCATGCCCATAATCCAAATACTGTGGAGGTTGACTCAGGAGGCTTCAGGAGCTAACCTGGACTACACAGTGAAACTTTATCTCAATAAAAGGAAATGGGCTAGGAGTGGGGAATCTACACAAGTACTCACTCCAAGTTTGGAGGCTCATGCCTATACTCCCAGTATAGAGGCCAGAGGCAGGTAGATTTCTGTGAGTTCAAGACCAGCCAGGGGCACATAGTGAGCCCTGTCTGAAAAAACAAGACACCCCTCTCCACCAAACCCCCTCAACCCCCCCCCCCCAAAAAAAAAAAACCAAAACCACAACTAAGCTTCACTCTAGACCTCTAGACTATAGAGTATCTGAACAGTGTGGATACTTGGAGATTGAAGCCCTAGGGTCTGAGAATAGTAGTTAAAAATTTTGTCAGACTCCAGGGATGAAATAATGGCCTGTTTTCCGGTGCTGGATTCCTTAGAGTTTAGCATCATCCATTGTCCCCAAAGGGTATTAATAGTTTGTGTGTCTTTTGCGCTTTCCGCTGTTTTAGCACAATGAAGTCCTTTCATCCTACATAGGATGCTACTGGTCTTGTTTTTAGTTCCACCTTCCTAGTAAGAAAGCTGAGGTTACCTGGAAACAAGTGTGTTTCATGTAAGGTCATTTCTTGTTGGATGCTGGGGTGCCCATCGGAGTTCCTTACCTTCTGGGAGAGTTCAGCTGAAACCAGTATTGAGTTGTCACTAAGCAGGTCAGATGTCATGGGAGGCTATAGAACTGATACCCTGTGGGAAGATTCATTCTTTCTTTTTTTTTTTTTTTTTATTGGAACTTTTATTTACATTTCAGGTGTTTTCCCCTTACCCCCTTTCCCCCCTTCCTCCCAGGAACTCCCTATCCCTTCCCCCTCCTCCTGCCTCTATGATGGTGTACCCACACCCACCCTCCCCAGAACCTCACCTCCCCACCCTCGAATACCACCCCCCACGATGTCCAGCCTTCATGGGACCAAGAATCTCTTCTCCCACTTATATATAGCTCCCTTGCATATATAGCTGGAGCCATGGGTCCCTCCCTGAGCGCTCCCAGGCTGGTGGTTTAGACCCTGGGGGCTCTGGGGAGATTCTTTCTGATGGCTGACCAGGCTTAACCCAGGTGGAGGAGGCAGCTTTTCTGCAAAGGTTCTCGAGGTTGAAACTACAAGAAGTCTGGATTGTTAGGGCTAAGGGCTGTAAGATGAATAGCCTTGGCAGCTTACTATGAGCCTGGCTCTTTGAAACACCTGTGTGAAGGTATGTACTAGGTGCTGTTACTCTATTAGAAGGGAGGAGCCTGAGGCTCAGGGAAGAAATGACTTGCTGGACATTATGTGATCCTAACTTAGGCCGTCCTACCAGAGTCTTGGCTCATAACTGCTTAGATAGACCTCCCTGCTTCTCTCCTTTCCAGCTCCCATCTTTAGAGACCAGTGTTTGGGTTGGCAGTGTAGTATTTTTGTTTTTTGAGATAGGGTTTCTCTGTGTAGCTCTGACTGTCTTGGAATTCACTCTGTAGATAACACTGGGCCTCTAACTCACAGAGATCTGCCCTCCTCTCTGCCTCCTGAGTGCTGAGATTAAAGGCCTGCCATTACCACCCAGGTAGCAGTGTCGGTGTTAACTGGAGTCACACTACCTACTCTGGTAGGTGATCTGTAGTCCTTATTCTCATGTAGCCCAGAGTGGCCTCCAGACACTGTCTCTGTGTACTCAAACTGAATCTCCTGCCTCCACCTTCCAAGTTCCCAAGTGCTAGGAGTATAGGTATATGTCACCATGTCCTTCCTGCTTGTATATATGTGGGTTCTATATACATGCTGTGTTCATGTAGAGGCCAGACGTTTACATTGACTGCCTTTCTTTCTCTACCTTATTTTTTTATTTTATTATTTTTGTTTGTCTGTTTATTTTGTTTATTTATTTATTTATTTACCCAAATAAAAAACAGGCCCTTAGATGTTAGCTACTGAGGCAGTATTGATTTGGGTCAGGGGAGCGTGTGTCTGGAGGCTTAGAGTTCAATTGAGAGTTTTTTTTTTTTTTTGGTTTTTCGAGACAGGGTTTCTCTGTGTAGTCGGGCTGTCCTGGAACTTGCTCGGTAGACCAGGCTGGCCTCGAACTCAGAAATCCGCCTGCCTCTGCCTCCAAGTGCTGGGATTAAAGGCGTGCGCACACCGCCCGGCATTCAATTGAGAGTTATGATTGAGATTAGAAAGAAGGATGTTGGTAGAGGACTTGCTCTAACGTGTGGTTGGTGATACAGAAGTGAATCACCACCTCAGAAGTAGAGGCAGAAGGAAGGTCGGGTTCAGGTCATCTCAGCTATGAGAGATCCCATCTCAATAAAATATTAGCTGGGTGGTGATGGGACACCCACTCGTGGAAGGCAGGGGTAGGTGAATCTGTGAGTGTGAGTTTGACTTTGAGGCCATCCTGGTTTACAGAGCTAGTTCTAGGACAGCTAGTGCTCTACACACACACACACACAAACTGTCTTGAGAAGGATAAATAAGCCTAAAAAATTACCAGAACTCCACTTGTGAGGGCCTTAATTGGATACTCCCTTGACAGTGAGAAAACCTTGAAGTAGGGCCTTCAGAAAGAACGGTGGCCTGAAATAGTGCTGATCTTGGCTGCTTGAAAGGCAGAACCAGGAGTTTGGCTACAGAATAAGATCTTGTCCCAAAAAAGAAAAAGAAAAACACAAAAACACAAAGTAAAGATGATGAGAATGAGTTGTGAGAAAGACATGTTAAGGGAGGCTGAGTAATAGGCCAGAGGTCACACAGAAGCATTGTAGGAAAAACCTGAGCACCAGGCTCTGCACTAACTAACCCAGCCACCTCAGTCTCAGTAATAAGGAGTGAGTGAACCCAGCCTGTTTAATTATGGGAGGGAAAGCTTGGGTCCTTTGAGAAAGCAGTTTTTGTTATTTTGAAAACAGTGTTTCATCCAGAAATGGTGACTCAGGCCTTTAATCTCAGTACTTGGGAGGCAGAGGCAGGCGGCGATCTTTGTGAGTTCCAGGCCATGCTGATCTACAAAGGGAGTTCCAGGAGAGCCAGGCCTACACAGAGCCCTCCTGACCCCTCAACAAAACAAAACAAAAACCTCCAACCACCACCACCCCCAACAACAACAACACACAAAAAAAACCCAAAACCAAAAAACAGTATTTCACTGTATAGCTCAGGTTGCCTCAAATTTGGGGCAACCCTCTTTGTGAACCCTCATTGTGTTCCTGGGATGCATGGGGTAGGTTGGAGGTGGTGGGCTGTGTGTGCTGTGCAGAGTTCCTCCCATCTTTACACAGATTCCAGGAATAGAACTCAGGTTTGCCTTATCCATCAAGCACCTTTACCTGACAAAGCTATTCCAAAGGCCTCTAGAAAGCATTTTAAGAATGGTTTTTGTTCAGGGCTGGAGAGATGGCCTAATAAGGTTAAGAGCACTTACCACTCTTGCAGTAGGCTTGGGGTCAGTTTCCAGCACCCATGTCAGAAGGCTCATAATCATCTTGAAATCTAGATCCAGGGCACGGATCTAGGGTTCTGTGGGCACAGCACACAAATGGTACACACATACGTTCAGGCAAAATACTCATATATGTAAGAAAAAAAAAACTTCTATAAAAGCCCCACAATCCTCTTGGGGCTGGAGAGACGGTTGAGTGGTTAAGAGCACTGGCTGCTCTTGCAGAGATCTAAGTTCATCTCTCAGCATTCACATGCAGTTCACAGTCTGAACTTCCAGTTCTAGGGGATCCAACACCTGATTTCACAGGTACTCTTCTGACTTCTGCCAGAATGATGTTAGGTACCAGGTACCAGGATGGTTCACAGACTTACATTTACCCGCAGGCAAAACACCCATACAAAGAGAACAAATTTTAAAAAACAAAATAAAAAAACCCCTTCAATAAAAAAAACCACAAAACCAGCCGGGCAGTGGTGGTGCATGCCTTTAATCCCAGCACTTGGGAGGCAGAGGCAGGAGGATTTCTGAGTTCGAGGCCAGCCTGGACTACAGAGTGAGTTCCAGGACAGCCAGGGCTACACAGAGAAACCCTGTCTCGAAAAACCTAAAAAAAGAAAAAAAAAAGAAAAAAAAAAAACCCCACAAAACCAAACCAAGTTCTTCTGTCCTGTCTTTGTCTATCCTGTTGCCTGTTCTCTATCCTGTCAAGTTTAATAGATTGATTGGACTCTTTTTAGGGTTCGATAGAAAAGGGCCCTGCTTGAAATGGGACCTACAAACAGATGTGTTTGTAGCACAGACTTGCTGCATAGTGAAGGATGATTTCCCACCCATCTCCGACTCGCAGGCTTGCTTCCTGTAGGCTGGTGTTTATGTTAATTTTGTAAAGTTCTGGGAATAGCACTCACGGCTCCTGCATGCTAAAGCAAACATCTTATGTCTCAGCCATGGCCCCCATTCCCAAGCTAGATATTCTAATAGGACTTTTAGATATTTAATAGGACTTTAGGACTTTCCTGGCTTGATCCTCTTAATACTCAAGGTAGAGGAAATTATCCCTGTATGATCACAGGAAGAAAAGACTGAAGGAAGTAGTTCATAAACAAATTTGGAATCTGGACAGGAGTTGTGCCCACTTTAATCCCATCACTTGGGAGGCAGAGGTAAGCAGTTTGCAAAGTGAGTTCCAGGCCAGCCAGGACTTCGTAGTAAGATCCTGCCTAAGAAAAGACTTAACAACTCTGTGATCAGCCCATTAACTGTGAGTGTCCTTGAATGTCCCTGATTTTCCTTTGTTCCTTATCTTTAAAATGAAACTTCTCCGTATGTAGAAGACTCCTACTACTTGCCTTCTGTCCTCCACATGGATACAGTGGTATACAGGTTCATACACGGATGTACAAAATAATTAAAAATGTAATAAAACTTGTTAAATGAAAAAACGTTCTGCTGTTCCTAAATGTGAACATTATTTCTAGATTTCTCTAGAATCGAATATAAGAGGGTCCTGGTTTTTTGTCACAGATGGTTTCTTTATAGTATGGGCTGTAGTCTTCAGATGGAAATAGCAGGATTCCAAGATTCTAAGCAGCTTCCCAGCTTCCCCTTCCCTTCCATCATGAGGTTTAAAAGATGGCCAGGCTAGAACCTGAGCCTGGGCTGTGTGTGTTCCACTTTCTCTTCAGCAGAACTCGAATTGGCTCTGGTCCTTTCTGAACAGTATTTCTGCATGTTATAAATGGTGTGATATTGCTGGCACAGCATTTGGAAGGCTTTTCTGTCTTTTCACAGTAAAAAAAAAAAAAAAAGGATTTATTTGTGGCTGGAAAGACAGCTCTGTAGTAAACTTGCCAGTAAGCCTGAAGACCCAAGTTCAATCTCCAAAACTCGAATAGTAGAACAAACTCCTACCTCTACATAGATACCAAAAATTTTTAAAGAATTTTATACTATGCTACCAAACTTTCAAAATCAGGTACTGTAATTAAGTCTAAATTTTTTTGTTCCCATGATACTGAAATGAGATATAGAAATACAAAAATGCTGAACCACTTATAAGCTAACAGCTTATACAAGGTTATGTAAGATTATACACAGCAGAGCTGCAGACATGGCACTCACTGCTCTTCCAGAGGACCTGAATTCAGTTCCCAGCACCTACACTGGGCAGTACACAGCAACTTGTAACTCCAGTGCCAGGCAATGTGATGCCTTCTTCTAGCCTCTGTGGATATCTACACATATGGCACATACACATATCCATAAATAAAAATCAACTTGAACCTAAGAATATTATCCAAATACACGAAATCTTTTGTTTTGTTTTTTGGTTTTTTTTGTTTTTGTTTTCGAGACATGGCTTCTCTGTGTAGTCCTGGCCGTCCTGGAACTCACTGTGTAGCCCAGGCTGGCCTCGAACTCAGAAATCCGCCTGCCTCTGCCTCCCAAGTGCTGGGATTAAAGGTGTGAGCCACCACCGTCCAGCTCACAAATAAATTCTTGAGTTTAAAACAGCCAGAACTACACAGAAAAACTCTGTCTTGAAAAACCCAAATCAACCAACCAACCAACCAAAGAAATTTTATATAGTTTTAGTCATTGCCTGTAATCTCAGCACTTGAGAAATTGTGCAGGTTGCTGTGAGTTTGAGACCAGTTTGGGCTCAGAGCGAGACCCTGTTCCTGAAAGTATATGTTCATTGCTTTGATTTGCATTTCCTTTATGTAGCTTAGGGTGCTTTGTGGGCATAAATCACACACTTACTGGACCTTTATGCCTCCCTGCCACTCACTGTGATCTGCCACCGCTGGCAGTTTGTCCATTTTGGCATGCCTTTATATCTTTGATCTTGTTGATATGCAGTGCAGTCTTTGTTAATGAAGGAAGCTATGGGCTGTAGTTACTTTCTCCTTTGAACCGTGCGCCATGGAGTGTATTAAAGCTCTCCTTACTGTTGGCAAGGGAGGGCACTGAAGTACTGGGTCTAAGGAAATAAGTCAGGCTCCCTGTCTCTTCTGGACCAGTGGGTTCTTCTTTAGAGAGTTTGAATATAAAGGAGTATTTTAAAGTTCTCCAAAGTCTTCACAGTAGAATCCTACAGATTGCATCAGGTATTTTTACCTTGGGAAATTTCCTTTGTCCATATTGTACGTACACTCTTTTTATCTTCATTTTTGAATTTTTTTTTTCCACGGGAGAAAGTGGATTTATTTGGATAGAGGGTGGGGGAAGAAGTGGGGAGAAAGATGGAGAGAGAGAGAGAGAGAGAGAGCGAGAGAGAGCGAGAGCGAGAGCGCGAGCAAATTTTTTTTTAAGTATATTATTTTTTAAAAATTTTTTTACATCCTAAATGCTGCCCCCCTTCCTGGTTTTCCTGCACAGATTCCCACCCTCTCTCCTTCCCCTTCTCTGAGAGGGTAAGGCCCCTCTGGGTATCCCCCTGCCCTGGCACATCAAGTCTATATAGGGCTAGGCACATCCTCTCCTGAAGCCAGACAAGGCAGCCCTGTTGAGGAATGGATACACATTCAGGCTACAGCTTTAGGGAAGAGCCTCCACTGTAGTTGTTGGGGGACTCACTTGGAGATTGAGCTGTACATCTGCTACATATATGCTTTTTGGTTGATGGCACAGTCCCTGAGAGCTACCAGAGAGGTACAGGTTAGTTGACTCTGTTGGTCTTCCTGTGGGGTTTCCATCCTCTTCAGGGCCTTTAATCCTTCTCCCACCCTGTCCTCTGTTCAACATTTGGCTGTGGGTATCTGTATCTGTATTAGTCAGCTGCTGGGTAGAACCTCTCAGAGGACAGTTGTGCTAGGCCCCTGTCTGCACTCCTTTCATCTTTGTTAACTAAAGATTTTTGAAAAAAAAAAAAAAATTACCAGGCCAAAAAAAGATAATAAAAATGTATTTAAAAGCTAAATGTAAAAGTAAAATATATATACTTTTTTTTAAATTATTTTTCCAAGACAGGGTTTCTCTGTGTAGCCCTGGCTGTCCTGGAACTCACTCTGTAGACCAGGCTGGCCTGGAACTCAGAAATCCTCCTGCCTCTGCCTCCAAAGTGCTGGGATTAAAGGCGTGCGTCACCACCACCTGGCTTAAAATGTATACTTTAATATTTTACAGAGTCTCACTGTATAGTCCTGGCTGCCCTTGAACCCTCTATGTAGAGGCCAGGCTGGCCTTGCACTTAGAGGAATCTTCTGCCTTTAAAATGTTGCTATTAAGGGCATGTGCCACCATACTTTAAGAAAAAAATCCTGTACTGAACTGATTAAGAATATTATTATTAGTGGTAGAAAGTATGAGTATATAAAATTTTTTATTTTCTGTTAAAATTTTTGTTGTTTTTTTCAAGACAGGGCTTCTCTGTGTAGCCCACACTGTCCTGGTACTCTCTGACCAGGGTGGCCTCTAACTGAGAGGGTCTGCCTGTGTCTGCATCCCAAGTACTGGACTCAAAAGGCATGCGCCACCACTGCCTGGCGTGTTAAAATTGTTTTTACATTTATTTATTTTTGTATTTTATATGTGTTTCTGTATGTCTGTGCCAAGTACAAATGTGAACGTCAGATGAAGACTTTTGGAATGTGCTCCCTCCTCTCACCGCCTGGGTGGGAACTCAGCCGCAGACTTGGCAGTGACCACTTTTATGTTTGAGCCATCTGACCAGCTCATGTGAGACTTTTAAGATTAAAATTTAGTTTAAAATTTCTGAGATAGGACCTTGCTCTTTTAGCCCTGGCTGCCTGGAACTCGATATGTAGACCAGGTGGGCCTCGGCTCAAGTGATGATCCCTTGCTGTCTCCCAGTGCTGGATTTCAGGTGTTTAGCCACAAGGCCTAGCCCTTGGCATTGAGCCAGGAGTGTTTTCAGGAGAGAGAAATGTGATGTTCCTCACTCATCAGTTCCCTCTCCACGTCTGTGCTATCATTATCTGAGACAGGGCCTCATGTAGTCACGGTTGGCATTCACCTTTGAGTGATCTCCATGCCTCTGCTTCCAAGGTTTTCGATACAAAGGCATGTCACCACACTGGGCTTGATTTCTACTCTTTCTTTTGCAGTGCTGGGAATTGAACCCGACCTTGTTGATTGATGCTGGGCAAGTTCTCTCTCACCCAGCCAAGTCCCCAGTGCTGTAGAGTTATTTAGCCAAGTCTGGCCTAGAGCTGGAACTCTATTATATCTATTCTTCTTGAGCTCTCTGTGTAGCTCTGGCTAGCTTGAAATATACATATATCAGCCTGCCTCTACCTCTGCCTCTAGCGTGCTGAGATTAAAGTTCAACCAAACTGGACTTGCAATATATAGGCCAGGCTAGCCCATATTCTTGTGTTCTTTTACAGCACCCATATGGCAACTCACACTTTCTGTAACTCAGCTCTCAGAGGTTCTGACAGACTGTTCTGGCCTCTGCAGAAACCAAGTACATACACAGTACTCAGACATACATGCCTTTTGAGAACTGGGATTGCAGTTATGTTCTAATGCCTGGCTCATTTATTTATTTATTTATTTACTTACTTACTTTAAGTTCAGAGAGGGCGTTGTACATCCTGGAGTTGGGGATACAGGTGGTTGTGATCTATCGGATGTGGGTGTGAGGAACTGAACTCTGATCTCTGGAAGAGCAGCGAGTGGTCTTAGGCTTCCTTCCTTTATTTATGTCTATATATATATGGATTTATTGATTGATTTATTTGGGCACTTTTGAGACAGGACTACTCATGTAGACAGGCTGGCCTCTCTGGGATACAGGCATCTACCACTATCCTCAGCTCTGTTTCTTTGTTTTTAAAGACCGCTTTATTTAGTTATATTTATTTGGGTCTCACCGTTAACTAAGGGATGGTCTTGGACCTCCCAGAGATCTGCTTGCCTCTTCTTTTGAAGTGTTGGATTAAGTGTGTGCCATCCTAGTCCCTTTAGTGTTGGACTGTATTTAGGACTTTATATTTGCTAGGCAAGTGCTCTGCTACTGTGTTGCTCAGCTGTATATGCAGCTCTAGAACTTTTTGTTCCTTTTTCCTTGTTCTTTTTAAGGTAAAGTCTCATATAGTTAAGGCTGACTTCAAACTCCCTAGGTCAGAGGAATGCCAGGAACTTTTTTTTCAAGCAGAAAGATCAGATAAAGTTTATTTCATGTGTATCCATGTATGTTGGAATGTATGTTTGTGTACTGTGTATGTACTTGGTTTCTGCAGAGGCCAGAACAGTCTGTCAGAACCTCTGAGAGCTGCGTTATAGAAAGTGTGAGTTGCCATATGGGTGCTAGAAATTGAACTCAGTGTCTCTGAAAGAGTAGCTAGTATCCTTAACCACCGAGTCATCTGTAGTGGGTAATATTTGGAAAATGGCACCTGGTCCAGCTTGTTTCCAGGCAGCTGCCATGTTCCTCTGCTCCTTGGCTCTGACTGGGGCTCCGACTAGCTAGTTGTACAGGCCCTGGCATCCACAAGATGCCAGCGTAGTGGCTGGCTCTGCCAATTCACCACGCTGTCCACAATGCTCGGTTGAGCCCAGACCATTCCCACTATGCCTGCAGTACCTGTAGAATAAAGACTCTTAATGCTTAAAAATTATCCAATAGATTTATATATTTGGAAATGCACAATTAACAAGATACCCTCACAATTAGAATTGTTACCCAATTATCTAACCTAGATCCTAGATACTATAACTACCTTAGACTGCTAGAGACACGCATACATCTGCAGTCATCTTCTCTCCTCCGCCTCCTCTCTCTCTCCTCCCCTTCCTCACTCTGCCTACCTTTCCTACTGGCCAGTGACCGAGCTTTATTCAAATATAGTGGAGGGGGGGTATCCCGCTACAGTCATCTTTCCAGCCCCTAGAGGGAACAGATTTATTAAAGAAAAGTACAGGAAGTCCCCTACCTCTGCTTACTTCAATTATAGGAATGGCTACCATGCTTGGCTTTATTTGGTGTTGAGGATCCAACACCCACCCCCCTGCCTCCCCTCCCACCCCCCAAGGCAAGCTGTTGTCCTTAACCCTACAATTTTTTTTCTACTCTTTCAAAAGTAGGGTCAGGTGTCGTCATCGTCGTCTTCTCCTTCTTCTTCTTCTTCTTTTTTTTTTTTTTTTTTTTTTGTCTTTTCTTGCTTTGTTGTTCAGAGTTGGCACTAACCCCCTGGGCTCAGTGGTTTCTCTTGTCTCCGTGTTCCTTGTAGCTGACACTACATTCTTTCCTTCTATCTCAGCTTCTCTTTGTTTCCTTTCTAGTACTTAAATTTTATAGCAATTATATTTTGAACTGACTTCTGTTCATTAGCTATGTT
Source organism: Mastomys natalensis (assembly GCA_021653895.1). Classification (NCBI taxonomy): domain Eukaryota; kingdom Metazoa; phylum Chordata; class Mammalia; order Rodentia; family Muridae; genus Mastomys; species Mastomys natalensis. The sequence goes on from JAJTUV010001105.1 coordinate 2,745,789, forward strand.
ATAATTGGAGGCTCCTTGAGGGTAAGAACTGTGTGTCTCTTTGGGTCTTGACTAAATAGTCTCTGAACAAATATTTGTTGAGTGTGTTGGCAAGTGGTTGGACTTAATCACAAGTCCAGCTGTTTTTTGGAGTTCTGAAGGATGTACTTCATAGATGAGCCCTCGGTAAACCTTGCTGAGAGGGTCCTCCACATTTTCAGACCACACAGGCTGTGGCAAGTTTGAGGGGTGCTGTTAATGGGGATACCCAAAAGGAGGGGAGGCACCAGACAGGGCGCTGACAGGGTCATGGAGCTGGGTGTTTTGAATAATGCCTGCTTGGTTTTTTTAATGTGTGGTGGTGATGCTATAGCCTGGGCAGACTTTCCCAGGTTTCATGAATATTTAATTGGCTTTTTCAGGAGAATAAAAGCAGCCCTGTTGATGACTGAAAATGACCAAGCACCCACCTAACAGACGAGGAATCAGCTTTGAAGTGGGAGCCCAGTTGGAAGCTCGGGACCGTTTAAAAAACTGGTACTTTTATATTTTCTTCCTGCTATTTAAAGCACGTTAGGGAGGGAGTCTCACCAGTGTTGATAAAGTGGGGCGCTGCTGTGGTGTTTTCCAGCTTTCTCTGTGGTACAGGGACCCCTGGGTCACACTTGTTCCCTCCTTTCCTGTTTGATGAGGGAGTTATGGGAAAGCAGAGCAGGAGTTGCCATGAGAAAGAAAAACTTTCTTCCTCTTGCCTGACAGAAGGAAGAGCAGCTTGCTCAGAATGGAGATGAGGGACTGTGGACTGCATGGGCTCAGCCCCTCCTACTTTCTGGTGTGGTATAGGGTGGCTAAGAGTTATTACCCAGGGTTGCTCTTCATGGTAATCAGATTAAAAAGGCGAGGATTCTTGTTCTGCATTGCTGAATTTTGTTTGTTTTGTGTGACAAGGTTTCTGGTAATTGAGGCTGACCTTGAATTGATAGAGCAGCCTCCTCTGTACTGGGATTACAGGTCCCTGCCACTATGGCTGACTTTGTCCTCTGGCTGTCAGATACTTTGAACATTCCTGTGAATGTGGTCACAGTCACTGGTAATGTTGGTGTCAGGGGATTATTCTGAGAGTCATATATTGAATATTTGGCACATATCTGTACTCTGAACAGCCAGGAGGCTAAGGTAGGGTTCACTGAGAACTGGAGCAAAGCCTGGCATAGTGAGTTCTAGACCAGTGTAACCAGCAGACTAATTCCTGACTCCCAGAAGATAAACAGCCATCGGAAGTTCAGGTTCAGTTGGTAGAGCATTTACTTAGCATGCAGGAAGCCCCGGGTTGGATTCCCAGCACTGAATAAACCAAGATTTGGAGAGATAGAGGCAGGTGTATCATAAGTTTAAGGTTATCTTATCTGCTATATTGGGAATATGAGTTCTACTGTGGATACATGAGACCTTGCCTAAAAAGAAGAAAAAGAAAAACAAAACAGTTATAAAGATTGCTGTATCTGTGGACATCTTAGAATTTGTTTCTTGGTGCTCAAAATGCAGTTAGAGGTTTCAGGTTTCAGAACACACACCTTTTGAATTTTTCTAAGGATGAGTTTAGTCCTTGTGATAGTTATCTCAGAATAGATTAACTGGTTTCTGGAGTGTAGGTAGAGGGCTCCGAAATGTTATTGGGCAGAAAACTATTCATGCTATTAGGAATAAAGACACTGAACTGGAAAGTGAGTTAGTGGTAGAATGTTGTCTGGCATGGGTCAGGATGTGTGATCAGTCCCTACCACCTCAGAAATAAAGAAAATATAGTTTGGTTGCATTTGTACTGGATTTGGATAGAATTACTGATAGTGGACACTTTTTAGGTCGTTTGCATTATCTATAATTACTTCTTATATTGGTTTCAGTTATTTGTGTATTTTTGTGTATGTATGGCAGTGTATACGTGTATGTACGTGTTTTCAAGTGCATTTGCCTATGTATGCGTGTATGGTGGCCATGTCCCTGTGTATGCATGTGGAGGGCAGCATAAAATAGATTTCTCTATATCACTCTACCTAATTTTTTAAGCCTGTCACTCACTGACCCTGGAACTTGCTGCTTTGGCCAGGAATGCTCCATGACCTGCTTGTCTCTTTCTCCTCCCCAGGCGAAGGGCACTGTGCCCAGCTTCCCCATGGATGCCAGGGATTCAAACGCAGGTCTTTGTATTTGCATTGGAAGCACTTTTCTAGCCTAGTCAGTCTGTTGTTCTCCCTGTACCCCTCCTGGCCGCTAAGGGGAAATGGATTGAACCCAGGGCTTTGTGGATACTATTAGACAATTGTTCTTTCTACATTCCAGCCTGTTTGTGTTTGAGTTTGCTTTCTATTCTGTGATAAACACCATGACCAAAAACAACTCAGGAAGGAAAGACTTACAAATCTGGATCATAGTTCATCCCTGAGGGGAAGCCAAGGCAGGAACTCCCAGCAAGGCAGGGATCTAGAATCAGGAACTGAATAAAGTAGGAACCATGGAGGAGTGCTGCTCACTGGCTCGATTCTAGAGGCTTGCTCAGTTTGTTCTCTTACATTACCTAGGACCATCTGCCCAGGGATGGCATGGCCAAAGTGGCCTGGATCTTCCCACATTAATTGTTCATCAAGAAAATGTCCTTATAGACTTGCCTACAGGCCAGTCTGATGGAGACATTTTCTCTATTGAGGTTCTTTTTTTCAAATGACCCAGCCTGTGCCAACTTGACAAAAACTAGCCAGTACAACTTTTAAATTTTATTTTTTATTCTCACATGTGTGAGTGTGTGTGTGACTAAGTTTAGGTCTATGCACATTGGTACATTTGTGGAGGTCAGGACAACTTAGGGTCTCTCCTTTTACTGTAGGATCTGAGGATGGAGCTCAGGTTGTATGGGATGTGTAGCAAGTATTTTTATACTCTAAACTGTCTTGCTGACTGTTTTTTTTGACATTTTTGTTTATTTGTTTGTTTTGCTTGTTTGAGAGATAGGATTTCTCCTTGTAGCCCTGTAGTCCTGGCTGTTCTGTAGAGCAGGCTAGCCTGGAACTTAGAGAGCCACCTTCTTCTGCCTCCCCTGTGCTGGAATTAAAGGTGTGTTAACTACCTCCACCCCGTTTTTTTTTCCTTCCTTCCTTCCTTCCTTCCTTCCTTCCCTTCCTTCCTTCCTTCTTCCTTCTTCCTTCCTCTTCTCTTTATTTCAGACAGGGTTTCTCTGTGTAGCCCTAGCTGTCCTGGAACTCACTCTGTAGACCAGGCTGGTCTCGAACTCAGAAATCCGCCTGCCTCTGCCTCCCAAGTGCTGGAATTAAAGGCATGCGCCACCACTGCCCGCGCTCGCTCGCTCTCTCTTCTCTCTCTCTCTCTCTCTCTCTTTCTTCTCTTTCTTTCTTCCTTTCTCTCTCTCTCTCTCTCTCTCTTCTCTCTCTCTCCCTCCTCCTCCTTCTTCTTTCTTTCTTTAAACACACTGGTGTTTTGCTTACATGTATGTCTGTGTGAGGGTGTCAGACTCTGAAACTGGAGCTACAGACATTTGTGAGCTGGAATTGAACTCAGGACCTCTGGAAGAGCAGCCAGTGCTCTTGACTGCTGAGCCATCTCTCCTGCCCTGGTTTCCTGGTTTTGACTTTCTTTCTAAGGTTGCCTTTACTGAGTGTGATGGTGCACACCTGCATTTCCAGTACTTAAACTAAGGTAGGAGGATCCATCAGTAGTTTATAGCTAACCTGAGTTACCTGATATCTTATCTCAATAAACAGATAACCTCAAATAAAAATATTACTGTTAGATAATCAGAACTTTTTGTGGGTGGGGGACAGAGTCTGACTATATAGTCTAGACTGGTCTGAAATTCACAAAGATCTGCATGCTTCTGCCTCCCAAGTGCTTGCTGGGATTAAAGGTGTGTGCTACCACCACCTGGTTTTTTTTTTTATTTTTTTTTTTTTTTCGTTTTTCAAGACAGGGTTTCTCTGGGTAGCCCTGGCTGTCCTGGAACTCACTCTGTAGACCAGGCTGGCCTCGAACTCAGAAATCCACCTGCCTCTGCCTCCCAAGTGCTGGGAATAAAGGCGTGTCCCACCACGCCGGGCTACCACCTGGCTTAATTATATGTTTTTTTTTTTTTTTTTGAAAAAAAGAAATCAAGCTACAGGTGTAAGGCTAACTACGTATATATTTATGTAATTAATCAGAATAGTATAATGACATTCTTCTGTTTAACTTGCTTTCAAAAGAATCAAGGTCTGGGATTTGTTACTTTAAAAAATATATTTACTTATTTTTGAAAATGTAAAAGTATTATGTATATGAGTTTTTTGCCTTTATGTTTGTCTGTGTGCCTCATATGTGCCTGGTGTTCACAGTGGTCAGAAGAGGGAGTGGGATTCCATGGAACTGGAGTTACAGAGAGTTGTGAGCCACTGTGTGGGCTGGGAGTCCCCAAGTTCTCTAGAAGAACAGCCAGTGTGCTTACCTGCCTGGCCAACTCTCATTTTTATGTGTATATGTGTATGCCTGAGTGTATATGTGCTATACATGTGTGCAGGAACCTGTGGAAGTCAAAAGCTGTTTTAAGGCCAGGTGGTATTGCATGCCTTCAATCCCACCACTCAGGAGGCAGAGGCTGATGGATCTCTTGAGGTTGAGGCTAGCCTGGTCTACAAAGCAAATTCTAGGACAGCCAGGACTATACAGAGAAACCCTGTCTCAAAAACCAAACAAAATAGAGCAACAACAATAATAAACAGAAGAGGGGTTGTATCCCCTAGAAACGGAGGTACAGAGAATTGTGAGCTGCATGTTGTACTGGGAAATGAACCTGGGATTTCCTCAGGAGTAATGAGTGCTCTTATGTACTGAGGCATCTCTCAGCCCAGGATGTTAGCTTTGAGATGCAGTACAACTATGTAGCTCTCAGTGGCCTGGACCTTGTGTCCTCCTGCCTCAAGACTCCTGAGTACTGTGATTACTGGTGTGTGTCTTTTTAATTTGTTTTTTTTCTCCTTCGTCTTCTTTCTTTTTTTCTTCATTATGTTTGATTTATTATTTATTGTATGTGGGTGCTTGCACATTGGTGTCAAGGGGGTTGTGGAAACCAGGGCAATTTGGGGAGTCAGTTCCCTCCATCTTTATGTGGGTTCTGAATTGAACTCAGACCATCAGGCCTGGTTGCAGTCTCCTTACCATGCCCAAACTTGCTAGCCTTTAAAAATATTGTACGTGTTTGTTTATTTGTTTGTTTATTATTGATTGATCCTGTGTGTATAAGTCAGTGGACTACTCTAGTAGTTTCTCTCTTTCTATTGTGTGGGTTCCAGAGATCTATCTCAGTTATCAGGCGTGGCAGTGGCTCTTCTACCCAATGAGTCACCTACTGGCCTTCCTTTTCATTTTAAATTTTAAGTTATTATTGTAATGTTGTTGTTGTTATTATTATTATTGTTATTTTGGCAACAAAGTCTCACTGTGTAGCTCTGGCTGTCCTTGAGCTTCTGATTCTCATGTTTTCATCTAAGTGCTGAGATTATAAACATGCAATCAAGCCTGGTTTATGCCACATGGAGGGTCTAACCTAGAGCTTTATGCCTACTAGGTAAGCGCTTTATCAACTGAGCTAATCTCTAGTCTTATTTATTTACTTATTTATTTATTTACTTACCACCACCACCACCATCAACATTTTTTTTTTTTTTTTGAGACAGGATTGCTCTGTGGCCCTGACTGTCTTAGAACTCAATTTGTAGACTAGGTTGGCCTTGACCTTACAGAGATAACACCTGCCTCTGTCTTTCAAATGCTCGGATTAAAGGCATGAGTCACCACTGCTCAGCCCCTGTCCCATTTATTATTTGTTTTTAGTTTAGCAAGTTTTATACCAGGCAGTGAATAAAATGCTCTCCTGCTTGTTTTGGGTCTTGTCTAGGAGACAAAGGGGCCATTGGTGGCTGGAGTGGTCTTTTAGTGGAGTCTGTGTTCTGCTCTGTGTCAAAAGATGGTGTAAGGTCTCAGGAAAGGGCAGAGAGCCAGGAGTAAGGCTTCATTGAACATTTGGGAACAAACAGTCTGAGATGGTGTTGCAGGGCAATATGTTGTCCCTGGTGTCAGTTGGTTGGCTAGGTCCCTTGGGTGGGGGTGGCTACTTAAAATCCTTGCATCATGCCCAGATAAATTTACTGTCTTGATTGCCCTTCCAGATGTAAATAGCAAGTCAATAGGCCAGCCTGTAAACTTTAGATTGTGGCTTACTACAGTGTTTGAAATCCCTATCTGTAACAGTAAGAAATGGATGTAGTTTATAGCTCTGGATTCAGGTCTAAAGTGCTCTCATTACTAGCTGAGTTTCCTTGGTTACATTTCACCTCCCTAGCCTCATGTGTCCGTACAGGCAGAATGAGGAAATATAGTTGATTTTCCATGGATTAGATAGGATCATGCCCTAGTGTCCTGTTTTTATATTATCAAGGAAATAAAACCATAATTATTACTGTTTTTTTTTTAAGACAGGGCCTTGCACTCTAGTCCAAGCCAGCTTCCAACTCACTGATCTTCCTGCTTCTGGTGGTGGGATTGTGTTTGTTGCTGTTTTAGAAATAAGATCTCACTGTAGTTCTGACTATCCTGAAACTCAGCAGATCTGCTGGTCTCTGTCCACTAAGGGCTTGGATGAAAGGCATATGCTACCACACATAGCAGTTGATTATTATTATTATATTGCATTTTTTTTGCATATTTATCTTGTGTGTGTGAACATGTGCAGAGAAGTCAGAAGACAATTTATAGGAGTCAGTCCTCATCTACCACGTGGATTCCAGGGATTGAATTAAGTTGTCAGTCTTGGTGGCATATGTATGTGGTCAGCATTGTAGGTTGGATTTTTGCTTTTTTTTTTTTTTTTTTTGTTTTTTTTTTTTTGTTTTTCGAGACAGGATTTCTCTGTGTAGTCCTGGCTGTTCTGGAACTCACTCTGTAGATTCGAACTCAGAAATCTGCCTGCCTCTGCACCCAAGTGCTGGGAGTAAAGGCATGCCATCACCGCCCGGCTGGGTTTTTGCTTTTTGACATGTGTGTAAGACTGCATCCTCAGTGGCCTGAGCACTTGTTTATGCAGACGATAGTTTCTGAAAGCTTTGCTGTTTGTTGTGAGCATCTCATCACAGTGTTTTCGCCAGGTGTCTGTTGAGACATGCTCTCGGATGTAAGGCTCATCTCCTCATTAGCTGTCTGCTTGGACTCTTCACTTCTCAGTCCATGGGACATTTTTTCTTGTTTAGAGGTGTCTCCCTCCCTGCCCCTCTCCCTAAGTTTCTCTGTGTAGCCTTGTCTGTATCTTGGAACTCACTTTGTAGGCCAGGCTGGCCTTAAACTCAAAGTTCCACTTGTTTCTGCCTCCTAAGTGCCACTACTGCCAGGCCGTATGTGTATATGTGGAGGTGGGGAGGTGTCTCAAGTAAGGTATAGTTTGTCTTAGGGTTTCCATTGCTGTGAAGAGACACCATGACCAAGGCAACTCTTATAAAGGACAACATTTAATTGGGCTGGCTTACAGGTTCAAAGGTTCAGTCCATTATCATCAAGTCAGGAACATGGCAGCATCCAGGCAGGCATGGTGCAGGAGCAGCTGAGAGTTCTACATCTTCATCCAAAGGAAGCCAGAATCAGACTGTTTTCCAGGTGACTAAGAGGAGGGTCTCAAAACCCACACCTACCATGACACACTTTCTCCAACAAGGCCACAATCTCCTAATAGTGCCACTCCCTAGGGCAAGCATATTCAAACCATCACATAGTGTTTTTAATTTGTTTGTTTTCTCCTTTTTCCCCATGCCACCCAGGCTGGACTAGGCTAGTCACCCTCCTGACTCAGTTTCCCACATGCTGGGATTACAGTCCTGAACTACCATAACTCGACAACCTATTAGTTTTGACACATAGATTCTTGGTAGCACTTCCACCTTTTATTTCCCCAGGAACATTTCACATAACAGGCTTTTCTGGAGGCCAAAGTGAGAGGTTGGGGAGTTCAGAGCCATCAGACTACACAGGTAGCTCAAGGCAGCCTGGGCTGCTTAGCAAGACCCTTTCTCAGAAAACAATAATCACCAAACCAAACCAAAAGAAGGCAGAAGAGGGTTCAACGGTAGAGATTTTGCCTAGAATGCCTGAGTCCTTGGTTTAATTCCCCGGAAAGAGAGAAAGAGAAAGACGAAGAAAAAAGAAAGAAAAGAAAAGACAGGAAAGAAAAGACAGGAAAGAAAAGACAGAAAGAAGGAAGGAAGACAAGACAGGAAGGAAAGGAAGAAATAAATAAATAAATAAATAATAATAAATATACAAATTTACTTGAAATTTTTTTGTTGTTTGTTTAGCCATGGCTGGCCTGGAATTTGTAGGATCTGCTGGCTTCTGCCTCTTGAGTGCAAGGATTAAAGGTGTGAGCCATACCTGGGTTCATTTCATAAGCAACCCAGGGAGACACAACAGTAAAATACTAGCTGGTCCATGGTAATGTACTTCATCTTAAGATCTCTCTTTTGGGATTAAAGCTTTTAGAACTTCACCGCCCCAGTTGAAGATGATTGGCCTGTGTGGGGAACCTGACTGTTAACATCCCAATCTTGGTTTTGTAGATCTAGCTTGGTGACCTGAAACTTTCCTGTGAGTGACTCCATTTTGATGTGTATGTTAGGATGTTGGGACCTCATTTAGTATGCAGCTTAGTCTACTTTTTTTTTTTTTTTTTTTTCCCTGTGAGCAAGCACAGGTGGGATTTGAACTCTGTCGGGAGAGACAGACGGCTACCTTGGACTCTGGCCGTGCAGCTTAGTCTAAAACAATGGCTTTCTATAACTATTTTAGCAGATTGTTTTGCCTGAATAGATAGGGAGTTTTCAAAACAAATTTACCACCAGAAGTGTCTCCTCTTCAAGAAGTCTTGCTTCTGTTCATTTGGCTACTGCCTACCAGCAGCCAGGGAGAGTTGTGCTGGATCAGAGATAAACATGGGTTCATGGCTGTGACTGGGTCAGTTACTAGCCAGAAGATGAGAATTTGATAGGTGTGTTTTCAGGTCACCTGCACGGAAACTATCTGCTTTGCTCACTGACATCTCAGAGCTTGGCCTTGTTCATCTTATGCACAAGCCTCATGGTTGAGTCTATGCTCTTAGGCTAGAGAAAAGCACGTTTTTCCTTAGTGCCGGAGATTGATTGCGGGTCTAATACATGTTAGAAAATTCTCTACTGTCTAGCCATCCCCCAGTTCATAATGTTACTAATATTGCAGAATTAACTTATTTTTAATAAAATTTCTCAGCAAGCTAAGAAGTTGTTTGCTGTTTGATTCTTTATTATTATTATATTATTATTATTATTATTATTATTGTGTGTGTGTGTGTATGTGTGTGTGTGTGCATATGTGGATGTGCCACAATATACATGTGAGGTTAGAGGACAACTTGCAGGAGTTATTTCTTCTACCATGTGTATCCTGGGGACCAAGCTCAGGTTTCAGGCATGGCAGCAAGTGCCCTTAACCCACTGAGCCCCCTCACTGGCCCTTCCTTGCTCCTTAGAGATAAGGTAAGGGGGCTGAAGAGGTGATTCAGTGGTTACTAGTACTTGCTGGTTTTCTAGAGGATCTGAGTTTGGTTCCCAGCATTCACTTCAAGTGGCTCACAACTGCTTGCATTCTAATTCAAGGACATCTGATACCCTTCTAGACACTGGGCACCTGCACTTAAGTGACATATACTCATATAAACACATATACATAAATAAAATACATATTTTAAAAATAGATGAGGGAGTAAACAAGAATCACAGGTGAAAATTTCTTCCCCAAATTATAGTGTGAGTAAGTGGTAGAGCTGGGATTTGAACCTCTGTTGGTCTAACTCCAAAGGTAGACTATGTTTCCGAGTGCATCCATCCACCTGCTCTGTTTTCTGGATATGCTGCTACTTGCATAGGAAAAAAAAAGTGGGAGGCATAAAAATGGTTACCTCTTTTTTCCTTCCTTCTCTTCCTTCCTTTCCTTCCTTCCTTCCTTCTTCCTTGTTTTCAAGGCAGGATTTCTTTGTGAACCCTGGCTGTGCTGTCTTGGAACTCCCTCTGTAGACCAGACTGGCCTTCAACTCAGAGATCTGCATGCCTCTGCCTCCTGAGTGCTGGGATTAAAGGCATGTGATGTGCCATCACTGCCTGGCTTAATCATATTTTTCTATCTGTGACAGTAGAGTACAAAGAACAGGAATGTGGTGTGACGCTTCTTGTTGCTAGTCTTGTTAGTTTGTCTGTGTTGCTTGTGCCGAGGCGTGGTTCTACCTCACCTTAGTGTGCTGCCAATTAGCTAAACAGCAGTGACAACTAACATAGTGTAGATTTGTTCTGACAAATATGAGGCTTATTGTCTCCAATGGTTTTATATGGGCTGTCTCACTTAGTTCTTCCCAGAAATGCTCATCTCTGCATTGGAGGTATATAGCTCAGCAGTAGAGCACACATTTAGAGCATACAAGCCCTGGTTTCAATCTCTAGCACTAAAATAAAGACACAAAATAAAGGCCTATTTGGAGTTGAGGGTGAGAGGTAAAATGACTTGAAAGACATGAACTTTCACTGTTGGGTGTAAGGCTCACTTGACAGCAGTGCTCTGAGGGCCTCATCTGGATTTTTTTGGTAAATCATCCAGGAGAGATTTGTTTTCAAAATTTAAAATCCCAAAGAAGTAATACAATTTGGATTTTTACTTCTTGGGGTGGGGATGGTGGTGGCAGAGTGGTTATATTGGCCTTAAATTCACTGAGATCTTCTGCCTCTGCCTATCAAGTGCTGGGATTAAAGGAATACATTTGGTTTGGAGTTTATACAAATACACTTGCAATCCCAATACCCAAGATGCAATCCTGGCCTATGTAGGAGACCTAGTCTCAACAAAATGAAGCATGACCAAATAGCTAGTGGATAGAGGTGTAGCTTAGTGACAGAGCCCTTGGCTGGCATGCAAGAAACTGAGATTCAGTGGCCTGCAGTGGAAAGAAAACAGCAACAAGTACTAAGCTGGATGTGGTGAATCAACTCCTGAAACCCCAGTGCTGGGACTGAGGACAGGTGGATTGTCAAAGGTTCAGTGCCAGCTTGGGTTACATAGTAATATCTAGGCCAGCTAACAAGACCCTGTTTCAAAAAAATAAAACTCAAACCAAAAGTAATTCTAATTCTGGAGCTATAGCTTCTGGGCACATGTCTCTATAGAGAGTAATTCTGCCTACCCCACTCACTTCCAGACTTGTGCAGATAGGTGGCTAAGATGACAGGCTTTTGTTTCCTAGTCAAGATGCTTGGTGGATGGAATAGAAATGCCTGCTCTGCTTGATGCTCCTGCCTTCTTCCTGTCATCTGTCAGCAGTGTACCATCTGTCCCAAGCAGCAGTGGGGCCTTCCCTGTTCTTGCAGTGAGCACAGTAAAGTAGCTTCTGTCTGCTGCCTTCCAGATCATTCTGCCACACTCTGCACCGTATTTCTAGTTAAGTGCTCATAGTTTCTGTCCCATGTATAAAGAATTAAAAATATTTCATTTCCTTTATTTATTAATTTTTATTTATTATTTGTGTTTGTGTTGTGTGTGTTGTGTTTTCTGTTCTGTCTGTCTGTCTGTGTCTGTGTATACAGTATCACAATGTATATATGGAGGTCAGAACAGATTACAGATGATTTTGAGTAGTCTGTTTTTGCCTATAGTGTTGGAACAGGGTCTCTGCATCCTGCAGACTAGCAGGCCTGATAGCTATGGGCAGTTCTGTCTCAACTTCCCACCTTACCACAGGAGATCTGGGTTACAGATCTGTCCTCCCACATCTGGCATTTTTACTTGGGTTCCAGGGATCAAACTGAAATGTGCAGACTTGTTGTGGCAAGTGTGTTTACTCATTGAGCTGTCTCATCTACCACTTGGTGTCTTTCTCTCTTTGTTTCTTTCTTTTATATTTTTTATTTTATATGTATGGATGTTTTTCCTGTATGGATGTGTGTCTACGCCTGCTGCTCACTATAGAAGCCAGAAGAAGGTATCAGATCTCTTAGAATTGGAGTTACAGAAAGTTAAGAGCTACATTGTGGGTTCTGGGAATTGAACCTGGGACCTCTGGAAGAATAGATAATATTCTTAACCATTAACCATTGAGACATCTCTCCAGCTCTTGCTTTCTTTTTCATTAGGAATCTTTCCACTGATCATGTTTTGGTGTGTGGTTTATACCTCATTTAAAAAAATGACCGATATATATCACCACCCTCCCTCATTATTTATTTTATATACATATACATATATACACACATATACACATACACACACATATATATAATAGCTGTCTTCAGACACAACAGAAGAGGGCATCAGATCCTGTTACAGGTAGTTGTGACCCACTATGAGGTTGCTGGGAATTGAACTCAGGACCTCTGGAAGAGAAGTCAGTGCTTTCAACTTCTGAGCCATCTCTCTAGCCCTGGTATTCTACCTCTTTTAAAAGATAGGATCTTACTATGTGGCCAGAGTTGGTCTTGAATTAAAATTGTAATCCTCTTAACCTTTCAATCCTGTTATTGCAGATGTGTGCAGTATCATGCCTGGTTTCTCTCCTCTTTTATTTTGTATGTTTTTTATTTGTCTATTTTGTTTTACTTATGTGAATGTGTATGCATGGTAAGTGCAGATGCCTGAGGAGGCTAGAGCAGCATGTGCTCCTTACTGCTGAGCCAGCTTTCCATCTCCCCTCACCTTTTTTTTTTTTTTAAAGGAGGATGAACTAATGTTTCTATATGAAGTATTCTTCAGTGACATCTGTCCCTTGAGTCTATGCCATAGTCCATAACTATGACATAGTTGCAACCAGCTGTTTCAAGGGGCTTTCCATCTGGATCACTTTTGCACAGGCTTGCCCATTTCTCTAGCGTTCTCTTGTCATCAATCCTGATTAAATTATTTGGTGCTGAGGACAAAGGGCCTCCCCAGTGCTTACATAGTGTAAGCTCATCACCAGTGGGTTGTAAGCACACAAAGATGGACTGGGCGCTTGTCCAAGGCTTGGCAGCTTTGTGACTTCACACATCCAGTAGCAATGATCCCTTCATTCAGCCCTGGTGGTAGGGTAGGAGAGAACCTAAGCCTGTGCTTCTGTGTGACTTGCTAACAGCAAGCCTGCTTGCCTCGTTCCTTCCCTCCCTCCCTCCCTCGTCTTTCTTTTTTTCTTTTTTTTTTTTTTTTGGTTTTTTGAGACAAGAGTTTCTCTGTGTAGCTCTGGCTGTCCTGGAACTCACTCTGTAGACCAGGCTAGCCTCAAATTCAGAAATCTGCCTGTCTCTGCCTCCAAGTGTTGGGATTAAAGGCATGCGCCACCACTGCCTGGCTTCCTTTTTGTTTTTTCAAGACAGAGTTTTTCTATATAGCCTTGGCTGTCCTGAAATTCAAGATGTCTCCCTGCCTCTGCCTCCGAAGTGCTGGGCTCAAAGGTGTGCACTGCTACCACCTCGCCCCCGATGCCCCCCCCCTTCTCTTCATTTCTTATACTGTTTATTTATTATTTCAAAGTAACCTTTCTTTTCTAAGAATTTTGTGTTTGTGTGTGCTTATGCTTGTGCATGTATGAGAGCAGAGTGAACATAGATTTGTTATGGAAAAGTGAGGATGATCTCCTAAGAGTGGGAGAGGCTCCAAGGAGGAATACCTTCTTTTCTGAGTTTTCCACAAATGTCTATCAGATGGTATTATTATTATACTGGGTGCTGTGGAATGCAGACAAAACATACAGATCCGTGAGGAAGTTCAGAGAGTATTTGGTATTGGCCTTGATGGCCTAGTGTTGTTATTCTTATGTTCTTATGATTCTTGGCTTTGCCAGTTGCTCACACTTATTTAGTGATTTACTTTGTGCCAAGCCTAAATCTAAAAGATGTACATGCAACAAACATTTCACAGTACCTCTTAGTTGACTACCTTTATTAGGCCCATTTTATGTACAAGGCAACAGAACAAAGCAGGTGTCTCAGTTGTATGAAGTTAAAATTAGTAAGTGGTAAGTTTGAGATCTACTTGGTATTTGTATTGAGGGTCTCATGTAACCCAGACTGGCTTTGAATTTACCATGAAGCAAAGGATGCCTCTTGATCTTCCTGCTTCCACTTCCCAGGATTGTAAGTTTGAGGCATCAATGCCTTGCTTGAATTTGGGATTTGAATACGGGTGGTCTCATCTGGCCACCATGGCGCACACTTATAATCCTAATTTTCAAGAAGCTGAGGTAGCAGGGTTGCTGCAAGTTTATGTGTATATATGTGCTTGAGTGGGTTTATGTGGACCTGAGTACAGTGCTCTATGAGCATGTTGGATCTCCTGGAACCTGAGTTATGGGTGGAGTGGTTGTGAACTGCGGTTGTGAGTCACTTAGTGTGGGTGCTGGAAGCAAACTCAGTCCTGCACGAGCAGGGAGTGTGCTTTATGCTGAGCGATCTCTCCAGCCCTGGCTTGTTATTGTTATTTTTGAGATAGTCTTGCTAGGTAGGCTTGGTACTTCCCTTGTAGCCCAAGCTGGTTCAAACTGACAGCGATCCTCTTGCCCTTCCTGTATACATCTGACACATTTTTGCGTGTTTTGATCGTGTAGTTTGAACTAGGGCATTAAGCATGCTAGACTGGGCTCTGTCAGTGAGTTATGCCCCTAGCCCCTGGGGTATGTCTTTGATCCAGTGCTGCTGAGTCCTGAACTTGGAACATAGAGCAGAGTCCCTGTAATTAATTATAATGTGAAGAGATAAACTCTGTGCAAAGTTCATGTGAAAACCCCTGGGGGAGAGCAGTTAATTTCATAGTGGGAATTTCAGAAGCTTCACAGAGGTGACTTTTGAAATTAGGTTGTTCAGTTACTGCCAGATGCCGAGATCTATTGGTGTTTTGGGTAGGCAGTCTTTAGAGGCTGACATTCCAGTGGAGGGAGCAGACCATGGAAGACAGCATGTGGACAATGATCTTCCCTTGGGATTGTGAATGCTTTCTTCATGGTAGATTAACACTTAGTGAAGGAAGCCCACAAAGATGAAGTGCTGTTGTTACCACATCTGTGTGTCCCACTGCTGCTGTTCACATTGGTCACCTGTAGGGTTTCTCCATTGTAAAGTTTTCCTGGTTCCTTCACATTTTGTAAAGAACTTACTTCTTTTCTTTTAGACCATAATTAAAGAGTGGAGAGTTTGGTCCATCCATCCATCCATCCATCCATCCATCCATCCAAGTTTGCACATTTGTGCCTGAGTACTGGGGATCTGAACTCAGGTCATTTTTGCATGGCAAACAGTTTACTGATTGAGTGGTCTCCTAGACTGATAAAATGTTTTTGGTATTAAGTTTCATTACAGATGGAAGACATTAGATAAAGAAAAAGTAATTTTTTTTGTTAATTTGTTTAAGTCAATGTTTCTCTCTGTGGCCTGTGCTTTTCATGAACTCACTTTACTCCTTCTGCCTCAGCCTTGAGTGTTGTCATTGCAACTGTGATCCACTTCATTCTGTTCAAGTAGACTTTTATTTTATTTTGTATTTACCACTCCTCCTCTTTCTTTGACAGTCTCATGTAGCCTAGGCTAGCCTTGAATAGACTTGGTAGCAGAGGTTGGCTTTAAACTCTCGATCTTCCTGTCTACACCTCCAAGAGTTACAGGCATGTGCCACCATGCTTGACTCTTAAATTCTTTTTGTGTATGCATGGAGATCAGAGGGAAACTGTAGGAAGCAGTTCTCTCCTACCGTTGGGACATGTGAAAACTGAACTCAGGTCATCAAGCTTGTTAGCAAACATTTTCTCTCCCTGAATAATCTTGCTGGGCCCTGGTTGACACTTTTATGTTTCTTTGGTTTTTCCAGACAGGGTTTCTCTGTGTAGTCCTGGCTGTCCTGGAACTCACTCTGTAGACTAGGCTGGCCTTGAATTCAGAAATCTGCCTGCCTCTGCCTCCCAAGTGCTGGGATTAAAGGCATGCGCCACCACCGCCCGGCACTTTTTTGTTATTTTAAAAAGTCTTTATTGAGCTGGGGTCTAATTGTAATCCTAGTTCTTGGGGAGTCTAAGGAACGGGGATTATAAGTTCCAGGGTAGCTTAGGCTATGGCATAGCAAGACTGTCAGATGGAGGGATTATTTAGAAAGAACTTTATTGAGGTATCATTTATCAGAGTATACTCATCTTAAGCTAAGGCTTGATGACCTTTTCATACACATACCCTTCTGTACCAGCCAGCCAAGCTTGAGATGGTATTGGACCCTCAGAAGACTTTGTCCCCTCACTGAGTTCCAAAGTTCCTCCCTTCTCAGAAGGAAGCCTTGTGTGCAGCACTGTATTTCAAGTGAGTTCTGGCAGCACCAGCAGCTTATTATAAGTATTTTTCTGGCTGTGTTCAGAATCCTGGTTGCAGGAGTTGAGGGACAGGGAGGTCCCACGGCAGTTATGATGGACAAGAGAGGCCAGAGTTTGTTTGTTTGTTTTTAAGATTTATTTATTTATATATATGAGTACGCCATTGCTCTCTTCAGACACACCGGAAGAGGGCATTGGATCCGAGTAGAGATGGTTGTGAGCCACCATGTGGTTGCTGGGAATTGAACTCAGGATCTCTGGAGGAGTAGTCAGTGTTCCTAACCACTGAGCCATCTCTCCAGCCTGAGAGGCCAGAAGTTAAAGAATGCCTTTTAAAGACTTATTTATTTGATTTGCTGTGTATGAGTGTTTTCCCTGCATGTATGTATGTGCACCACATGCATACCTGGTGCCTTTAGAGGTCAGAAGAGGGTGGTGGATTCCTTAGAACAGGAGTAATGGGTGGTTATAAGCTACCACATGGATGCTGAGAGTTGAACCTGAGTCCCCTGCAGGAGCAGCAAGTGCCCTTAACCACTGAGCCTCTCTCCAGTGAGCTGGAGGTATCAGAAGGACCCCAGCGAAAGTCATCCAAGCTTGAAAATGCCATGTATTGAGAGCTGAGAGAGCTAAGTAAGAACGGTGGGAGAGGGGGCTGGAAGGGGAGGGTTAAGCAGAAAAAAGATGCCTTCAGATCCCTGGCAAGAGCAGGAAACTGATACTTCCTGTTCAGTCAAGTATTTACTGAACATTGCTAATTCTGGCCTCTGCTTGGTATTGATGGGAGGGGCTCAGGGATTGCTGTACTATTCTGAGCACGGCTGCTGAGGAGACTGGGACTGAGAGGCAAGATGAGTTCAAGATGAAGACGCTTCCTGAATTGAAACTATCAGGTGTTGATTATCAGAGGTGGTAAAGTGTAAAGAAGGCTGGCACCAAAATCAGTAGAGTTTATTAGCTGGCCCTTTCTTTTTGCTAAATGTATCTTCCATCTCCATCTTCTCTCTCCAGAAAGGCTGCTGATGCCTTGGAGTGTTGCTTTTGTGCATCCAAGCCTGCTGTGGTCTGAGACAGGAATAGACAGTCTCTGACTCCAGAAGCACAATGAGTTGCTGTATGTTTGCAAAAACACTCTTTATATAAGGAACAATCTGGAAGCAACCTACATACCCAAACCCAGGGCAAAAAATTAAGGCAAATTTTGGGTTAGACACTAGAGAGACTACTAGACAGCTGTGAGGGGAGGCTGTTGATGAATTTGTCACTACTGGATAGCTAAAAGGGCAGACTACCGATGGATGTACCACTACTGGTGTATATACATGTGAGTGTGGATCAAGAGCAGAGCTCTTGGTGCTAGTGAGATGGCTCAGTGGTTAAGAGCACCAGCTACTCTTCCAGAGGACCCGTGTTCAATTACTAGCAGCTACATGGCAGCTCACAACTGCCTGCAACTCCAGTTTCAGGGAATCTTAACACCCTCACAGAGACAAATGCAGGTAAAACACCAACGCACAGAAAATAAAAATAAATTGTTTTTAAAAAGTAGGGGTCTCTTCCATGGATTTGGAATTATAGGAGTTAGATGCTGATCTTGTTATCACTGAGATTTCCCCCTCAAATGTGAAGTGGGTGCAGTGATGGTAATGGTTCTTAAATCCTTGTGGGATTCCTTATTACAGAGTCCTTTGTAAAGCTTGTAGTAAGCCATGCACATGGATGTTTTTGTTTTTTAGACTAGGTCTCACTATATAGCCTTGGCTGCGTAGCACTCACTCTATAACCAGGCTGTCCTGAAACTCTGCCTCCCAGGTACTGGGACTAAAGACATTCACCACTATTCCCAGCTGTGTTTTTTAAATGATGAGGATGATGGTTATTATTATATTAAAATTAGTTTGTGTTTATAGAGGACAGCTTGTAGGTGTCATTTTTCTCCTACCATGTGGGCTCCAGAGGACAAACTCAAGTGTTAGGCTTGATGGCAAGTCTGTCCTCTATCTGCTAAGTCATAGTCATTTTGAGGGTCATTGTGTGTTTGGCTTTGAGATAGGGTTTCACTTATAGTCCAGGCTACCCTCCAAACCTGTGCAATCTTCCTCTCTCAGCTTCTCTAGTGCTAGGATCATGAGCTGACATACCCAGTTTACATGAGTTATTAATAGTTCAAAATCACTGTTAATTCAGTAATTAGAAACTGGCAACTTGGCCAGTTGGAGTAGTTCCTAATACTCTTGTTTTTTGTTTTGGCAGCACTGATGATGGTGCCCAAGGTGTTAACACTGGCTAACACATGCTCACTGTGCCACACCCCTAGCCCTGGAGAAGGCATTCAGAAGGAAACTCCTTCCTTCTAGGTTCTTCACTCCTCACCTTGCTGTTTTGTTTGTATTTCTAGTTCGTGTGTGTGTGTGTGTGTGTGTGTGTGTGTGTGTGCACACGCGCGCGCACATGCGCGAGAGTACATTCATGTGTGTGGGCTCTTGGGACCAGATCCTTACCAGGCATTGCCAGTTGTAGTAATGTGAGCCAGAGGCTTATGGTAATAGGAAGTTTTATTTTACTCTGAAGGGCAAGCCTGAGCAACAAATCATCCTTCCTACAGCTTGAGGCCCACAGTATGAATAAGTCAACATTGTATCCCAGAATTAGACCAGGCAATCTCTGCTCCTCTGGACATGCCTGTGAAGTCAGCCTTTCCCAGGACTTGGCAGGAACGTGGGGTCTTCAGCTCTCTCCTTTCCTTGATGAGCCTAGGTATGTTGATTTATACAGTAGCTTTCAGAAGTATTTCTTAAACCAGAAAATCCCAGGTCTCTACTTTTAGAAAACCACAAGAATCTTGCAAATACTACTTTGTTAGTTCTCAATTACATTATAGCAAGTTTCCTTAGAGTTTAGTGGTTTGAGGTTTGAAAGAAGGTTAAACATTTGTTATCCTCCAAGTTTCTGTGGGTTAGAATTTAAGAGCAACCTACCTGGGAGGTTCTGGTTCAAGCTTACAGTTCAAAGTGGCATAGTCATAGAGTTGGGGACTTTGCTCTGACTTATTGAGGGGATGCCTTAATTCCCCACCGTGCAGGCCTTTCCATAGAAACTAATAATTTCACAATGTAATACCTGTTTGTTTTCTGCTTTCCCATGATGGGAACCCAAGAGCATATAGACAAAAGCATCAGTATTGTGTGGTAAAATATGCATAATTTGCTGGGTGTGGTGGTGTGTACCTGTAACCTCAGTGTTCAGGGGGTGGAGGCAGGAGGCCAGACTCATCAGTTCTAGGCCAGCTAGGGTTCTGTACAAGAACCTCCTCCAAAATAACATTACCCTACCCCCCAAAAATAAGTAAATAAGTTGATTGTTTTCCTTTTAATATTTAGGTTTTTAGGGGTTAAATCAAGTTGTCAGGCTTGGCAGCAAGTGCCTTTACCAACTGAACCATTTCACCAGCCTGAGGTTACTATTTTAACCATTTTAAACATGTAGTTATATAATATTTATTTATTTTATGGTAAAAAATATATTTAGAGTTAGGCAGTATAAGGTACCTAGCTGGCAAGATGGAAATGATCTCAGCTATAAATTGATATACAATAAGCTATGCAGAGCCATTTATTTGTTTGTTTATTCATTCTTTTATTTCATATGTATGGGTGTGTTGCCTGCATGTATGTTGGCATACCATGTCATGAATGTGTGTAGGGCCCACAGAGGCTGTCAGATCCACTGGAGTTGGTGTTACAGATCTTTGTGAACTACCAAGTGGGTGCTAGAAATTAAACCTGGGTCCTCTGCAGTAGCATAAGCCTTGTTTTAACTGTTGAGCGTCTATCCAGCACCAACAGGAACTTTTGTGTGACCTAACTTTGGAAGTCCCACACTGTTCCTTCTGCCACATTCATTCAAGCAGAGGATAATTAATTGGACCCCACTTTTGAAGGCAGGGGTATGCACCTGTTTTCATACTGCTTTCCTTTGGTGCAAGGTCTGAGACGGTGAAGATGTAGGCATGTTCAGAGGACTCCTTTGCTCTTTGTGTTCCTTCTTTATGGTCTTGATGATTCCTCACAGTCTGTTCTCAATACTGGCTCAAGGTCAGACTTAGAAGAACTGGTGTGGATAAGCAGACACCCAGGCTTAAGTGGTGGTTAGGGCTGGTTGTTCTCTTCCTGACTTTGAGTTCAGTTACCTTCCTGTCTCTGGAGTGTCAGGATCAGGTCTGCTATGGTACATTTGTATTGAAAGTCCACTGGATATATGTTAATATCAGAGGCTATATCTCAAAACTATGCTCGGTCTCTCTCTCTCTCTCTCTCTCTCTCTCTCTCTCTCTCTCTTTCTCTCTCTCTCTCTCACACACACACACACACACACACACACACAGAGAGAGAGAGAGAGAGAGAGAGACAGTAGTTTAGTTATACATGTGGGGAGACAACTTACAGGCCAGTGGAAGGAAAAAGAATTTTGTATGAAGAAGATTTAGGGCCTGGGAATCCTACTGGGAATGGTAGTTGAGTTATTAGATTATTTTTCTGCTTTGGTCCTAAGTGGAAGAATTAAGCTGTAAAGGATTGTGGAATCTTACTAAGCCTGATTCCTACTACTGGATTACATTGTCTTAGAAGTAGGGGTAATGTTTGCGGCTGTTTTTCCTTTTTAGTTCTCTTTAAGATGAGTCTGCTCTGCTGGGCATGTTTGTTGAGTCTTTAGGTTTCACATAAGGGAGCGTGGTCATGCTTTAAAAGTTACATTAAAGGTAACAGTTAACAACAAGGCTTTCATTATCTTAAGCTTGCAGACATTTTGAAGTCATTTCGAGAACTGTTGGAAAGAGATTACACATGCTGATGAATTGCAAACAATCGTTTAAGTGGTTACACCACCGTGGTTACACGGTGGTGATCTGGCATCTGGACTTTTTTTTTTTTTCTTTTTTGGATTTTTTGAAACAGGGTTTCTCTGTATAGCCCTGGCTGTTCTGGAACTCACTTCGTAGACCAGGTTGGCCTTGAACTCAGAAATCCGCCTGCCTCTGCTCCCCCAAGTGCTGGGATTAAAGGCGTATGCCACCACTGCCCAGCATCTAGACCTTTTTTATGTCCTTGTTTTCCTGTTCTTTCTTTCTCTTTTTCATTTTGTCTCTCCTTCCCTCTCTTATCCTTCTTCTAGCTCCCCCTTCTTTTCCCTTGTAAATTATAAAGCCCAGGCTGGGCTAAGCTGTGGCAGTTTCTTGCTTCAACCTCATGAGTGCTGGGATCACAGGTGGGAACCACTGTGTTAGGCTTTTCTTGTCACCTGTTTATGGGATTGAGTTAGGAAGTTTGATAAAAATGGTCCAGATTGCATAAAGCACAGTGAACCCCTTGGAGACTATGTAGACCAGAGAACTCCCCGGAGACTTTTCCTGAAGACCTTGTAGGCCAGCATATCCTGGGTCAGGGACAGCTTTTTTTAAAAACATTATTTGTGAGTGCCTGGGGATCAGAGGACAGTTTGCTGGAGTCCATTCTCTGCTTCCACCGTGTGATCCTGCTCAGGTTGGCAGGCTTCGTGGTAGGCACTTTTATCTACATGCTGCCATCTTGCTGGCTCAGGACTGTTTGGGAAGCACCCATCTGGGACCTAGCTGCCCGTTGGTAAGGATCAGGCAGAGTTGCCGCTTCCTGACTTTCCTAGTTGATTTTTGCCCTCTGCATTGTTTGATTAACCTTACTGCATTCTCTCCCAGAAATACTGTTTTTTTTTAATTATTTACTTTTTGAGATAGGGTCCCTAGCCCAGGCTAACCTCAGACTCATGCAACTGAAGATAAACTTGAACCTGATGTAGCTGCCTCGTGGAGAACTCCTGTTATCTCCCAGAGTTGAGGCCAGACATCCCCAGAGGTGTCTTGCTTTCTTTTCTTCTTCAGCCCTCCTCTTCTCTGCCTTTTGCCTTTCTGGGTCTTCTGTTGTTGAAAGTGTTGCTGTTACTGTTAGTGCTGTCTGTAGACACAGGCTCATTGTGAGTTCCAGGCTAGTCAGGGTTACATAGTGAGACTGTCTCCAAAGCAGAAAGACAACTAGTGAGATGGCTCAGCTGTTAAGAGCACTGTTCTTTCAGAGGTCCCAGATATGATTCCCAGCACACGCAGTGGCTTAGAACAATCTGTAACTCTAGTTCTAGAGGATCCAACTCTTTTCTGATGTCCAAGGGCACTGTGTGCAAGTGGTACACAGACATACATACAGGCAACACACCCACACACATTAAATTAAAAACAAAACACAAAAACCTGAAAAGAACAAAACAAGGGAATGTGAGCTCTGGCTTCAGTGCCAGTTTCACAGGAGTCTGTGTACGGCTCTCAGTATGCACTGCAGTGGTGTTCTGTCTTCTTTTCCTGCCTGTGAATAGAATACTCACGACTCTGCCTATCCCCTCTTTGCCTGTCTTGTAGTTGTCAAGATGACGTGACCAAGCCACGTGACATTATTTGATGAAAGCAGTTGTTATTGCTAATCTCCTGTAGTTCAACCTAATAGTCTGAAAATTTAGTCATTTCATGAATCTAGTTTGCCTCGAGGGTAGGGGTCAGAGCACATGTGTGTAGACTCTCTTTGAGGGCCTGTAATTTACTGGCTACATCAAAGACATACTAAAGCCCTGTGACTGATGGAGCTAAGCTGTCCCCAAGGCAGCTGTGATCTTGTAAGTTCTACTGGGTCAGTGTCTAAGATGGTCATTAGTACTGCTTTTTTTTCTTTTTTCTTTTTGGTTTTTCGAGACAGGGTTTCTCTGTATAGCCCTGGCTGTCCTGGAACTCACTCTGTAGACCAGGCTGGCCTTGAACTCAGAAATCGCCTGCCTCTGCCTCCCAAGTGCTGGGATTAAAGGCATGTGCCACCACTGTCCAGCCATATTGGCCCTCTTGGTGCTAGAGTTCCTGCAGTTTTGAGCACCCACTGTTGGTCCTGGGAACAAAGTTGGGTATGAGCTTTTCACTGCTGAGCTAGTTCTTCAGCTCCTCTAGAGTCTCATAGAGCCCGTATGGTTGCCAGTTTGCTGGTGTTGTTGAGGGAGTCCTTGAACACTCTCCAACTTTGTTTTGTCTGAGACAGGATTTTGCTTTAAGACATATTAAAAAAAATTATTTATGTTTGTTATGCATGCACAGAATGGCATGTATGTGGAGGTCAGAGAATAGCTTGTAGGAGGTGATTTTCCTTCCATCATGGAGGTTTTAGGGATTGAACTCAGGGCATCAGGCTTCTTGGTGGCAGGCACCTTTACCTGCTGAGCCATCTCTCCAGACCAAGTCTTGCCATGCAGTACATGCTGGCCTTGAACTTGCAGTGGTCCTCCTGTTCTTTTCCAGTGCTACAATTATAGGTGCATGCTACAGTGCTACCTTTTGGGGTGAAGAGTATTTGACTGTATAGCTACAGGCTGGCCTGTAATTTTCAATCTTCTGCTTCATGAGTGCTAGGATTACAGAAGTGTAATGCTCAGCTTCTCTTGAGAAATTTAGCCATAAAAAGATTTAATACAGGGAACCAGTCTCTTAGAGAATAGGAAAAGATTGGAGTTGTAAGACTCAACAATGCTGCCTTTGGAGAACCAGTTTGAAGGGCTATCAGTGGAGCCTTGGTGGCTGGGAAGTCATTATTGGCATTGCCACTCCCGCCACTTTTCTTTTACACTGATGTGAGGTGGCTAGACATTTGCTGTGGAGAGAGCAGCAGCAGCCACATCCAGGATCTCCTCAGTGTTCTGATGTCAAAGGCCAAAAAGCTATTGAGTCAGCAGCTGCATTTTAACAGATTCTGGTTTACATGTGAGTGGTTGGTCTGATCACTAAGCTATGGGTCTCTATCACCTTGATTGCTTATTGGAAGGGAATGAGAAAATGTTGTTTACTTTCCCAACTCTGGAAAGAGTGGAATAGAGATGGAAACAGGCTGAGCTGGCCACAGTTTTACATCCTTCCAGGTATTTTGTACATATTCACCTTTCTTTCTTTCTTTTTTTTTTTTTTTTAAAGGTTTATTTTACTTATGAGTACACTGTGGCTATTTCAAAAAACCAGAAGAGGGAATCCAATCCCATTACAGATGGTTGTGAGCCACCATGTGGTTGCTGGGAATTGAATTGGGACCTGGAAGAGCAGTCTGTGCTCTTAACCACTGAGCTATCTCTCCAGCCCTGTTTTTTTTTTTAAATATTTATTTATTTTATGTATATGAGCACACTGTAGCTGTCTTCAGACACACCAGAAGAGGGCATCAGATCCTATTACAGATGGTTGTGAGCCACCATGTGGTTGCTGGTCACCTTCCTTTAAAAAGAAGTAATAGCTGGGTATAGAGACACATGCCTTGGATCCCAGCACTCTGGAGGCAGAGACAGGCAGATCTCTGAGTTCAAGTCCAGCCAAGGCTACATAGTAAAACCCTGTCTCAAAACAGTCAATCAGTCAGTCAATCAATCAATCAAACAAACAACAACAGAAAACTTCAAACACTTGAAAATGGGGCCTGTGAGGCAGCTTAGCAGGTCAGGGTGCTTGCCATCAGGCTTAAGTTCTAGACCCAGGACTCGCACACTGGAAAGAGAGAACTGACTCACAAAAGTTGTCCCCTCACATCACCGTGTATGCTGTGGCCTACCTGGGCACACACAATTAATAAAATGTAATAAAAATGTAAGCACTTCCTGTAACAGTGTATCCTCTATAGTATTGTGTGTTGTGTCTCAGTATAGGAGGACTCATTTTGTTCTTTTCAGTATTGCACAGTACTTAATTATATGGTTTAAAAATGCTTAAAGAACAGATAATCCTTGTCTGCAGAAGGCAGAGGCAGGAGGATCAGGAGTTTGAAGTAATTTTTACCAACATAGTATTTGAAGCTAACATGGGCCACATGAGATCCTATCTCAGAAAAACCAACCAACCAAACACAGAAACAAACCAAAAATCCTCAAACAAAACTGAAGAAAACCAGCCTGTGTTTTAGGCTTGTTATAGTATATGGACATGTGCTGATATAGCCAGGAAGTTCACATTTGCTTCTTGCCCCCCAGTATACTCAGGACTCGTGTATATGTCATCTCTTGTACTGTGACCAACTTCATGAGTAAACTCAGGCTCTGACAAGTTAATAGTTGATCAACTAAGAAAGGACTCTGTTGAGATCTTTTACAAAGTCTGAGTGTGTGTGCCCTGTCTGCATACATGAAGAGGTCAGAGGACAACTTTTGGAGTTGATTCTTTCCTTCCAGTGAGGGCTTTGCTAATGGAGCTCCAACTGTCAGTCTGTGTGGCAAGTGCTTTAACCTGCAGAGCCATCTCATTTGCCCCAGATCAAGACTTTTATTATTTATTTATTTTGAGACAGGGTCTCTAGTTCAGGTTGGCCTGGGATTGGTTTCACTTCCTCTTGCTTTAGCTCTGTAATTACAGGTGTGTAGCAGCCATGGCCCATGAGACTTGAATCCAAGTCTATTATCTCCTATAATTTATTTGATCCAGTTAAACAGCATCACAAAGTATTAAGGGTTTTGTTTTTGAAGTAATATTCATAAATCCCACCTTAGCCTGGCCTCAAATTTGTAATTTCTCTGCCTTAGCCCCTAAGTGCTGGCCTTTGTAGGCCAGTACTAGCGCCCCCCATGCCTGGTTTTAAAGTGGTAGGACTTTGGTGCTAGAGAGATGCCTACCTTAGCAGTTAAGGTTACTGGCAGCTTTTCTAGAGGACCTATGCTTTGATTCCTTAGCATCCACATGGTGGCTCAAAACCAGTTCCAGGGGATCCCACTGACTCTTCTGACCCTGTGGCTGCAGTGGTCATACAAGTGGTACACAAGTACACGTGTAGACAATCAGTCATACAAGTAAATAAACCCTTAAAAACAAAGTTTTTAAAAAGGTATGTCTTAAATACTTTTGTAATTGTGGGTAGAGTCTTGGCTATTTTGAATAGGCATTAAAGTAATAATTTCTCTTTTTTCTGACTCAGGTATCCAGCTCATATTGAAGACATTGACTACGAAGAAGGGAGAGTTCTCATCCATTTCAAGCGTTGGAACCATCGTTACGATGAGTGGTTTTGCTGGGACAGTCCTTATCTACGCCCTTTAGAGAAGATACAGCTGAGGAAAGAGGGTTTACATGAAGAGGATGGATCTTCTGTGAGTAGCAAATCCCTGGAGCTCTGTAGTGAATGAGGCTGATTGGCTGCAGGAGTTTGTGTCTAGGCTTTGATCTTCAGTGGACAACTCAGTGCCCACTAGTCCTTGCCTCAGGCTGTGGTGGTGACCTTCAGATCTCTGTGGACTAGGGCTCCTTAAGAGTTCAGGTTTCCACCTGTTGGACAAGCTTGTAATCCAGCTTGGCAGTAGGCAGCGATCTAGAGTTCGAGCCGTCTACAGGAGTTCAGGACAGCCGGACTTACCGAGAAACCTGCTCAAAAAAAAAAAAAAAAAAAAAGTAGTTACTGTTGGTACAATTGATGAATAGTTCATAATACTCTCGTTCCCTCCATGATAGTCTTATGTCTCTTAAAGACCACTGTTTCCATCATAGTGTTCAAAATACTATTGGGTGCATAGTAGGTCTTCAGGAAATATTTGTATAATAAACCAGGCATGGTGGCTCATCCTCATTCTTGGGAGGTCAAGGTTCACGGATTGCTTTGAGTTTGAGGCTAGCCTACGCTACAAAGTAAGACTTTGTCTTAAGCTCCACCACCACCACCTCTCCCATGCCAGGAATGGTGCTGTATGCCCCTAATCCCAACCCAGAGGGTGTGGAGGAACAGGAGGACCAAGAGCTCGAAAACTGAACAACCAAACCAAAGCAGTAGAGCTGTTAGCTTAGCACTTGAGAGGCAGAGGTGGAATGTTGCTGGAGTCCCAAGCCAGCCTGCTTTACACAGCAGGTTCCAGGCCAACCAGAGCTACATAATGAGACCCATCTTAAAACCAACAATAGACAGAACTATTCCTCCACCAAATTGTTGAATAATGAATGAATGATTGAAATCCAGACCCACTATGTCTAGAATAGTGTATACTAGTAAGGTAGCCTGGAAGGTCCTTTGCTGTGCTAAACCTCATCTATTATACAGTCATTTTTTTATGGGATCCTGAGCTTGTTTTATATAGTTTGATGAGCCCTGGAGGACTTGGACTTGGTTGGATTGTTTCAGCTTTTCTAAATTTCATTATCGTTCTTGGAGCTTTAATTGCCTTCAAAATGACACACAACCTTTACTTTTGTTTAAAGCAGACATTGAGACATCTGTGGTAGCCTTTGCTTTGGGATCTGCCTCAGCCTGGATTCCAGTTTCCATTCTAACCTCACAGAGGAACTTGAACTCTGGCTGGCCTTTCTGTTTTGCCTTTTTTCCCTTCCAGTTTAGGGTTGTTCAATACTGTTCCATTTGATCATTTCTGGTCATCATTAGTTTGTGAATGCACACTGTGCTGAGAGAACAGCATGGCATGTGAAAGATGTAAGAGTGCCTCCCTGGTCAGGGCCTTTGCAGCAGTGTGGGTAGCATGAGATCCCTGATGCTGCTTTTCTGAATATAAGGAGCCTCATTCC
Organism: Mastomys natalensis; assembly: GCA_021653895.1. Lineage (NCBI taxonomy): Eukaryota > Metazoa > Chordata > Mammalia > Rodentia > Muridae > Mastomys > Mastomys natalensis. The sequence goes on from JAJTUV010001105.1 coordinate 2,773,772, forward strand.
TTCCAACTCCTAAGCTAGGTATGTTCTCTGGTGGCCCAGGACTCTTAGATTCCCTTTCATTATGAATACCGGATAGCAGAAGATTGTCCTGTGCCTATCTAGACCTTCCCGGCATAGGGACTTTAGGTTTTAGCCTTCTTGTTTGTTTTTGATTGTTTGAGACAGGGTCTCACTACATAGCCCTGACTATGTACAGCAGGTTAGTCTTGAACTCACTGAGATCCTCCTGCTTCTGAGTGCTGGGATTAAAGGTGTGTATAATCATTTGTTACATGAATGAATGGGTGTTTTGCCTGCATATGTGTATTTGTTATTTTTGGAAGTCAGAAGAGGGCATCAGATATCCTGTAACTGTAGTTATAGATGGTCATGAGCCAACACGTGGGTGCTGGGAACTGAACTCAGGTCATCTGCAAGAGAAGTGAGTGCTCTTAACCCCTGAGCCATCTCTCTAGTCCTAGTCTTCTTATTTTTTGATTCCCTATGTTGAACATCAGAATCATCTTGCATCTTTAATAGCCCATTCTAGTCCACTCTCGTTGGTCTGTTTTTATTTTATATGTGTGTTTATGTAGTGTGTGTGTGTGTGTGTGTGTGTGTGCGCGCGTGCGTGCGCGTGTGCGTGTGTGTGTGTGTGTGTGCCTGTGCCTGAAGTGAGACTGTTGGATTCCCTGGAAATAAATTAAGACAGTTTTGGTACTGGGTCCCAAATCCCAGTCCTATGAAAGAGCAGCAAGTACTCATAACTGCTTAGCCATTCCTCCAGCCCAAGTTTTATTATTTTTTAATTTAAATGATGTGTTTATGAATGATGTACATGTACAGAAAAACTTCAAGAAATTGGTTCTTGCCACTGTATGGGTCCTGAGAATTGAATTTTGGTTGTCCAGCTTGGGGGTAAATGCCTTGACTTGCTGAGTCATCTTGCCTGACCCATCTTTTTCCTCAATTGGGTTGTGTGTGTGTGTGTGTGTGTGTGTGGTATGTGTATGTGTGCATGTGCGCATACACTTATGCCATAGCACAGGTTTCAGATGTCAGAGGAAAATGTGCAACATTTGTCCTTGCTCTAGAATGTGTGTGTTCTGGGGATAGAATTGAGGTTATGAGGCCCAGCACAGTACTCACCCTCATCCGCTGAGCCATCTTGCCAGCCCTTTACTTATTTTTGAGAAAGAATCTTTTTGTGTGGCTAAAACTGACTCAGACTCTGATCCTCCTGCTTGTGCTAGGATTGCTGAGTCTCAGCACTGCACAGCCCACCCTTACCGTTCATATGATCCCAGCTGCTTTGATGATTTCTGCTGTAATGTGCTCCCTAGGAAATTCAGTTGGTAACTGGACATTTATTTTTTATTTTATTTTGTAGGAATTTCAAATAAACCAGCAAGTGCTTGCTTGCTGGTCTGACTGTCGATTTTATCCAGCCAGAGTCACTGCTGTGAACAAGGATGGTAAGGTGTTCAGTTGTGGTTGTTTTTGCTTCTGCTATAGGGGAATTTTATAGTATGAGTACTTAATAATGTATCAGGATTTATTACCTAGCAATATTTTTTTTTCAGCTGGTACTAGGCTTATGTCTGGCACTAGGAAGAGATTATAAATGGAAAGAAAGCTGGATATGAGGGAGGGGTTTCCTATAGGTTGACTCTCCAACATAGAAAAAAAAAAGGAAGAAAGAAAGAGGGAGGAGCTTTGTTCTTTGCTACTAAATTTCAGTCATTATTTCCTCAACCAAGCCTGTGGATTCTGCTGAGAGGTCTGTGGGTTCTTTCTCTCTAGAACTTCCTGATATTTTGATGAAATAGATACCACTCATTGTTTATTTTATTTATTTGTGAATAGCTTACAAATTAATTAAACAACAAACACTTGAACATATTCTTTGTGGATAAAGGTGACTAGGATGGAAATTGAGATACCAAGATGGGAACCCTGCTTGTGACTGCCTAACAGTATTGAACATGTGGGAAGACGGGGCAGGGAATTTGATCCAAAAAGAAGCATTTTTTTGAGCACAAGGGAGTGGTATGGGGAGTAGTTTGTATGATCAGAAGGGACTCTGGGTCCACACGATGTGTTTCCTTAGCATATTCTAGCAGGATGTCTGGGCGTGTGGCCCTGATCTCTGGAGTACATGTTTTGGGCAGCCAGAGTTCCATTGTGTCAGGCCAAGGGTCTGAGGATGTAGCTGTTGATAGAGCACTGGCCTAGCATGCATGGGACCCTCAACCAATCCCAAGCACTGCAAATCAAAAGAAAACAGAAAACCAACTACGACCAACACTGGCCTTTTTGTAGTTGGTTTTGTTGTTGTGGTCTTTTTGTTTGTTTGTTTGTTTTTTCTTTTTGAGACAGAGTCTCACTATGAACCCTTGGGTGTTCTAGAACTCATATACTGTTTGCTTCTGCTTCCTGTGCTGGGGTTAAAGTCATGCATACCCACTCCTGACCCACATTGGTTTTTCATTCCGTGAAGTTGTTCACCTGTTTATTCAGTACTCTACTACATGTTGAGATGATTAAATTTTGTCTAGGAATGGTTGGCGTTGTCCAGAGAGACCTCCAAAGTGATGATTTTTCCATTTCACGTGCAGTGCATTTGGATAGTTCCATCTTTCACTAAATTATGTCTTTTACATAATATATATTATATATTCCAAAACTACATCTCTAATTAATGTTTTTCACATGTATCTTATGAACAGCTTGTACTTGGGGAAAAGCTTACATATTAAACCACTGCAAGTCTTCTTTGAAATAGGAATAGTTAAGTCAAGATGCATTCTGCCTCTCCAGATTCTTGTTTTCTTTTTTGTTGTTGTTTTGTTTGGTTTTTTTCGAGACAGGGTTTCTCTGTGTAGCCCGGGCTGTCCTGGAACTCACTCTGTAGACCAGGCTGGCCTCGAACTCAGAAATCCGCCTGCCTCTGCCTCCCAAGTGCTGCAGATTCTTGTTTTCAAGATGGCCTTTCTTTCTTCGTTTACTGGCTTTTGTAGCCGAGTGTTCTTTAGGCTCATAAAGGGCCTATAGGGCTATCAAGTCAAGTTCTTCCCTCCAGTAAGATTCACTTGAGGTGCTCTTTTGGGGTGAAAATTTGGGGGAGTTCTATGAGTCATTCTTGAAGTGGCAGCAGCAGTTAGCAGGGGACATCTTTTGTTCTAGTGTTGGCTGAGTACATGGGAGGTAAAACTGAAAGAGAGTGACTGGAATCAGATGTACAAAGGCAAGCAGGGGCAGATGGAGGAAGAGGATTTTGGAAGCTTTGTGGGGAGGCGAGTGACCTCTTAGAAAAGTAAGGGGTCACAGAAGTCTTAGAAACTGACATGTTACATGTAGTGTTTGCAGAGTCCTGCGCTTGGCATCATGACAACAACCAGAACAGCTAGTAAGGCAGAATGAAGCCAGTGTACAGTGGGGATGCAGGGCATAGTGTAAGAGCAGGAAGGATCAGACAAATAAGGGCAGTAGGTGTGGGCCTGTGGGGTGGGTGTGAAATATATTTGAAACCATTAAGAAATGAGCAACATTGGGTATAATATTGGCTGTAGTTAAATATAGCAGTTTTAAATAGCCTTTAAGCTGGGGCAACTACAGTTGGGCATGGTAGCATATGCCTTGGGAGGCTAGACTAGATGATCCCAAGTTAGCAGTCAGCTTTGGGCTACATACTGAGTTAGAGGCCACTGGGCTACACAGTGAGACTGTTTCAGAAAAAACACAACACAGTGAATCAAACAATAATGAAGTAACTGGGGTATCTAAAGCTTTGCAAATTAAAAGGCCAAATTCTTTCAGTTGTTTCCTCACAAGCTAGGTTATAAGAAGGAGATCTTGAGACCATGGGCTCATGAGGTGGTACATTGGCCACCCTGGTGATTGGTTCTATAGCTTTGACTTAATTCCTACCTGCTTTATTTAATTGAAGGACATGCAGACTGAGTGGGGATTTTTGCTGAGGCCTGTCTATATTGCGTTTAAAGCCTTGGTGGTTCTTGAGACTGACTGATTGAAGAGAGGGGGTGAGAGGATATGAGTGGGCTAAATTCTGAAGAGGGGGGCTAGCGAGGCATGCTGGGAAAGTTATGGAAGTGAAACTGGTGATTTCTTTCCTCTGAACAGTGTCACCCTGTCTACTGGTTCTTAGTTGCTGTCTTTGGGGCTGGCAGAGTAAGGAGTGCTTGTGGACTTGGTTGGTGCAGTGCTCTACTGGTATTGTTGAGACCCAGTCTGCCTCTGGAATCTGTAGTTCTCCTGCCTCAGCCTCATCTGGATTACGGGCATATGCTAATTGACTTATCCCCACCCCTCCACGCCTTTCTCTTCCTTTGCTCCTCTTTCACTTTGGTTTTTTTGGTCCTGGGTATTAAACTCAAAGCTTCATGCGTGCCAGGACCCCGTTCTACCACGAAGCTAGATTTCCAAGCTCTTGACTTTCTTTTCCTTCCTATCCTGGATTTTTCTATCTACCTCAGTTGGATTTCTCTGTAGCCACGTGGGACCTGTGAGGAGGAGGTGGAACTCTGCTGGCAGTGTGCCTTTCAATTTCCTCTGAGTTACTCTGTCTGGTCCAAGCTGCTAGGAGGAAGTGGAACCCAGGAAAAACAGCTTGTGCATTCATCTTCAGCTTAACTTTCTTACTGCTCTTAACTTCCTTGGGGGTTTTCCTGAGGCCTGAGCAGGCTGTGGGGACGGTGGGCAGAGTGGAGGAGCAGCAGCTACTATCATGGGGGGTCTGGCATGATTAATCAGCCCTAAATAACTCAAGACTTTCTTAGGGCAATTGGTTAATGCTGGAAAAGAGAGAAGCAGTACTTGCCATTGATAATGGGTCTTTGGGGCGTGTGTGTTTGTTTGTTTGTTGTTTGAGGTACATTCCTGTAGCCAGACTGGTTTTGAACTTACTGTGTGGTTGAGGATGCCCTTGACTGGTGATCCTCCTGCCTCCACACCCAGAGTGCTGGGACTATAAAATCCTTTCACCCACCTGGTTTTTGTTTGTTTTTTGAATTAGGATCTCACTTCCAACTCCTGGCTAGCTAGCCTGTTCTTACTATGCAGTCAAGGCTTGGCCTTGAGCTCATAGCAATCCTCTTGCACCAAGTGCTAAGATTACAAATGTGGGCCACCGTGCCCAGGTTTTAATTGTTTTATGGCAGTGAAAAAAGAACTTCATTTTGTGTGAACACGTGTGTGTGTGTGTGTGTGTGTGTGTGTGTTGTGTGTGTGTGTGATGGAGAGAGAGAGAGAGAGAGAGAGAGAGAGAGAGAGAGAGAGAGAGAGAAGTCATCGTTGGTGAGTTGATGAGTTGATTTTGGGCCTTATTTGTCTGGGGCTGTTTGATTCCTCTTTGCAACTCTTTTTTTCCTTGAGAATCTGGCTAGGTTGCTGAGGCTCGCCTTGAATTTTTGGACTTAACTGCTCCTTCTGCCTCAGACTTCCTGGGAGTTGGATTACCAGCATGTATTGCCATGCCCAGAGCCACATGACCCACCCCCGAAGTCCCCCACTCCCTCTTCTCCCTCTGTGGAGCACCAATGCTTCACAAGGCTTTCTCACTGAAGAAACTACTGGTGACTAGCATTAGCAACAAGATAGGTTCTTTCCAGTTGATATTATATTGCTCAGACTGGCCTGAGACTTAGCTGTGTAGACCAGGCTGGCTTTGAATTTGCAACAGTTCTTGTGTTGGTGCTTCCTACATGCTGGCGTTAAGGGTGAGTGTACTAAGCAAGTCTTCTTCCTAATTAAATGCAAGTTTTTAGGTCACATGTTCCCCTTTCCTCCAGTTTAGTCTATTTTGGGCCTGTGCCTTGGAGCTTGTGTTTACCACAGGAAATGCTATGGCAATAGTCTTCCCAGGTCTCTGCTGAAGCAGTTCTGTTTTACATCTTTTTTCTGCTGTAACTGAACCTACATTTGAAGCATGGAGAGGTGAACAGATTTGCACAAAGGGAAATAAGATGAAGATAGGCCCACACATTCAGGATCTGACTTCCTTCTCGCTTTATTGTCTGTGGAGGAGTTAATTGTACACTTCTTTCAGAGTGACTTGCTGAGTGATAATAATTAGAACTATTTATTGATCTGCTTCTCTGGAACAGGCTCTATGCTAAGTAGTTTCCACACTTTGTTGCTTTTAAGACTGGGTCTTGCTGTGTAGCCTGAGTTGGCCTAGACCTAATGCTTTCCTTGCTTCTGCCTCCCCAGTACTGGTCTGTGCCACTATACCTGGCTGAATCTGAACATCTTATCTAGTTGTCACACGAGGGGAGAAAGGTTCTTACCATCAAACTCATCCTCATTTTATAGGTGAGAAATTAAGTTCACAGGAGAGAATGAATATGAATAAACACAAAGAACACAGAGCTGAGGTTCAGAGGTTCTAGAACTGCGTCTCCTGTAGTTCAAACCTGCCTATCCAGAGTACCCCAGCAGGGTTTTCCTGAAAGGTTACAAGTTATCCAGTATGCCTGGGTGTTCACTGATCTCATGCCAGGGGAGATGTCAAGTGTACTGATTTTTTTTTTCTTTTTTCTTCTTAAGCTATGGAGTCATTGTATAGCTCAGTCTGGCATGGAACTTCCTGTGTAGATCAGGTTGACCTTGGACTCACAGAGATCCATTTGTTCTGCCTCTAGTCCCAGCTATTCAAGAAACTCAGGCAGGAGGATCATAGTTCAAGTCCTGTCTGGGCTATAGAATGAGTTCAAGACCAGCCTGGAAATAAGATAAGGAATTCACAAGACCAGTGAAAACAAAGCAATTTTCAGCACACAGTTCCAGAGATGAAGACACCAGCATAGAAAAGGGGCAACAATGACTGGCATGCTGATTTCAAAGTCCCAGAATCCTAGAAATTCCAGTCTTCTCCCCTAGGCCTGGACTTGTCCCCTTCCCCAAGTACCAGTCTTCTAGGTTTAGGTCACAGAGCCTGTTGACTGATTTGTGGCTTGAGGATGCCCCATTTTCTGGTCATGGGCTCAATGATGTGCACCAAACTTGTAATTTCCAACTCTAAATTCTGAGACAGAGAGGGGCTCAATACCCCCTGCTTTTATGTAACCAGAGAGCTCTAAGCATGCCTCATAAGGAACATGAATGCAACAATTTATTTCTTACACTGGGAAACTTAGGGAGACCTGTCTTAAGAGAAATGAGAAGGCTGGGTATATAGCTTTGGTTGGATGGTTTGGGAAATGTCCTGTGGCAGAAAGCAAGGTCAGTATGTAAAATAGTAGCTCTGAAGCATAAGGCTTGGGGAGGAGTGTCCTGTGTCATATGCACGTTTGTACATCAGGGCTCTTTGTGGATGCTCGAAGTCATACCTGGTGGGAAAACATGTGTTTTTTGTTTTTGTTTTGACTGAATCTTGATATGTTGCTAGCTAGCTAGCTAGCTAGCTCTAGTTAGCCTGAGTTCTAGCTATACAGGCCTTAGAGAAGAAAAGCTTGTAGAGTAGTTGAGTTCTCACACCCCTTCTGCATTCTGACTGCTTCCAAGGTTATCTGAGTTCTTATCCTTAGGCTGCCACTGATGGGGCTGTGGTTAAGCTAACCAAGGTAGGTGTACCTTCTGTCAGGCTGGCTATGCTTCAACCTTGTGCTGTACCACAGAGCTAACTCCTCAGCCAAGGAGGTATTTCTGTCACATATTTACATGTTATTATCAGCCACCCATGGAGGAATTTAATTGAAAAATGTTCTTTTGAAACTTTGTGTGTGTGTGTGTGTGTGCCTGCAGAGGCTAGAAAGGGCATCATATCTTCTGGAGCTGGAGTTACAGGCAGTTGTGAGTCACCTGATGGGGCATGCTGGGAACCTAACTCATATCCAAAAGAGCACTGCCTGTTCTTAACCACTGTCCAGCCCCAGGGGAAATGTCCTTTAAGTTATGCATAGAATCTTGAAAGTAGCTTTGGACCTTCCTGCAGACTTGGGCTAGGCTGTTTGTATGCTTCCTCGTTCAGATGTATCCCTTAGGCTGTGTTTAGTGTGAGCAATGGGGGGTGATTTATAGTCCGTTGGATGTTGGGAGGGTCAGGAGTAGGATTTGCTGTTTAGCAATGGGGCCTCCAAATCTTTGGCCAGAGTTTGGCCAGCTGGTGTTCTGGGTCTGTGGTTTGGACTTGGGCCTCAGGACTTGGGCAATGGGCATTAGGAAAAGAACTGGTCAGAGATCAGCAGACAGGTGTGGGTTTTAATTCTTTTTTTTGTTGGTGTTGTTGTTGTTTTTCCAGACAGGGTTTCTCTGTGTAGCCCTGGCTGTCCTGGAACTCACTCTGTAGACCAGGCTGGCCTCGAACTCAGAAATCCGCCTGCCTCTGCCTCCCAAGTGCTGGGATTAAAGGCGTGCGCCACCACCGCCCGGCTTTTTTTTTTCTTTTTTTCCCCTCTTTTTTGTTTTTGAGACACATTCTTACACAATGTCCCAGGCTGGACTTGACAGCCTACTGAATGCTGTGATTGCAGGCATGAGGCATTCATTATTCCTAGCTTTAAGTTTGGACTCTCATCAGGAAGAATTAACTAAAAGATTAACCACAAACAGCTGAAAATGGTGGTCCATTCTACTACTTTTAGAGCTTGAAACTATCTCTAAAAATGGCAGTCCCACCTTCCTTCTGTCATTTTCACAGTCAGTTTCTCACACTGTATCCCAGACTGATCTACAACTCAAGGCATCCTCCTGTCTCAGCCTCCCAAGTGTAGATACATGTCACTGTATCTGATGACTCTTTTCTTTTTAATGTAACTGAATTTTCTTTGTTACTGGTATAGTCCTGGGTGGCTTACCAGCACACTAAGTATTTAAGATTGAAGGAGAGGGCTGGAGAGATGGCTCAGCATGTTAGGGGACTGGCTGCTTTTCCAGGAGACCTGGATTCTGGTTTGATTCCCAGTATCTACATGTGGTTCACAACTACTTGTAGTTTCAGGGTATCCAGTGCCCTCTTCTGGTCTCTGTGGACATCAGACACATACATGGTACATTGATATACATGCAGACAAACACCATATATAACATTATATACATATATAAAATGATATACATGCAGACAAACACCATACATATAATTAAACTGAATTAAATATTAAAGGAGAGCTTGATCTTGATGTTGCTGTCCCTCACCTTTATCCCTCGGAAACCAGAGATGCAGCACTGTACCTTGGTACTTAAGACATCTTAAGCCCGGCAGTGGTGGCGCACGCCTGAAATCCCAGCAGTTGGGGGGCAGAGGCAGGCGGATTTCTGAGTTCGAGGCCAGCCTGGTCTACAGAGTGAATTCTAGGACAGCCAGGGCTACACAGAAAAACCCTGTCTTCAAAAAGCCAAAAAAAACACAAAAACAAAAAGACATCTTTTTTTACTTGTTTGTTCGGTATGTGTATGTGTCTGTAGATCTCCCTCCCTCAGCTCCACCCCCTTATTTGTTGAGATAATTCTTCTTAACTGAACCTAGAAATGGCTGATTTGGCCACAGTAGCTGGCCAGCAAGTGCAAGGATCTTCCTATCCCCGCCTCCTAGGTGCTGGCATTATGGGTGGCTATAGTTAGTCTTTTTCACATCAGTCCTGGGGTCCTTAGCTGATCCATCTCTGTAGCTCATGAGAAGTCTTCAAGAGCTGGATATTGTGTCATTGCTTGTCCATAATCCCAACATTGGTGAGGCTGAAGCAGGAGAATCACGATGAATTTGAGGTCAGCCTAAGCTATCTGGTAAGTTCAAGGCCAGCTTGGGCTACAAAGTAAGACCCCATCTCAAACAACAATAAACAAAGAAGAAAATCTCAGCACCCCTACAAAAGAAAAACATTAAAAACAAAAAACCAAAAACCCAGAAAACAGGAGACCTGAGAGAGAGAGATGGCTCAGTGGTTAGGGCACTGGCTGCTCGTCCCAAGGTCCCAAGTTTGATTCCCAGCTCCTACATGGTGACTTACAATCATTTGTAACTCCAGTTCCAGGGGATCCGATGCCTTCTTCTGGCCTCTCAGGTGCTGCACACACAGGGCACACAGACATGTGCAGGCAAAACACCCATATACATAAAATAGAAATAAAAGAAATTAATTAAAAATAAATATATCTTAAAGCCCAGAGAAGTGGAAGTGTCTGCTTAGCACTTGGGAGCGGTGTCTGCTGTTGCTCTTCCAGCAGACACCACCCTTCCAGAGTAGGCAGGGTAGACTGAGATTTAAACCTTTGCTTTCATGACCATTAAAAAGTCATTGCTGAGTCAGTGGCGTAGAGAATAGTTATCAAAGCCTGAATCTAACTGCTGCTGTTTAACTTGGCCAAGCCTGTCTGCGTGTTTCCGTCTGTGCTGAGGACACCTGTTTTATCATTGCCAGGAGTAAATGTGCATAGGTGGTGGGTCTCAGGTTTATCATCAGAACCACCTGGAGCCTTTGCTAACACACATCCACCAGGCCCCAGCACTCCTCATTCCAAGGCTCCAGGGAGTGGTGGTAAACTACACTTCTCAGGAGTTGCTGCTGCTGTTGCTGGTGTGACCAACCACTCTGAGTACTGGCTATTGTGTGCTATGTGAGGAAGAAGTTGGCTTATGAGCCCTTCTCCTGTGAGATCCAAGTGTGAGTTTCTGCAGGTGGCACATGAGGATTTCAAATGGCCCAAAGCAGAGGGAACTGCCTACTAACTGGGAAACAGGAAGCTTTTACTGAACTGTTAGGCAGCCTCAGTCGAGTGAGCTGGCTGCCTGAGGCTCACTAGATAAGGAAGATACTTCTGTTACAGCATGGAGATGGGCATGGTGGCCTATGCTTGTGGTCCCAGCACTCAGGAGGTTGAGGTCGGATGGTAGCTCTGAGATCAAGCCAACTGTTGCTACACAGCCTGTACCAGGCTAGCTTGAGTTACATTATGAGACCCTGTCTCCAAAACAAAAACAGCTTGTGAGTTGGTAAGAGCCAACATCGCTGTACAACTGCTATTTTCAACTACAGAATCTCAAAAAAAAAAAAAAAAAAAAAAGATGAAATGGAAATGTTACAGGTGCCTCAGTGGGTGAGAAGTGAGTCACTCTGTCTGGTGGAATTTGATTGATTGAAAGGTAGGCTTGGAAAATAATTGAGCTCTGATTATATTGAGCTTTCAGTACTAGAGGCAGGTGTTTGGACTTTACTTAGTGACCAGGCCCTGTTGAGGACTGGAGGAGTGTGGTAGGAAGGGAATGTGCAATGAAGAGGTAAGAAGCGGAGCATGGTGGTCTGTGGGAGGCGGCTGAAACAGGAAGATTGGTGGAGCCCAGGTTATAGGTCTAGCTTGGCAGCATAGCTGGGTCCCATTTCTTAGGGGGAAGCGGAGAGGTGACAGGGAATGCTCTATGTCCTTTTCTAGTACCTCTAAAGGGTTTTACCTGAACTGTGTGAACCACTAATGATCTATTAGCAGGCCACTGGACAAGAATGATTGTTTCTTACTTTAAATCCCCAAGATAAACAGGGAAGGTAGGACATGGATTAGTTCTAAGATGTACAAATTTAAAAACTTAGGTTTTATTGCCACTAATGGGGGTTTTTGTAGTTGGATGTTTTTCCCCTTTGGGAAGGCAAGACTTGAGGGGCTGAGGTGCAGCTCAGTGGTAGAGCATGGCTTTAGCATGTGCCAGGCCAATTTTCAGCACCAACAAATCCACAAACACACCCCGCGCATACAGGTTTCTAGCTTTCATTTTTTTCCACAGGGTTCCTGTTGAACAACTGCCAGATAACAGTTAGCCATTTGGCCGAGATAGGTTCTTATATTTTGAGGTTCACACAACCTCTAAAAAAATGATAACTGCCCTTCAAGACAGAAAAAATTGTAAATGTCACACACTAAGGAATTAGTCCGCATTTTTCTCAATTCTTAATTATTTTGTTTTACTGTTTTTTCTTTTTTGGCTCAAATTAAGTGCTCATAATTCTTTAATGAAACAGCATAGAAATTTTTAAAGCAAATTCTGAGTTCTATAGATTAAAAAGCAAACCAGTCTTGAACAATAAATGAAGGAAGCTAAATTTGCCTGTGTGTGTATATGCTAGGAGTTGAACTTAGGGTCTTCTGCATGCTAAATAAGTCCTTTACCACTGTGCTGAATCTGCCTTCCATGTGATTCTTAAACTTCTTTTTAAAAAACCCATGTATATTTATTATGTTTTGAGCTCCTTTGTGTGTATTCTTTAAAAGTTGCTGCTTTCATGAAACAGCAATTTAAAATCATAATATCTTCTTGAATTTTAGGTACTTACACTGTGAAATTTTATGATGGAGTAGTTCAAACTGTCAAACATATTCATGTCAAAGCTTTTTCCAAAGATCAGGTGAGAACTGTGGTTTTGTGCTTTGTGTTCTGAACTATGCTAACACTGTACCTTTGTTTCTCAAATAAAGACATTACATGTGTTTCTGATGACAAGTCTTTATTTCCTCCATCTGACAGTATCACTAGAAAGTTTCCAGAACTTGTAAATATCTGTGTTTCTTTGTCCGTTCCCCTTTCACAGATTCTCTTCTTTCAAAATGCTGAGCACAGCCCCCATTGTTTGATTTCTGATTTTCTCATTTCTTCTCAAGTGTCTTGAATGCTGTCCCCTTTCCCTTCTTCCTGCACCTCACCCAACACAAGGAGCTTGTTGAGCACTTGAGAACTAGAGTACGCTTTTTCTGGCTGTGTTTTTGACATCATTTAGGACCATGACTTGGGAGCTTACAGTTTGTCCTTGCTGTTCACTTGGCAACCACATCAGCTACATGTACCTACTTTGAAATCAAGTGTCCAGATGACCCATTCACCCTGCCTGAGCTTAGAGCTCATACTCTGCTCCTGGAAATACAGCCCCAGAGCTCTGAGCCCTCTTGAAATATTTTCTTTATGATTTCCTCCCTTTAGTCTCTGCCTCCTCATGTTTTAATCCAACAAAGTCTGTGTACTAAATGTCTTTTGGGCTCCTTTAAATTCTGGTAGTCACTGATGATACAGCTTAAGCAGGTTAGTCCAAGGTTTTAGTTCTGAGACATCCTCCTTCAGTGGCTCCTCCCCTTAGGGAGGAGATTGCCCGGATTGGAGATGCTCTCACCTATTGGGTCTTTTCCTGTGATGATCAAGTGCTATACTTGGTGCAGATTGCACCAGGTTTTATATAAACATCAAGGGCAGGAGAACTTTCCAGGAGCCTCAGGAATGTTTTTGCTTTTGCTGACTTTTTTCGAGAAAATATTGAAATTTTGCCAAGATGATTGATGCTTTCTTTCTCTTTACCTGTGTCCTGTGCACCTGAGAAGCCTTACCTGTGATTTTAACATTTTTGTTAACTTTTGTAGAATGAGTTGGTACTGGTGAAAGAATTGAAATATGAAGTAAATGGAATTGGTAGATATTATAGGTCCTGAGACTCCTCAGCACCCGATAGCAAAGGTCCAACTTTTAAAATAAAGTGTATTTTCAGACCGAGTCTCATTCTGGCCTAGGCTATTCTCTAGCTCATAGTGATCTCCTGCTTCACCTCCCAAGTGCTGGGACTACAGGTGTGAGTCATGATCCCCATCGAGTTTAACTGTTTATTCAATAAATTGAGTATGTCCTGGAGGTCAGGGCCTTACTGAGGCAAGATTTATGAGCAGTTCCCTTCCCAATTTCTAGCCTGAGTGTCTCATCTTACCTCAGTCCCAGAAGACCACCAAGACAGACTGATTGTTCTTAGATGCACACAAGCGTACACATGCACACACATCCCTACCTGCCAAGAGGGCATAGTCTATTGACTCAAGATGACTGTGTAAAAGTTTTTCATATATTATTAAAACAGGCCAAACTTTCACTGTAGAACCATGTTACTCTAAATGTTTTGGTAATTTACACTTGAGTTATATTTAATTTTCTGAGCTTATCAGAAGAATGTTTGCTCTTTTAGAAGATCTGGAAAATACTCAAAAGCAGAAGTAAAGCAAAACAGCCCCCTCAGACAAAGGGTTCCTGCTTGTTTCTGTTTGGCACTTTGTGTCTGTTTTGCTAGTTTTTTGTTGTTGTTGTTAGAAACTTGCGTGTGTTACTCCCAAAATTGGAGTCACGTGCATGCTACTGTCTATAGCATGTTCTTTTTGTCTTAACAATGTAACATCCCTTGGAAGTTCCTTTGTCCTCCAAAGTTGCAGCTTTCTGGTAGCACTGCAGTGTTCTGTGGTATGCATGTACTTTATGGGGCTGGCTTCCAAGTGCAAATCAGGGTATTTGTACCCAGCCATGAAGTCTGATTATTCTATTAGCAAACTCTACTTCTGGAATTCATTTTAGTTCAGAAGTAGGAACTTTCAATTCTTTTGATCTGAACTGACGTCATGCCCATCCAAAACAGAGTGCAACTACTCATTTTCTCACTCTTTTTAGAATAATATTGGGGTTTAAAAATAAGTCTCACTGTTCATAATTTTTCCCTATGGGATAAATTTTGCTTTGACTGCTGAACAGTTAAACATTCCTTTCCTGTTTCTGGGAATATCAGTGGGCCTAGAATGTGTGCGCAGGATCCCATAGGAGCATATTGTAGGATAGATACCTGCTCTTCTCTGGAAATTTTGGAGGAGTGATTCATTCATGAATAAATTTAATTGTAGCCTTAGAAATCCTAACTTTCAAAATTGGCCTTATTAGGAGACAGTTACACTAAGACACAAGATTTCAGGATGAATTTTTAAAGTTAATCTAGTAACAAAGTAGAAGCAGTACTGCTTTTCAATGGAGAAAACACCCAACAGCTCAGGAACCCCAGTGGCTTGCTAGAGTGAGCACAGCTGTTAACAGGAGAGGAAGCTGAGACTGTTGGTCTGACTTGGGCATTCTGAACAGTGTTCCTGTTAAACTTCTAGTTACTAGTTTGGTTTTCTTCTATATAAAACTGGTCATCAGCATACAATGCTTCTAGTTGCGTTGGAAACTTTGCTTCCAGTCATGGGCCCTGCTAGTTGGCATCTCTAACTAGTCTCATGTAGCTCATCCTTGTAAGGGAGACTGCAGAGTCGCAGAGGATTGAGAGTAGCAGTTGTGTGTAAATGCAGAGTTGGTTCTCAGAGCTCATCTCCTGGTCGTGTGCATCATGTGACCTGGCCTGTGTCCTCTTAGTGTCTTCATTGTCTCCATAAGTGTTCAAGCAACCTCCTGATTGTGTATTTGCAAGTAATCACAAAGTGTTTCATCGCTATTTTGCTCATTTTAGAATATTGTGGGTAATGCTAGGCCTAAAGAAACAGATCACAAAAGTCTTTCATCGGCTCCTGAGAAACGAGAGAAGTTTAAAGAACAGAGAAAAGCCACCGTCAATGTGAAGAAAGACAAAGTGGAAAAAGCTTTAAAGGCAGAAAAGCAGCCCAAGCAGCCCAAACAGCCTGACAAAGAGGGAAAGCTGATCTCAGAAAAGGGCAAAGTGTCAGAGAAAAGCCTTCCTAAGAACGAGAAGGAAGATAAGGAGAACATTTCTGAGAACGAGCGGGAGTACTCTGGGGATGCCCAGGTGGAAAAGAAGCCTGAGAAGGACCTTGTGAAGAATCCACAAGAGAACCTGAAGGAGCCAAAAAGAAAACGAGGCAGACCCCCTTCCATAACTCCTACTGGTGAGTCTCCCAAGCGGGCTCTGCAGTGCGTGATGGCGGTGTTCTTCTGTGGCCTTTGTGGTTCTTTACTCCTTCTGTACTTCAGTCCTTCGTGTTTGTGACTTTTGTGACTGGCTTGTGAGCTGAAAACAAATCATGCCTGTGGAGCTGAATTTCAGTGAGGTGTGTGTCCAGGTAGACGTGTTGGAGGATGTGGCCATGACTGAGCTGGGGTGGCAACATGAGGTTTCCATGGAAGAGCCGAGGGAGCTGAGGCTTTCTCATTGTGCCTGCTCCCATCTGAGGAAATAACATCCTATTGGGCAGACATGAAAGAGGCGAGGAGAAGACAGAAAGCTGAGGGTGCAGGGCTGAGAGGTATAGTGTGGTAGGGCACAGGCTGACCCTGTGTGCGGCCCTGGGTTCAGGCCTTAGTGCCGAAACATACACATATAAACATTGACCCTGTGAAGGAGGCAAAGGCGTATTTTAAGCTCTAAGTAGGCATTGCAGCTCACACCTGTGGTGACACTAACACTTGGGAAGCAGAACCAGGAGGATCATTAGTTCAAGACTAGCCCCTGTCTCAAAAAGACATTGAGCTTTTAAAAGATGTTTACTGATGCTGAAATTTCAGTCTAAATTAAAAAGATAATTTGGTTAATTAAACTGGTAAGAGTTATGGGTCCAGTATAGATGTAGGGAATAATATCCAATTATTTAAAGGAAATCTGAAACTCATAGGTAGGGGATCACAGAGAGTGCAAGGCTAGCATGGGCTACAGAATGAGTGCCAGGTCAGCCTGTGCTAGAATGAAACATTGTCTCAAAAAGAAAGACAAAATAAGTTTGGAATTCTTCTAGAATAACCAAAAATGAAACAAGTTTTGATTTTTTTGGTAAGCTGAACACTCACCCTTCAGATGATTTGGTAGCATGAAGAGCACCCCTGTACCCCACCAGATGGAACCTACCTATAGCTGAATACATTTGTGGTATTTCCCTGCATGAACATTAGAAAACTGAACCTCTTCCCATTTTCAAGCAGCATCTATAATTTGTTGTTGTTGTTAGTCGTCCTGGGGGCTGAGCCTGTAACCTTGCACATGATAAGCAAATGCTTTACCAGTTAGCTACATCTCTAGCTCACAGTCTTCGTTTTTCATGCAAGTTTAAACAGTTTCAGTAGATAATTTAAAATGTAAAATTTGATGTAGAATATGTTTTTGAAAACTAGAATAAGAGCCAATTCATTGATCCCTAGTGGGAAAGTCTACGTCATTCAGTCATTCAGTTACGTCATTGAGTCAGACAAGTGTATGTAGTAGTTCTCATGAATATCTTTCTAAAGCTGAATTCTAACTTTATAGGAAACCAGATAATAGCCTGCTTTGTCTTCAGATGTGCCTCCCCTTTTAAACAAACAAACAAATACAACAGCAGAAAAGGCCAGGTAAAGAAAGAGCTTGTTGTACATGCCTTATAACTGGAGTTTGGCTATCTAGACCCCACATAAGGGCCAGATACAGTAGTACTTGTCTGCAGTCCTAGATTACCCATCCCGGGAGATTCATTGGAAGCATGTGGGCCAGCCATCTTGTCAAATACAACAGGGATGACAAGAGACCCGTCTTAAGGTATTAGGACCTGTGACCCTAGATTGTCTTCTGACCTTGACAATTGGTCTGTGATATGCAGGCACTTGGATTTACTCATCCATGTACATTCATGCACAGGAAAGAAAACATGTATTTCACCACACACGCATGCACGCACACCAAAAAAAAAAAAAAAAAAAAAAAAAAAAACCAACGATTTTTCAATACAGGGTTTCTCTGTGCAGTTCTGTCTGTCCTAGAACTTATTCTGTAGACCAGTCTGGCCTCAAACTTAAGGATCCTCCTGCTTTTACCTCAAGCGTTGGAATTAAAGGTCTGTACCACCATACCCATCTCTCCTTTTTTTTCTTTTGTTAATTGGCAGTGCTGGACAAACCCAGGTCCTTCTGTGTGATAAGCAAGTGCTAGGCCTACCCTTGAGTTACACCCACAGCTCTATATTCTTTATATTGACTACATGTTGAAATGTTTTTAGATGGATTGGTTTTATGAGTGAGATAATAAAAAATTAAGTTTCATTTTTAAAATTTCTTAATAGGATTGCTTAAAAATTTAGTTACATGTGGCTTACATTTGATGCTCTCATTGTATTTCTATTGGACAGCATTGTCCTTTAATTTAGTTGCTGTCAAAAAAAGAAAAAAGAAAGAAAGAAAATTGTAGTTGCTGTCTTGATTGGCTTGTGAGAAAGAATTAAACACCAGTACCCACAGCCTACATAACCCCTGATGAACTGCCCTGCATTGAGTGATACTAGCTGTACAGTGTTCTGAGGGAACTGAGAAAATACCCTGTGTCTTCCAGACAAAGAATGGAGAATGAATTGGGACAATCTAGAGGTTTAAACATCCAGGAAGTGCACCATCTTCAGACAGAGTGAGTGTGAGGCAGGCTTCACTCCTCTGCTGCAGTTGAACCCAGAGTTAGCTCACACTAGGCTAATGCTTTATGGCCACTCTGTATCTCTAGACCCCAGAGCAGGCATTCTTTTGAAAGCTGGAAAAAGGCAGTTGTACAGGAAGAAAAAAGATGGAAAGTGTGAACTGGTAGAAATGGGACTTGTCTGCAGTTCATTTTTGCTCTTCCTGCTGTAGCTTGGAACCTTTGGAGTGTGTACTGAGACATCTGTTTCGCAGGTGACTCTTCCATGGAGCCATCCACAGCTTCACACCTTCCTGCATTCATTTATTGCTTTTGTAAGGATATGATTTCATACCAGATAGACACATTTAATAGAGAGGGAAATTTCCTGTTAACTGAATTTGGACATTTAAGGACAGGCTGAGCTTGTGCTTTCTTGCCGTCCTGTCTGTCAGCACCAGAGCTAGGCTCCCAGATGAGGTGTTCTGGGGAGAGTTAGGGAACTACTCAGGTTCTCTATAGGTACTTTTTCATATGTGGTATCAAAAGGAAAAGAAGGCTTGTGTGGTGCTGCATACAGAGTTCATGCACCCTTAGGAAACCAAGGAGGATGGGTTCTTTGACCCAGACGAGCCCTGAGCTCCCACATTGCACAGATCTGACTGGGAGCAGAATCTGAGCTGTGTACAGCAGATTGTTTGTGTTTATGTTTAACTTGGAATATGTGTGATCCAAGTTTCCGCCACTCGGATAGAATAATGTTGATATGTTGGGAAGGTTGAATATAGCAAGAGCCAAGAGAGGGACTTGTCTCCTCAGAGCTCTGTTCTGTGTCTCCTTCTGCCTCTGACACAGCCACACTGGAACTGAAGATCGTACATGGATCTCTTCTCTTTCCTTTGGTTTGTTTCCTGTCCTGTTTCCCATTCCAATCCTCTTCTCTCTTCTTTTGTCCTCCTCAGATTGCTGAGTTCTGTCTTCCTGCTGGGCTCCCTGATCTTTCTTCTGTCTCTTTCTGGATTTCCATCTTTCAGATATGAGGAGAGCTTCTTATGCTTTAGGCTAAAAGTAGAGAATGAAGCATTAACCTGCCGAGTTAGTGATCCACAGCAGTTCTGGCTTTCATTTAGATCTAAACAAACAAAACAGAATCAACCACCTAGAACCAGTAATAGCTGACTTAGCCGGAGACTTTGAAAACAGGAACCAAGCCCTAATCCATGACACTCATTTTAACAATGAGCCTGCATGGTGAGTTTTCTAAGTACTGGGTAGGTCAGGGTTTGTTCAGTTTTAGTTCTTTGCTTTTTTGGGCTGGTCAGCAGGTTTTGAAAAGATTTGATGCTCAAAATGCCTGAAGGAGTCAGATATGGTGGTATAAGCCTGTAATCCCAGGACTCAAGAGCTTGGGGGTCATTTTTGGCTACACAGAGAGTTGAAGGCCACCTAGACTGTATGTGAGATCCTGTTTCTTTCTAGTTCCCCTCCCCAAGACTTCAGGAATCTTATTGGTAATAATTGTAACCCCAGCACTCAGGAGCTAGAGGCAAAAGAATAAGGAGTTTAATTAAGGTCATCCCTGGATGTATATACCAGCTTGGGCTTTTTACTACACTAATTTTGTCTTCTCCAAATAAAGCAAGACTACAAGAGCATGTTCAGCAGTGCATGCCTGCAATCTCATTTACTCCAGAGACTGAGGCAGGAGGATTTCAAATCCCAGGGTACTCTGGGCAACTTAGCAAGAAGACACTCACTGTCCTTCCCTTTTCCCCTGTCAGGAGACTTTTATACTGCTCACATGTTTTTAAGAGGTTGAGTTGGAGTGTAGTATTTTAAAGAGAAGGTTTATGCCGGGTGGTGGTGGCACACGCTTTAATCCCAGCACTTGGGAGGCAGAGGCAGGCGGATTTCTGAGTTCGAGGCCAGCCTGGTCTACAGAGTGAGTTCCAGGACAGCCAGGGCTACACAGAGAAACCCTGTCTCGAAAAAACAAACAAACAAATAACAGCGCCCCCCCCCCCCCAAAAAAAAAAAAAAAAAAAAAAAGAGAGAGAGACGGTTTAGAGGCTTTGGGTCTTAGGCAAGGCACAAAAAGATCAAGGTAGTCAGTCTGCAGAGTGCCACCATCTTCCTGTCCTGTTTCCTGTTCCAGTCCAGACAGGAAAGGAAGCAGTTTCTCACTCATTCCGTTGTTTTGTCTTACCTTAAGGGTGACTGTTGGTTTTCAGTGTTTAGTAATGTATCTGAGATCTATGAGGATATCTTCTCTCTTTCTCTTTGTATATAAAGTACATGTACATATGTATTTTTATTTGTATAAAGATGCACAATTAGGCACGAAGAAGTTATATATTTCTGTGTGCTTTGTATATATTACAGCTGTGGACTCAAACTCTCAAACTTTGCAACCAATAACATTGGAATTGAGAAGACGGAAAATATCAAAACGAAGTGACACCCCATTAAAGCGTCCCCGACTTGACAAAAATTCATGTGAGTCCTCAGTTTATATATATGTGGCAAGAATTTGATAAGTTACTTGAGTCAGCTTCTGTGTCTGTCTGTCTGTTTCTTTTGAGCACTAATGACTGTCTTTGAATACATAAGCTAATGTGAGTAGAATGTGATTGAGTCGGTAGTTTTTGCTAGAAGCAACACGACCATATTTGTGGTGGGCTCAGTGATAGCATATCTACTTCCATAAAGTATATTAGATCTGGATTCCTTCAGAAGTATATAGCCTACTCTACTAAGGATGGATTTTATGTGGTGAGCAGGCATAGTGCCACACACACCTTCTACCCCAACACTAGGGGTGCAGAGGGAGGCTGACCTCTGAGTTTAAGGACACTCAGGTCTACATAGAGAGACCCTGTCTGAAAAACAAAGAGAACATTAGAAATACTATTTTTTTGAGTAGAAAAAGCACGTTGACATTAAAAAGGATTTGTGATGGCTTTTAAATAAGGTTCTCATGAGCCATGGTTGACTTTGGGAGTCTGCACTCAGTCATTTCATGTTGGAAGTTCCAAAGTAGACTTATGGTCAAGATTGGCACATACCTCAGCACATCTTCTCAGTCTGTGAACTCTTGACATTTGGTTGTAATCTCTCTCTAGCCCAGACTATGAATTTTTTTTTTTTTTTTTGGTTTTTCGAGACAGGGTTTCTCTGTGTAGCCCGGGCTGTCTTGGACTTACTCTGTAGACCAGGCTGGCCTCGAACTCAGAAATCAGCCTGCCTCTGCCTCCCAAGTGCTGGGATTAAGGGCGTGCGCCACCACCGCCCGGCTCAGACTATGAATTTTTAAGGTAAAATTCCTTCCTAGTAGAGAGTTTCACTTTTACTGTAAGCTAGGAAAGGTCAGTCAGAAATTTCACAAGTCTATAGGAAACCCCTTGTAGAAGTGACTAGTTCAGAAGTCCATGTAGGCGAAAAAGTCTTTTCTTCCTGTTGGTCTCTGAATACAACTCTATTAATGGTTTACAGCCCAGGAACAGTCAAAAAAACGCTCTGAAAACAGTGACAAAGACTTATCCAGGAGACGGTCCTCCAGGCTGTCCACTAATGGGACCCGTGAGATCCTAGATCCTGACTCGATTGTACCTGATCTGGTTCATACAGTTGATGCAAACCCTCTACAAGACAAGTCACCCAGTGCCAAGGATTCTACTGAAGGTAAATCAGTGTCTGTTTTGGAATTATTTAGTCAGCCTAGTGCCTGTCTACTAAGAACCAATCTAGATTCTTCTGTATTGGCTTCCGTGTTAGATTGGATTGGAGATGTGTGCTTGTATATGTGTTATGTATTTTATTATACATTCCATTATTTTGTATATAGGGCTGGAGAGATAGCTTAGTGGCACTTGCTGTGTTTTCAGAAGAACCAGATTCAGTTCCTAGCGCCCAAGTTAGGTGGCCCACAACCACCTATAACCTGTTCTAAGGAGATCTGTCATGGCCTCTTCAAACCCTGCATGCATGTAGTGCACAGATGAACTTGCAGGCAAAGCATGAGTGCACCACTGAATGTGGTTATGCACACCTTTAATCTCAGTACTGGAGAGGCAAGCATAGCTTAATGGTTTCCAGGCCAGCTAAGGCTACAAACAAAAAAACCCCACCAAAACCAATCCACACTAAATAAAACTGAATCTAATAATAACTCATAAAAGAATTTATGTGTAGGTATGTGTATGCAGGTACTCACAGAGTCCAGAAGAGGTTGTCAGATTGCCTGGAACAGAAGTTATAGGTGGCTGTGAGCTGTCCAATGTGAGTTCTGGGAACTGAACTAAGGTCTTAGTATGTATGTGTGAGCTCTTAACTACAGAACCATTTCTCCAGTCCCACCTTGGATTGTATTGAAGATGCTGCTGCAGTGCTTGATGCCGTCTTGCTCTTCCCTGACGGAGTGGATGCATTGTGGTTGGTTTTGCTTATTGTTCCTTCCAGTGTGTTAGACCTGAGGCACATGACGTGCTTTTCTCTCTCTGCCTTTTTGTATGGGTGCCAATTCTTTGAGGAACTTATAGCCCTGGTTGTATGGGTGGAAGGCCTTTTCTTTCTTTAAAGATGTACCATTTTATTTTACTTTTAATTTTTTTGCATGTATGTATGTATGTATGCATGCATGCATGCATGCATGCACATGTGCCATGGTACGTATGACCAGAAGATAACTTGTGGGACTGTATTCTCTGTTGAGAGGGTAGGTATTGGAGTTTAACTACAGGTTCTCTGGCTTAGAAGCATCTTGCCACCCCTCTTTTAAAAAAATGTTTGGTTTTTGCTGGTTTGTTTGCTAGTTAATTTGTTTGTTTTGAGGCAGAATCTCACTTTGTAGCTCTGGTTCACCTGGAACTCACTGTGTAGCTCAGGTGAGCTTCACACTCACAGGGATCCACCCGCCTCTGCCCTTTCAAGTGCTGGATTAAAGATGTATGCCACCAATCTTGTTCCATTTTTCTTTTGGTTTCCTTCCTTCCCTCCTTCTCCTTCCCTCCTTCCTTCTATCCATCCATCCATCCATCTGTCTATCCAACCATCCATCCATCTATCCAACCATCCATCCATCTATCCATTATCTATCTATCCTTTGTTTCTGTGACTCTCTTTCTTTTGTTCATTCATTCTTTTTAAGGTGTCTTGTCTGTTCCAATGTCTGCAGAAGGGGATCGGATGCCCTGGATTTGTAGTTATAGGTAGTTTTGAACCACCTAACGTGTGTGCTGGAAAGTGCGATTGAATCTTCTGCAAGGGTGACACACAGTCTGACATCTGAGACATCCATCCTTCCAGCCCACTGAAATGTGTTATCCTCTAAGGTGTCTCTGGCTTTCTAGTCTGTTTTGGAACTCTTCATTTCTGATTGTATACATATTTGTTTCCCAAGCATTCATTCTTTATTTCTTCCTCTAGGTCAGTTGAGGTCTCCATTGGACGCTAGCCAGGTCTCTTCTGCATTAACTTGCCACCCCATTGGGGATGGACTGGGGGCTACAGACTTGGAGTTGAACTGCAAGTCAATGGGAGAGAACACGATGAAAACGGAACCTGTGTCTCCTCTTGCTGAGGTGCAGGAAGTTTCAACTGTTGAAGGTGTGTGTAGAATTAACTTAGTCATGCTTTATGTGTATACTTTGGGCCTTTACTTTGCAAGTTTTTTTTTTTTTTTTTTTATGTATGAATACACTGTTGCTCTCTTCAGACACACCAGAAGAGGGCATCAGATCTCATTATAGATGGTTGTGAGCCACCATGTGGTTGCTGGGAATTGAACTCAGGACTTCTGGAAAAGCAGTCAGCGCTCCCAACCATTGAGCCATCTCTCCAGCCCACTTTGCAAGTTTGTTGACTTTTTTTTTTTTGTTGTTGTTGTTGTTATTGTCCCAAGTGCTGGGATTAAAGGCGTGCGCCACCACTGCCCACTGCCCCCGGCTCTTTCTTTCTTTCTCTTTCTCTCTCTCTCTCTTTTTTTTTGGCAAGTTTTTATAAAGTGCTTTTTTCAACATTTTTTTTCCTGTCTTAATAATATTTAAAGGCCTCCACAACTGTACTCTCCACATTAGAGAGACAGAATAGAAACATCGTAATAAGTTCTAGGCCAGCCTCATTTCTAGGGTATCACAGTGAGACTCTGTCAAAAGAAAAAGAAATAAAACAGAAAGCCCTAATTCTTTGTGTGTGTGTGTGTGTGTGTGTGTGTGTGTGGTGGGTGGAGAGAGAGAGAGAAGACACAGACAGACAGACAGACAGAACAGACTCTCAATATGATGGTTGCTCTGGATGTGCTGGAACTCACTATGTAGACCAGGATAGCCCTGAACTCACAGAGCTCTGCCTGCCTCTGCTTTCCCAGGGCTAAGATTAATGCTATACTCCGTTCATTTCTGATTTTGTTACCATATTCCCTTTTGGTATTTTGGCTAGGGAGTTACCAATTTTATTGATCACTTCAAAGAAGTATCCTGTTTAGTTTATCTTGTTTTGTTTCTAAAAGATTTCTCCTAACTTTCTAGAATTTTATAGTTATTCTAACAGCCATCTTTTTTTTCTGTGTATGTATGTTGCCCATCTGTTCATTTAATTGGGAGATGTTATATGCAAGCTCCAGACTTTATTCTAAACTATCTTCTTTGTGAATATTCTGCATGTGACAGGGTTGGAAGAAGGGCCTTGTAGGTGGTTGGCAGGTAGACATTTGGAGGTGGAGGCAAAGCACTATGTAGCCCACAAGATATGTGGTTTCTGACTTAGTTGTAGGCTTCCTAAAGTAGGTTAAGGCTGAGCAGGGAAGTTACTTTCAGTCTGAGCCATTTGCTTTCAGTCTGTGGAGTTCTTGACTTTCAAGTTAATCTGACTTCACAGTAGACAAAGAAGCAACTTAGCCAAAATTATGGATTGTTAGTTTGATCCCGCATCCTGCCCTCCTTCCTGCAGTATCCACCCAGCTGCTGCTGAACTGCTAAACTGCTAACTGCTAAGGACACAATTAGAAGACAGCAGAATGCTGCCTTGAGGAACTTGGTACAGTGAGGGGCAGGCCCACCTCTTTCCAGGCACTTGTCACAGTAGTGTGTCCCCCCCGAGAAGGGGCAGCATGCAATACGTGATCAGGACTTGGGGAAGGAGGTCACCTTTGGAATTCTGTAGCTAAAAGGGAAAGATATGTTGTCCTTGAAGCAGAATAGTATTTCTGGATTTGTTTTGGAACAAGGGCTTTGTGGGAATACAGATGATAACAGAAAGATTGTTGAGAAGAAGGCTGCTAAAGACACTCGAGCCTTATATAAGTGCAGGAGTGGCTCAGTCACTGGGTAGTGACTGTTCTCCAGGCTACTGCCACAGCCTTAGTGTTTCTAAACCTGGATGGAGTTGTGCCTGGAGAAATCTGTGAGAGACTCCTAGGCAACTGTTGGAGACAACCACACTTCAAGTTCAGAGATGACTGGCAGCTGGGCCTCCCAAAGTGCAGCCCAGGCACCAGGGGCAGCACTGCCATCTTGTGGAATAGACGCTCAGTGCTCTTTTTTGGTTTGTATGTATGCAGAAATTTATATTCTGGGTAAGAGCCGGGAAGTGTTTACTGGCACCAGATGCGTGTAGGTCAGGGGACAGCCTTGTGAGTCACTTCTTCTACCTTTTATGTGTGTTTTGGGAATCAGAATCACATCGTTGGGTGTACATAGCAAGTACCTTTACCAAGCCATCTTGTTGGACTTCAAGGTATTTTTCCTGAGCATAGACAGTCATGTGTACATGTATATATATATGTGTATTATCTTTTCTTTAATGCTAAGGACTGAACCACATATCACTCCTACTGAGAGCACACTCTGCTACTGAGCTATGCACCCAGCTGTGCCTTTTTCTTGTATAGTGCTAGATTGAACCCAGGGCTTCGTACAAGCCAGGCAAGGGTATACCAAGTTAGCACCCTCAGCCCTGTGTACATCTTAAGTAAGTTTCATTTGAAATTATCTCAGGCCCATGAAAATGTTGTAAATATAGAACAAAGAAGAGGAACATGGTGGCTTACACACGCGTAATGCCAACACTTGGGAGACTAAGGCTGGAGGGTCACAGTGAGTTTGAGACTATCCTGGGCTACCCAGTGAGTTCAAGGTCAGTCTAGGCTACACAGTTTGTTCAAGGCTGGTATGGGGCACAGAATGAAATCCTGTCTGAACATCAACAGCAGTTAGTAGGTGGGATTTCTGTGACTTCCTTCTGTGGGGAGGGAGTGGTGAGGGAGTGTGATGAAGTGACAGCTGACAGGATAGAAGTGGTACAGACAGACACAGAAGAAGCCACCTAGAGCTCCTCGAGTGGGTTCTTTTCCTCTAGTGGCCTCTGTGCTTTTTGTAGTTGGGGTGGGGGGCGGGGAAGCACATGACCCAGAGCGTGTGTGTTTAAGCCTCCCTTTATAGCCCCCAACCAGCCACAAACTCACCATCACCCTGCTTCCGTCCTCAGGTACTGGGATTATTGCAAGCAGATTGCCGCCACACCCAACTCATTATTGGTATCTGTTTTCCTAGTATACATGGCTCTAAAGTTGACAGGGAAAAAAAGCACAATGCCCCTTTATAATTTTTAATTAATTTTGAGATAGGGTCTCTTGTATCCTGTGTTGTCCTGGAACTTGTATAGGTGAAGATATCTTCAACTCCTGATCCTCCTGTCTTTTTCCAGTGTGCTGAGATTGTGGGCCACCAAAGCTTAGTGTATTCAGTGCTGGGAGCTGGACTGAAGTCTTTGTGCAAAATAGCCAGTCAGCTGTCAACTGAGCTGGACCCTGTGCCACTCTTAATAGTTGGTTTATGTTAGACAGGGTCTCAATCTGCAGTCCAGGTTGCCCTTATACTCATGACAAACCTCCTGCCTCAGTCTCTAAGTGCTGGGGTTATAGACTTGAGCCATTAAACCTGGCTCTTCTGGGGATGGTATTGGTTTTTCTTTTCTTTTTTTGGGGGGGAGGGGGTTGAGACAGGGTTTCTCTGTGTAGCCCTGGCTGTCCTGGAACTCAATCTGTAGACCAGGCTGGCCTCGAACTCAGAAATTCGCCTGCCTCTGTCTCCCAAGTGCTGGGATTAATGGCCTGTGCCCCCACTGCTCCTTTTCTGGGGATGGAACACATGTGTTAGGCAAGTGCTTTACCTATCCCCTATTTATTCTGTTTCATGATTGGTTAAAATTACATGATCTAGGTCTGGGATATAGCTTACTAAGTAGAGTGTTTGCTTCGCTTGAAGGAATCCTGGTTTTAAATCTCGCACCACATAAATCAGATATGGTAGTACACACCTGTCATCCAGCACTCAGGAGGATCACAATTTCATTCCAGACTATATTTTTCATAAAGAAAAAGTTATATCTCTCATGGTAGTGGAACTCCTTTAATCCCCAGCACTTGACAGGCAGAGACAGGCAGATCTCTGAGTTTGAAGCCAGCCTGGTCTACAGAGTGAGTTCTAGTACAAGGATAAACCCATAGAAACTTTGTCTTGAAGAATCAAAAATAAATAAATTGATTAATTAAATTAAAAAATAAAACTATATGGCATTTCCATTTTAACATTTGGCTGGTATTTTGAGTTGAAATCTGTTTGATTATTCTTGGATTGTTTTTCTTGCTTCAGAGTGGAGAAAGTTACTCTTTCACAGACATGTAAAATACTTTGTTATAGTATTATTGTGGTATTATTGCACAGAAGATATCAAAAGGTATGAATGCACAGGGCCACATGCTTTCTTTGCCCTCAAAGATCCCAGCTTGGTTAGATCTTGGTGCTGAGGCAATACCAGACAGACAGTGAGGAGTGGTTCCTTTTATCTAGCTGGAGAAGTGGTAGGTAACAGGATCCAGCAGCAGATGCTAAGTGCCTGCAACAAGGTACAGTGTAAGTCATTGTGCCAGCGGTAGATGGCATGTGATCCCTGCCAGAAGGGGCCATCTGGATTGTGAGCTGGGATTGCATGAAGTGAAGACTGGGCTGAGCCAGGGAAGGATGGCAGGCAGAGGACAGGATGAGCATAGGTGTGAGCTGTGAGCACATGAATTATTTATTAGTCACTGGGGCCAAGTGGCATTGGAGGCCAGAACTGAGGCTTTGTTGTTCAGTAAGGATTTTGGAAACAAGGTGCTGAAGGCCCAGAATTAGGCCAGTCTGAGTGTCATGAGTGTCATCTACCTGAGGTTTTGAGATACTGGCAGTGGACATACAAAAAGAGATTAAAGTACGTCTAGAATTTTTCTTCTTTATTTTTTTTTAATGTGTGTGAGTACTGTGTCTGTATCTGTGTGTGCACCAGGTTCATGCCTGGTATCCTTAGAGGCCAGAAGAGAGCTTCCGAACTCCTGGGATATAGGAGTTACAGAGTATTGTGAGTGACTGACCACATGGGTGCTGATAACTGTACCCAGGATTCTGGAAGAAAGCAGCCAGTGAGGCCGCCGGTGGTGGCACATGACTTTAATCCCAGCACTTGGGAGGCAGAGGCAGGCGGATTTCTGAGTTCGAGGCCAGCCTGGTCTACAGAGTGAGTTCCAGGATAGCCAGGGCTACACAGAGAAACCCTGTCTTGAAAAACCAAAAAAAAAAAAAAAAAAAAAAAAAAAAGGCAGCCAGTGCTCTTAACTGGTGAGAGGTTTGCTCTGGCCCCCAAAATAGACAGTAATCAGTTGAAGGGCTAGGGATGATGTGCTGTTCAGTCATGCATGAAACTTGGGGTTCAACCCCCTAGCACTGTAGCAGCAAAACGAAACATAAAAATGCCAACCTTGTTTAAAAGCTTTTTGATGTATGAGATTGTATGTATGTATGTTTGTATGTATGTATGTTTGTATGTACATACTATAAAGGAACAGTATAAAACATTGCCCATTAATGTATGATTTATAGCAGTACTAGCCTCCAAAGAGCTGAATGCTGCCAATAGCCAGGAAGCCCTGGCTATCTCCCCAGAGGACGCAGATGAAAACACAGATCTAGCCAAACCCTTGCATGCTCTGCCTGCAGGAAGGAGTTCAGATAGCCCTGATTCTTGATGAATATGCCCACACATAGGCCTGATTTCTATATTACATGTCTAAGGAAATAAGGCCGCAGATCCACTCTGTAGTCTCTGTTACAGTGATTTACTCCGAACACAGAGGCTTTGAACATTCTTAATTTCTCATAGTCAGTGTCGGTGGCTCAGCCAGAGATGGTCCAGGCTGGGCTCCCATCTGAAAACTTTCTGAAGAGGATCTCAGTCTTTAGCTGCTGGAAGGTGATGACTGAAAGCCTCAGTGTTTCACTTGCACTTCCAAGTCATCCGTGCATTGGCCTCTGGGAGTCACTCAGAACCTGGCCTGTGTTGTTAAACCAACAGAGACTGTCTTCTAGAACTTAAAGCCTCACAAACAGGCCAACTTTGTTAGAGATACTCACAGTTGCTCAAACTTGAGGAATTACACAAGGGTTGAACACCATTAGGTTTAGTGGGAGCCCAACTACTGGGTATCCCAACTCTTGGATGCCAGGAGTTGAAGATTTATAATGTTTGGATTATCCTGCACATACTCTGACTTCTTAGCACCGCCATCTTTGATTGAAAAGAGCTTTTGGATTGTCTGACTAGGGACTTTGTCCTAGAGACATATGGCAAGTTCTTTTCCCTAGGAAGTTTTCTTGCCCACCTGAGCCTGTGCGATCCTGGCACTGCCATCTCTCAGAGGCACTGAGGTGCCAGGCTTACTTGTCTTGGCAATAAGCTATCCTACCTTCTGCTCAAATACAAAAAAAGAATCAGGGATTTCGATTTGGGGACAGTTCATTTTGTTGTATTTGTTTGTTTGTTTGTTTCTGTTTTGTTTTTTGTTTTTGTTGCTTTGTTTGTTTCACTTTTTTTCTTTTTTCCTTAGCTGACTTCATTATCTTTTCAAAGTTTGCTGGAGTGGTAGACTGTCAGGTCCTGTGTGTCCTGATTTAGTAGAGAGTCAGACTACACTTCTCTGTTTATAAATAAGGAGATAAATGATTAGGCCACTGGTAGTCAGTCTATAAAGATGAAATTGAGTTGCCTCAGGAAACCATCAAGTGTAGAATGGTTGTTAAATTTGCCCTGAAGCTTCCCTTAGCTACTGGACTACTCTTTCATTGACTGGGGTAAAGACCTAAGACTATCTAGCCAGGTGGTGTTGGCACCCCTTTAATCCTCAGAGAGCAGAGCCAGGTGGGTCCCTGAGTTTGAGGCTAGCTTGGACTACAGATTGTAGGACAGCCAGGACTATACAGAGAAACCATGTTTAAAAAAACAATACCACCAAAGTCTTAAAAATATATAGGTTTGCACAGTAAGAATTACAAAGTCCTTGCTGGGCATTTTGGTGCAGGCTCTGATCTTGACACAAGCTAGAGTTATATGAAAGGCGGGAACCTCAACTGGAAAAAAACTCATCATATTGGGCTGTATGCAAAAGGGTTCCTCCCCCCTTGTTTTTTGTTTGTTTGTTTCAAGACAGGTTTCTCTCTGTGTAAGTCTGGCTGTTCTGGAACTAGTTCTGTAGACCAGGCTGCCTCAAAATCAGAGATCCTCCTGCCTCTGCCATCCCCAGTGCTGGAATTAAAAGCTACCACCACCACCACCACTTCCCCCCAGACATTTTCTTGGTTAGTAATTGAAGGCAGAGTGCTCCGCCCATGGAGCGTGGGGCCACACCTAGGTTGGTGGTTCCTGGGTTCTGTAAGAAAGCAGGTTGTGCAAGCCAGTAAGCAGCACCATACCATGAACTCTGCATCAGCTCCTGCCTCCAGGTTCCTCCCTGTTGGAGCTCCTGTTCTGACCTCCTTTGATGATGAACAGTGATATAGAAGCATAAGCTGAATAAACCCTTTGCTCCCCAAGTTTCTTTTTGGTCATGGTGTTTCAGAGCAGCAGTAGTAACCCTAACTAAGACAAGTTTCAGAAAACTCTCTGGGGAAAGTTGAGAGGCATTTTGTGACCTTGCTATCTGTGGAGGCAGACATTACCTAAATCTCCTGGAATGTTTATCCCAGACTCTCCCTCCTTAGACCTTCATTTTTAATAGAGTTCATCTTTAGAGGAGATAGCATATGTATCTTATAGCCTGCTGACCTCTTTGCTGTCCATGAGACCACACTAGATTCTAGTCTTTTAGCTATAGAACCTACCTTCATGGTCACATGTACTTGTAAAGGAGTTTCTAAGTACTTAAGGTGTGACTACACCTTAAACTTTATTGTGCACCTGGAATTGGAATGATTGTTGCCTGGAAACCTTTCTCAAATTGTACTGTGTTTTAACTGACAATATCGCCTGGTATTAGACTCCCAAAGTCTGATCCAGGTTGACTAAGTCAGTCTGAACTGACTTTTCATTCTCACCCTTCTCTGGTCACTACCTGCATGAACACTTGAAGGTCCCCTGCGTCAAATCCAGGGTTCATGCATGCTAGGTCAACATTCTACTACTGAGGTACATTCCAGTCCTAATCTATATTAAAAAATAAAATGGTGCTGGAGAGGTGGCTCAGCAGTTGAGAGTACTCACTGTTCTTGCATAGGTGCTGATTCCATTCCTAGTATCAGCATGGTGGTTCACAACCATTTGTAACTATAACTCCAGTTACAAAGGGTCCAGCCCCCTTTTCTTGCCTCTTTGGGGCATGAACATGGTACATATGAATCATGGAGTCCACACACACACATTTTAAAGCCAGACATGGTGGCACATGCCTTTAATCTCTGTACTCAGAAGGCAGAAGCAGGTATGTTTGAGGTCAGCCTGATCTACATAGCAAGTTTTGGGACAGCTTAGACTACATCGAGATTCCCCTCCCAAAAACCAGTTTACTGTCCCAATAAAAAATGCTCCTAAAATGAAGTAATGATTTTGCTGCTTCCACACACTAGGAGTTCTGTGGTTTATTTTGGATTTTGCGTTTTTAGACGTATATAGACAAACTGAGGGTTTTATAGAGTAATCTGTCCCCTAGCCAGGACTCTCAAGAGGTAATTGGAGAAATAAGTTCACATTTGGTTGATAATTACATGTTAAGTGTTTCCCCCATGATTCATGTGTACCAACCATGTTCATGCTGGTACGTCTTCCATGCATTCATCTACTTTGTGCACAGGTTATCTTTAACTCTTCAGTCTTTGGAATTGATGGCATTTGTCACTTTTATAAGCAAGAAAGAACCAGATTGACTTCTGCAGCTTAGACATGTCTCTAAATAGCTGACCTGGTGTGACTATCTAGTGCGGATGCAGGCTGCCCCTGGAGAAAGGGAATGACACACTTCTCTCTTCTTTTGCTTAATTCCAGAAAAGCTGCTCATTAGAACAAAATAGTCCTGGAGAGTAATTTATTTATTTATTGCCCATATTTATTGTTCCCTTAAGTGCTAAGCAGCATTCTAAAAGGCTCTTGATGTGTAATTTATTCAGATCTCAGTATCTCAGTGATGCCATTGCCTTTATAACCTCACTCTGTACATGTGCAAACTGAGGCAAGGGAGTAAGCTGGGCATCCAGAGTTTGAAACAGACCATCCAGCTGTGAAGCCCACCCACTACTGCATAGCCTCTTCTGCTTGGATATGTAGCTGGCTAGTGGGTGTCCAAGTGTGCAGTTTCGTTCGTTTTGAGACAGGGCCTCCTCAATCCCAGATGACCGTGAACTCCAGATGTTGCTGAGGCTAACTTTGAACTGCCATTCTACGGCCTTTACATCCTAGTGCTAGGTTACAGGTGTGCACCACTGCAGATTATGCAGTGCTGAAGCCAGGTCAGGGTCATGTGCATGCTAAGCAGCAGCCTACCAACCAGGTCACCACATGAGCCTCTTGGTTTTTATATTAAATTCCCAGAACTTATGTAGTGGCTTACAATTGTCTGTAACTCCAGATCCAAAGAGCAAAGCACAGGCCTCAAGCTTGTATGTGATGTACAAACATACCTGCAAGCAAAACAGCCAGACATACAAAATTAAATAATAAAAAAACTACATAAATGAGAAGTTTTTGTGGTTCAACCTTATAGGTTGAAGTGGAGGAAATTCCAGAGAACCTGGGGTGTGCTTGTGAGGGAAGAAGTCTTTTTGATTTGTGTGTTCTTATTTTTTGTTTTGAGTCAAGACTGGGTCTCAAGACCAAATTGGCCTCCTGCTCGCGGAGATCCACTTGTCACTGTTCCCAAGACTGGTGCTGTTGGTTTTTTTTGATTTGTTTTGTTTTGTTTTTCAAGACAGGGTTTCTCTGTGTAGCCCTGGCTGTCCTGGAACTCACTCTGTAGACCAGGCTGGCCTGAACTCAGAAATCCGCCTGCCTCTGCCTCCCAAGTACTGGGATTAAAGGTGTGTGCCACCACCGCCCAGCTGGTGCTGTTGTTTTAATTTTTTTTTTTTTTTTTTTTAAATACAGAATTTTAGTGCTGGATCTGATGGCTCATGTCCATAATTGCAGCATTCTGGAGGCTGAAGCAAGATTACGAGCCAGCCTGGGCTACATAGTGAGCTTAGACGTTTGAATTTCAGATCCTTCCACTAGTGCCCTTCTCTGGAGTCTGTATCTGAACAGCTTGGGTTCCATCTCACTTAAGCTTTTCTTTGCTCTTACTGCTATTGTTTTGAATCTTCGTCGTCTCTGAGCGTGGGCAGAGTGTGTTTTGAAGGCCTGATTTGGCATGTGTCTATGTTGTAGCTTTTTTCTTGAAGTTCATTTCATAATAGCAGTCACCAGATCTCCAACCCAATTTTGAAATGAATATTTTGAAATGTACTATTTAACTTATATTGACTTTAAGATTTAAACATTTTTTTTTTAAATTTTGATGGTACTTGCAGAAATACTCATGATATTTACCAGAGATAGCATGTGATCTGTTTCTGATGGAGAGTGTGTCGTTGCATTAAGGGAATCTTTACATCCTTGAAGAATGGTCCCTTAGACAAGCCTGACTGCATAGGGGTTGTTGTCAAAAGTATCCCCCTCCAGGAAAAAGACAACGGGATGGGTATGGCCCTCATGCCTCACTGGAAACAACAGGAGAATTGGAGCCATTACAAGGTCCCCTTCAATTATTGGAGGTCAGGCCTCTATCCCCGCCTTCGCAAGATTAGAATCACCAAGGCCCTTCTATACTTAGAGAAGGGAGGAGATGTCAGGAGCAGCCCTGCTTATACACTGAAGGCCTAAAATTAGCCATAGGCCTAAAATCAGCAATAGGCCTGACACACATACATGCTAACACAAAGTCTTGGGTCTCTGTGGAAAAACACTGAAACAGATGGCTATAAGCTATTGTAAACAGGCAGCTTTTGTGGAAATTTACCAGCCTGAGTAGTCATAGACCTTGTAAATAGGTAGCCTCGGTGGACAGTACCAACTTAGATAAGGACAAGTGAATCACAGGCAGACTCATAGTGACCTTCACCCAGCCAATACCCTGTTCTGAAAGATATCTGTACTCCCCCTGGACACCTACGCTCTGGTGTCATCGCCTTCTCCACGTCCTGCCTTTTTGTGTTTATAAACCCTGTGTGAATAAGTAAAAATTATGATTTTATTTAAATAAATAAATAAATAAATAAATAATAGAAAAATGAATGGTCCCTTAAGGATGTTCTGTAAAGTTGGAGGGTAAAAGATAATTCCTCTTACTGGGTTGAGGGAACTGTGAATGGAGACCTTTAATGAACAGTATTTTCCTTCTTTCCTTCCTTTGAAGAAAATATTTATCTATATATTTTTATATGTTTGGGTATTTTGCCTGAATGTTTATCTGTACATCACATGAGTGCAGTATCCAAGGAGTCCAGAAGAGGGCATCTGATTCCTCCCCCAACCCCCCCAAAGCTGGAGTGACTAGGTTGTGAGCCACCATGTGAGTGCTGTCACTCTCCTTTTTCTAACACAGAATCAAGGTTGTTTCCTGGAAGTTTGGTGTTGTCTCTCTCTAAACAGTGCTTTGGGAGGTAGCATTTTTTTTTGATACCTCTGGCAGCATGTGCCTCCCATTCTTCCACTCTCCCTGGCTGTGTGCTGTGGTCTATAATAGCCAGCACAAACCCAGAGCTCCTCACGTTTGTGCTTGTTTTTACAGTTCCAAATACTTTGAAGAAAACAGATGACTTTGTGACGTTGAATGTGCCAGCTGTGGACTTAGACCACAAGTTTCGATGCAAGGTTGTGGACTGTTTGAAATTCTTCCGCAAGGCTAAACTGCTGCACTATCATATGAAGTATTTCCATGGAATGGAGAAATCACCAGAGCCAGAGGAGGGGCCAGGGAAGACACATGTACAAACTCGGGGCTCTTCAGTACCTGACAAGGCCAGCCAGGAGAGCCTGACCAGGAAGCGGGTCTCTGCTAGCTCCCCAAGTGAGTATCTTGGTTTTCTGGAATGTCCTAGGAGGGCCCTCATATTTCTTAGATGGAAAGCTGCAGTAGGTTGATGGTCCAGTTGAGGAAGTAGTTCTTGATAGTGACATTGCGGAACTGAAGCTCTCCTGGAGGAAGCAAGAAGCTCTGCCTCTCTCTCTGTTCATGTGACGTTGAGGGGTTATTGCTGAAGGCTGTGGCGTTCCTGGGATGAGTAGGAGCTCTGAAATCAGCAGAAGTTCGCCCCAGAACAGAAGGGTGCCTCTCCACCTGTGTCCCATTGCAGTCAGGAGGACAAAAGCTCAGTAAAAAGTGTACTTAATTCTGTCTGTTCCTGGGTGCAGGTGTGAGCCCTCTAACCCTTCACTGAGCCTCAGGCTGCTTTGTAAAAGCTGGAACCACAGTGTGCCTGCACAGCCACCACCAAGCCTCTCTTTCTATCTCAGCAGAGAAATACACACACCCCCCTCTTTAAAATTATTTAATGTATTTGAGTACACTGTCTCTGTCTTCAGACACATCAGAAGAAGGCATCGGATCCCTATTAGAGATGGTTGTGAGCCACCATGTGGTTGCTGGGAATTGAACTCAGGACCTCTGGAAGAACCGCTGAGCCATCTCTCTAGCCCCTTCCACTCCCCCTTTTTTGAGCCTGTAGCTCACACAGCTCTCTCTGCCTAGCATCCACATACCTTGTCTTCCTTGAGCTGTCATTCTAACTCAGCTGTTAGTCTCACCAAGTACAAAACCAACTCCACATACGCCAGTCAATTGAATACCATTAGCACTAAACATGGCACCTAAAATGTAAGGCTAGTTTGTATTGACTTGTGTTTATTAAGTAGAAACCACTCATAGTTTTTAAAGATTGACTTCTAGGAAAAGTATATAAAATAGAGAAGTCATGATTTTTATGTTAACCACACACTAAATGGTTAAGTTATATGTCAACTACACAAGGTATGTTCTGAGAAACTCAAGCTTAGGTGATATTACTGTTCAGATATCACAGACTGTGCTTGCATAAACTACCATGGCTTCAATGTCACCAGACAACATAGTTTTATAACACTATGGTTGTATATATGGTTTGTCATTGACCAAATTGTCACAAGATGCTACAAGACTATTTTGAATATACTAAATAAAAATATACTATTAGAAGCACTATTTATTTTCTCATTTTTAAAAATGTGGCTATTCAGAAATAGTGTACTGCACACATGTTTCAGATTCTTGGTAAGTACACAGAATGCAAGACCAACCTTAGCCCTGAAACACTATGTCTTTCTATAACTACTAAAGACTGCCTTCTAACTGTGCCTGAGATCTTGGATCCCATGGCCCTGCCCCACCGTCCAAGGTGCCCTAGACATTCCATACTGCATTTAATCTATAAGATGTGTGTGTGACATACAGTACATGTACATAAGTGTGCAGATGAACTCTCACTTGCATGTGTGTATGGAAAGCAGACCCTGACGGCGAGTGCCTTCATTCACTGAGCATGAAGCTCACTCACATTCTGGCTAGGCTAGTCGGCATCCCTGAGCAGCTGAGGCCCATGGCTTCTCTCCACATCTGGGGTGACAGCCCCACAACCCTTGCTCCTAGCTTTTTTATATGGGTGCTGGGGATCCAAACTCTAGTTTTCATTTGCACAGTAAGTGTGTGACCCACTAAGCCATCCTCATAGGTCAGTACATACACACTTGAGTCCAGAATATCTAACCAAAACAAACACAACCTATTAGCGGTATTATTATTTTAGATGCAAATCACCTTAGAAGATTATAGAGTTTATTGGAAACTTGTCAGCTATAGCAGTATGCTCCTGTAATCCCAGCACTTTGAAGGCAGAGATGAAAGGATTTGGAGTTCAAGTTTATTCTCAATACTTACACCAGCCTGGAATAAGTGAGACTCTGTCTCAAAAACAAAGTAGTTTATTGCAAAGGTATTAATCCTTCTGAAATACCCTTGGAAACCTAATTTTCAACTTTAAGTTTTAGAAGCAAGCTCAAAAAAAGGGGAGGTGGGCTGGAGAGATGGCTCAATGGTTAAGAGCACTGACTGCTCTTCCAGAGTTCCTGAATTCAATTCCCAGCAACCACATGGTGGCTCACAACCATCTGAATGGGATCTGATGTCCTCTTCTGGTGTGTCTGAAGACAGGGACAGTGTCTTAAATAAATATTTTTAAAGGGGGGGAGGGTGTTTTGTTGGACCTAAAGATCCAAAAACAGGGAATGCGCTCCTCCCAAAACATTCACGGACAGCAGATTCAATGTCATAAGGTGTATTGATGATAAGATGATAACCAGTGCACTGGGGCTCCCTTACTCGCAGGTTAGAGGAACCCCGGAACTAAAGCTAAGGGCAGTTTATATACCATTTTCACAGAATCCACAAGGACAGTTATACAATTACCTCTTAAACAATAACCAAAAAGGCTGACATCAACCGCTGTTCCCAAGCCCAAGTTTCTAGGTAACTCAGATTATCACATTATCTTTATAACAATAGGTGTTAGCTAAGAGGCATCTGTTTGCCCAGGTGCATTCTGTTGAGGGCTCCTCTCCGTGATAAACTCTTATCTTGGGCCCTTCTTCCTGGAATGTGTGTTTGAGTCTTTGGAACCTGGTACTCCTGGGATGTGCCTCAGGGGCAGCTAATGTTTGAGTGTAAACGGAAACTCAAACTTAAGGATCTTTTAATTTTAAGTTCAAGCTGAGACCTGAAATTCTTACATTCTTACAGTTTCTCTGCTAAGATAGAGAGGGAGCTTGGTGGTGGCTGAGTGCCTTTACCTCAGGCTTGCTTAAGCCCCAGCAGGGGGTGGCTAGTTTTCAGAGTGAGCTTGTATAAACCAGATTGTAGACTGAGGACCTGAGCCCGGACCTGCTCTTATAAAACAGATCCAGGAAAGAAAGTTGCTCCTTGAGCAGAGGGTCAGAATGCTGGTGTCAGTATTGCTCCAGGCTAAACTAGATCAGCCTGTTCACTCTGCAAGGATTTATTGCCATGCTGCAAAGGAGACCAAGGTCAAAGTCCCCTTCTGGAAGTACTTATGGTTGTGGGTACTCTGGAACAAAGAATCAGTGACTGGTTTATTTCTCTTGTTTGAGGGTGCTTGATATATTTAGAATCAAACACTGGCCCTTTTTAGAGACAAGGTCACACTATGTGGTGCTGACCAACCTGGACCTTTCTCTTATAGACCATGTTGATCTTGAATTTACAGAGATCTGCCCGTCTCTGCTGGGATCCAAGGTGTGTATCATTATCTCTGGCCAAACACTGACATTACTGCTCTTTAAAGGAAGAGAGGAGACCTGGGTAGTGGTGACATACACTTAGGGGCTAATGCCAGCACTTAGGAGGCTGAGGCTGGCAGATCTCTGTCAATTTGAAGCCAGCCTGGTCTAAAGAGCTAGTTTAGGATAGCCAGGGCTACACAGAGAAACCTTGTCTTAAACAACTCCTGCCCTCCCCCGAAAAAGGACAGTGTCCCTACCAGCACACTGTCTAGTACCACAGTAAACAATACTGTGGCTGCAGAAGATAACACCCACCGTGGTGCCCAAAGGTTCATTTAGTCTAAAGCCATGGTTTTCCCAGGGTAAGAAAATGGCCTGGGCGAGACTGGCAATGGGTAGTAAGCACAGTAGCTTTCTCCTCCCTTCGTTGATACTCTTTCTAGGTTAAACCTGCATGGGAGCATAGGAGGCTGGTGATATGGCTCCGTGTGTAAAGACACTCTCTGCAAAGCCAATGGCAGGAGCTCAGTCCTGGGGACTCACGTAGTGGGAGAGAATGGGGTACTTCCACATGTGTGCCAGCATTTCTCTCCCATAATTGTAGATGCTGAGAATTCTTTGATTAAGGTGTCACTAGTGTGGTTCTAGTGAAGGTTTCTCCTCCCTGCATCCTCACATGCATCTCTGCTCCTTCTTAGAAGGACACTAATCCCATCAGAAGTTGCCGCCCTCATGATTTCAGATGCTTTTTAGGAGTTCCTTGTCCAGATACCATCACACTGCAGGTGTGAATGTAAAAATAAACTTTTCAGCCAGGCATGGTTGTACACACCTTTAGTTCCAGCTCTCCGGAGGCAGAGGATAGGTGGATCTCTTGAGTTCAAGACCAGCCTGGTTTATAGTGTGAGTTCCGGGGCAGCCAGGTCTACACAGAGAAACCCTGTCTTGAAGGGAGAAAAAAAAAATTAAAGGTTGGCAGAGTACAGCAGAGCATGCACAAAGCCTTGTCCAATCCTCAGCATGGCCGGGAAAAAAATGCTAATCCCAGGGATGAGGGACTGAGTGGTAGCTCGTGGTTCAGGTCTGTCAGTGTAATGTAAGTGTTACTTATTCCAGTGGAGAGAGCATGGCAAACACCTCTGAGTTCAAAGGTGTCTAAACTCTGTGACACTGTAACACATCTCTGCTGTCTACAGATCTGTTGGGCTGCATTCATAGCTGTCCTGTGATGCCCATGGCTAAGACCACAGGTTGGACCACCTGCTAGATATTGCCCAGTAGTGGAAGAGTAGAGAGACTGATGGCACTGTGTCTGTTTATTCAGCAAGGATAAACTGAAGGGAGAAGTTGGCGCTGCGCTACTGGGGAGAAGATAGAGTCACAGTATACCTCCCCTCATGTCCCAAGGCTTCTAGAGATAGATTGCAGTTAGGGTCCCGCTTGGGTTTAATAATAAAGATGAGGGGACATCTCTAGTTTAAGGCTGTTGGCCGTTTTTACTGAGGCATCCCTCAGCTAGCTTCTAGTTTAAACCCAACCCGCCTGCCATTGCCCCCCTCCACTGCTCTAATCCTCCCTTCCCTTCATCCATGGGTCTTTGTCTCCAGTCTGCCTGCTCTGTAGGTCTGCCCCAGCCTCAGCTGCCAGCTCTTTATTTTACAAAAAGCCACATTCCTTTCTCATACAAAAAAGATGCTAGCATAGTGGGAGAGGTTCTGAGCTTTACTGGTTCTGAGTGGATCAGCAGCAGGACAAGGCCCAGTCCTTATTGTAATGTTGCCCTTTGACCAGACTGTGGGCTTCTGGACCTCCCCTAAGGCAGCTTTTTAACAAGATAATCTCAGAGAATCCTTTTTTTGGGGGCAGGTAAGAAAGTGACTAACATTTACACATAGAAAGCAGATTAATGGTCCATAGAAATGACAATACCAAATATCCTCCAAGGCAGACTGCTCAGCAATTAATAATTGAAAATACTGGGTCATACCTACACAGTCATTGACAACAATATATGGGTATAGGTCATCCTAGCATTATATGTATACAAAAATGTGTATATGTATGTATGTGTGTGTATAGTACACACACACCACACTTTTTTTTTCCTGACAAAGTTTCACAAAGTGGTCTAGCTGGCCTTAATTTCATTTATTTATTTAAAAATTTTATCTATGTATTTGAGAGATAGAATCTCACTATATAACTCTGGCTGGCCTGGAACTTGCTATGTTGACCAGGCTGGCTTTGAACTCACTGAGATCTGCCTGCCTCTGCTTCCTGAGTATCAGCAAACTTTCCTATAAAGGACCAGGTGATAATATCAGCTTTGAGGACCCTGAGTCACTGTTGTCACTACTCAGTTTGGCAGCTGAAGCAGGAAGGTAGCTGTGGACATAGAGTGAGTGAGTGCTGGACATTTCACCCAGCTCATTCACAGTCCCGGCAGCAGCTCTGACACAAAAAGGCCTGGGATGGTGGAGTGGTCTTGCTGGCTACTCACTCTGTATCCCTAGGGGCAGGAAGAGGCTCTCCTGGGCAGGACCAGGTCCAGGATTGTGTTTTGGTCTTTTGCCTAAGAATACTAGGATAAAAACTAAGAGAAGAATAAGATCCTAGAACTGAAGACAAAATATTAAATAACAATTCTTGAACATGTATTTAATTCTAGCTGCAAAAGAGAAGGAAAAGAATAAAGAGAAGAAATTCAAAGAACTTGTGAGAGTGAAGCCAAAGAAGAAAAAGAAAAAGAAAAAAGAAAACCAAGCCTGGTATGGAGAACTTTCCCATTTAGGAAGGACCAGAGGCCTTTCTTGGGGCTTGTGGGCTCAGCCTAGCACGGGTCCTAGAAGAGGATGTGGGTTGAGGCTGAACATGCAACCAACTCTTACAGAGGACTTAGTTTATTTGCTATTATTGCAAATACATTCTGATGTGTGTACATGAAGGTGTCCACATGTACAGTGCAGTGTGGACATTTGAGGACAACTTTCAGGAACAAATTCTCCTCCCACTCTGGGTTCCAGAGCTTTAACTCAGGTCACCAAACTTGTATGGCAAGTATATTTTCCCATTGAGCCATCTTGCTGGTCCCTCAGCCAAGTCTCAGAAAGTTTGGCCTTTATAAATGCCTCCCCACTGTAGCATTGGCTACAGTGTGTCCTGTCACAGGGAAGGACTTGGATATGCACAGGAATAGTGTGTTGCTTAAGTAACTTTTCCCTCTGATGTTTTTGAGACGTGGTCTTTCTTACTCTGTGTCTCACACTGCTCTCAGCCTCTCGGTCCTAGAACCTCAGCTTCCTGAAGCATTGGGTCACATGCATGTATGATCCTTGAGATTTACTTGCATAGCTGTTAAATACTCAACTCTCAAGAAAACCTTCAGTTGTTGAAAGGTGTTAAAACAACACTTTTAAGAAAATCTCTGCTGCAACTTTGGGAGCTAAAGAGATGCCCTTTTTATTTTGTCCCTTCTGGCTTATAAATCCATTTTATCAGAAGAGAAAGGGGGTGGGTGGGGAGGAAGTGTTCTTAAAGGTAACTGCCCTTCACCCCCTCTATGGCATGCTGCACCTAGACCTACCTTTGAGCTCTTTGAACTCAAAGCTGTCATTGGATGGGGTTGCTTCTGGAATGCCTGATGGTGCCTGGGTTGCTCATTTGTGCCTGATGCTGTTCTTGTAGAATGTCCCTGCAGTGAGGACATCAGTGACACCTCACAGGAACCTTCTCCACCCAAAACATTTGCTATCACCAGATGTGGTTCCTTACACAAGCCTGGGGTCCATATGAGCCCACAGCTCCATGGTTCAGATAATGGAAACCACAAAGGGAAATTGAAAGCATGTGGTAAGAGAACTAACTCACTCCACATGGTGGGCTGTTAGAAAGGTGTGCTATGTGACCGTGGGTATGGTGTAAAGCAAGTACGCAGTGATTGGAAGTAGTCAGTGAGAAGGTCTAGCTTATCTCCACAGTTGGCTCTGCCTCTTTCTCTACTGTGCAGAAATCTAAAGGTGGCTGAGGACAGAAATGGCTATTAAACCAGATAGGTTCTGGTGGCTGGGGATAAAACTAGGGGAGCATTTTTGAGTCCTCGGGGCGATGGTATATGTGAGTCACAAGAAGTCACTCTTCTGACAGTGAGCTCAGTGATGTGGGAGCCCCTTCGTGTTTCCTCAGCGAAATGGGAACAGTAGTTCATCCCTGGTCAGGCAGCATGCGTCAGTCATTTGAGCAGTTCTAATAAGAATAGAGCTGAAAATTGAGTCCTGTTTCCAGACCTGTGGAAGTCCCTG
This sequence comes from Mastomys natalensis, assembly GCA_021653895.1. Classification (NCBI taxonomy): domain Eukaryota; kingdom Metazoa; phylum Chordata; class Mammalia; order Rodentia; family Muridae; genus Mastomys; species Mastomys natalensis. The sequence continues at coordinate 2,816,796 of JAJTUV010001105.1, forward strand.
AGGAAGGGGCTGAAACAATGTGGGGTACAGAATGTTATCTGTGAGTTTAGAGCACTGACTGTTGGCTTCCCTTTACCTTCCAGAGGGGATAATTTGAGCGAGTCCTCTTCGGAGAGCTTTCTTTGGAGTGATGAGGAGTATGGTCAAGATGTTGAATTGACCACCAACCAGATGAGGAGCTTGAAGGCGACGACCGCTATGATTTTGAGGTGGTCCGATGCATCTGTGAAGTACAGGAGGAAAATGACTTCATGATTCAGGCAAGTAGAGTTTTCAGAACACAGGTTAGCGGAAGACAGATTGACCTTGGAGAGAATGTGAGGTGAGCAGCGAGTGAGTCATGTGAGCAGCCCTATGTGTGTGCAGTACTGACAACGTTAGACTGAGCTTGCTTTTGGGTTCAGATTTCTGGGAATTCTAGACTGCTGTAAATACATATTAATAAAAGGGAAAATCACTGAGCCAAAGGGGGAAGGTCTAGCCTGTCTCATAGGAAGGAGTTGGACAACAGAGACTCAGACTGTGGAATGACAATTCAATCTTTATGGGCTTGTCTTCTCTGGTAGCCTGAAAGAAGAAATGGAGTCAGGTTTTAGAATTTGTCTACCTCTGTTACTTTGTGTGGGTGTGGTGTGTGTGTGTGTGCGCACAGCCAGGTGTTACCAATAAAGGATTGGCAGCCCGCTGTGCATCTCTGCATAGGGTGTGTCCTTTGTTTTGCTTTCTGCTTTCCTGTTTTATATACCTGACATCAAAATTTGAAGTTAACTTGATTTAATGTACATAGTTGCATTTATGTCTTTTGTCCTTTTTGTTGATGTTTTTGTTTGTTTGTTTGTTTGTTTAGGGCAGAGTCTCTTAGTTACTTTTCTGTTGCTGTGATAAAATACCCTCACAAGAGCAACTTAAGAGAGAAGTTTCTATGGCCCACAGTTCTAGATGGGTACATAGGACACAGAACAGCATGGTGGCAGGAGCATGAAGCCAGCTCCTCACACTGCCTCAGTGTCAGGAAGATGAGTGGAACTAATTCATACCTGCTGCTGCACTTGACTTACTTTTTCTCCGACAAAGTTTAGCTAGCATCCCCTGCCTAGGAAATGGTACTACCTACAATGGAACAATTTTCCACTCACCCTATCCAAAATAATCCTAAATAAACAGACCATAAACTAACCTGATGATCTAGACAATCCTTAATGAGACTCTCCACAGTCTCATTTGGCCCCATTTGTTCTCAAACCTGCTGTATTTCCTGCTTTTGTTTCCTAAATGCTAAGAGTATAGTCACATGCTACCATACTGTCTCATCTTCCTAGGTATAGACCTTTGTAGTTCTCTTCTAGAACTTCAGAGGTTCTGTTTTTTAAGCACCTTATGCATGTTTATTTTGGTGTTGAATGAGGGCTGTGGTTTTCGTTTACTAGCAATGTGCTTCTGTTTTTGAAATGTTGCTTGATTTACTACCTTTCTCTGTACATTTGGGTCTCTTTCTGGATTCTCTCTTTTTCAGTGAAGCAGAGACAGAAGAACACAGCAATTCTATGAGATTGTGCCTTTGTAATATTCAAAAATCCCTGGCAGGGCTAGCCTCCTCTCTCTCATCTTTCTACTTTGCATATATTTTCTGACTGCTAATTTTAGAGTTCTGCTTAGTTTCAGAGCTACCAACTTCCTTATTTGTTGGGCCACAATATTTTATAAGCTCAGGTAAAGTTGGTATCTTCAGAGTATGATTCCCTTTCTGCTTCCTGGTCCTCTGGCAGCAGTCCCAATACCAGGGAAGGCAGTTGAGCGTAGGCTTTACAGGAATCTTTGCTGTCTCATGTGCCATTGATCACTTATGCAACCTTCTGCAAGTTTTAAGAGTAAATGCAAAGAGCTAGCTCATGATTGCTCTAGGAGGACAGAGGGACTTAGCTAGTCTGTTAATAATAGAAACTCAATACGAAGCTTTGTACTGAGTTCATAGTGGGAGGATATGCATATGATCCATGGATTTCTAACAGACAGCCCATGGTATGGGCAGGAACAGTATCCCATCTGCACTTGGGGAAACTGAGGCCTAGAGTTGAGACCTGGAACTGTGCAAAGTTAACATAGGTAATGTATTCTAAGAGTATGAACAGGCTTTATTAAGCCCAGAAAGTGACCAGGAAGTCGAAACTGAGTCAGGAGTGGTAGCAGTCAGTCTGAAGTCAGTACTATTCAATTGATCTACATGTTTGCTTTGTGTTTTGTTTTTTAAAGGTTTATTTTTATTTTTAATTTGGGTGTGTATTGTGTATGTGTGGGGGTGTATGTGCCTGAGAGCAGGTACCTCAGAGGTCAGAGGGAAGTTCTCTCAGCGTTCTTTATTACATTTATGGCCCAGACTTTGGTTTCTTTAAGCTGTCACATTTCTGTGTTGCAAATGCTGAGTTCCGGCCAGAACTGGAGTCACTGTTTGTTTGTTTGTTTATTGAATTATTTTATGTAGCTGGGCGGTGGTGGCGCACGCCTTTAATCCCAGCACTTGGGAGGCAGAGGCAGGCGGATTTCTGAGTTCGAGGCCAGCCTGTCTACAGAGTGAGTTCCAGGACAGCCAGGGCTACACAGAGAAACCCTGTCTCGAAAAATCAAAAACAAAACAAAACAAAAAAAAAGAATTATTTTATGTATGTGAGTACACTGTAGCTGTCTTCAGACATACCAGAAGAGGGTATCAGATCCCATTAGAGATGGCTGTGAGCCACCATGTGGTTGCTGGAATTGAACTCAGGACCTCTGGAAGAGCAAGCAGTTAGTGGTCTTAACCACTGAGCCATCTCTCCAGCCCTGTGTTTTGTTTTTGTGACAGGTTCTGAAATAGCCCATGTGGACTCACTGTAACTGTGTCTGGCTAAGCTTATCTTCATGTCTTTACCTCTCAAGTGCTGGGATTACAGACATATTCCACCATACCTCACAATCTAAATTCTCTTTGTGTGCTGTAGTCTCTTCCAGAGATGATAGCCTCATGGGCACTTTTGAAATGGCTCTTGGGACTAAAGTACTGAGGACTCTAAATTTAATTTGTTCACTATGCATAAACCTCCATGTGGTCAGTGGTGTCCTAGCTGGGTTACTGTGTAGCTACAGCTTTGTTGGGTAGAGATCAGAAAGGAACGCTCCCCCATTTCCTCTTAGCCACACTCCAGGTCAGTGGGCCCTGCTTCGACTGCCTCCTGTGTTGTAGAGGGAATTATTTAAATCCCAAATAAGATCTCCTACCCGAGCGAGACCAGTAAAGCAAGACACAGCTCAATAATTATTGTATAAATTGCACGCCTAGGTTGGGCAGATTTACCACTACACTATTCTAATCCCCGGCTATGAGATCCCTTATAACTTGTGGTTCATCCAGGCCATGTGGTTGTCCAGCTCTGGCTCTTCGATCGGCTTCCTTCTGCTCTGCTTCCTCCTGCTTCTACCTCCTGCTTCTATTTCTTCTCTCCTGTGGACTTCCTCCTCTTCTTCTTCTCTGCCTTTTATATCGAATTCCTCTCACTCTCTCCTCCCCTAAGCCTTTTTCTCCGCCTCCCTTCTACTGCCCAGTCTCTGGCTCTAGTCTTTATTTTACAGGTTTTAATTGGACAGAAGGTTTACAAGATGTCCTCTGTGTACAGATTCAATCATCCTCTGCAGCCCCTCCCAGAAGGGTGGAACTAGGATCAAAATACAAGGCTGGGGCTATCCACTGGGAACTAGGATCAAAATACAAGCCTGGGGCTATCCACAACACTCCCGAATTCTCACTTCTGTTGCTTCTTTAATTCTCACAGTGTGAAGAGTGCCAGTGCTGGCAGCATGGGGTCTGCATGGGATTACTGGAAGAAAATGTGCCCGAAAAAATACACCTGCTATGTTTGCCAAGACCTCCAGGTAGAGATTTCTGGAGCTGGGATGTGAGCAGCATGTAACCTCTTCCTTAGCACAACAACTTTTTTTTGTTTGTTTTGTTTTGTTTTTTTTTTTTCCGAGACAGGGTTTTCTCTGTGTAGTCCCTGGCTGTCCTGGAACTCACTCTGTAGACCAGGCTGGTCTCGAACTCAGAAATCTGCCTGCCTCTGCCTCCCAAGTGCTGGGATTAAAATCATTAGTACAGCAACTTTCGAGACACTGTGTCTGTGTTCTTGGTGAATCTTTGCTAGGTGACTCTGCTCACCTTTGTTACAAGCCCACCTGGTGGCTAGTCCTTCTGAACAGTAAGGGATGTAATAAAGATGCTTACCTAGCAGAAGGCTTGATCTTGAAATGTAGTGGGAAACACACATGATGTTGTTAACAAGAAGCACAGAGTTCTGTAGGTCTGATGAAAACTATCCAGAGTGTTGAATGCTCCATGAATTATCCTGTCATTCTTGCTCAGGGCCTTGCTGATCTTTTGTTCTAGTTTCGGCAGTGAGACACTTTCTTCCTCGAGAACTCTGAGGATGGGCATGTGACTGTGTTGGTAGCATTTCACACCTGCCCTCCATTGCATCACTGCCCTTGGAGGGGAAGAGCCAGACATACTCATACACAGTTTGTCAGCACTCTAAGCAGTGTCTTGCTCAGCTCCTTAGCAGGGTTGTTGGTTCCATGGTTAATTGCTTGTCTGTGGATCTTGCCTGTCCCTTCCACTATGCCCAGCCTTTTTCAGGGTTTTTATAGTGACTGAAGAGTGAGTCAGGTTGGAAGGTACTGTCTCTTGAGCTTTTGGAACAGGAAGTGCTGCCGAGTTCCTGAGCTTAGTTTTCTGTCTTTTCTAAGGCTTGTCATGAGCAGGGCATGGGAACCATCCAGGTCACCTGTTATGTAACAGATGGGAAGCAGGGGTCCAGAGAAGGGAAGGGGCACTATCATCTGTCTAGTTAGGGCCAGGTAGTACTGTTGAAAAGGGGCTTGGAGCCTTCTATTCACTGAATCCATTTGGGACACTTTGCCAGGCTCTGAGACTGCAGCTATCAATAAGATGGCTCCTTTTTTTCCTGGCTTTTTTTTTTTTTTTAATATAATTTTTTAAGATTTTTTTTTAAATTTATTTTATGTGAGTACACTGTAGCTGTCTTCAGACACACCAGAAGAGGGCGTCAGATCACATTACGGATGGTTGTCAGCCACCATGTGGTTGCTGGGAATTGAACTCAGGACCTTTGGAAGAGCAGTTAGTGCTCTTCCCCACTGAGCCATCTCTCCAGCCCTTCTTCTGGCTTTTAATGAGACTGGGGACAGAAAACAGAAGTTGAAACAAATTAAATAAACACAAGACAGGCATACAGGTGAGGCTAGGAGAGAAAGCAATGAGGGGGTAACCAGGGACCCTGAAAAGGCTTTTTGATGCTATCTGATGGCCAAAAGGCTTGCCTGAGGAGATGAGGAGCACCTGTCTTGGAGAGGCCTAGGGGAATGCCGCTTCAGATAGGAGCACTGGAGGAAAGACGTCAGGCCAAGAAAGAGATTGTTTTGTGTGTGTTTCTAAAACTCAGACAAACCATGCTAAGGGTGGCGTGAGGAGAAGAAGAAAGAGAAGGATTCTGTGACCTTAATAGATATAGTTGGGGGATTGGTGTTTCCTTCTGTGAACAGTCAAAAGTTGTGGAAGGTTGTGAGTAGAGGAGGGAAGGAAATGACTTGACTCTGAATTCAGCCATGGTGGTGAACATCTGTATCCCAGAACTCTCCAAGCAGAGGCAGGAGGAATGGGTTCAAAGCCAGTCTAAGCTTCATGATCAGTTTGAGGATTGTCTGAGTCACGAGAGACCCTGTCTAAAAATAGAAGGGAGGGGCAGAAAAAGTGGGTAAGGGAGGGAGATAGCTGAAAGGAGGAAGACTACGAATCAGAATCAGAATCTGTACTCTAGTTCCTGTGGTGGGTGGAAGGGACCATACCTTATTCCTTCCTACCTTGTCTCCAACACATCATAGAGGCCAAGGAAACATGAACAAAGCGAACACAGTAATCAGAACACAGTTCTGGAAACTTGGGGCAAGAGGCCCGCTGAGGGGACAGCCTGGTTTTCCCTCAGGTGTGTTTGACTGTTGTAATGTTATCACCTTAGGTCAGAGGCCTGGCGTCAAGTACTGGTATGACAAAGAGTGGCTGAGCCGGGGACATATGCATGGTCTGGCATTTCTGGAAGAGAACTATTCCCATCAGAATGCCAAGAAGATCGTGGCCACTCACCAGCTTCTCGGAGACGTTCAGAGAGTGATTGAAGTGCTGCATGGCCTGCAGCTCAAGATGAGCATCTTGCAGTAAGTGTGGTGCCTGCAGCTCTGGGCAGGCATTTACATTGGCTCCCAATTCAGTCAGGTTTGGGGAGAAAGTGGAAAGCCACAAAGTTTGAGACCTGTACCAAAAAAATGTGTTGCTGTGCTGAGCATGTGGCTTAGGGGTTGAGTGTTTGCCTAGCATGTGTGGTACTGAGTTAGATTGTCAGTACCTTTACCCCACCCAACTCCCCCAAAGTCAGTTGTGTAATAAATATTTCTTTGTAAAGCATTTGACTTTATTGAGGAATACTTTGCATGTAATTAAATCCACCTATTTTAAGACCTTATTGAATTTGATAAGTACATATACTCATGCAACTAACACTATAAACCAGGACATGGTTTGTGCATTTGGTTTCTTTTGTTCTCATGGTTAGTGCAGGTGTGTATGTGCGTGTGCACACAGTGGCAAATGGTCAGAGGACAGTTTTCAGGAGGTTGTTCTGTCCTTCCATCATGTCTTAGTCTTCCCTTGAGAACTTGAATTATAGATGTTGGCCACCATGGCATAATGCCACATTTACAATTTGCTTTGTGGTATCTTTGGGTGTACAGTTGTTTGTTTTACATTGAGTTTTTTTACATTTACAAATGTGAGGGTTTTTAAATTGTGGTAAAATATGCATAATACCAAATACCAAATTTCCCATCTGAACCTTTCTTTTTATTTTTTTATTTTTACAACAGAGTATCTTTATTTAGTACTGGCTATCCTGGAACTAGACATGTAGACCAGACTGGCCTTGACCTCATAGAGATCCTCCTGCCTTTTGCCTTCTGAGTGCTGGGATTAAAGATGTGCAGCACCCAGCTCTTAATTGTTTTCCTTTTGACCAGTCTGATCTTGAATTCTGGAGCTCAAGCAATGCTCTTTTTTTTGTTTTTTGTTTTTTTCGAGACAGGGTTTTCTCTGTGTAGCCTGGCTGTCCTGGAACTCACTCTGTAGACCAGGCTGGCCTCGAACTCAGAAATCCACCTGCCTCTGCCTCCCAAGTGCTGGGATTAAAGGCGTGCGCCACCACCATCTGGCTCAAGCAATGCTCTTTCTTTGGCCTCCAGCATAGTTCAGATTACAGGATTGAACGCCATGTCTGTCTTCTATCTTAGCCATTTTTCTATACATTTCTGTGTTGTGAAAGTCATTACACCGGCATGCAGCCAGTCTCCAGAACTCTATCCCACAAGACTGGTTTCTCCATGCAGGTCCCCCATCCTCTCAGCAACATCATTCTGTTTCCTGTCCCTATGAATTCAACTTCTCTAGATACTTCATAGGAGAAACCATGCAATATTTACCCATGTTTTATTTTACATGGCATAATACCTTCAAGGTTCATCTATATTGTATTAGAATTGCCTTTTTAAGGCAAAAGTATAATATTTGCATATCACGTTTTATTTATTCTTTCATCCTAAACACTCATGATACATAGGCAGAGAACCTTAAATCTGCTGTCAAAGGGACTGGCAGGTGGCTCAGCAGTTAAGAGCTCTTGTTGCTCTTCCAGAGGGTCTGTTGTTCAGTATCCACTCCCATCATTGGCCAACTTACAACCATCTGTAACCCCAGCCCTAAGAGATGCAATGGATGGCCTCTGAGAGTGTCTACATGCATGCATGCACATTTTTAAAAAATTATTTATTTATTTTTATCTTATGTGCATTGGTGCTTTTGCCTGTATCTGTGTGAACGTGCTGGATACCAGGAACTAGAATTACAGGCAGTTGTGAGTTGCCATGTGGGTTGAACCCATATTCTTTGGAAGAACAGCCAACTGCTCTCAACAGCTGAGCCACCCTCTGCCCCCTTTAAAATTTTTAAAAATTCTTCTGGGCGAGCCATTGTTAACACTTACTGGTCCCTGTTGGAGCTTTGCTCATAAAGAGGTTCTAGGCCTTTTGGAAATGGATTTGTGGTGGCCATTTGTTTCCATAGAGGTTCTGGGGACACTGTCACCCACTGCCCTCACTGTGCTCTGGGGACATTGTCACCCCACTGCCCTCTCTGTGCTGTCCAGCCACCATTCATTATCGTTCTTTTCTCCTCCTCTGTTGCTACCTTTCTCTTTCTTCCTTTTAGTGATCAAAAGTTGTAATAGAAGTTCTGCGTACTTAGGAAATGAAAGGTGGGCAGGTGAGAATTGAAAGGTGGAGTGAATCACTTTTTTTGATTTTTTTTGTTTTTGTTTTTTCGGGACAGGGTTTCTCTGTGTAGCTCTGGCTGTCCTGGAACTCACTCTGTAGACCAGGCTGGCCTTGAACTCAGAAATCCACCTGCCTCTGCCTTCCAAGTGCTGGGATTAAAGGCGTGCGCCACCACCGCCCGGCATGAGTCACTTTTTAGTTTACAAAAGTGTGTGTGTGTGTGTGTGTGTGTGTGTGTGTGTGTAAATTATGCTCCAGGAAGCAAGCATGGAGGCTCAGAGTATGCACAACTCTTGCACAGGATCCACGTGTGGCTCCTAGCACCTACTTTGTACAGCTCACAACTGCCAGTAACTCCCCCAACTCCAGGCCCTCTTCTGACCTCCTCAGTTTTTATATTTAACATATTTGTGTGCCATATACATACCCTGGGTACAGACATATAATTAAAAATATAATAAATCTTTAAAATGATGATACATTTATATGTAGAGAGAGAGTTTGGGGCTGAGGAGGTAAATAGAATGCTTGCTCAAGGGTTCAGTTTCTAGCATATGTATACATATATACACAGCGTACCCACCATATACACACACACACTCACCTCCCACACACTTTCCATGTATTTGCTCCCACTGAGAACAGTATACTGAGATATTTTTCTCTTGTCCTTTCCCAATTTTACCATTGCTTAAGATGGAGCAGATGAGCATAGTGACCCCCCGTTTGGTTAGAAGTCCAGGAGCAATGGTTCAGGGGACTGTGATGTCCTTCGAAGTTTTGTGCAGACACTCATGCAGTCTTCCTGCATCAGATGCAGAGAGGAGGCTGTCCAATGTGATGGACATCTCTGTACCCTGGCTACTTTTCTCTTTGGAATGATGAAAATAGAAGACTAATTTTTTTTGAAAAAAGAAATGTTACGATTAATGACCATACATACTTACCCACCCCAGTACCACTGCATTTTGGTAGTTATCAGTGCTGTTGGATATCAGGGTTAGCTTGGCAGTTGATTTAGTTTAGGTTATTGTTAGTAAACCACACTTGTTTTTACTGCATTTTATTTATTTATGAGTGTGTGTGCCACACCATGTGTGTGCAGATTAGAAGAACATCTTTTGGTAATTGGTTCTCTTGTACCATGTGGTTCTGGGTATCAGACTCAGGTTGTCAGGCTTGGCATCAGGCATCTTTCAAGTTAGAGCTGGTAGCTGACAGATGATGGCACTAGTTTCCAAAAGAAGCCAGAGGAGCCTGAGCTCACTGGGCTGCTCAGCAACCTAGTCTAGTTGCATCCACTGTGCCTGCAGTGGGAGCCCTAGGGAGTGTCCTCCTGAGAGACTGAGGGCTTAGCCCCGGTGTGCTAAGTGGGTAGATATCCCAGGGAGAGGCCACTGTCCCTTACGGGAGAATGTTGACAAGGGAGCTTTCCAATGGTGCCAGCTACCCTCTGTTTCTTTTTGCATTCCCACAGAAGCAGGGAGCATCCTGATCTTCAGCTATGGTGCCAGCCCTGGAAACAGCACTCAGGGGAGGGGAGAGCACATTCCAGACACATCCACATCACAGAAGCCAGGAGTGAGGAGTCCCCAAGCTATAGAACTTTGAATGGGGCGGTGGAGAAGCCATCGCCCCTGCCCCAGTCTGTGGAGGAGTCTTATATCACCAGTGAGCATTGCTACCAGAAACCCCGCGCCTATTACCCCGCTGTGGAGCAGAAGCTGGTCGTGGAGACGAGAGGCTCCGCCCTGGATGCTGCAGTCAGCCCCCTCTGTGAGAACGGTGACGACCCCCTCTCCCCACGCCTAGGCTGGCCCATTGACCAAGACAGGAGCAGAGCGGACATCATTCCCAAACCCAGCTCCCCAAAGGTAGGTGGCTTGCCTGTACTTACTTACCCTTACTTTATGGCTGAGCGCTGCCGAGTCCTCCTGGGCCAGCATTCTTTCCTGTGGAAGACGCTTCTCAATAGAAATACTAAAGTTGCCCACAGGACTTTTGGCTTTTGTTTGTTTGTTTTTCTTTTTTTCCCCTGTTAAGATGTGTACAAGGTTAAGGAACCTACTTTAGTCAAAGGTCATCAGTTCCAGGAAATTCCACAAATGGCACAGTGGGAGGGGAGGGTCAGGAACAGAGAGGGGAGAAGCCTAGACGTTGATTCAAACTTGGAATAACTAAGGAAAATTTGTTTTTTCTTACTATCATTTGCATTGTAATTGCACCTAGGTGCTAAATTATTAGTGTGAACTTAGCCAAGTATGTTGTTAGACATAATGTTTTTAAGAAAATTGTGTTTTTTTTCCCCCATCCCAACATAAGAGGGGTTAATTTCATTAAAGTCTTTGCTACTCTGAGCATTTTCCCCAGGAGCCAGCCTTTGTTTGTTATTCAGTTTTTGTCATTATTAAGTCACTCCGTTCTGAGTGCCAGGTGTCATGCCAGAGTCTGCATCTTTAATTCTTCTTGTGTGCCGCTGTGCCTGTCTTCTGTGCAAGAGGCCTTGTGTGGTTTCAGGTCTTTGCCCCTTCCCTACTTTCCTAGACTGTAGCTTATGGATTGGCCTCAGCAGCTTAAGTGCACTGCTGTGTATTGCCAAGAGGGGGTGTCCCAACTCTGCTTCCAGGGTGGCCTGCACCCTCAGCCTCTGTCCTTGCCAGAATCTATGGAAGTCTGCTTAGGGTGTGAACATAGCCTTTTTGCAGTAGATTAGTTTCAAGTCTAGGTTCAGTCACTTTGGTTCTGGCCTTCCTCATCAGATCCGTGCAAGCTTCAGGACATTGCTTTGTACACAGGAAGCCCTATATATATGTTATCATGGATTGTTATCATCCCAAATAAATGAATAAATTTTGAGATCCCAAAATGTAGTAGTAAAAGTCTAGCAGTCTTGTGGAAACACAGTGTAAAATCTTGAAGTTCTTATTCTCATCACGGCAACCCCTAGTAAGCTGACTGTATACCAGCACCATAGTTCCATCTTAATGTTACTTGAGAAAACTATATCCCTGTTGCCAATAAGGGAACTACCTCACCAAGGCCACATGTTTACCAAGAAACAGCCAGGACTCACTAACTATGCCTATAATAACCTAACGTCACTAGCTAGCCCTGCTCTAGGCAGCCCTGGGCGAGCCAGAGGTAACATCTGAGCCTGTGGGTGCTGTCTTGAGGCTGGAGCCTTGGTGCATTAAAGCACTGTGCGAGGTAGTGGGAGGAGGGGAGCAGCAGCTGTGTTTTCAGAGGGTTCTAATGCTGGCTAGTTGGAGAAAAGCTGCCTGTCTCTGCTCAGTGATTTAAATATCATTGCATGCCCAGGTGAGGGAATACATTTCCAAGAAGGTCTTGCCAGAAGAAACCCCTGTGCGAAAGCTGCTGGACAGAGGTGGAGAAGGGCTGGTGAGCTCTCAGCACCAGTGGCAGTTTAACCTGCTGACACATGTGGAGTCTCTTCAGGACGAAGTAACGCATCGGATGGACTCCATTGAGAAGGAGCTGGACGGTAGGGTTCCTTTCTTGAAATTAGTCTTGAGCTTCCCCTCTGAAGACTTCTGAAGTTCACAGCCTGGCTGTCTTTTTGCCTCCTCAGTCCCATCTTGCCTAGTTCTCCCCTCAGTGAGGACAAACGTAACTTTTAAAATTTATTAGCCACTTATGAAGTCTGGTGCTATCAGGGGTCTTGCTGTACTTGTCCAATTCCTTCTGCAGTGGTAACTATGCAGGTCTAAGAATAGCTTCGTGGCCAAGTACAAGCTTAGCTTGAGCGAGCTCTGAGCACTGCCTCAGCAGCACACTGATAAAGAACAGCATCTTGACAGTTGGAGGCGGCTGGTTGGAAATAATCTGAGCACATTTTTATTAAATTCTGAGGGAAACTAAGCTGTTTTTGAGAGGGAGGTTGAAGCAAAGGCTCAGAGATTAAGAGTACTGTGATTGGCTGGACAGTGGTGGCACATGCCTTTAATCCCAGCACTTGGGAGGCAGAGGCAGGTGGATTTCTGAGTTCGAGGCAGCCTGGTCTACAGAGTGAGTTCCAGGACAGCCAGGACTACACAGAGAAACCCTGTCTTGAGAGTACTGTGGTCTAGAGGACCTAGGTTCAATTTCCAACACCCACATGGTAGCTCACACTGTCTATAACTCCAGTTCCAGGGGATTTGGCACTCTTACAGAGGCAAACATGCAGGCAAAACATTGTACAGAAAATAAAAATAAATAAATCTTGAAAAATATTTTGTTCAATGTCCATGTAGTGTGCATATATATGTGCATGTTGGTATGTGGACACAACTTTGTGCCACAGTGGGTGTGGCAGTCAGTGTCAGCCCTTGTTCTCCTGCTTTGAGCCAGGGTGTCTTGTCCACCACTTTATGAGCTAGCCTAGGTGGCCTGCAAGCTTCTGGGGACTCTCCTGTCTTTCCTGTTTCTGCCTCTCATTTCTTTGTAGGTTCTTTCGGATTACCAATTTGTGCTGCCACATTTGGCTTTATGTAGATTCTGCTTATCCAATCTATGGTCCTTAAGATCTCACTGTGTAGTCCATGCTGGTCTGGAACTTTCTATCAGCTGGAACTTACTTAGATCAGCTGCCTCTAGAGTGCTGAGGTTAAAGGCTTATACCACCATGCCCAGTCTTTTTTTTTTTTAATATGTGAATTCTAGGGGTCAGATTCAGGTTCACATAAGGCAAACACTTCACTGGCTGAGATGTCTCTTCTAGTTTTGGGTTTTGAATTAAAAAAAAATCTTTCATGATTGTTTCCTTATTATTATTATTTTGTTTAATTATAAAGGCAGAGTCTAGGCCTAGAGAGATGCTCAGCAAGTACAAGCTTCTGCCTTAAAGCCCAACAGTCCTGACCCCGAGATCCACCTGGTGAAAGGAGAGAATCCTACAGATTGTCCCCTGATCTCCACACAGGCACACAAAAGAAATAAGATGTAATTTAAAATGTTTTAATGGACCAAATTTGTAAATCTATGTTTGAGGATTCTGTGAATTACAGTCAAGCTCTGAGGCCTGTAACTAAGGCTATATAAAGGTCACACTCAAACTTACTCCAAGAAAGGTGCCTTGTTATAGAAGCTTCAGTTGTGTGGCCTGGCTAACGCCTCTTTGTGGTTGGGACCATCCTGAGGCAGAGACCATGCCAAGCTTGTGTTTTCTTGCCTATAATCCTAGCACTCAAGAGACCAAGGCAGGGCTGAGTTCAGAGCCAGCCTGAGCACCATACACGGATCCTGTTCAAAGAAAGACAAATTGATGCTTTTTCTGTTGGGAGGGGCCAGTGAGAGGACTGAAGTAACAATAAATGGAGTTGCCCTGTTAGCGGATGGATGGATGGAGGGACAGACCCACTGACATCCAGCTTGTATGAGGCCCCATGGCTTTTATTTCATTATGTATGTGAGTGCTCTATCTGCATGTACCAGAAGAGGGCACTAGGTCCCATTACAGATGGCTATGAGCCAACATGTGGTTGGTTGCTGGGGAACTCAGTACCTTGAAGAGCAGACAGTGCTCTTAACCACCCAGCCTGCTCTCCAGTCCACCTGAGGCTCCTTCTTGACCTCTGTGGAATGTTCTGGGGTTGCCCAAAGAGTTCTTCCTCAGAAGAGAAGTCTGAGCCTTTACAGATCTTACCTCCGTGTAGCCTGGGCTCTCTGATTGGCCAGTAGTTGAGGTGGTAAGCCAGGCTTTCTCTGGCTTCCCAGAGAACCTTCCATGTGTCCCACTGGTTTGGAGCCCACCTACCCCCATGGCTTGAAGTGGTGCCAAGAAAACTTAAAAATGAAGGGTGAAGGATGAAGTTTAAAGCTTTTATTTAGGAGGCAGATTACTTTTGAGATAGGGTCTGTATGGGCGAGGCTAGTCCTCAATTCAAGAGACCCCACCTGATTGCTGGAATAAAAGCTAGGCTTACACTAACTTTTTTCTTTTTTTTTTTTTTTTTTTTTTTTAAGATTTATTTATTTATTTTATGTGTATGAGTACATTATAGCTGTCTTCAGACACACCAGAAGCGGGCATCGGATCCCATTACAGATGGTTGTGAGCCACCATGTGGTTGCTGGGAATTGAACTCAGGACCTCTGGAAGAGCAATCTCTCCAGCCCTTACACTAACTTCTTAAAGGGAGAAAATAAGCATACTTCATGCTGCTGATACTTGTTTATCAGGAGTTAATATGCAGCAAATCAGAATGATTTAAAAAAAAAAAAAAAACCAAACCCTCTCAAAAGTCCCTATAGATTTTCTAGCAGCCCAACTTTGCCCTGTTTACAACATGGAAAAATTTTGTCTTCAGAGCCTTCTAGACTTTGTTGTGGCAGAATAGCAGCTAGCATTGTGTAGCTAGTTAACATAATTAAAACAACTGCAATTCAAATGAGTTCCTTAGATGCTTTGGTCCCTCAGAGCACAACAGCCTTTATCTGATCTGCCTGATCTGCATTGGAGAGAACAGACATAGATCATTCTATCACTAATTAGGACTTCTTCAAGACTGCACTGTCATGAAGCATTTATATTGTCATTGTGACCAAATACCTGACAAAAACAACTTGAGGAGAAATTTGCTTAAGTAGTTTATAAGCTCAGAGTCCACTCCATAGTTGATTGGTCTTGTCATGATGGTGGGAGCACATGGGGAGGCACCGATCTAGATCATGGCAGTCAGGGAGAAAAGAGGAAGGGATCTGGACATAATTTTCTTTTTTTTTTTTTTTTTTTTTTTTTTTTTTGGTTTTTCGAGACAGGGTTTCTCTGTGTAGCCCAGGCTGTACTGGAACTCACTCTGTAGAGCAGGCTGGCCTCAAACTCAGAAATCCGCCTGCCTCTGCCTCCCAAGTGCTGGGATTAAAGGCGTGTGCCACCACCGCCCTGCTTGGACATAATTTTCAAAGGCAGAACCTCAGTGACTTACACCTGCTCAGATAGCATCACCAGCTGGAGACCAAGTATTCAACAGAAGCCTGTGGTGGATAGTTCACACTGCAAACCTTAGCATTAGGGTTTTGTGCCCTGGAGCAGTGTTCTAAGGGTACTAACTAGTATTGAGGCAGACTGGGTTGAAATGGCTGCATTGAGGTTGTGGTAAGTCAGGTTCAGGCACTCACTGGATCCTCTCTCTTCCACCTGCAGTGCTGAGAGCTGGCTGGACTACACTGGGGAGCTGGAGCCCCCAGAGCCGCTGGCCAGGCTTCCACAGCTCAAGCATTGTATCAAGCAGCTGTTGACTGACCTGGGCAAGGTGCAGCAGATTGCCCTCTGCTGCTCTACATGAAATTGGGCACCCAAGACATTTGGAACACAATCCTGGCACGTCTGCCAGGGGAGCTTCGCATATTTAAGTAAATAAACTTAGCATGCTGAATGCACGTGACACTGACTGACTTCAGGGATTTGGCCAGGAGTGTGATGGACATTGGGACAAAGAGGACATTTTGGCTGCTGGAGGACAGGGCACTCTTGATCTGGAAGCCGACTGCAAAGGCAGCACATAGTCTTAGAATCCCCTTCTGTGCACATCGTTGAACGAAGCAACTCTTTGCACATCTTCAATTGGAATCTGCCACTGATGATAAACAAAATGAGAGCCAAAAAAAAAAAAAAAAAAAAAATCTAGTAGGAAACAGTTGTAAATTCAACTTGCAGTTTATTTAATTGATTTTGAGTCAGGTAGAGGCATGTGCCAACCCCTCTGGTTTCTCTGCCTGGTGTGGCATGTGGGCAGCAGGCCGCTTTCATCCCTCAGCTTCACTGGAATGTTAGGACTTCACTGTGCTGTGCAGTTTCCGAAGGCTGGGGGACTGAATGCTCTGCTTCCTCAAGACTTCATTTTCTCACCTCGTCTCTTGCATGGTGTCATGGTACCAGGGACAAGGTTTTATATTTTAACTCCAGAGTCAGCTGGGCTGTGGCTTTGGCAGCCAAGCGAAACTGCTGAAGGAGGAGCTAGAATCTTGATGTAATGAGACTACAAGGAATTCCAGAAGGAAGCAGTCAGGGTCTGGAACCCAAAGGACAGCATTTTCTACCTACTTATTAATGTCAACAGCTTCCCAGTTCTATTTACAGTTATGGAAAAACGGTTTCCCAAAGTTTTGAACTCTTTTACTGTAAATATTTGTTACAGTGAACGTGGGAATTACCTTATTTTGTGTGTCACTTCCCTCCTCCCTGGAGGCTGTGTAGCAGTTGCCGCTACACTGTAACACTTTAAATTCCCCGTCTGTATTACTTTGTGAGATGAAGGCAATTATGCTGCTTACTGTCCAGGTACAACCTCTTCCGTACCTTCAGAGAGATTTGTGCTGTTTCACAGGTTCTGGTTCCACGTGTCATTGCTATGTTGTTTGGTTGGTTTTATCTTACTAGGCAAAATGTAAAAGGTTCTGTGCTGTGAGGACTTCATTCTCACCAGTTTTTGCATCACTAACGATAAACTTTGTTTGATTTATCCATCAATACCCACAGGTTCATTATCAGTTTTGGAATCTGTAATATTCTAGGCTGCATGTATTTACTATGTAAACATCAAGGGAGCTGATGTCAGTAGCTACCAATAGCAGCACCTCTAGCTGCCTTGGGAATGGTTAAATTTCAGGCTTAACAGGCTATTGCGGCCATAAATTCAGTCTTGTGTGCAGAGAAGTTTCAGGGAATGAATGCCCTGTCTAAAGATCTGTTCACGATCGGATATACAATGAGCTTGGGGCAAGCATGAGTTGACCTAGCATAGCTTAGGGAATGTGTGATGCGTAATTAAGCCAGCACAGTCCCTTACAAGAGGCTGCTTCCCACTGCTCAAACTGATGTTTTCTTGTGGGAAGGAAGTGCTCCAGGAGTATACATGCCAGCAGGGTTCTGGATAATTTATCACATAGTGACATTGGGAGACTTGTATGATGATTGTCTGAAAGGGGAAGGAACAAGATAATTATCTATTGCTACAACTGTGTGAGGTATGATGATTGTTATATTAGATACTAATTTGGAGTCATCGAAGTGGCTCAGTTGGTAGAGGTGCTTGCCACGCCTGCTGACCTGAGTTCAGTCCCCAGGACTCAATAGAGAGAATTGACACCTTCAAGTTGTTCTATGACACATACACACAAACAAATGTAATAAAGGATTTTAAATTAAGGTTTTTCTTTTATGTAACTAGTTACATATCCCACGTCTGGGAAGCTGTAACCTTGAAGGCAGTCAATTGTGTGTCTTGTTCAAAGATGGAAGCAGAAACTGAATGATCCTAATTTTGCCATGTGGTCATTACTGGGTTTATCATTTAGGTTTTGTGAAGGACATAATCTGGTTTCATTGTGACTTGTTTTTAGGGAAGCAAAGTAGATTCCCCATATTCTGATAACCTCAGTTCTTCCCTAACTTAAAGCCATGTTGAGGGTCTCCACTCCCAGTTCCTGGGTCAAAGTGAATTCACCCCTAAGTTGGAGCACTGGAATCTGTTATTTGCAAACAATGTTATCATTTAGAAAGATGTGCACTACCTAGGTTCTGTCTGTTTAAAAAACAAACTATCCACCATAGAAAGTCACCTTGACAAAACAGTTCTGGTTTGATCAGTGATTCTTTAGTATATCTGCAAGGTGGATCCTGGCTGAGCCAACATTGCACTGTGGCTGTGTACTGTGTTTACGCACTACTAGACAGAAGGCACTGTACATATGAGTGTTGCTCTGAAGCAATATTTACAAAACATGCAAACTTCTGTGTCTGGAAAAATAAAAACAGGCTCCTGTCGCTATGTGTCAGTCACATTACTGAAGTATAAAAGGTTGTGGGGTTGTTGGTTTAGTTTGGAGGCAATATCTCACTCTATAGCCCTGACTGGCCTACAACTCTCAGAAATGCCCTGCCTCTGTTCCAAGTGCTAGTATTAAAGTTGTATGCTATCATACCTGGTTGTTCTTTAGACAAAGTCTTGCAGTGCAGTCCAAGCTGACCTTTATGTAACCCAAAGTTGAACTTCAAACTTGAAATGATCCTGTTTTGGTCTTTTTGCATGTACCACCATAACCCAGCGAGAATCAAATGCTTTATGCATTATGATGAGCTTGAGGTCAGCCTGGTCTACAGAGCAAGTTCAGAGACAGCCAGGGCTACACAGAGAAACCCTATCTTAAAAAACAAAATGCCCATACCAGCTTCTACCCAAGTGTGGCTCATGCATTGCAGTGGAACCTGCAGATTTACTGCATTTTTGGTTGCCGGATGCAATGGAAGACAGGACAGTTTTCCCTAGACTGAGATTTACCCACTGTTTTCAACAAACACAAGTTTCCTATAGACCAGAACTATCCCTCATTTAACATCGATGTCTGGGCAGAATCCTCAAAACTAGTTGTCTTCATTTCATTGCAAAATTCCTTCCTTTGGTAGAGCTGAGGGTTATCAAAGGGTATTAAAACAGGAGCCCTGGACATAGTAAAA
This sequence comes from Mastomys natalensis, assembly GCA_021653895.1. Classification (NCBI taxonomy): domain Eukaryota; kingdom Metazoa; phylum Chordata; class Mammalia; order Rodentia; family Muridae; genus Mastomys; species Mastomys natalensis. The sequence continues at coordinate 2,835,673 of JAJTUV010001105.1, forward strand.
TCAGCACTCCCGGTAAGTTCATATTACTCAATGCACTCCAAGCTCATTCTGAGGAAAACCATTTTGTGCATTAGGGATTGAGAGTTGTTTAAAAATGGGGTGGGGAGGAAGGGCTTGCTCACAAGTGTGTTTCACTCCAGGGAGTTGCCATCTTACAGAGGAAGTTCATAAGAGCTAATAAAGGAGAGGAATAGGTGTTAAGGAATTGGAGGTGTCTTTTCATGGTATACATTCCAGTCATAGCCACTGGTTTGTTAAGGTCATGAACCGTAAATAATTTTCGGCAAACATTATTCAAATGATCAACATGTATACATAGAAAGCCAGAAGACCCTGACCCATAGGTTAAGGCAGGGAAACAGATGGCAAGCCTCCTCATCCTTTTCACAGGACACTGTATACAGTGTTTGTGTATGACATGTAAAAGTAGAGGTAATAAGAGAGAAGTGGTTAAGTGGAAATTATGTAAAATACACATAAACTTCTCAAAAAGAAAACGGAAAAAAAGCTGTTCTCAAAAAAACTTCCCAGGTAGCCGTTAGAAGCAGAGGTTATTTCCAACAAACTTACTGAGAAAACAATGTGTTGTCCAGTTGTATTGATTGCAATTACTGATCTAAGCAGCCGAATGTAGCGTTTCGTTTTCCTTGGTAATATCAGTTCTGTTGTTGCTTGTGTTTTTTTAGAGGGTCTACAAAGCTCTGGCTGAAACTATGTAGACCAGAGATCCTCCTGCCTCTGCTTCCCGAGTGCTAAGATTTAAAGTATGAGCCGTAACACCCAGCTAAATGAGCATTTAATAGGGCCCGTTATTTTACTGCTCAGCTTCCAAATCACTATGTACTGCTATCTACTGAAGCTCGTATACTAGTGTGAGGCAGAGGATAGGATGGAACACTAGACAACTGAAAATGTAGTCAACATGGCCTTTTGCAAAACAAAACTTAAAGCGAGTTTAGAAAAACCAGATCTAGTCAACAAGGTGAGAAGGGAGAGATTTTCCACCAAAGCTTCCTCAGGGATCCAGGAACAGTTAATAAGTCTTACTCTTAAGGGCTGTCAGCTGGAAAGGTGGGCAACAAGTTCGTAAAATAAGCCCAATAAATAAAGGACGAACTCAAGATACACCAGACACAGGAGCTGTCAAAATTCAACTTTTATTAACTCGGGGTAGGGCGTCAGTCCAGGGAGCCACGGGCTCCGTCGCTTAGCCGGTGATGCGCACGTCCGCACGGCGCCGCAGCCGCCGGGCCCGGGCCGCCTCGGGTAGGATGGCCTGCAGCTGCTCCTGCACCAGCATCTCCACAATCTGCTCCTTGGTGCGGATGTCGGGCCGCAGCCACTGGCGGGACAGTTCCCGCAGCTGCCGGAAGGCTTCCCGGGGACCGGCTGCATCCTGGTAGCGAAACTGTCGGAAGCGCTGGCGAAAGGTCTCGGGGCCCGGCCGAGAGGCGCCCGGGCGCGGGACGGCGTCAGCCTGCGGCGCCGCATTCAAAGCTGCGGGCGCGCCGGGGAGCTCCGGGGCCGGGGAGCTCAAGGAGTCGGAGTCCGGGGCCTCACGGTCGCCGGCTCCTTCCTGCTGCTCGGGCGGCGCTGCGGGGCTTTGGGCCGCCGGGCTTGGCTGCGGCGCCGCCATGACTACGGCTGTCGGCGTCACCCTTTGTTTCGTAGTTATGCGCTGCTTCTGCGTCTGCACTGGAATGAGGTAAGAGAAACCCGCTGAAGGGCAGAGCCCGCGCACCCCGGCGGGACGCGGACTCAGGACAGGCCGCGGGCGAGCCGAGCTTACCTCTACCAGCGAAGCTCCTGGGCGGCCGGAAATGGACGGTTCCAAGAATCCGGAAGCCTCGTCCCGTACAGGTCACGTGAAGTTTGAGCAGAGGAAGTCCCTTGGGCGGCGGTCCATAGACTCCAGCTCTTCTGACGGTAAGGATGGCAGCCCGTTGGGGACGAAGCCTCAGACGGAGGAGATGGAAACGGAGAACATGGAGTCGGAATCGGAGTCCAGATCAGAGGAAGAAGAGAAGGAGAGGCAGGCCCTATTGGATATGTTAAAGGCGGAGACACCCAAGGTGGAGACACCCAAGCCGAAGGACCGTCCTGCCTTTCAGGTGACTTGCGCCTGTTAGAGCAGATGCTGGCCCCTACTCGACCAGGATCTGGAGGTAGCACTGACAGTCCTGGGTAAAGAAGGGTGATGGTTCCAAAGGGGCTTGTCGGAGCTTGGGCGGATGACCTGGGTGGGACAGCGGGACAGGGGCTCCAACTACTTTAAAAAGACCTCTCAAGCCATAATCTTGGATTTAGAGGCCACTCCTGAGCTATAAAGTGAGCTGAGACTCTCAATAAATACACACACACCCGTCGCCTGCATAGGTGCAATAGATCTCACTTTATTTTGAGGATGACATAGTATTTGAGGCAAGATTCTTTATAAACTTTCCTGGCCCAAAACAAATGCTCAGGGCTCCTTTGTCATCAGTTTTGCTTGTCCTCGAAAACCAAGAGAAAGTGATTCGGTGGATACTACTTCTTTAAGATTAATAAGTGGACTGTAATTAACGATGTCCCATATGATGGCCATTAGCTTCATGTATTTACTGAACCTTTGAAATGTAAATACTCTGAAATTGAGATGTATATAGTGTAGAATACACATGGGTCTGTGTAGGAAAAGAAAAAGGTTTTATATTACATATTTGAATATGTTACTTTATTTTGTATATATGGGGTCAAATAAACTATATTATTAAATTTTACTTGTGTCTTTTTACTTTTAAACTACTATGAAAATTTTTAAAGTTTTTTTTTTTTTTTTTTTTTTTTTTTTTAATTTCCTTGTGAGCAAGCATAGGCGGGATTCGAACAGACAGGAGAGACGGCTGCCTCAGACTCCAGAGCGAGGCTACAGCAGCAATGCACCACTGCTGGCCTGCTGAAAATTTTAAATTACAGTTTATAGTATATTTTTGTTGATTGGCTGCTGTCTAGAGTGTTGGAATCAGCTGTCTGGAAACATCTTTTCAGGGTTTCTTTGCTTTAGCACCCCCTACAGTAAATAGTACCGACCTCATAGTTGTCAAGTGGAGTAAATAAAGCTCTGGCAAAGACACAGCTTTAAAAAGTTTTTCCCTAAGATGGTGCGCTGGGTAAGAGTGCTTGGACCCTCAGATGATGAGATGAGATGAATGTGGTAACCAAGCTGTGTGAATACAAGGCTCTGGGCAGCCCCAGCATTCCAAGATGACTGATTTCATTCGCTTCTCTTGGCTTCTGACTGAATTGCTCTGCTTGGCCTCTGTTGTAATCTTCTGGCTCGTTCTGTCTTCACCTGTGTCTACCTAGTTCTCTCTGCAAAACTGTGTCTGTAAAACTGTCCCAGTTAAACTGCCAGACTCACACACACCACCACCGCACCTTTTTTCCCCTCTCTCTGCTCTTAAGTAGTCTCTTTTCCAATGCTGTTCTCCTGTGAGTTGGGCATAATCTGTCTCTGACTCATTCTGTCAAAACTTTCTCTGGTTCAACACTTTGTCTGCCCCTTAATTAGATGTCGCTTTCAGACCAACCCACTTCTATAAACTAACCTTTCTTACCTTCATTGTTAGAGATTAAGGTGTGTACTAAGGGATTAAAGGTATGTCATTCCATCCAGATCACGCAGACCTAGAAGGTCTTTGGATGTGGTCCCTTGCCAGAGCAGCCATGCTGCTGGATTAAAATTCTTCCACAGGTGCTCTGTGCAAGCATAAGGACCTAAATCTCCCTGTACCCATGTAAAAACCAGACATGGCTGAGCTTGCCTACAACCTTAATGTTGGGCCCAAGTAGAGCTTAAGAGCTGTGTGGTTAGACTATCCAATAAGTACTTCTAAATTCAATTTGAGACCCTATCTCGAGGCAATGAGGTGAGCAATAGACTAAAGCACCCTCTTCTGGCCTCCTCACACACCTGTACACTCACATGAATAAAGCACACAGACACATGTGTTCATTAGGTCAGGTACATTGACTTCAGCCTCTTACCTACAGTTTTAATTTATATATAAAAAAAATCTGGATGCAAGAACTTGAATAGAAAAATAAGTAAAGAGGCTGGGCGGTGGTGGTGCACGCCTTTAATCCCAGCACTTGGCAGGCGGATTTCTGAGTTCCAGGCCAGCCTGGTCTACAGAGTGAGTTCCAGGACAGCCAGGACTACACAGAAAAACCCTGTCTCGAAAAACCAAAAAAAAAAAAGAAAGAAAGAAAGAAAAAGAAGTAAAAAGGAAAGAACATGACTGTGGCTCCTAGGCACAGTGAAGGGGAAGGTTTATTGTAGATAATGGGTAAAGCATAGCCAGAGTCAGAGACACCTGGGAGAGTCCAGAGGGGACATGAGCCTGAGCTATGTTGAGAGAGAGGAAGGGAAGGCAGAAGGGAGAGGAACCAGGTGCCGCAGCCAGGAAGTCCAAAGGTACAAAGCCTGCAGGTAACCAAAATGCCTGGATGATACAGAAAAGAGCCTCCATGTATACATGGGGGGAGGGCGGGTATTTTTTGTAGTTGCTGACCTGTAAACTTGGGAGATTTCATGTGCCAATCTGGACTTAAAACTTTTTCTTGCCGGCCACTCTAAATCTGCATTTCTGATAGTCACTTGATCAGCTATTACTTCCTTACACAAGAGACTCTGTCCCAGTTGTCCTCATTCTTTGAAATAGAATGGTATTTGCATTTACTATTGTCTAAATTTTTTTTCCTTTCTTTTTTCAGAAGTGGAAAGGGTGGGGGCTCTTGTGTTTGCTAGACCTAGTGGCTTCAAATTTCTTTTCTGCCTGGTTCCCTAGTTTACTACTCTATATTAACAACAGTCTTATTCCCTGTGGTGACAGGTAGTATTCAGTACTAAAACAGCCTGTCTTGATCAGGGTTTGTATTCTTGCACAAAACATCATGACTAAGAAGCAAGTTGGGGAGGAAAGGGTTGATTTAGCTTACACTTCCAAATTGCTGTTCATCATCAAAGGAAGTCAGGACAGGAACTCACACAGAGCAGGAACTTGGAGGCAGGAACTGATGCAGAGGCCATGGAGGGGTGCTGCTTACTGGCTTGCTTCTCCTGGCTTGCTCAGCTTGCTTTCTTATAGAACCCAGGACTACCAGCCCAGGGATGGCACCACCCACAATGTGCTAGGCCCTCCCCTCTTGGTCACTAATTGAGAAAATGCCTTACAGCTGGATCTCATGGAGGCATTTCCTCAAGGGAGGCTCCTTTCTCTGTGATAACTCCATCTTGTGTCAAGTTGACACAAAACCAGCCAGTACACAGCCCAACCAACTGCAACAAGAAAGAGGAAAGGAGTCATGAATGGTTTACTGCAGAGGAAAAAACAAGCTTCCTGGAGCTAGAGAAATGCTTAGTCAAGGGGAAGTGGGCACACACCTTTAGTCCCAGCACTCAGGAGACCGAGGCAGGCAAATCTCTTGAGTTTGAGGCCAGCCTGGTATACAGAGCAAGTTCCAGGACAGCCAGGGATACACAGAGAAAGTCTGTCTCAAACAAACACACAAACCAAACAAATGCATGGTATGGTTGCTATAGTGGCACAGTCCTTTAATCCCAGGACTTGACAGAGGCAGATGGATCTCTGTGAGTTTGAGACTAGCCTGGTCTATATACAAGTTCTAGGCCAGCTAGAGCTACATGGTGAAACTCTGTCTCTGCTGTAATTGTAACTTTTATTTTTCCTGTAGTAATTGTTTCAGAATCTTAATGCTTCCATCTGCTAACCTAGGCCTAGTCCTGGAAGCTTCTAGCCTCTGTACAGTCTTATCTAGGCTTAGAATATGTTCAGCCTCTGAGACTTACTGCTGAATAAGCTCACCCTTTCTAGTTCTTTCTGAACTCTGGCTGGCTGGTTCAACTCAGCTGTTCTGGCCAAACTCCTCTCCAAGCTGACTGATTCATTCTGGCTTCTCTCTCAGCCTCTGACTTTTTGCTCTGCTTGGCCTCAAACTAGTTTTGGCAATCCATTCTAGTCTTCTGGCACCTTCTCATTCTCTGGCTCATTCTGTCTTCACTTATGTCTAGCTTGTTCTCTCTCTACTACTTATGTCTGTACCACTGTCCCAGTAAAAACTGCCTCCTTCCTGTCTGCACTGCCCCTCAAGTAGCTTCCTTTTCCTCTTTTTCCTCGTGAGAGTTGGGCACATCCTATTTTGTCAAATCTTTGTCTAATCCATCACTCTGTCTGCCACTCAATTAGACATTGCTTTCAAACATGAGCGCTTCCTTCTACAAACCAACTTTACCTCATTGTTTGGGATTAAAGGCGCATGCCAAGTTAAGGGCTGAGCCATACCCTAACTAGAAACAGGTTTTTCCAGTAAGCAAAACAATCTTGAGGTTCACAGTGTGATCAAATAAATGCAACACTCCATCTCCCCACCCCCAAAGATTGACTGCTTTTAGTTTTCAGCACCCATGTAGCTCACAACTACCTGTAACTTCAGTTTTAAGGGATCTAATGTCTCTGTCCTCTGCCAGCACCTGCACTCAATATTGGTGCACAAATTAACCCCCCCCCCCCAATACACACACAAAGACACTTAAAATTAAAAATTGAAATAAAAAAAGACAAAGTTTGAGGTGAACCAGGAAGAAGTTACTGGCAGGAATCCGGTGGATAGGATTGAAATACATTGTATATGTGTATGAAATTACCAAAGACTAAAAAACTTAATAAAAATTTAAATTATTTGTTTAAAGTTTCCTGAGAATTAAATAGTATGGCCTGTACAGAGTTGTATGGTGAGTAAAACCAAAACTTACAGATTGCAGGGTGCATGGGGAAGTGGGTAAGACCTGGAGAATGGCTGGAAAATGAAGCTGGAAAGTGGGCAAGAGGAAGCCATAGAGCAGAGTTCCATGCTTAGAATTCAGACCTTTTCCTCTTGGGTAGGGATGTCTGGGAACCATGGAATTTAAATCTCTACTAGGTGGTTCTCATTCATAGTGGGATCATGGGCTATTAGAAATGGAAGGAGGGACCTTAGAGATTCCCTGAATCATGGAATATTAGAAAGGAAAGGGCAGGCTTGAGAGACGGCTCGGTGGTTAAGAGCGCTTGACTGCTCTTTCAGAGGTCCTGAGTTCAGCAACCACATGGTGGCTCACGACCATCTGTAATGAGATCTGATGCCCTCTTCTGTTGTGTCTAAAAACAACTACAGTGTACTCATACATACATAAAATAAATAAATCTTTAAAAAATTGAAATGTCAAAAGGAAAGGTAAATAGAAATTGAATTGAAAATTATTAAATTAATTTTCTAAAGCCTTTATGATTTCATCAGTGTAGAGTCTGGAATATTATCACTTCCTAGAAAATGTGCATATGTCAAGAGAATCTCCATTGTAGAGAGAATCTCTTACAAACATCACCTGTCAATAAAAAAACCAACGGCCAACGAACTGAGGCAGGAAATAGGAGGTGGGACACTGACAGGAAGAGAGAGGATCCTGGAAAATAGAAAGAGACGAGAGGGAGACGGACTGGACCGAGAGATGTAGATGAACTCGGACACTGACGTGAAGGAGAGGTAACTAACCACATGGTGGGCATAGAATAGTTTCAATGGTTAAATAAGTTAAGAGCTAGTCAGGGAGTGATCCAAAGTGTATAACCTAGGCATTTAATAATAATTACTCTCAGGGTCATCATCCCAGAGCGGATTGGGAAAGGAGAAAAATGGATATAAGTTTTACATGCATATATTTCATATAATTAGGAAATTTATATGTATCCTTGAATCCATCCAGAAGATACAGATTAAATATTATGTAATATATATAGACATATATACATATATGTATCAGATTGGGAAGTTGGTGCCCCTGAAGGTTCAAAGTTGGAAGGCTATCAAAACCATAATAAGTAGCTCCATGAAGAGAGAGATTTTAAAGTGCTATTCCAATGTTATATTAGTCCTAGTTATTATAATTAGATTTATATTGTTCTTAGGAATTTTTTTTAGAATTATTTATTTACCTTATGTGTATGTGTACACTGTATCTGTCTTCAGATACACCAGAAGAGGACATCAGATCCCATTACAGGTGGTTGTGAGCCATCCTGTGGTTGCTGGAAATTGAACTCAGAACCTCTGGAAGAGCAATTCAGTGTTTTTAACCGCTGAGCCATCTCTCCAGCCCCCTTAGGAAAGGATCTTAAATCATTCATTTCTTAGCTTCTGACACAAACCCCAAATCTCAGTAAACCTATAAATATTGACAAAATGAAAACCAAGAATGGATCCTACTCCATTCCTGTGAAGGGAAAGCTTGGATGTAATTCTCTGGCTTTGCTAAACTTTCCACGTGTTTGGATTAGTGTACTAGTTAGCACTGTCAACTCAATGCAGCCTACAATTAGCTGAAGAAGTTTCAGTTGAGTGTCTTCTCAGGTTGATCTGTGGGCATGCCTGTGAGGGGTTGTCCTGATAGTTTTAGTTCATGCAAGAAGGCCTAACCCACTATGGGTGGTCCCATTCCCCAGACAGGTGGTTCTGGGCTGTATAAGAAAGTTAGCTGAGAGGTTGGAGAGATGACTCAACAGTTAAGAGCAGGTACTACTTTTCCAGAGGACCTAAGTTCAAGTCCCAGCACCTACATAATACATAAAGTGGCTTACAGCCACATACAATTCCAGCTCCAGGGGCCTCCAACTTCTCTGAGCTCTGTGGACACCTCATGGGTCCATACATATATGCAGGAATACACACACATTCATATAATTAAAAATAGTAAAAATAATTTTAAAAAGTAAAGTCAACTAGGCATGAACCAGAGACTGAGGCAGCAGACAGCATTCCCCGTGGTTCAGGCCTTGAGCTCCTGCCCTGATTTCTCTCAGTAATGGATTGTGACTTGGAAGGGTAAGTCAAATTAACCCTCTCCTGCCCAGGTTGCTTTTGATCAGAGTGTTTTACCACAGCTACAGAAGGAAACTAGAGACACAGCACGTTAGGGGCTGTGAAAAGGAAGCCTGGAGCTCTTCTTTTTTCTTTAACTTTTTTTTTTTTTTTGCTGACTGAGTAACATGGGTCCCTTCTAATCCTAGCATCTTGGCTGAGGGAGAGGTAGCGAGAGTTGGAGACCAACCTGAGCTCTGCATAGTGAGACCCTGTCTCAAAAAGATGTAGCAATGAAACGCTTCTTATTTGGAAATGAATATAGATTCAGAGAAAGTTTCAAAAATAGTAGAGAGATTGTATTTTTTAAAAAATTTAGCAGCGGGGGCTGGAGAGATGGCTCAGTTGTTAAGAGCACTTGACTGCTCTTCCAGAGGTCCTGAGTTCAATTCCCAGCAAGCACATGGTGGCTCACGACCATCTGTAATGGGGTCCGATGCCTTCTTCTGCTGTATCTGAAGATAGCTACAGTGTAGTCATATAAATAAAATAAACCTTTAAAAAAGTTGAGCAGCATTTTAAAAGTTTAATTTTATCTCATGTGCTTTGGTGCGAGGTGAGCCTATAAAACTGGAGTTACAGGCAGTTGTGAGCTGCCCTGTAGGTGCTGGGAATTGAACCTCGATCCTCTGGAAGAACATCTAGGCTCTTAATTGCTGAGCCATTTCTCTAGTTCCAAGAAATTGTATTCCTTTGTTTATTGGTGGTTTCTTTTGTGGTTTTTAGTTTTTCAAGACAGGGTTTCTCTGTATAGCCCTAGCTGTCCTGGAACTCACTTTGTAGATCAGGCTGGCCTCAAACTTAGAGATCTGTCTGCCTCTGCCTCTTGAGTGCTGATTAAGACTGTATACCACTGTACTGGCTGATTTTGTGTCAATTTGACACAAGCTGGAATTATCACAGAGAAAGGAGCTTCAGTTGAGAAAATGCCTCCATGAGATCTAGCTGTAAGGCATTTTCTTTCCTTGCATCTTGGTCATGATGTTTGTGCAGGAATAGAAACCCTGACTAAGACAGCCACCTACCTAGTATGATGTTAATACAGTTCCCCAATCATAGTAGCCTCGTTGGTTATGCTTTGAGCCTGGAAGTTCCCTCATAGGGTCATTTGTAGGAACTTGGTCCTCTGAAGGTGGGTCTAGCTTATAGAAGTGATTAGGGGTGAGCCTTTGAAGGTCAGAGCCAGTTTAGAGTTCCTGCCCACCCCCCACTACTGCTTCTGGGCAGCAAGGACTGGCAGCCTCAGCCACAGCTCTGCTTCGTTTGCCCCACTGTGATGGGCGGAAACCCTTTGAAACTCTTACAATAATGTGATCATCTTTCCATGCCTAAGGTTCTCCCCATAGTTAGTATAGGAATGTCTGGTTTGGAGCAGTCCAGGATCCCATACTTCCTTAAGCTCAAAGAGAGAATTAAATGGAACTAAATATCTGATTGTATATCACTACTTTTTATCACAAAAGAATCATTGCTTTTGCATCACTGAAAGCAAATATCAAGGACAACTCAAGGGAAAGAATTGTTTTGGATTGTGGTGCGCGGGCAGAACACATGGTGGAAGGAATGGCAGGGATAGGTGTGGGGTGAGCTTCTTTAGTTCTTTCTGGCTAGGAAGCAGAAAAATAAGTAAACAGAAGAAGCCAGAGCGAAACACAGCCCCCTCTCCCCACGACCTCAGGACCAGCTTCTTCCTCTCAGACCCCACATTCCACCGTTCCATCATCTATAATGCTATTATATCATGGCTTTAAAGGGTAATTTATTCTTTAGGATTCACTTGGATCAGAGCCCTCAGGATCTAACTGTTCTTAGATAGGCCATTTCATACACCTCCAAAGCTGAGCTCCTAGGCAGTTTTTGCTTTTCCAAATATTTTTAAAGTTATTATTATTATTATTTTATATTTTTCAAATTTTTATGGGGTCAGGTGTAACCCCACACACTTTTGATCTTTGCACTTGAAGGCAGAGGCCGGATGGTCTCTATATGTTTGAGGCCAGTCTGATCTATGTAGACAGTTTTTCTTTGTCTCAGAAAAAAAGAAATTTTTGAGTGTGGGTATTTAACTTGCAAGTTTGTTGGTGCACTATGTGCTTATATTGCCTCTGGAGGTCAGCCAGAAGAGGGCATCAGATCCCCTGGAACTGGAGTTAATGATGGTTGTGAGCCACCATATGGGTTCTGGGAATGTACTCAGGGCCTCTGGAGAACAGCCTATATCTTAACTACTAAGTTACCTCTCCAGCCCTTATTTTTATTATTTTTAATTATGTGTATGTATGTGTATTTGTGGGCATGTGTACATGAATGCAGGCATCCTCAGAGGCATCAGATCCCTGGAGATGGAATTACAGATGGATGTAGACACTGGGAACTGAACTCAGGTCATCCCTAAGAGCAGGGAGTGCTCTTCACTGTGGTTTTATCTTTAATTTCTTTTCTTTCTTTCTTTTTTTTTTTTAAAGATTGATTTATTTGTCTTTATGTAAGTACACTGTCACTGTCTTCAGACATACCAGAAGAGGGCATCAGATCCCACTGCAGATGGTTGTGAGCCACCATGCGGTTGCTGGGAATTGAACTCAGGACCTCTGGAAGAGCAACCAGTGCTCTTAACCCCTGAGCCATCTCTCCATCCCTTATCTTTAATTTCTAATAACTAATGATATTGCACATATTTCCTTTTACCATTCCTCTCTCTTGTGTGGCAAATGTTTGTTTAAATCCACTGTACAATTTTTACTGCTGGTAGTGGTTTTCTTATTTTTGAGGGCTTTGTTTTGTTTGTTGTAGTTTTTTTAAATGTAGCAAGATAATATATAACATAAATATCACCATTTTAGCCACTTACCCAAACGAACCTCAAATTTGCAATGCTAGTCTTGAACTCATAATCTGCCTGCCCCAGCCTAAGTGCTGGGCTGTAGGGACATGCCATCATTCTTGGCACTGTTTTGTTTGTATGTTTTTGATTTTTTTTTTTTTTTTTTTTTTTCGAGACAGGGTTTCTCTGTATAGCTCTGGCTGTCCTGGAACTCACTCTGTAGACCAGGCTGGCCTCGAACTCAGAAATCCGCCTGCCTCTGCCTCCCAAGTGCTTGGATTAAAGGCATGTGCCACCACCGCCCGGCATAGGTTTTTTTTTTTTGGTTTTGTTTTTGGTTTTTTGAGACAGGGTTTCTCCTGGCTGTTTTGGATCTCACTCTGTAGCTGAAGCTGGCCTTAAATTTAGAGATCTCCTGCCTCTGCTTCCTGAGTGCTGGGATTAAAGGTACGGGCCACCACTGCCTGGCCTGCATTGTTGTTTTGGTTTTGTTTGTTTTGAGATATGGTCTTCCCTGTAACCCAGGCTGGTCTCAAGCTTGAGATTCTCCTGTCTCTACCTCCTAATGACCGTTTTGGTCACTGGTTCTTTTGAGAATGAGTCCCGTGTTTCTCACGTTTTGGTCACTGGTTCTTTTGAGAATGAGTCCCGTGTTTCCCAGGTTGGTTCAAACTTGTTTTGTAGTGGAGAATGACCTCATACTACAGAGCTTACCGCTGTCGCCTCCTGAGTGCCAGGATCACAGATGTGCCGGTGTACCCTGAAACTGTTATGAAGTGTCCACTTCTGTGGCATCCAGTGCGTCCCCATTACAGGGCACTAGCTGTGGTCTAGCCTTCTCCAGTGCTTGCTTCCTTTTTCTCATCTAAAGCAAACTTAGCCCATTAAACCGTAACTCCCTGTCTTAGTAAGAATTTTATTGCTATAAAGAGACACCATGATGATGGCAACTCTTATAAAGGAAAACCTTTAACTGGAGCTGGCTTACAGTTTCTTAGGTTTAGTCCACTGTCATCATCGGGGGAAGCATGGCAGCACTTGGGCCAACATGGTTCTGGAGAAGGAGCATTCTACATCTGGATCCACAGGCAGCAAGAAGTGAAGTGGCTTGAGCTTGAGACCTCACAGCCCATGCTCTAGTGACACACTTCCTTCATCAAGGCCACCCCTCCTAAAAGTGCTACTCCCTATGAGCTAAGCATTCAAACACATAAGTCTGTGGGGACCATTTCTATTTAAACCATCACATTCTTCATTCATATATTCAGAAATGATACATAAATAAATATGTCTAAATTTACAAACATTTCTTTTCTCCTGAATTTTCCAGATTAGGCTATCATCGGCACAGAAGATAAAGAGCTGGACAGCAAAAAAAAAAGAGTAAGTAGTTTTATTCTAATAATTGATTCCCATGTCATGAATGTATTAGTTGTTTTTACTCTTTGACTATTGTGGATAAAATTGCTGTGATATTGATGTTTGAATTTCTATTTTCGGTTGATTTCTGTACCTATAGGTGAAATTGCTGGGTCAGATAGTAATTTTGTATTTAACTTTGTGAGAATCAATCATACCTTTTCACACAGTGGGTCCATCTCTGTGCGTTTGAGGTCAGCTTAGTCTACCGAGTGAGTTTCTGGACAGCTAGGGCTGCACAGAGAAACCCTGTCTTGAAAAAATAACAAACAAACAAATCCCCTGTGAGGGGGAGGAGAGATGGCTCAGTGGTTAAGAGCACCAGCTATTCTTCCAGAGGACCCAGGTTTAAGTCCCAACACCCACATGGTGTTTAACAATCACCTGTGATTCCAGTTCCAGGGGATGTGATCCAGTCTTCTAGTCTCCTCTATCACCAGGCTCACACAGACATATGTAACACATGCAGGCATATGGTGGTTTGAATGAGAATGGCCCCCATAGATTCATTTGTCTGAATGCCTGGTCCCTAGTTAACAGAACTGTTTGGGAAGGATTAGGAGGCGTGGCCTTGTTGGAGGAGGCGTGTCACTGGGGAGTGGGCTTTGAGGTTTCAAAAGCCCCTGCCAGGCCCAGTGTTGTCCTCTCTGGCTCCTGCCTGAGGATCAGGATGTAGCTCTGAGCTACTTCTCCAGCACCGTGCCTAACTGTGCTACCACATCCCATTAGGATGATCATGGACTAACCCTTTGAAGCTGTTATAAGTGTCCTTGGTCATGATGTCTTTTCATAGCTATGAAATACTAACTAAGACAAGGCAGAACACACATCTATGTAATTTAAAAAAATTCCCTAGAAGATTCCATTTTCTGCTTTTCCTCCTTCCTTAGCCTTGGAGATGGCACCTGCAGTCTGTGTATACTAGGTAAGTGCCTCATCACTCAGCTATAATACCCAACCTCGTGTGTGTGTGTGTGTGTGTGTGTGTGTGTGTGTGTGTTGTGTGTGTGTGGTGTGTGGTTTGTGTTTGTCTGTGTGGTGTGGGTGTGTGTTTGTGTGTGTGGTGTGTTGTGTGTGTGTGTTTGTGTGTGTTGTGTTGTGTGTGTTGTGTGTGTGTGTGTGTGTGTGTGTGGTGTGTGTGTGTGTGTTTGTGTGTTTTGTGTGTGTGTGTGTGTGTGGTGTGTGTGTGTGTTGGTGTGTTGTGTGTGTGTGTGTGTGTTGTGTGTGTGTGTGTGTGTGTGTGTGTGTGTGGTGTGTGTGTGTGTGTGTGTGTGTTGTGTGGTGTGTGTGTGTGTGGTGTGGTGTTTGTGTTTGTGTTTGTGTGTGTGTGGTGTGTGTTTGTGTTTGTGTGTGTTGGTGTGTGTGTGTGTGTGTGTGTTTGTGTGTGTGTGTGTGTGTTGTGTGTGTTTGTGTGTGTGTGTGTGGTGTGTGTTTGTGTTTGTGTGTGTTGTGTGTTTGTGTGTGTGTTTGTGTGTGTGTGTGTGTTGTTGTATGAAGATCCAAGGTTAACCTTGGGTGTCATTCCTCAGGAGCCCATCCATCTTGTTACTGTTGTTATTTTTAAGATTCATTTTTATTTATGGGTGTGGTGTTTTGACTAAGTATACTTCTGTGTGTCATGCAGAGGCCAGAAGAGGGCATAAATCTCCTGGAACTGGATTTATAGATAGTTGTCAGCCATCATGTGGGTGATATATGGGAAATGAACCCAGGTTCTTAGAAGAGCAGTCAGCACTCTTAATCACTGAGCTGTCTCTCCAGTCACCCATCTGTTTCTTGAGACTAGGTCTCTCATTTGCCTGGAGCTCACTGTATAGGGTAGGCTAGGTTACCTGACCTGCAAACCCCAAGGGTCCATCCATCTATCTGTGCCTGGGATTGCTGGGACTGCTGTCATGTGCTACCACACCTGGCTTTTTATGTAGGTGGATCAAGCTCACATCTCTGTGCTTGTTGGAGAAGCACTTGACCAAGCTCCCTTAATGAGCCCTTGGCTTCATCCCAAATGCCACATCGAAAACAAACAAACAAAAGATACATAGTCTTACATCTCCCTCCTCTCTCTCTCTCTCCCATAATCATTGGCTACAGGATTTCTTGGGCCCTTTCATGTTTTTCTTTTGCAGATCTGTCTGGGAGTGGAATGGAACCTCGTGGTATGGGGCAGGCTGCCTCCACACACATGTGCAACATCCCAAGCTCCTGTCAGTCTTTCTCATTTATTTCCAGCTCCAGCTTGTTCTTTGCAGTCTTCTCTTCTGTTATCAACAAGGCTCCTGTATTTTGTTTCTGAACTGACTTTCGCAATCTCAAAAGTCCATCTCCCTCTCTGTACCCCTCTCTCTGAGGAAGGGTCTCTCTGTATAATAGCCTTGGTTGTCCTGGAACTCACTTTGTAGACCAGGCTGGTCCTGAACTCAGAGATCCAACTGCCCTGTGAGTGAGTTGCTGGGATTAAAGTCACGTGCCTCCATGCCAATTTTATCTCATTTTAAAATGTGCCAAGCCTTTTGAATTTTTTGGTTGTTCATGATTAGTGTCTGTTTCCTGTTACTTATTTCTTTTCTCTCTTTTATTTTGCATCTCTCACCTGACATTTATTTTTCTTGTTTCTTGCATCCTTCTGTTTTATTAATTTTGTAATGTTTATTCTTTCCTTTTTTTTTAACCATAACTGTTCTTTTTGTATTTCTGTGTATGTGTGCAAGCCTGTCTGAGTATATGTGTACCTTGTATGTGCAGAAGCCCACAGAGGCCAGAAGAGGGTGTGGCATCCCCAGGAACTGGAGTTACAGGTTGTGAGCTGCTGTGTGGGTGCTGGGAACCAAACCCAGGTTCTCTGCAAAAACAGCAAGTGCTCTTATCTGCTGAGGCATTGCTCCAGTTCCACTATAACTCCTGCAGACAAGACAGTTATAGACTCATAGAAAGATATAAAAGTAACAGAAAGAAAAGCGATCTGGTATTCCTCACCTAGCTTTCTCCAATAGTAATAGCTTGCATGACATAGTCCAGTAGCAAACCCAGGAAACATGTATAACTCTACAGACCTTAGTCTAATGATTTCTTAGTTTTCCATGCACTCATGTTGGAACATGGTATGTGTGTGTGTGGTGTGGGGGTATATATGTGTATGCACTTGGGTGTGTGTGTGGTGTGTGTGTATGTGTAGTATAAACAAGGTCTACTATGACCCCTTTAGATGCATTCTAAGCATATGCTCTGCCAGGAACACACCTCCAGCTCTCCAGTCCACACCCCTGTTCAGCTGTCTTCACCACATTCGCACTCTTTATTTTCTCTAGTGGTTGGGGATTGGCCGCAGATACACCTAGGAAGATGAGTGTGACACCCGTGACACTTGCAATAATCCAGTTTTTCACTGGGGATCTTGATACAAAAACAAATTGAGGTAATAGTTGTCATTCGAGTGCAGCTCCCTCACTGAACTGTAATTGCCCGTCCTTTCCTTGCCTGCTTTTTAGGGAACGGAGTCATTTACTTTACAGCTTTCTTGCAGTTGATTGAAGGATTCCGATTGTACTGATTTGATGTGACTTCTGGGACAAAGTCACAGCCCACTGCATAGTGTCTCAAGTCTCAGTGTAACCCTGGCCTGAGTGTTGAATGTCCTAATCTATAGCTGGACGCCTTTTACTTTCTTTAAGATGGTTCAATGACTCTGGCAGTCATTTAGCCACTTTGAGCCTCAGTGTCTTTATAAAGAGGGTTGAATTAAGGCCCCTCATGGGGGTTGCAAGCATAATACTCGTGATAGCTCAGTAAATATTAGATAGATTCTGATATTGGACTGTTGCCTTCTCTTCTCTCCAGAATTTTTGCTTGTGCAATCAATAGATTCTCAGAATAAGGTTTTTCTTGGAACCAAGCTTCCAGCAGCTGTTGGCAGAGTGTGAGGAATAAGAAGCTTCCACTGAAGGAAACTGTTTATTTCCACTTTGATTGATAGGGGGAAATTAATTGTCCTCCCCCATGAAAGACAAAAGGCCCAGTTGTACCATTTGCCAATTTAGGAACCATGAGGAGAAATGGGGTGTGTCATATCTGGCAGGTCCCTGCAGAAGTGGTGAGGCAGGCCTCAGGCTGGGGGAGGGGATTCCTGAGCAGATTTGAAAGAGCAGGCATCCAAGAAGAAGCAAGCATGGGAGAGGCTTCTGAGGAATGGTAGTGTCTCTGTACGTCTCGGATTCACAGCTTGAAAAGACGATCCAGAGATGCTCAGAACGGAATTATAATCCCTGCCCTATAGCCTTCCATCCGGTGAGCTCCGAGATCATGTTCTTACCCATTTGTTCTGGAACAGAGAGGAAAAGATAAGGCAAGGCAGCAAAGAATAGTAAGGCTTATTCTTGACTTACTCTTTTTGCACCTCCCTCAGCAGGACATCTGTGTAGATGCTAACTAACATCATTGCTCTTTGCAGAGGAGAAAAACAGTACCACAGACCCAATTGCATGTAAAGGTCATATGACTGGTAGATGGTGTGCATCCAGTTGGATATTCACACCACCCAAGTGGCAGGAAAGGATTCCCCTGCCTTGGACTCCCTTTGTAAACTTTGTAAACCCTCAAGGCAGAAATGTAGCCAGGCCCCCTCCTGAGGAGCTCCAGCAGGCCCCTCCCCCAGGCTCCCTCCTGAGGAGCTCCTGCAGCCAGGCCACCTCCCACCAACACCACCACTCCCTAACTGTCAGAACACCAGTTTCAGCCTCTGGAACTATCACAAAGATCATCTCCAGCCCCTCAACAGGACCCTCCCCAGATTATGCTAATTTTAGGTGAAAAGTCTGAACAAAGCCCACCTATCCCTGAACAGGAAATCCACCAATCCCTGAGCTCTCCCAAGCTCAGGACTTGAAATACCACCAATTCTCACCCTGGAACTCTCCACCCTAGAAAGCTCCAACCCCCCCCAACTCTTCCTCCCCCCCAAAAAAATCCTCTATAAACACTGCACTTTGTCCAGTTCCCTGTTATGTGCTCCCTCCCAGGAGCATAGCCAGTCACTCCTGGATTCCTCCTTCCTCTCCCTGGATCCTCCATTTCATCTCTTTTATCTGCTGCCTGGTGTGATCATCATAGAAAGACAAGAAGCAGTAAAGAGGAGTGAGGCAGAGGCGCCTGAGCTGCTTCCTCTCAGAGCTGTGTGGGGAGCTCTCCCGCCTCAGAATGCCCTTCCATTGGGATGCCTTCTTCCCTCACAGCCGGGTGCTTCCTGGACTTCCCAGAAAGGCCAACACACCATTCCCTTCCCTTCTTCTCCCTCCCTCCCTCCTCTCCCTCCCTCCCTCCCTCCCTCTCTTCTCTTCTCCTTTTTTTTTTAGTTTTTTGAGACAGTTTCTCTGTGTAGCCTTGGCTGTCCTAGACCAGCTTCATTCTGTAGACCAGGCTGGCCTTGAACTCAGAGACCTGCCTGTCTCCCAAGTGCTGAGATTTTTTTTTTTGTTTGTTTTTTTTTTTTTTTTTTTTTTGGTTTTTTGAGACAGGGTTTCTCTGTGTAGCCCTGGCTGTCCTGGAACTCACTCTATAGACCAGGCTGGCTTCGAACTCAGAACGCCTCCTCTGCCTCCAAGTGCTGATTAAAGCAGACCACCACTGAGATGTCTTAACTCAAAATTATGAAAAAAAATGAATAGTTCCATAACAAAATGAACAAAGAATATGAACAGGTTATTAAGGAACTCGCTCACACATGAATGATTATTTGGCATGACTAGGGTTCAGGCTTCAAACACTGAGACATCCCCAAACTCCTGGATGTGTTGACTAAATTATTTGAAAGCAGATTGCATAGTTAGAGAAAAAAATCCCATTGGCTTTTTTTGTTCAGATTTTTTTTTATGTACATTGATGTTTTGCTTTTGTTTTTAGGTTTTTCGAGACAGGGTTTCTCTGTGTAGCCCTGGCCATCCTGGAACTCACTCTGTAGACCAGGCTGGCCTCGAACTCAGAAATCTGCCTGCCTCTGCCTCCCAAGTGCTGGGATTAAAGGCATGCGCCACCACTGCCCGGCTAAGTAGATTCTAGTGTACATTGATGTTTTGCCTGCATGTTTCTGTGAGAGAGTCAGAGACACTAGAACTGGAGTTGTGAGTTGTCACGTGGGTGCTGGGACTCGACCTTGGGTCCTCTGGAAGAACAGCCAATGCTCTTAACCACTGAACCATCTCTCCAGCCCCCACATTGGCTTTTTAAAGCATTTTTTTTTTATTTAAAATATTTTTTTCCCTTTAGCACCCAAAAGACAGAGGCAGGTGGATTTCTGTGAGTTCAAGGCCAGCCTAGTCTACATAGTGAACTTTTGTCTCAATAAGTAAATGAACAAACAAATAAAAAATAGGGCTGGAGATAAATCAACGGTTCAAAGCACTAGGACTCTTCGAGAGGCCCTGAGTTCAGTTCCCAGTTCTCACACGGTGGCTCAGAACCATTGTACAGCAGTCAGTCCATGGGATCTTACACCCCCTTCTGGTGTGCAGATGAACATGCTGACAAAACATCTATTCACATAAAATATATAAACAAAATGAATCTAAAACATTAAAAAGTTGCCATTGTATCTATGTGCACATGTATGTGCATGTACGTGATATGGAGGAAGAGGGGCGCATGTCATGTGTGGTGTGGTGGCCAGAGGACAACGTAATAGAGCCTCACCTCCTCGGACCTTTATGTGGGTTCCCAGAATTGGATTCAGGTCACCAGGTTTTCTGACCAAGCACATTTTACCTGCTGATCCAACTGACTGGCTCAAGTTAAAATAAAGACATTAGCTGTGTGGTGGTGGCGCACACCTTTAATCCCGGCACTCAGGAAACAGAGGCAGCCAAATCTCTGAGTTTGAAGCCAGCCAGGTCTATAGAGCAAGTTCTTGGACAGCCAGGGCTACCCAGACAACTCTGTCTTGAAAATAAACCCCAATCAATCCATCAATCCTTATAACCAGAGTATCATTATAATAATAAAAAAAAGTGTTAAAATGTACTCAGTGAATAGGGCACTTGTCTAGCATGCATGAGACCCTGGGTTAGATCCCTAGAGCCGCATAAACTAGAAATGGTGGCACACACCTGTAATCCAAGCACTCAGGAAATGGACATAGGAGGATTGGAAGTTCAAGGTCCAGCCTGGGCTATATAAAACCCTACTTAGAAAAAAAACATAAAGGAAGAAAATGCTAAATTTACTAAAATCATGTACACTATAGTCTTATTTTCCTTATTTGTCTCTTAAAATATCTTTTTTATAGTTATTACTGTTTATTTTTATTTTTGAGATGGGCTGGCTTGGAACTCCCTGTGTAGTAGAGCATGACTTTGAATTCCTGATCCTTTAGTGTCTACCTTCCAAGAGTGTATATGGCAGGGGTTGAGTGGGGGTGGAAAGGTACCTCAGTGATTAAGAGCATTGGCTACTTTTCTAGAAGATTCCGAGCACCTACAGGAGAGCTCACAACTATCTGTAATTCCAGTCCCAGGGGAGTCCTATACCATCTTTTGGCTTCTCTAGGCACCAGGCACATACACAACATTCAGGAAAACACCCATACACATAAAATAAATAAAACCTTTAAAGTATGTTGTATAGGCTAGGTGTGGTATTGTGTCCTTTAATCCTAGTATTTGGGAGGCAGAGTGAGATAGATCGCTGTAAGTTTGAGGCCAGCCTGATTTACATAGCAAGTTCTAGGACAGTTGGGTCTATATAGTGAGACCCATTAGATATATATAATGTTGGAGTGGGTGCATTTGTGTGTGCATGTGTGCAGAGGTCATACATAGATCAACCTAAGGTATTGTTCCTGTTCACGTGTGCGTGTGTGTGACATGGACTTTCACTGGCCTGGAATGTGCCAAGTTGGCTGGCCAGTGAGGCCCAGGATCTGCCTACCTACCCTCCTCTGCTGGTGTCACCGGCATGTGCCATCACACCTGGCATTTTTATATGGGTGTTAGAGGTTAATCCTCAGGCTCGTGTGTGTGTCAGCCTTTGAGTGTCTCTCCAGGCCTTTTGTAGTTTGCCATCATGGGCTCAAAGGCTCAATAAATGTCCCTTGGATTTTCTTATAAATTTTAGAATCCTAATATATCCCCCATCCCTTTTTTTCCTTAAGAGATTGTCATTTTGAAGACATGAAAGTCTTACTTGACTTTTAGATTCTTAAATTCTGGATTTCTTCTCTATCCTACACATTTGCTTGGCTAGTAGATTTCTGCCCTGACCCAAATTCAGTTTGGGATGGATGGCCTGTTTGTCCTCAGTCCAATTCCATGTCCCCAGAGAAATGACAGGTGGCTCATTTTAGATTAGATATTAGCTTCCTGTTGCTGATGTAACATACCACCACAGTCTAACACTTAGATTCATCTACTTACATTTATTTGTGTGTATATGTTCCTATGTGTGCACACCTTGTTGCCCACATGGAGCTCAGAGGACAAGTTTCCTTTCACCCCGTGATTCCTGGGTGTTAAATTCAAGTCTTTGCGTTTGTCATCAAGTGTCTTTAGTCATGGAGCTGCCATCTTGACACCCCAAATCACTATTATTTAATGGCTTAAAATAATGCAGCCGTATTCCCTTCATATCAGTAGAGGTCTTCTTGGACTAAAATTATGTCGTCAGAGGTTGGGAACAGAGCTCTGTGGTGGAGTCCTTACCTAGCATAAGAAGGCCATAAGTATAATCAGTAAGTGAGAGGGCAATCACCACACATTAGATAAAAAACCAAAATAACAATGAGGGTAGGCAGGCCTGTATTCCTCTTGCCAGCCTGGAGAGATGCTCAGTCAGCCTTGAGAATCCATGGCTGTGTCCATCTCTGCTCCCCCGGCTGTTCACATTTCTTCTTCTGTGACTTTTTCCTCCATGTTCAAAACAGTAATGGATCTTTTTTTTTTTCTTTTTTTACCATTTTCCCTT
Source organism: Mastomys natalensis (assembly GCA_021653895.1). Taxonomy (NCBI): domain Eukaryota; kingdom Metazoa; phylum Chordata; class Mammalia; order Rodentia; family Muridae; genus Mastomys; species Mastomys natalensis. The sequence goes on from JAJTUV010001105.1 coordinate 2,857,814, forward strand.
CAGATTTACTGACTCACCTCTGCTGTAGCATGTGCACGCTCTCTCGAAGGCATGCATATTTGCACGCATGCAGTTACTTGTGGTTTTTTTTCCACAAAAGAAAAAAAATTCAGTGCACTGGCAAATCCCAGTGGGGAGAATGCCCTAAATGTCATCTGACCCTAGCCCAGGCTGGCTTAAAGCTACCAACAAAATTTCAACGAGTTTTCAACCCCCTAAGAGAGTGGAGTTATAGCTGAGCACTAGAGCTTATGTCTAGCATGCTCGAGGTACTAGGCTCAACCCCCAGACCCCCAAACCAGCACCACAAACCCTCCAGTATCCCAGCCCTCCCCCTAAAACAAGACTCGTGAACTGTTTTAAGCACTGTGTTTCATCCCATCTGGTTCTGCCCTGTTTAGAGCTGCCTGGCCTGAGGGCAGATGGCTTTCATTGACCTGGTTCACTCTGCTTCCAGGGACTGTACCAACTCATCATAGACATCATCATGATGAGTCGGGTGTGTAAGATGTTCCGTCAAGGCCTCAGGGGGTTCCGGGAATATCAGATCATCGAGCCTGTTCACAAGAAGCATCCTACCTTCTCCTTCTGGGATGTAAGTCGCCCAGCTAAGCAGGGGTGCTGAGATTTAACAGGTGCAGCACCTTTCCTAACCCTCACGTGGGTAGAAGCGGACATCATCAAACAAGTAGGCTGTCTAAGAATGAACCCTGAGTTAGACAGCCTTTCATGGCCTGTCGTGGCAGAGCTGGCTGGGGCAGGCCTCTGGTGCAGAACAGTAGCAGGGCCTAGTACTCTGAGTTTAGGGTAGAACAGAGAATAGGGGAGGAAAGGGGAGCTCCTGTACAGATTCTCCTTTCAGAGTTTACTATTCCTCCTCCTCTTCTTCCTCCTCTCTTTCCTCTCTTCCTCCTCTCTTCTCTCCTCCTCCTCCTCAAGGAAGTAGAAATGTTCTGCTTACACATGTCTGTCCATGTGGCCCAAAACACCAGCAATGAGGGAGTCATGGTATGCTTTCCAACTGTAATCACAACATTGAAGGAGTCGGGCCCGCAACAGAACCAGGATTTTTCTGAGTGTTTTAAGCTGTGTGCATTCTCTATTTTCTTTTCTATCTTCACTAAAAGAAAGGGGACATTTTCAGAGCCCTGTTTGCTGTGAGGACCCCATTTCAAGATAAAGAAGGTCCAGCTTAAAATATCTTATCTCAACGGTAAGTCATGAGCCCTTTTTGTCTTAGAAATTTGATTGGTTGTGCACTGTCTTGCATTTGTATTGTTGTGATAAGATACAATGAACAATCTTACAGAAGAATTTATTTGCTGCTTAAGTTAGACCATATGACCATCAAGCAGGGAGGCATAGTGCTGGAGCAGTAGCTAAGAGCTCATATCTGATCCACAAGTAGGAAACAGAGACAGAGCCCTGGAAATCTCAGGAGTCTTTTTAAAACCTCAAAGCCTGCTCCAGGGACACACCTCCTCCAACAAGGCCACACCTCCTAACCCTTCCCAAAGAGTTCCTGCCCACACAGAGAATTCAAAACTCAATTGATATTGATACAAGCTACACAGAAGCTGGACAAATATGCCCTACATTATTTCATTGCTCTCCTATGATATCCATAGCTACCTGAGGCTATTTTAGGCCGTGTTCATCTTCTTCCTCCGTCTTCTCTCCTTCCCTTCTCTGTCCGTCCCTCTGTCTCTCTGTCTCTCTGACCCGTCTCTCTCAAACTTTCAGCTCCACCTTCTTTTTCCACTGCCCAATCACAGGCTCTAGCCTTATCTGACTAAGATTTTACCTGACCTCAACTGCATTACAGATAACAATCCACATTTTCCCAGTTCAGTATGCAGACCAGCCATGACCATTTTCCTCTTGGGCCAGGAGTGATTAGACCCAACCCTCTGTCTTCTGTATCTAACATCTTATTCCAAGAAACTTCCCAGAATAATTTCTGAAGGACAGAGGCTGAAGAGAGAGGAAGTGGGGGGATAGGAAGGTAGACTCACCTTTTTTTTTTTTTTTTTTTTTTTGAGACAATTAGTAAGTTAAGCTTTAGCAGGAGGTGGAACCAATGTACTGGCTGGAGAGGCAGGACTCACCTATCCTAGAGACATTCCAAAGCATTCATTCTCTGATGCTGATGCTCAAACCTAGCAGGTCTTCAACTGGCCCATGAGATGACAGAGAGATAGGCTAGAACTATAGTCTGTGATGCTAGGCTTTGCTTTTGAGAATGTCCTATTTCACAGGGTGGCAAGGGAGAGAGTGGGGCTTATACATGGGCAATGGGGAAAACATGACCCAGAGTGAGAGGTGACATCAGCCGGTGTGAGGTCAAACCTCACCACAGTGCCAGTCAGAGTGGCCTCCAGGAGAGAAAAAACTTTGCAATGGCAACTATAGGGGGGTCATATGGTTGTCAACTGAAGAGTGGGGCTGGAACTCGGGGCCAGGTGGAGACTATTTTTACGTGGACTGTGTGAATCTGTATTTGTGAGCACCTCTCTCTTCCTTTGTGGGCTCCCCTGAGGAGTACCACTTGGATTGAGAAATGCAAAGGTGATAGGTGAAGGCAACGTTGTGTAAACTGTTCCTGGGGGGATGCCAGCCAGATAGGATACTGACAACAGAGCAAAGCACCGATTCCACTCAGTGGGAGCTGGGAGAACCATTGAGTTTATTGGGCTTACTTACAAAAGCACAAGCGAAGGTTTCTATGGGAGCACCTCTCAACAGCGCGCATCATTGAAAAGCCCCATCCCAGCATGGATGGCAACTCCCTCATAGCCGGACAGATGGAGCCCCTCCACAGGCCCTCTGCTCTGGCACCCTGGAGACTGTGTCCTGGAGGGACAGAACACTTTCAGCGGGCCGTGAGGTACAGGACGGGGGCTGAAGTTCCCTGTGAGGGTCTAAAGATCTTCTTCAGCCCTCTCTCTCTATAAGGGACCCCCACAGGCCCAATCTTGAGGGTCTCTGGTGAGTAATCACAGCTGTTCTCACTGAGGTGGAAAACGGCTGACATGCTCAGAGGACAGCATTCCACAGCAGGCGAGGGGTCAGGTAGGCTCCAGAGAACCATCAGAGGCATTCTCTGGAGAACGGACTCCTTGGTTTGGCAACTTTTCTTCTACATTGCCTCTTCCTGTGTGTTCTCTTCCTTGGCTATGCTCTGGCTTGGTCACTTTCTATGTGGCTGGCTGCGGGGTATGGGGGTGAGGAGGGCTTCCCTAGCGAGTTGCTGATAGGCTAGCTTGCAGAGGAGGAGTGAACCAGACAGTGGTCAGAAGAATCTTGCAGCTCTGACTGACTAGCACCCAGGTGCTTTTTTATTTAGAGAGGTTTCACAGAATGAAGACAGACTAATGATTATCCAAGAAGTATAGATTATGTGTTTGAGTTTTCACTATGTCTCCAGGGTTACAAGTTCAGTTGCAATTAGAAAATACAAACAGGACAGATTTTATTTTTATCATCAGCCCTGAAACTCCAACTTAAAGAATGTAAAGAATATCTCTTCCGAAGCAAACACATTTATTATATGAACAGCCTGGCTTTTAGACTGGCAGAATTTGTAATTTTAAAGTACCCCAGACATACAGAAAATATCTGGACAGGTCTTTTTCTGAATAACAAATATTAATACCCAATTTCTTTTACTCTTTTGTTTCATCCTCTGTGCTATAAAGTAGAAAAAGTTTATTTTAGTGACTCTATTTTGTTTCCTGAGTTCTATTCCTCCAGGGTTGTACCCTGTATGACCTTATCTTTAAAACTATATATTCACAAAACCCTAAGAGTAATATAAAGGGAGGCCTTAAATCTGTAACCTAGGCTCCTGGCGGGTCAGAGTTTGTCGATTGTCTCTGTTTACTCTGCACCAATTATACTGTTTGAGTTTGTTTCAGGGCAGACAAGAAGATTCCTGGACTAGTGTTCTCATTTAGGGATTCCCAGGTTATTAGGGATTATCTGTGCTTAATGATCTCCAGGGCATAAGGATTTCCAAATAGGGCCAGATAAAGTTCGAAGCACAAGTTTAAGTTAAGTGTAAGACTTTTCCTAGAAAGACTCGGACACAGTTTTCTTGGGAAAAGGCATACAATGAATCATAATGTAGAAAGTCCCCAAGAATGCGACACGCAGAGGCTAAAAGCCAAACATGAGGGACAGAAGGACAGCGATTGTAGTGTCTGGCTCAAGCTTTGCTGGTACTTTGTCCAACAGCTGGGTTGGCTTTATGACTCTTGCTGTTTCCAGTGGATGTGCTGGCCGACTGTTGTACGGGACTTGATAAAACCAATTTTGTTCTGTTGATGGAGTAGAGCCATAGAACAAAGATGTGCCATGTTTGACTTGCTATAGAAACTTAACAAAGCTTGACTTCACCCGCCCCTTCTTTGTCCCTCCTTTCCCCACTTCTGTGCTATCCACTCTGTCCACTTCTTTCTCCTTTTCCTTTTCTCCCTTATTCTTTTTCGCCTGCTGCCATTTCCTTCTCTCTACCATACCTTCACAATATGTTGATGATGCTAGCTAACTAGCATAGGGCAGAGTTGGGGTTTTTGAGCCGAAGCGATAACAAACCTCGGCTTCCCAGTCACCAGAGTGGCCCTGGGTAGATAGAAGGGCTTCCAATGTAGAACTCCAAGGGTATTTTTACTGACTTTCCTTTCTTCGCTTCCTTTCTTTCAGAAAAAGAAGCAAGGCCGCATCTCATTTGATACCCAGGACTTTGCTGCCGAGGAGGTGTGTGGAGCGTGGACTTTTCCTGTGTGGGGGTCAGGGTGGGACTGCTCTTCTGTCTGCTTCAGTCTAAGAAGCACTGGACATAGCTGGTTTAGGTTCAGGTTCTGCCAGCACCAGTGGCACTCAGAAGTGGCCATCAGGTCTTATCACAGTGATCCTGTCCCCTGTCCCTGGCATATCAACTATTAGCACTGTTTTATTGAGAAGAACCGATCTGGGAGAGCTTCTGGGCTTGGACTTACAGGAAAACAGTAGATAGCAAACAAGAGGACACAGGATGCCCAGCCAGAGGAGAAGAAAGCCAGGTGGTGGGAAACCCCTTGGCCTGTTGGTGAATTCTGGTTTGGCTCTGAACTCTCTGAGGGATGCTTGGATACATGCCCCCCTCCCCCCATGTTGGATGTGCTTTACGCTGCAGCCCCACTCTGATAAGAGAAGGACTTTCTCTCTGTATGGCTCTTTTGGCCTGTGTTCGGTCTCTCAACTCAAACACCATTACTACTGTCCTCTCTTCTGACCACCAAATCCTGGATGTTACATTCCTACTTAATATCCAATTTTAAAGTTAAAGGGACCTGTCTATAGGAATCAGTCGCATTCTCACTCTCCCAGACCTGACGCGACCCTGGTCTTGACCCATATTGGCTTTTCTCTGAGGAAAGAGGGAGAACAGAACTTTGTAATTGGTACTAACAACACTGCACCCATTCCACTGCTCCACCCCACCCCTTGGAGGTGTGTGTACTCTCACATGGCTCTCCAGGACACAACCTGATCTCCCGTATCCCTCACTAGTGAATCGTAGTGAGGAAAGTCTTCCGAATTCCATGTTTCTTCAGTTTGTCAGAGCAGCCAATGCCTAAAGCTAGACATGGAAGGACTGCCAAAATGTTACCCTGATTCACCCAGGAGAAACCAGGGACCTGTTTGAGCACCAGAGAATTCTAGAACTGAGGGACATTCTGTGCACAGGAGTTGAGAAAACCAGGAGGGCTTCAGAAGGAGTATCCACAGTGGCTGGCACAGCCTGTAGACACTAGCGGCACAGTGAGTCAGGCCTGACATGGTCCTCACACAGAAGAGCATGCTAGCTGAGACAAGGACAGCTCTCACAGTTGCAGTGTGTCTTTGCTTGGGGGACCATGAGGTCCTGGTGCAAGATAGCTCCATAGCCTGCTTTGGCAGGTGCCAGGGCTATTTTCTGAGTTCCTTCATTTATATGGGAATGATTCTTGGGCTGGATGAAGATGTGAGGTGGGTGTGTAACATGCACTCTGATGGTTGGCACACAACCCTTAATCCATGCCAGTCACTCCTGTGTGTAGAGCGGGCGAGCATGCAAGGAACAATATGGAGAGTTGCCTGCTAGAATCCTCTGTCCATGTCTTCCCAGGGTCACTTCCCTCCAAGGGCCATTTCTATCACACATAAGAAGCCATCCTGGAGGACAAACCAGGAGATCCAAGACCTCTGCAATATCCTTCAAGCTCTAGATTGCTACCACAACTACACAGAATCTCTACAGCTACTGCTGGCCAAGGTCATGCGCTTCGAAAGGTCAGTGAAGGGAATTACACACGAGGCCCTGGAGGGGAAGGACGCAGATCACGAGTGCTCCCTGGTAAGGGTAGCAGCACAGCTTAGTCACCTATGGAGAGTCCTCAGATTACAGTCCTGGAGTCGGAAATGACCAGACAGGGCCTCTGATCCGATCTAGTCCAGTTCACATATTTTTCGAGTGTTTCTCTGTGCAGCTCTGGTTGTCCTAGAATTCACTCTGTTCCCTTCTACCACGTGTTTCTCATACTGAACTTGGTGGCAGGTGCCTTTACCCACCGAACCATCTGGTAACCCCTCAATATTGATTCTGCTGGGGTTTTATCTTATGTATTTAAAACATAATATCTTGTTCTGGAGAAGCCATGGAGGTTAAACAATCCAATTAGCATTAGGCTTGGGTCTGTGTGTCCTAAGTGACATACAGAGCTACTAGAGAGATGATGTCCCTCCTCTCTTATCTTTAATTTGGGAGGGCCATGAGCAGCACCTCATGGAGGTCAAGGGACAACTTGAGAGAATGAGGTCTCTCCTTTCACCGCATGGGTCCTTATAACAAGCTCAGTTAGTCAGGCTTGGCGCCGAGTGCCTCCACCGACCCCTTTCTCTGTCCCCTTCTAAGCCTGTCACCTATAGTTCAGACAAGAGAAACTGAGCTTCAGTGAGATGAGCTGCTCACAGTCACACAGCCAAGTGCAGAACCAGGATTTGGTCCCCAATGTGACTCTAAAGCCAGTGCTTGTCACTGCTCAGTTTCTCTGTATCTCCATGGCCTTGGGCACCTCTGGTCACGTACTGTCAGTCAAACACTCACAGATGCTAAGCTTAACCAACAGTGAGCCAAACTGAAGCATCTGCTGCTTCCAGAAAGCCTCTGAGGCAGGAGACTGGCTAAGTGTGAGTGAAGGGCCCTGCCTGACAGGAGATGGGCTGTTCCGAAGTCTCTTCTACTCTAAGGTTATGCCCTCATGTCTCTGAGCACACCACCTTGAGTCTAGAACACTTCCTAAATAAAAGTTGGCCCTCCACGACCTTTCCCAGGTTTGGTCGCAGGCGTGTAATCGTCAAGAAGGGGCAGAGGGGCAATAGCTTTTATTTCATCTACCTGGGCACGGTGGCGGTGACAGAAGACGAGGATGGGAGCAGTGCTTTCCTGGACCCTCACCCAACACTGCTGCACAGGGGTGGCTGCTTCGGGGTAAGCCACAGGGAAGGCCCTCCCCACTTCCGGGGCTTGGGGTTGAAGTATGAGAGGATTCCTGCTCCAACCTCTTACCCAGGCTCTGACTGCCTTGTCCTCTGTACAAGTCACTGGACCACATGGGCCCCAAGGCCCTTCCTCAGCTGTCAAATGTCAATGAGTTGGACTATGCTGATCAAGCTCGCTACGTGTATTTATTTGCCTTTTCATCCCTTCAGGGATGCCATAAACTCCACAGAGGCCTCTCCACTCCCTCTGCTCTGGCCTGTTCAGACCTGTTGTCTCTTTCCCACATACAGATAAAGGATGGGAGGGCGAGTGGGAGTCTGGGGGCCCAGGGGGGATTTCTAGAGGGGGCCAGAGGCAGGGAAGATGGACTGAGTGTGGAGTCACACTTGCCCTTGTCCTTGCTTCCCCCAGGAAATGGGCCTTCTGAGCACCGCAGTCAGGACAGGCCACGGTGGTCTGCATGGAGGAGACAGAGTTCCTGGTGGTCGACAGAGAGGATTTCCTTGCAAATAAGCTGGGTGATGAAGTGCAGAAGGAAACTGAGTATCGGTACAACTTTTTTAGGTAACCCTGCCTCATTGGATGTCTTTCCCCTTTCCCTGGACTTGGCATTGGCTTCGATTGCTGATGGTTGCTATTGGCCTTGGGTGCTTGGAAATCCCCATCCCTATCCAGCTTCTCTCTAGCCAAACTCCAAGCGTTGCCTTCTTAGCTTGGCTCGAATATCTCTTCCCCGGGGAGTAGTGGTAGAAGCTGAGAGTAGCTGACATAGGCTGAGCGTGTGCCGGGCCAGGCAGGGGCTAAGTGCTTTGTACTGGTGTTGTATCCTGTCTCCTATTCAATCCTGTGGGGCTGCTCCTTTGATTTTCCTTGGAGTGTCGATGAGGGTAGCAGGGCTCAGGATGATGACATGCCATGTCTAATTAAAAAATAACAAGGTCTGGGTGGTGGTGGCGCACGCCTTTCATCCCAGCCTTTGGGAGGCAGAGGCAGGCGGATCTCTGTGAGTTCACGGATAACCCTGGTCTATAGAGTAAATTCCAGGACAGTCAAGATTACACAGCAAAACCTGTCTTGAAAAACCGAACCAAAACAAAACAAAGTCCCAGTGTTCTATTTCACTTAATGTACCCCATCTGTTAATCATCTCAAGATAGGGCACCCATTCACAATTCTGTTGTACCCTGTATTCCTTGAAAACTCTACCCATACTATGACTCTCCACTGTGTAGTAATTGTTTCATAGTTTGCATGCCATCTGACAGTAAACGTGCCAGCAGGGACCAGTATGGCCTCTCCACCATTGTTATCTCCCTGTCGTCATAGCACCAAACGCATGCAATGCTCAGCAAATAAATATTGAGTAAATGAAGCTGTACTGGACGGGGTGTCTAGCCCATGTCTGGCCTGGGAGGTAGCATCATTGAGGGCTGGAGCCTGGAAAAGGCAGGAAGGGGTCTGAGGGAAGTGGAAACGGTGGGGGAAGGGTCTCACACCAAACCTCAGCTCCTAGGCTCACTAAGAGGAAAGTTCCATGGACCAATTACGTTTAGTAGGTTGAGCTTATTTGAGCAGAGTACAGCAAAGCCAAATAAAATCAGTGTGAGATTCATCTAGCTCCCAAAACCAGAGCAAATCCTGAGAACTGCAGCCAGCAACAGAGATGCAATGAAGAGGGCATGGAGGGAAACTTGGTTGCTACAACCTAGTTAGCAGTGTGGTATGGTTTAGCTGGTTTGTAGTTTAGCAGCTGACTGTACAGAGCATTCGCCAGCCTCAGCTCGATGCTGCGACTGTATCAGTTGTTTCCTGAGCCCAGCCCAAATCCACAGCCTCAGGTCTAAGGCAACTCAGGGTAGGGCTTTAACTCTTGGGTTTTAGTCTCTCGCTTCATGGGATGGGATGGTGAGAGCTCTCTTCCAGGCTGTAATGATGGGATGAAGTGATAGAGGGGAGGGCCCAGGACATGGCACATAGTAGGTGCTCTTCTGGGGATGTTTTTCCTCTTCCTCCTTTCTAGACAGCCCTCTGAGGTCAGGGTATGGACCCTGTTCCTATGTCATGCTCAGAAATGAACTCAGCATGTTTGACGCCTGCATAAACTTGAGTTAACAAGCTCAGTTGACCTGGGTCAGTTGAGTTTTGAGCCATAACATGTTAGAACGTAGGGAGATTTGTCATTGTTAACAGCCCCACGGAGCCACCAACCAGAGAGAGGCAGTTTCTGACTCAAGGTACATGAGGTCAGGGGAAGAGATGGCCTCTTTGGAGTGGAGCTTTAAACAACTCCAAAAGACTCCAGACCTCTCCCCTCTCCTCAGGCTCAGAGCTAAATGTTTGACGTTCACAGACTAGAGGCAGCTAGAGGCTGGTTTAAGCTCCAAGACCTAAGGTAGGGCAGGACTCCTTGGCTGGGAACCAAGTAGCCAGTGTGTTGAAGTAAGAAGCCCCACCTGAGCTGACCTTCCTTCCTTGGCATGGGAGGAGCTTGCCGAGCCAGAATTGTAGAGAGAGGCAGAGACGGAATTTGGAAGAAGATTCCTGGATATAGAATCAGAGTGGGAGGATCCAGGTACCGCATAACTCCAGAGTTTGAGCAGCAACAGGGAGGGGCCTTCACCTGAGGAGGAGGCCTTGAGGAAATGCCGGACGTTGACCACAGATTGGGTGAGGTGACTCTATGTGTCCTGGTGAAATCTTCCACTCCACGCATTTTCACAAGAATCAAAGAACAAGGCCCCTTTCTGGAACATTCTAGTATTGGGTGACAAGTTCTAATAGGCTTCCCTCTCCCCCAGGAAGTTGGATATGTTCCGATCTTGGTCTGAAGAGAATCTCTGGAAGCTGGTGGCCTTGGGGAGGATAGAGAAGTTCTCACATGGACAGCTGGTGACTAAAGACCTTACAAATTCTGCATTTGTCACATTTATCTGCAAGGTGAGGTCTGATCTGAGAGCAAAGCTGGGAAGAGCAGTCCTAATCTAAAGCCCTCCGGCCAGGCAGACGTGTTTGAGCCTGTTCTGCAGAATGTGCAGCACATGTACTTTTCTGACCTTCCTTGCTCTGGCTTCATGCCTACGAGGCAAAGCATGGAGAGCTTGCCTCAGTGGGTCACTGTGCCCCAGTGGGTTGGGAGTGGAGGTGGGAGTCCATTTTGAATGTTGGAAAATGAGTGTGGGGCCTAAGTCTATCTTTGCTGCATACATCCCTATATTCAGATTCATAACTTAGACACAGTAAGAGACTAAGTAATCATAAAACAACTGTTAAATACGGAAGCACCGTATCCTCACCCCTTTTCTAATGGTGTAAGATGAAATTTACAGAAAACGTATTCATATCATAAAAATCACATTTTTTGTGTGTTTTGGGGTCACTGTTAATTATAACAAAGTCACTTGACATTCGCACCGTGGCACTTTAACAGTCGAGCAGTTAACTGAGATTTAATGTGCCTCCCAGGTTACACTGGTCATGGCTCGTGTCCCAGGCATGACAGAAGAGGGTGGCAAGAAATAGACTCGTGGTACTCAGAAAGCTTCAAACAAACTCATGATCTGTGCCCCTCTGAAGCCTCCCATTCAATATTCTTCCTCCGGTAGACTGCAGGCAGCTGTAACCACAGAGAAGTTTGTTTATGCTTCACATCACATGTCTCGTTTGGGCCTCACACTAACCTCCCAAAGGCTGGTAGGGCCCTCATTCTCCTTTAACAGAAGAGTAAACTGAGGCACAAGAATATGGCTGTCTACGGTCATGGAGTGGAAGGGGCAAGGTTCAACCCAGCTCTGTCTGACTCCAAAGCTCTTCTGGGGAACTGGGACTGGAGTTGACCTGCCAGTTCCTTACACTGCAAATCTCTGAAGATATTTGATGCATTTTTGCCAAGCTTATGCTGGTCCAGGGTATGAACGCAGGCAAAGATGGGGAAGGCTCATTCTCTCTCTCTTCCACTGGACCTGCAACATAGACAAGCTGAGAATGCCAAGTGCCAAGGGATATTTATAAGTGGTTTCCAGGGACTGGAGAGCAGAGCTGCAAGGCTGGAGGCTTTACAGGAACTTCCTGAAGGAGCTGAGGGGAAGATGAGACCAGTAGATCCAAGGTGCACACAAGATTGGCATGCACTGGAAATGGCTTGTGTAGGCTGTCCCCAGCTGAGTGTTACATTTTCAGGCATTTTATGAGTTGGTAACACAATACTTATTTTTTTGTTTAACTGATAACTTTATTCATAATAGTCACATTTATAGACATTTTAGAACACTCACCTAGGAGATGTGGGATAACAGCGGGAGCCCTTTGGGATTCATGTAGCTCCTACAAGCAACTCCAGAGGCCTTCAGTCAAGAGCAGACCCCGAAAACTCGTCAGATTCATTTTGTGGAACTACACATAGCACACTGACTTCTCGTGCAAGCCTTGAGTTTACTGGGGAAGACAGTGACCGAGGACATCGGTGTGACAGAGGACATCGGTGTGCTGCAGTCCCACAGCATGAAAGCAATGCGTTTGTCCTCAAGCAGACAGTGTCACCGCAGCGTGGGGGACTGAGCAACGTTGCCCACCTGGAGATGGCCCCGAGCCGTCTTTGCAGCAGAAAACTAAAGTTCTCTGCGCGGTGGGACACTTATCCAGCACTTGGAGCAGAGCAGCGATTTCTGAGTTCAGCCAGCCTGTCTAAGAGTGATTCGACACAGGCCAGAGAAACGCTGAAAAACAAAGGGAAAAAAAAAAGTTCATCTCTATGGGGACTAAAATATCAGGATGGAGAGGGTGAGAAAGATGGCCTTTTCTAATGACCAGTGACCTGAATACACTGAAACCCCCAAGAGCTCACCTGAAACCCTCCACCTCAGAGCTGCACCACATGAGGTAACAACAAACAGACTTGGGAAAGGGACTCCAGATACCATTTCCATTCCATTGTGACGTCATAGACATCAAATGGGAATGAGCAGAGACCCCTCCGCTGATGGAGTGATTAAGGACAGGACATTTAATAAATACTAATTAAATGAGTACTATTTCAAGGGCCTGCTGTGTGCCAAACAGTCATTGGTTCTGAAGACCCAGTGGGCAAAGAAGGTCCAAGCTCTACAGGGCAGTGTATAAGAGGAGACAAACAAACCGATGGACATTGATGAGAGGAAGTCAAAACGGGACAAACCAGGAATTCCTGAGCTTGGAAAGTTCTCATGCCTAAATCCAAAACCATTAGTGCCTTCAGTAACATGGGGCCATGGTGTTCTATGAAGAAAAAATTAAATACAAAAAGGATCTCCGGGCCAGCAAGATGCTTCAGCAAGTAAAGGAGCTTCCACCAAGTCTGACAACCTGAGTTCAATCCCTAGGATTTATTCACATGGTAGATGTTGAGAACCAACCCCTAAGTTGTCCTCTGGCCTCTACATCCGTGCTATGACGTGAGCCCCTCCCAGAAAAACTATAAGAAGCCTCATGTGAGGCTGAGAGTGGTCAAGCGATAGATGACCTTTGAAATTTTTATTAAACTCACTAGGGAAACGGTGCGTTGGTTTCATTTGCCAGATCCTGGTTGGTCTGTGCGGATGGACCGGGGAGTTCAGACAGCTCCAATAGCGGCTGACAACTGGTAGGATGTGTGGAATTGCTAGTAAGTGTGCGTATTTTATTCAGTACAAGTAGTCTTGACATCCCCTATTTTTGCCATACCGAGGATTGAACCCAGGCACCTGCACAGAGCAGGCAAGGGATCTACCACTGAGACACACCCCCACCTCCTTTCAAAAGTTATGTTTATATTAATTATACATTTTCGTACAACTGCCATTGTTTTATTTCAGAGACAGGGGCTCCATATGTAGCCCAAGGTGACCTTGAACTCTTTATCTTCCTGTCTCCAGTATTGAGGATTCGTGTTCCCCACACCAGGCCTGATGCATTCCTTATGTGGGTAACATATGTGTACAAGAACCTGTTAAGTGCATTTCCCCATTGTTAGGCTTATCACCACCACTAGGGGAGCATTTTCCTTCCAGGGCCAGTCCCCCTTTCCCAACAGGATCAAAGCTGGCTATCATGGAGCAAAAGGGGATTTATCTCAGGCCTGTTAGTTAAGTAGGTAGCAGACTGTGGAGGGGTGGAGAAAACTGCCGAAGCAGATCATGAATGGCAAATGCCTGACATTCAGGTGGAAAGAGGAAGCCACTCACACAGCCAGTGCCCAGAGTAATCAAGTGACTGCCCAGCACTTCCCAGACTCTGCCTCATTAAGCACATCCATCAGTGGGACCCAAAGAGCCCCAGGACCTTTGCTTCAGGGAGCTGGAATTGACGTGACTGGCTTCCAGTCTCTACACATTCAAAAGGGATAACATTAAACTCCTTGTCCTCTGCCTCAGGCTCTGGAAGGCTGGGATTACAGGGCCGCCCACAGGCACCACCGTGGGTTCATTCTGTTCTCACCTCCATTATTCATCTGTAAAATGGACCACTGACTTCAAAAAGTCTTGCAATAGGAGTTTAATATTCAAAATCTTTTATTTTTCAAAGAAGGTGTGTCAGAGAGATGGTTCAGCTGTTAAGAGCGTGTACTGTTCTTACAAAGCCTACCTGTAACTCTAGCTCCAGGGGATCTGATACGTTCTTCTAGCCTCATATGGCAACTGAATTCACACACACACACACACACACACCTCTGTGCAAGTGCATTTGATTGTGTGTGCAATCAAAAATAAGACAAATTTTTAATTTTTAAAAATAGCTTTTTTTTTTAAAGCATAGAATAGAGTTTATTCAGGGCATGGGGAGGGGAGCCAGGAAGGTAATAGAGGCAGAAAGAGAGAGAGAGAGAGGTAGAGGCTGGCCATGACCACGTGGAGAGAGGGGGAAAGGAAGGGGGAGGGGGCAGAGAGAACCTGCAGGCGGGAGGTCGAGGGAGCAAGAGCAAAAATAGCTTTTTATGCACAAGCATCCTTGGTTAATGTCCATCCACCAATCCAGGGCTTCTAAACGTGGTTCAGCCCCGCCAGCAGCCATAACTGGGAGCTCATGAGACACGAATTCTGTTGGGTACAGTGGCAGCTGTATAAAATCCCACCACTGGGAGGTAGAGGCAGAGAGGCCAGGAGTTCACGGTCATCCTTAGCTATTTAGGGAGTTGGAGGCCATCGTTGTCTCTGAAACATGGCCTTGAAAAACAAAACCAGAAAACTCCCAATAAATCAGAGTCTCATCCAGGTGCAGTGGCGTATGACTGTCCTCTTGCAATCCAAGCACCTGGGAAACTGACATAGGAAGATTGATTCAAAACTGGGGCCAGCCTGGGGCATTCCAGTTCCAGGACAGCCTCCTTGTGTTGGACAGTCTGTGGGTAATGGCAAGTATTTAATAACCTGTATCAACCTAGTGCCATATATAATTGTGCTGTCCTAAATCCTGTCCACCCTGTTCCACCCATGCCTACCCTACCTCCCAGCCAGAATCATAGGTCTGTTTTTGTCATTGTCATAGCTTTGTCTTTTCTAGCATGCCATAGGTTGGGATCATGAAGTATGTTGCCCATTCAGACTGGCTTTTACTTACACATTTGCATTTAAGAATTTTTTATCACTTGATTTCTTTTTAGTGTTGAACAATATTTCATTGTTGAGATGCATCACACTTTTTCTCAATGTATATATATTTATATGATGTTTATGTATGCAAATTGTCAGACTCGCCCCCAAGAGCTATTAAATCCAAAAGTCCAGGAGGGAGGGCTTGTAAGCAGTTAATAAAGCTTCAAGAATTCTCAGGTACACTCTAGAAAGTACTTTTTAAAACTTTTTTTTACTTTTTCACTTTGTATCCCACTCACTGCCCCCCTCCCGGTTATCCACCCCAATCCTTCCTCCCTTCCCCCTCCCCTTCTCTCTGAGCAGGTGGGGGCTCTCCTGGGTATTCCTCCCCAACTTGGCACTTCAAGTCTTTGCAAGGCTAGGAGCTTCCTCTCCCACTGAGGCCAGAAAAGACAGCCCAGCTAGAAGAACTTATCCCAAATACAAGTAATGCTTTTGGGACAGTCCCCACTCCAATTGTTTGGAACCCACATGAAGGCCAAGCTGCACATCTGCTACATATGAGTGGGGAGCCCTAGGTCCAGCCCGTGTATGTTCTTTGGTTGGTGGTTCAGACTCTGAGAGTCCCAACTGTCCAGGTTAGTTGACTCTGTTGGTCTTCCTATGGAGTTCCTATCCCCTCTAGGGCCTGCAATCCTCCTTCCTGTTCTTCTATGAGTCCCCAAGCTCCATCCTCTGTTTGGCTGTGAGTGTCTGTATCTGTCTGAGTCAGCTGCTAGGTAGAACCTCTCAGAGGACAATTTGTTCCTGTCAGCAAGCATAACAGAGTATCATTAATAGTGTTGGGGATTGGTGCTTGTCCATGGGATGGGTCTCAAGTTGGGCCAGTTATTGGTTGGCCTTTCCCTTAGTCTCTGTTCCATCCTAGAGTACTTTTTAAAAGGGAAATTCCCATCTCTCCCTAAACAATTGGCTCATTGCAAAACCTGCGTGGGAGTTAAGTGCCACAGGTAAATTTTAATGTCAAGAGTTTATATGACAGTCCTCATCTGTGACTTCGAGAACTCAGAGCAGACCACAGCATGCCAGATCCTGTGTGTCCTCTAGCTGGAACTGAGATGCCTCTGCTCTTCGGAAGGGATCGCTCTCTTGTCTCACTTGTACTTGGTGTGTAGCTGCCTGTTCAGACTTCCTCAGCATCCTGACTCCGGTGTTCCTGCCACTAGAGACTGAAGCCAGCAGCCAGCGGCTGATTTCTCCTGAGGGAGGTTAGGGAATAGCATTCCTACTGGAATCTCAAACTCAGTTATTGGCCATAATCGATCCATTCTGAGCCACTTGGGGATACATGGTTGGACCTCATTCTGCAAGTGCCAGATGCAATAAAGAACTGTAAGAGTCTTGCCCAAGAGGAATCCTTTCTCTCACATCTCCTTTCTTGGGTGAGAAGAATTTGTTGAATGAATGTTGAACAAAGCCCAAGGACAGGGCCTGGCATACAGCAAAGGCGTGAGATGTCTGTTCCCTTGTCACAGTAGGTGTCTTCTAGCTCAACCCTTCTGTGTCTCTTAGATTTCCTATTAGGAAGGGTGAGATCCCTGAAGCTGGAGAGATGTCTCAGTGGTTAAGAGTACTGGCTGCTCTTCCAGAGGACCCTGGTTCAATTCCCAGCACCCACATGGCAGCTCTCAACTGTCTGTAACTCTAGTTCCAAGAGATCTGATACCCTCACAACAATACATATAAAATAAAACATAAATACATTTTTGAAAATGGTAAGATTTCTATAAAGATAGGACATAAAAGGAACATTTTTTTCCTGCTGCTGGATTCAAGGCCAGGGCTGTGAGTATCCTAGGATTGCTTTGTTATTGTTTCTTCTTAGCCTGTGCTGGCCTCAAACGTGAAATCCTCCTGCCTCAGCCTTTGTTGTGCTGAGACAACAGCCTGTGCTTCCACACTTGACCTGGAGACTTGATCCAAACTCCCATGATCAGAAGAGCAGGAGCCAAAGACTGGCTTTTATAGTTTCCGCTCACACCATCACAAGCCTCCTTTCTAAGGAAACTGACCAAAGCAAATAAGGAGGCCGTGCCCAAGGAGTGGAAAAGTACCATCCCACCATCCCACCGCCTGCCTGCAGAAGAACTCCAGCATTCGGAACTGACTCAGTGGCCTCTATAAAATTAAAAGATGCCTGGCAGTGGTGGCCCATGCCTTTAATCCAAGCACTGGGGAGACAGAGGCAGGCCAACTTCTGAGTTTGAGGCAATCCTGGTCTAGAGAGTGAGTTCCAGGGCAGTAAGGGCCATGTAGTGAGATCCTGTCTCAAAATAAATAAATAAATTAATTAATTAATTAAAGATTCAGGTTATAGATACTTGCTGTGCAGGGCATAGAAAACCCTGCAAAGTGGTGTACATGGTCATTTTCTCATATCATCTAGAAGTAAGCATAAGTCTATGAGTGAACAGGGTTGAAATAAGAGACAAGGAAAGGCAATAGCTTTCCTAGTGTTATCTAGCCTTTTCCACTCATAGTTCATTACCCAGAACTGAATGACTGTCCTCCCTCCCCCACCCCTCCTTTCTGTTACCACACGTGTTCAGCTGCTGCAGTTACCTGAAGAGTGAGCACCATCCGTTGTACTCACTTTCCTTGGGGACCTAGGTGATTTTTTGCCTTTTTTTTTTAAAGGTGTTTTTTTGTTTTGTTTTGTTTCATGTATAAGGGCGTTTTGCCTGCATGTATGTAAGTGCACCACATGTGTGCCTGGTGTCTGAAGAGGCCAGAAGAGGGCATCCGATCCCCTGGAGCTGGAGATGCAGCTGGTAGTAAGCTGTGTGGTTGCTGGTGGCCGAGCCTGTCTGGAAGAGTGGCCAGTGCTCTTGACCTCTGAGCCATCTCTCCAGCCCACAGGTCATCATGTCTAGGATTAGAAATTAACTCCAATATAATTATGGAAGTCAGGGAACCTCAGTATCAATAGGATGTGTCATCTGCAGTTCACAACGCCACCAAGTGTCCCATTCCATCCTTGATGGTGACCTTAGTCAGTATCAGTACTATGTTTAGTTTTTCTGCTTCTATAGGTGTTTAAAGTTTTTATGTGAAGATAACATTTTGATCAAGGAGAACACCTTGAACCATGTGTACTGAGCAAATAAAACAAAACAGGGTCAGGTGAGGTCAAAGCCTGGCCTGCCTGGAGTGTCCAGGGATAACTCTTTGCTTATGTCCCTCGATGTGTCCAGGGCAGCTGTGAAATCCTACGAATGATAGACTTGGGGTCCTGCCGTACCTATTACAAGTGGGTCTGGCAGCAACTGGAGCTGCTGGACCACAAGCCTCTGAGAGTTCACAACAGTGGTAAGTCACATGGCCACATCTGTCAGTGGACAGCACAGCTGGCTGGGGAAAGATGTGTCCCCTGGGTCCCTTCCTGGCTCCAGTCCCCAGGGCACAGACTTGTGGACATCTGCTCTAATCGTTCTTTTCTAACAACTGAAGAGTCCTGCCTGCTGCCCCAGCTGCCCTCTCCCTCTCACTGGGCTCTTCTATGGAGAAGTGCCTCCTCCTGCCTCACACACCCCTACCCCTATCTTTCCCCAGCTCTCGTCTGCTTCTCACATCTTACCAAAGCATCTTTATTCAGAGACTTCTCTCAGGCTTCTCATGCTGAAGCAGCATTTCCCTCTGCTCTCGCTATATCCCATTTGCGTCTGCTGAATTTGTCTTCTGTCTTGTCTGTCCCACTGAAATCATACACTGAATCTGAATTGGTTGTTAAGTAGCTGTCTCCCTAGAATTTAAGCTCCATGTTCCCAGGGCCTGTGGCCATCCCAAACGTCTTGTATATATTCAGAGTGACTTACAGAGTCAATAAACACTGATATTGCTGCTATTGTGGATGGTTTTAAGTATGTCCTAAGATATGATTGTCTGTGTATTCTCTGACGCCCATCTCAGTTCATATAGATGCCATGAGTAGCTGTATCATTCATTGAATTATGCATATACCCAGTAGTTTGGCTGTTTATACATAAGTAATTCATTAAAGGATATATTAGTTGGGGTTCTCTAGAGTAACAGAAATTATAGAATGAATCTATATATATTTAGAACTCTATATATTTAGGAAAGGGATTTATTAGAATGGCTTTTAGGCAATGGTCCAGCTAGTCCAACAATGGCTGCCTATGAACTCAAGGTCCAAGAGTTCAGCAGCTACTAAGTCAACAAGGCTGATGTCTCAGCTGGAATCCCAAAGAAGTCGGCTCAGATGTCAGTGAAGGGATAGTCTTGCTAGTGAGGGGAGAGGAAGCAGGCAGAGAGCAGAAGCTTCCTTCTTCCATGTCTGTATAGGGTTTCAGCAGAAGGTGTGACCCAGGTTAGAGGTGGGTTCCCCATCTCTAAAGATCTGAAAGGCATGTATTCTCCTTCAGAGATCTGGATTAGAAGTAGATCTTCATAACTCAGATTAAGCCAAAATCCCTCACAGGTGTGCCCCTCCATTTTGGGGTTTTAGATAATTCCAGAACTAGTCAAGTTGGCAACTAAGAATTGCCATCACAATAGAGTGTCAATAAGATACAATTATATCTCCATTTCACAGATGCTGAAACTGAGGCTCAGAGAGGCGAGACTCTTGTCTAAGGGTCATATAGAAACTAAGAATGGAGACCCATGGAGCGCAGGCCCAGCTTACTGAGAGAAAACCAAGAGCTTTCATGTTTGTCAAAGGCTCCAGCCTTGCTCAGACTCATTTCCTATTGTAGAACATGAACAGTGCCAAAAAAAAAGCACCTAGAATCTGCCTAAGGTAGTAGATTCCTGACTCTGGCATCATGTTGATTCTGTTCACAAGAGCCTGTGTGTGTGTGTGTGTGTGTGTTGTGTGTGTGTGTGTGTGTGTGTGTGACAAGACAGAGACAGAGATGTTTGTGTGTATGTGTGTGTGAGATATGTGTGCATATCTGTATGTGTGATGTGTATGTGTGGTGTGTGAGCATACATGTATGTGTGTGTGGTATGTGTTTGTGTGTATATGTATGTGTGTGTGTGGTATGTATGTGTATGATACGTGTATGTGTGTGTGTCTATGTGGTATGTGTGGTGTGTGTGTATGTGTGTGTGTGATATACACATTTGAGTAAAGAGGCCCAGCCCTCAACAGACATCCTCAGTGGCTCAGGGGTTGCACATTTTACCAAGCATCAGTTGAATGTCCTCCCAGCAGTCCCTTGGGATTATAATCCAGCCTCTCCAAGGGTCACTTGGTGGATGTGGTCCACAGTTGTTCTGTGATCACAGCCGAAGCCAACATGGGTGGGTGGGCAGGAGAGAAAAGTACATGTGGGTGTGTGGGGTGTGGCAAAGAGAATTTTGGAGTTTGACAGAGCAAGGTTTGCCTCACATAGTAGCGGCTGTCCGTTAGCACTTCAAGTCTTTAGGCTTCTGTTTTACAGACAGGATCATCATGAAGATGAAGAGGCTACTGAGCCGGGCTGTGGTGGCGCACGCCTTTAATCCCAGCACTTGGGAGGCAGAGGCAGACAGATCTCTGTGAGTTCAAGGCCAGCCTGGTCTACAGAGTGAGCTCTGGGACAGCCAGGGCTACACAGAGGAACTATGTCTTGAAAAACCAAATCAACCAATCAAACAAACAAAAAAGAGCCAAAGTTCAGACCACAGGATCCTGTGTGACACTGGACAAATGGTTGTCTCCTTATACATCCATGGCCACGAGTCCTTTAAAGTAGTATAATTTGGATATTAAACAAATGAATATACAAAACTCACAGACCACTCCCTGGATGCATGAATCTTTATTCATGGTAGACATCTGTCACCATCATTACAAGTTGACAGGCAGACCAAAGGGATATCAGCTCTCACATCAGTGCCAATCCATAGATATAAGACTGTACTGAACAGTCTTGGATATGCTGTGTTTCTATTATGGTCCAGTTCAAAATACTTTAAAATTTCTCTTTTGATTTCTTCTTTGACCCACTGAATATTAATCAGGGTGTTATTTAGTCCCACAGACTTGGGGACCATCCAGCTACCTTTCTATTTATTATTTCCATGATAAAATATTCGGTACAGTTTGAATCCTCTCAAATGTGTTGAAACTTGTTTTATGGCCCAGAAAGCAATCTGTGTCGGTAAATGCTCCATTTGCATTTGAAAAGAATATGCTGTTATTTGGTGCCTCGTGCTGCGAATGTTAGTCAGATGGGGTGGTGATGTTAGTCCGGGGGTCGGTGTCCTTCCTGATTCTCAGCCTCTGCTCTGTCAGCTGTTAACTCAGAGCTGAGAGAATCTGCAGCTACTGTGTCCTCCCCCCCCCCCCCCTTATCATAGGCTGACATTGACTTCAGGGCCCTAAGGAACCACAGAATTGACCTCTTCAAGACAAGAAAAATTAAATAAACCTATTTTGTTTTTTTTAAGGTGGTAGACCTTGAATTCTAGACTGCACAGAACAGGCAGGTCTGCCCCGAGCTACATTCTTGGCCTAAAGTGAGCTTCTTTGTCTCTGGTAGCATTCTTTGCTCAAAAATCTCCTTTTTCTGATACTATTTAATTTAGCTTCCTTTGATTACTATTAGTTTGTTATTTCCCTTTCTATCCATTTGTGTTTACTTCTTGGGTATCTTTGTATTTAAAATAGCTTTTTCTTTTTCTTTCTTTCTTTTTGTTTTTTTTTTTTGTTTGTTTGTTTGTTTTGCTTATTTGTTTGTTTTTTGTGGTAATGGGGGATCAAACCTAGGGTCTTGTGTGTGCCAGGGAAGCACTGTACCGCAGAACTATATCTGTGGTCACTAAGATAAGTCTATTTTAATCTTTTAAAACATTTTGTTTATTTTAGGTGGGAAGGACACATGTGTGTATCAGAGGACAAGTTTTGGAGTTAATTATTTCCTTCTACCATGGGACTCCTGCAGGGTTGAACTCAGGTTACCAGGCTTGGCAGTGAGTGCTGTTGCCCCACCCCTCTTTGTCCAGGCAGGGTTTCTTTGTGTAGCCATGGCTGGCCTAGAACTCACTCTGTAGAGTGTAGGAGGAGCTAAGGTGGGATGAGTTAGGAGAGGAAGAGGAAAAGGAAGAGGAGGAGCGAAAGAGGGCAGAGATGTAGGAGCGATGGAGACAGATGTTCACATCTGTAGTCTGTAGCAGTCAAAGGTAGTTGGTATACCTAGGTTGGGTATTGGGTTACACTTCTGATTGTATGGGTATCTTGTTACTGATCATTGCCAAATATATAAGCTTTGATTAATCTGTAAGAATTAGAGTCTCATTCTCTTACTGGGCCCGCATGGATGGCAGAATGGTCTGGGCAATGCCCTGCCTTGCGGAGACAGCTTGGAAGATTGGCATAGCCATCTCTCATGCTGACATCTAGTGGGTGGCAGGGTTGGTGTTTCTGGCGGCCTGTTCTAGCTGCAGCACTCACGTGGCCTCAGAGAAACATGGTGGCTGGGCTAGGCAGAGCGGCAGCAGCCTAGATAGTCGGCCAGAGCCAGAGGCCGTTTTAAATAATTATTACAACAGTAGAGCCGTTGGGTTCAAACTCAGAGATCTGTTTGCCTCTGCCTCCTGAATGCTGGGATTAAGGGCGTGCACCACCACTCAGTGGCAAAGTGCCTTTTTAAAATGAGATTCTTAAAGGCAGCATAGAGTTGAGTCTTACTTTTATTCATTTTTAAATTCAGTCTGACAATCTCTGCCTTTCCCAAGATGTCTAAAATATTTACATGTAAAATGTTTAAGATTGAAATCTACCACCGGCTTGCGGTGGCACATCGCTGTAGTGCTCACGCTCTGTTGCTAGGGCGCTGTGTCCGTCCCGTGTTCGATCCTTCCCGCTGTCCTTCAGTGGGAAAAAAAAAAAAGATTGAAATCTACCATCTTTCTGTCTCTTTTCTGTTTCTTCTGTCTGGCCTCTTTTACGTAACCCTGCCTATTGAATTCTCTTATATGATTTCCTCTGATTATCTTGTTAGCTCTTTGTTGTTTCTATGTTGTCTTATTTTAGTGCTTGTCTCATGACCGTGACACACCTGTAGCTTCTGTCAGCCTGCTGTCACATGCTGTCACATACCAAATCACATACAGTGGATTTTACTTCGTTCCTCCTAGGCATGGAACTATATTCTCTCACGTGCTAAAAACGTAGCAGTATGTGGCATTAGTATTGCTTCAATCATTTACCTTTTAAATGTACGTAATGAATAAAAAAATGTTCTGTTAATTCACATGATTACCGTTTCTTACAATCTCGATTCCCTTGTGTGATCCAGACTTAGATCCAGTATCATCTCCTTCCTTGAGTACTTCTATAACACTTTTTGTATTCCACTTTTAAAATGTAATTTATTTTTTATGATGTGTGTGTGTGTGTGTGTGTGTGTCTGTTTGGCTGTGTGTCCAAGTACCGGTGGAGGCCAGAAGAGGGCGCTGGATCCCTTGGCACTTGGAGGTGTCTGTGAGCGGCCTGGTGAGTGTAACTCTGCTAGAGCCGTGCATGTTCCCAACTGCTGAGACATCTGTCCAGCCCCTGGTGACAAGTTCCCTCAGCCTTTCTGTGACTGAATACTTCCTTTGTAAAAAAAATTTGATTTCAATTTACATAGATACATATGTGAGTGTGTGTATGCCCGTGCATGCCATGGTGCCCATAGAGGTAAGGGCTGGAGTTACAGGCAGGCGTGAGCCACACAATATGGGTGCCTTCTGTAAGAGATCCAAGCATTCTTAACCACTGAGCCATCTCTCTAGCCTGTCAGCTAGAGAAAAGACAATTTTTGCATATCTGTGACAGTTTGGTATGAAGTGGCCTCCCATAAACTCATATGTCCCTTGCCAGTAGCACAGTTGGGAAAGATTATGGAACCTATAGAAACTTTTAAGAATACATGGTCCCTTATGGGTAGCATGGTTGGGAGAGATTATAGAATTTTTAGGAAGTAGTAGGGTCTAGCTAGAGAAAGTGTATTACAGGATTGCCATACTTCCTGCCTCATGTCTTTACTTCCTGACCCATTGGGGTATGAGGAGTCCCAGGCATGTCTTGGTTGCTGTAAGCTCTGCTGTGTGTTCTCCACTAAGATGGACAACACCACCTCACAAACAAACCTTCCCCTAAATTACTTCAGCCAAGTGTTCTTATTACAGCACCAAAAATTAGTTAATATAGTATGGAATTCCAAGTGAAAGGTTTGTATTTGTGTGTAGTTTGTACACATGGAGGTCAGAGGATGGTTCTCTCATTCCACCAGGGATTGAACTAAGGTCATCCAGCTTGGCAGCAAGTGCCTTTAACCACTGAACCATCCTGCTGGTCTTCTTTCAGTAGTATGTATAGTAGGAGTCTCTATGAGAGTGCATACTGGTGTGTATGTACATGTAGTGTGCACGTGGCAGTCATAGGTCAATATCAGGTGTCTTTTTCTATTGTCCAGCATCCTAGTTTTTGAGACAGGATCTCTCCCTGAACCTAGAGCTCATCAAATTGGTTTTGACTGGCCAGTACCAGACTCCAGGAATCCTCCCATTTCCACAGCCCCAGTGCTGAGATTACAGATTGAGATTACAGACACACTGACACATACATATGTACATGTTTGTGTATGTGAATGTGGGCATATATGTGTCACATGTCAAAGTGACAGGACAATCTCAGCTATCTTTCCCCTTGTTTGGGTTAGGAACTCTTGCTTATCCATGAGCATGGCAGACTAGCTATCTCTTGCTTGGTTTCTAGTTCCATCTGTCTGGAATGCTTCTCTCCACCCCCTTCATTTTCTGGTCTAATTCCGGGTGGTGGGGCAACAAATAGATGCAGTTTCCTTTATTTTAAATAATTTTTAAATTTATTTCTTATTTATATGAGTACATTGTTGCTCTCTTCAGACACATACTAGAAGAGGGCATCAGATCCCATTACAGATGGTTTTGAGCCACCATGTGGTTGCTGGGAATTGAACTCAGGACCTCTGGAAGAGTAGTCAGTGCTCTTAACCACTGAGCCATCTCTACTAGTCTACATCTTTTTTATTAGAGAATTGATGTCATTCAACTCTAGAGTTATTATTGACAGGTATACATTAACTCCTGTGTTACTGTTGGTTTTTGTACTGTTTGGTGTTCTCCTGTTCCTCTTGTGCTTGGTCAATGTTCTAGTAGCATGGTTTGTTCTTTGTGGATCCCTAGATGTGTTTACCTTTTTTTTCCCCCCCACCCCGGGATTGATTGATTGACAGGCACAGACGGTGATTCGAACTCGGGAGACACGGCTGCCTCCGACTCTGGAGAGCAGTGACTGCTGCGGTGCGCCACTGCTGACTGGCTTTTTTTTTTTTTTTTTTTTTAAAGGGACCCATCTACTTTACATGCATGTATGTGTACTGTGTGTGTGTCTGTCAGGTCCCCAGGAACTGGAGGAGTTACAGTTGTGAGCTACCTTGTGGGTGCTAGGAGTCAAACTCAGATTATCTGCAAGAGCAACAAGTGCTCTCAACTGAGGAGCCACCTCTCCTGCGCCATGTTTACCTTTCTCTTCTGGCCAAAGGAGTCTTCCAAGGATGGATTAATGTTAATGAACTCCCATAGTTTGTTTTCATCATGAAAAGTGGTTCTTTCTCCTTATTGTAATTGTCTTTAAGAACTTGAAATAGAGGCCGGGTGGTGGCGCACGCCTTTAATCCCAGCACTTGGGAGGCAGAGGCAGGCGGATCTCTGAGTTCGAGGCCAGCCTGGTCTACAGAGTGAGTTCCAGGACAGCCCGGGCTACACAGAGAAACCCTGTCTTGAAAAACCAAAAAAAAAAAAAAAAAAAAAGAACTTGAAATAGAGATTCCCTCTGGCTGTACCACCCAAGAAGGAAAACTAAAGAAGTGAGCCATCAAGTCTGGCTGTCTTAGTTAGGGCTTCTATTGCTATGAAGAGACACCATGACCAAGGCAACTCTTATAAAGAACAACATTTAATTAGGTCTGACTTATAGTTTCAGAGGTTTAGTCCATTATCTTCATGGCAAGAAGCATGGCAGCATGCAGGCAGACATGGTGCTGGAAAAGGAGGTGATATTTATGCATCTTGATTTGAAGGCAATAAGGAGAGGTTGGCATCCTCTGGCAGCTAAGAGGAAGTTCTCTTCTGCAATGGGTAGAGCCTGCACATGGGAGGAGACCTCCAAAGCTCACCCCCACAGTGACACACTTCCTCTAACAAGGCCACACCTCCTCTCTATGGACCAAGCATATTCAAACCACCACACTGGCCCATCTTGTTTTCTGAGGCAGAGTCTTTTACTAAGGCATAAAGCTTGCCAAGTGGCCCACAAGCCCTGCGGATCTGTCTGTCTTTCTCTCCCCAGGGCTGAGATAGTAAGTACAAGCCACTATGCCCAACTATTTACATGGGTCCTTGGGGGATCAAACTCAGCTTTGTACACGCTAGGCAAGCACTCTACCAACTAAGCTACATCTCTATCCCCAAATGTGATCTATTAGTAGAAAGAGAGAAGCTTTGAATCAAATAGAACTGAGTTCAAATTATGTGTCAGTCTTTTAGAAGGCAATTTAAATTCTCTGCTCTTAATCTCATCTCTCCTACATTAAACTAATTTTTTATCTAGATGTAATGACGTAGGGCTGCCAGTGAGATCAATTTATGGAACCTGCCTTCTTCTTCCTCTTCCTCTCCCTCCTTTTCCCTCCTCCTCTTTGTCACTGGCTCTGTAGCCTTGGCTAGCCTGGAAGGCTGTCCTCAAAGTCCTAGAGACTCCTCCAGCAATCCTCCTAAGTGCTGGGATTACACTTCCTCCTTGCCTTCCCTTCATGCACCAAAGCTCAGGCAGGTATCTCTGGTGTTTCTCCATCATCCCATACTACACAAGGCCCATTGGCATGTTGGCATGTTTTTCTGTGCTTTCTCTTAATAGAAATATCTCCAAGGGAGAGATTTAAGGAATTCCAGATCAAATCATATCCTCTACAAGACTTCACTTATTTGAAACTTCTGCGTCTCCAGAAAGCCAGAGAGCAACAGGGAATAACCTTCCACAGGAAGATCAACATAAGAGAAAATAGTCTCCCCAAGTTGCTGGGCCCAAAGATCAAGTAAGCTGAACTCTTAGCTGGCAGGACGGTTGGATGTGAGTGTGCAGGAGGCAGAGATGCTGGGGAGGGGCAGAAGTGCAGAGGTCAACCTAGATGCTGGATGTGGGGGTAAGCCAGCGCAGGGAAGTCCTAAGTTTGGTATCCAGGCCTGCATTCACTGCCTGTCATTCACATGGCTATTTAAGGACATCGGCCATTTGTTTCCTTGGGGACACACAGTATTATGTTTAAAGACTTTCAAAAAGCAGGAAGGATCTTCTGGCTATGGCAGAAGTCTATGTTTGCTGGGCCCTTTGACTCAGCTCCCTCAGGAGACTGCCCACCTATGGGAGCAAGCTCTAGTATACAGGTTAAGAGCTTGGCTCGCAGTCAGTCCAACCCAGGTTCAAATCCCTGGGTTCAAAGTCTGGTCACTTGCTTTGGGTCTGTGTCCCTGATCAAGGGATCTGAATTCTCTAAGTCTATGCCTTGTAGGCAGTGGTTTCTGAGTCTCAGAGTCATTGTAAGCCAGTAGTTACAGGAAATATTACTAAGTCATACTTAATAATAAGCCAAGCACTAAGTTATCTATCCCTAAAGGTGCTGTGGTTATTACTCCCATTTTTCAGGAGAGAAAACTAAGATTCACCAAAGGGTGAAGTTGCTTATTCAAGGTTCCGTAGGTAGGAAGTTGTAAAACCGGGATTCAAGACTGAGCAGCTGGTTAACCATCTGCCTTTTGTCTGGTCTGAGTCTCACAAATGGCATGGGACAGATCCACATTGAGACCTATGTTTTGGCCTTGAGGACGCAAAAAGCAGGGAAAGATCGTTGCTGGGCTTGCAGGAGCACCACCCACTGAAACGGATGTACGGTAAGATAGCAAAGCTGGGTGTGGTGGTGCACACCTTTAATCCCAGCACTTGGGAGGCAGAGGCAGGCGGATTTCTGTGAGTTTGAGGCCAGCCTGGTCTACAGAGGGAGTTCCAGAAAAGCCAAAGGTACATAGAAAACCCTATCTTAAAAAAAAGAAAAAAAAGAAAGAAAAGAAAAAAGAAAGGAAAAGAATAGAAAAGAAAAAAAAGAGGTATCAGTAATGGGGTCAGTGTCAATGTCCCTGCTTCTTTGGTGGCATCGGCATTTATCCACTAACACTTCCGGTCTGGCCTCCATAAGAATAGCAACCCATGATTTCCACGTTGTTTTTCTTCTTATGGAGTATTCCTAGTTTCAGCTTTCCCAAGGTAGAAATAAAACAAACCCGGTGTCTCTGGTGAGTCTATATGGGGGGAAGGGACAACATGGGCCCGGAAGTAAAAGATAAAGGGACTGTGATGTACACACCTGGCCTGTGCTCTCCTCAGAGGGGCAGGGATGAAGCCTGACTTGTATATTAGCTGAGCGCCAGCTATACTCAGCTGATAATCTTTTCTCTGTGTCTAATCTAAACGTCCTAGCTTCTCTCCTCTGCTGCCATAGACAAAAACCAAACCCGGAACAACAGGATTGTGTGTAAAATTACACAATTTGAACAAAGGCCAGAGTCTCTAGCCTGACCAGAGAAACTTGTTTTTTAAAACAGAGAGGCCACCTCTACTCTATGTCCCTGTCAAAAAGCCTCAAGCTCTACCGCATCCCAAGGTGTACACTCTGAACAGTCTGTTTTCTTTTCTTTTTTTTTTTTTCCACGTGGAGGGAAAGTTTATTTTGGGGTGGAGGGTGAGAGAGAGAGGGGCAGAAGATGGCGGGGGAAGAAGAGAAAGAGAGCAACAGTCTGTTTTCAGAGGCCGCTCTTGTTGCTGGGAATCCCTTCCCCATAGGAGCTTTGAATTAAAGAGAGTGGGCTCCAACTAGGCAACCTGAACTTTATGCCTGGGCTTATTGTCCACCAGGCTGGCTCAAAAGCACAGGGCCATCTGCTCTTCGAGAAGCATCCTTCTGGCTACTAATGGTCCCTAATTTCCTTGTCTTCCAAGTCCAGTCTCTCTCACACATCTCTAATCCCAGACAGCAGCAGGCAGGCTCCCTCAGGGAGGTGCAAATTCTCCAGGAGGGCTTTCATCTGCAGTAAGGTCTGGCAAACTGGCTATAAAAACAGTTCTGACAAGCAGTCTGTCACATTTCAGATCCAGATATGGTCATTCAATCAAATGTCCCATGGTCAACACCAAGTTTGGTGAACTCCCCAAGGATGCCATCGTGGGGGTCTACATGAAGGTCCACAAGACACAGGGTGGAGATGTTGTGGTAAGTGTACCAAGAGCTCTCTTCACTCTGATGCACGGCACAGATGGGCTGGGAATGTATTGCAATGAGCAGAAAGGCTTAGAAACACATCTTCCTAGAACGAGTGTTAGGATGTAGATGGCTCAGGGGGTGACAGCGCTTGTAGCTCAAGTCTGACAAACAGACTTAGGTCCCTGGAGCACATGGTAGAAGGAAAGAACTAATCCTTGAAAGTTATCCTCTGACCTCTACCTGTCTACGGCAGCATGTGCACGGGTGCGTGCACACACACATTAAAGTTGTAAAGAAAAGAATAAAATGGGGCTGAAGAGATGGCCCAGTGGTTAAGAGCACTGGCTGCCCTTCCAGAGGCCCCAGGTTCAACTCCCAGCACCTACATGGTGGCTCACAACTGTCTGTAGCTTAGTTCCAGGGGATCTGACACCCTCACACAGACAGACATACCTGAAGGCAAAACACCAGTGCACCTGAAACAATAATAAATTAATCATAAAGAAAAAAGAAAAATAGCATTTCCTTTTGAGAGATAAGGGCCTACAGCTTTGGTGTGGTGGTGTACACCTTTAATCATAGCGCTTGGGAGGCAAAGGAAGGCAGATCTTTCTGAGTTCGAGGCCGGCCTGGACTTAGACAGTGAGTTCTTGGTCAACCAGGATTACACTGTCAGACCCTGTCTCTAAGGTAAAGAAAATAAAGACATGATGAGGATGTGGTGGTTGATCTTTGAGGAGTCTGGGGACCATGAGAGGAGAAAAAAAGGCATTAAGAGACTTATAGAGCCGGGCGGTGGTGGCGCACGCCTTTAATCCCAGCACTTGGGAGGCAGAGGCAGGTGGATTTCTGAGTTCGAGGCCAGCCTGGTCTACAGAGTGAGTCCCAGGACAGCCCGAGCTACACAGAGAAACCCTGTCTCAAAAAACCAAAAAAAAAAAAAAAGAGACTTACAGAATATGTTAATGTATTACAAGGAAGCAGGGTGTGTGTGTGTGTGTGTGTGTGTGTGTGTGTGTGGTAATTGAGGAAGAGAGGGAACCAGCTGGAAATGAGGAGGAGCCCCCCCCCGCCCCCCGCAAGTGGGGAAAGGGAATGAACAAAAATAAGCCCTGCACATAGCTATGACAGCGCCATGATGGCGGGGAACAGGGAGAGAACTCAGCTGGCAAGATGTTAGGTACGAGCATGAACACCCTGTACCTGAGCCAGAGCCTGAGTGAGGAAACTGAGTGTAGAGCTTCTGAGAACGTGCGGACAGGTGGATCCTTGCTAGGCAAACTCCAGGTCAATGAGACCCCATCTCAAAAAAACTACAAAACCCAACGTGGATGGCTCCTGAGGAGTGACACCTAAGACTGACCTCAGGCTTGCACGCACAAGTGCACACAAGAGCACACGCCCACATACAGAGAGATGCCATGTTGAAGCCCATTACTTTGTCTACAGAGACGCCATCATAGAAACAAACAAATGTGTAGATGGGGCTGCTGCTGCTCAGTGCTGCCATGCTTGTCTAGGGGGCCCTGGGTCGATCTCTAGCACTGCAATGAAGGATGGGGAGGGGAGCAGACTGGGGGGGGAAAGGTGGGGAGCGGAGGAAGCCGGAAGCTGGCTCATTCCCTAAGAGCTCTTGCAGAGGACCTGAGTGTGAGTCCACCTGTATCTCCAGCTCCAGGCGTCCCTCTTCTACCTCTGTGGTCACTACATACACATACACACAGGTACACATACGTGCACAGCAAACAAACAAATCTATTTTTAAAAGATGAGAAAGGAGAAGAGAGGAGAAAATTTATATATGGATGGCCTTGTGCTCCAGGCCTGCAATCCCAGGCGCTCGTGAGGCAGCAGCAGGAAAACTCCAAGCTCAAGGTCAGCCTGAACAATTTAGCAAGCCCTGATTTTTAAGAAACAAACAAACGGGGGCTGGAGAGATGGCTTAGCGGTTAAGTAACCCTTGTTACACACGTCTCATGTGTTACTCACTCAGAGGACCTGGGTTCCATTCCCCCATCAGGACTCACAGCCATCTGTAACTCCAGTTTCAGGGGAATCCAATAGGACCGTGAGCACCAGGCATGCACGTGGAGGCAAAGCACTCACACTCATTAAACTCATAAATAACAACTAAACAACCAAAGATGTCAGAGATGTAGCCCTCGTAGGGCCCATGCCTAGTACATAGCATGTGTGACGTCCTAGGTGCAATTTCCCAGTGCTAAGGAAGCCTAGAAGATGCAATAGAACTGTTTACAGACAATATGGTTGCCTACAAAAACAATCTCAACAGACCAAAAACACTCCTAAAACTGTCAGATGATTCTAGCAGAGTGACTTTTAGAAGTCACTTGTTTGTGGGCAGGTGAGATTGCTCAGTGGATAAAGAACATAGGCATAATTCTTTTCAGAAGCTAGATAGACGGCCACATCTGGGGATGGATTAGTGTTAAAGACATCACTATGAACTCAGATTCAACTCAGAGATACCTAGAGAGGCTCATATGGAGGGATGGCTCAGCAGTTAAGGGTGCATACTGTTCTTGCAGAGGACCTGAGTTTGATTCACAACTGCCTATTAACTCCAGCTCTGGGGGATCTAACCCCCCCTTCTGGCTTCCACGGGCACCTGCACACATGTGGCATTCACTCACTCAGATACATAAAAAAATTAATGATAAATCTGCGCACATTCTGCTCTTTCAGATGATCTGAGTTTGGTTCCAAGAATCCGTATCAGGCAACTTCAGGGATTCACGATGTATGCCCTGGACTCTTCTGGACAGACCCTGTTCTGTACTCTTCAGACAATTACACAGGCACACACCGCCAATCCATCTACACAAAGTTAAAAATAAAATAAAAGTAAATCTAAATCCAGTGGGAATCTAAGTCCAATGTAGCCAGGCGGAGTCTGATGCTCCTACATAATCAGCAGTACTTGGGAGACGGCTGGTCATGAGTATGAAGCCAGCGTAGACTGCATAGGGAGATCCTGTCCCAGGAACAAACAGCAATAACAACACAATAGAGCAATAGAAAAGAAAAGCCTGAGGCAGTAACCGGATCACCTTTTAGCCCATAATGAGTGTGGGGCTGAACAAAGGTAGAAAGGTGTGGACCTAGCAGAGCCAGAGCCCATTTGGGAAGGGGCTGTATATGGTCACCTGGAGTCAGAAACCCCTACTCTATCACTGGGTCCTTTCTGCTGTGCCTCAGTTAGGACATCTTCAAGGTCATCCTTAGGCCCCCTTTCCATGTGTCACCACGGTTGTGAATGCTCTTTCCCACTGGCCTGAGTGTCTGTCAGGTGCCTGGTCCTCAGCATCCTCCATCAATACTGACTTCAGGTTTCTTTGTTTTGTTGTTGTTGTCTGACCTCTTGGGAAGGTTTTCCTTTTGTTTAGTAAACCGGTAAACCGGTAACTTTAAACTAGTTCCACCTACCCCCATCCATGGTGAAACAGAAGAATTCCACTCCCTTGCCATGGATGGCCTGAGATATTTAAAGAATGTCATTTTGGTCTCATTCAGCATTTCTGCAGCCAGGCTCAGCGCCAAGGCTCCAGAGATATCTCCTTTCTCAGGCGGAGGATCTTCCCCTCCAGCTGCTCTTTCCATCACAGTTTCAAGCCTTGCCCCCAGCCCCCCAACCCCTTTGCGCTCTCTCTCTCTCTCTCTCTCTCTCTCTCTCTCTCTCTCTCTCTCTCTCTTTCTCTCTCCCTGCTTTTCTGCCATGTGTCAGCGTTTCCAAGTTCACTTTGTGCCACCCAACACAGGGCGCCAAGATGGTAGCTGAGGATACCCGGGCCAGCTGGAGGAATGAAAGATGGGTAGATGGTGACTTGGTGGAAGTTGTGTAAGGAGCAGGAGTGACTGAGTCCCTGCCAGAGAGGATGCCCCTCGCCCCAGTGCTAGAATGCCCAGGAAACAGGTAGGGACTGGAGTAGAGGCCCAGATCTTGAGGTGTAGGGGAATAGCTTCCCAGAGAAGCAGGCACAAGATTCTTATTGTCATGTTCCGCCAAAATCTGTGTGGCACTGAGCAAATCACTTTCCTTCTTTGGATCTGTGGCCTCATCATGAAGTGTAGAGATTCCCCAAGGCCAGTTGCTGCCTCTAATGTGTGACTTCATGTGCATACACATTCTTTCAGCAGATTCCTGCCTGTCTGCCCCATTTTAAGAACAGCATGAGGTGCCAGTGTGGGCTAGTAGACCAACCCGGCTCCTGCCCCGCTGCATCACACGACCCAGTGAGGGACAAGTGATAAACAGACGAGTGACAAAGATGGAAATAATTGAACATTGCAGCTGCATGTGGACTGGAAACCAAGAGATGTCTTACATGGGTGGTCAAGGAAAGACCAGGGGCTTCGAGGAGTGATGTTTAAACTAAGAATGTTCCAGACTGAAGGGCAGGAAGTTAAAAGGCAGGAAGGAGGCAGGAACTAGAAAGGAGGGCAGGGTAGCTTGAAACAGTGCACACAAACTTAGGGGTATGGTATGTGGAATGAGGCCAGGCTGGAGAGCCGGGCAAGGGTGAGCTAGCCCAGGCCTTGCCAAGAGAAATGAGGACTTTCATGTTATCCCCAGGGTCTTTGGGAGCAGTTTTAGGGGTCTAACTAAAGAAATGACCTGATGTGACTCAGGTATGGATAGAGTCCACACAGGACAGTGCTGTCCCCTCAGAGGTCACATCTAGTTACATTGTGTCTCATTATTCTGGGCAAACCCTTAACGTCTTTGTGCCTCCGTTTCCTCTTGTGTGGCAGAAAACATGGACTCTGAAGACAAACCAGAGTCAAATCTGAGGTTAGTTGTTTCTGTGCTGTGTGACAGCAGCCAGCTCTCTCAGGCTCAGCATCTTTGCTATAAAATGCGATCGGATGCACGGATGCACGATGCATAGGAGCTACGTCAGTGGTTATTTTTTGAAGCTTAAATAAAGACCCACACTTGGAAGCCAGGGTTTAGAGGCTGCTCAGTAATAGCGGCACCATCGCCACCGCCGTTGTGAAGCTTGTGATTAGGAACTGCATGACTGTGAACCAGCAAATTCCTTTTCTGAGCCTTCTTTTCCACATCTGGGGGTGAGAATCCCTGTGCCCTGAGGCAGTAATGAGGATTAAATTTGTGTAAATTTCCTCCAGCCTGTAAGGTCCCTTGAAGGTCAGCCATGTGGTCTCTGTGCAAGGCCTAGCAAAGGTGAGGAGGGGCCATGGTGCCCGCTGTACTGAGGATGGCAGGCTCTGGGGTCACTAATATCTGCTCCCCACATTGCCCGAGCCTCAGGAAGCTGGAGTGAGTCTCTGGATCTGGAACTCCATCTCCTTCTGTTCTCATCACAACCCAGCCTGCTCAGGATGGGTTCTTAAAGGGGTCCTGACGGCAGGCATGGTGGATCACTTTTAATTCCAGCACTCAGGAGGCAGAGGCAGGTGGAGTTCTGTGAGTTCCAGGAGAGCCTGGTCTACATAGTGAGTTCCAGGACATCCAGGGCTATGTACAAAGACTCTGTCTAAAACAAACAAGTAAGTAGATAGGTGGTGTATACTGTATGTATAGCACATAGGCTTGTCTGTAGTCTCTATCGCTTTTGCATACACGACCACAGAGGACTCATTCCCAAGATAAGGAGCACCACAGGATCTGCAACAAAGGGTACAAATGTTCTTAAAGCCAGTGGACAGTGAGAAAACATGGTCCATGGTGTGAAGGAAGCTGGGAAAGGAAAGGCCGAGAAGACGACCAGCCTTTCTCTTTTGAGTCTTAGAAGAGAAAATGGGTTTACTCATCAGAGAGAAGTGTTCCAGGGCCAGGCATCATGGCGTTATGCCTGTTTTAGCACTGCTCAGCAGGCTGAGGCAAGATGACCTTGGACCCAGGCAAGCTTGGGCAAATTGAGCAGGACTCCAGCTCAAAATGAATGGATAGATTTGAGACTGGACACAGGAGAGTTCAAATACCAATGTGAGCGGGCCCAAGAGCAGAACTCTGCATGCCGTGTGGTGCTGGGACAGTGCAGGGCTGTACAGGACCCACCTTGTTCCAGGTCTGGGAACTGTCCTGGTGGGTAGGGGTTGGAGCCCTGGGCCTCCCCCCTCCCCCTGGCCTCATGATTCCCACCTAGAAAGTCTGCTGCTGGATCTGACTTGTCTGTGACTTCTCCTTAGGGCCTTCACCAGGCCTTTCTCCCAGAAATCCAGCGCGATCCTCGGCCCTTCATCCTTCTGAGCTTGGGATCAGAGTTGATACGAGTAAGAAAAGAGAAGTTTTATGACATGGTTGACGAGGAGGCGAAAGCAAAGATAATAAAGATGGACGTGGACTATCCCAGGTCAGTGTGGAGAACGTGCATACATGTTTTAGATCCACTGAGTAAGGCTTTCATTAGCAAGGAGGGCAGGGAGGGGGAAGGAGGAGAGGAAACGGGGTGGGTGGGGTGCAGTGTGCATGTGCATGTGTATTCGGTGTATGTGTGTGTGTAATGTTTGTGCGTGTGCATATGCGTGCGCATGCACGATTGTGTGTGTGTGTGTTAGAAACAGTGCTAATGTCCCCACTTTTTTCATTTAGACAGATGGCAGGTGTTCTCAGGCACATTCAGGTTTTTTGTGTATGTGAAAAATTTAGCCTTTTTTTTTTTTTTTTAAAGATTGTTATTTTATTTAAATGAGCACACTGTAGCTGTCTTTGGACACACCAGAAGGTCATTGGATCTCTTCACAGATGGTTGTGAACTACCGTGTGGTTTCTGGAAGAGTAGTCGTGCTCTAACCCTGAGCCATTCTCCAGCCCTAGCCATTTATTTTAAAGCTTAAATCCAAGCCGTGCATTAGATTTCATGTGGCATTTTCAAACAAAATTTATTTTCTCTCCTATCCCTCTGACTTACCCTTGTCCCCTTCTGTCCCCCCCCACACACACACACACACATAGTCATGACATTTATGTACAGATTCTAGGGTGAATTAGAGAAACAATATGATAAGCTTACTAAACCCTGCACTGGACAAACTTGTTGCTAAGGGCAGTTAGATACGTAAAGAGGAGCCACTGAAGCCAGGCATGGCAGCTTAGGCCAGTAAACCTGGCACTGGGGAGGTGAGGTAGGAAGATCAGGAGTTCAAAGCTATCTGGTGAGTTTGAGACCAGTCTGAGCTACATGAAGCCCTGTCTCAAAATTTTAAAAAAAGCAAAAGAAACCGGGTAGATTTAAGAAAAATCACGAGCAGAGCAGAGAACACTTTGTATGTGGGTATGGCCAAGCTTCGGGCTGTTGGTGAGAGAGACAAGTTGGAAATCGTTTGATGGCTTCTTCCAGTTCCAGGGCACCATCTTCTTCTGCATCCTGAGTGTCTCTATTAAACGGTCTTCCAGAACCACCTCCTGGACGATGGATGTAGGGAGCTCAGGCCCTCACGTGACGCCTGTGGCGGGGCAGCATTTGTGAACCTCAAACTCCTGGAGTTTTCCTTTGGCTGGAACGTGCAGCCGTTTGGAGCAATTGCTCCTGTGCTCTTGGCAAGTGCCTTGCTGCACCACCTCAGTGCTGCCAGACAGTGCCTTGCTGCACCACCTCAGTGCTGCCAGACAGTGCCTTGCTGCACCACCTCAGTGCTGCCAGACAGTGCCTTGCTGCACCACCTCAGTGCTGCCAGACGTGCTTGCTGACCACTCTGTGAACGTGCCTGCTGTACCACTCAGTGTGCCAACAGTGCCTTGCTGCACACCTAGTGCTGCCCAACGGATTGTAACCTCACTAACTGTTGAACTCGGGGTTCCTAGACTGCACAACACACAGGAAATAGGCCAACATGTAGCTAAATGCTTTTATTTAAAACTGGGCATCATCCTATGAAGTCATAGGCTAGACAACAGAAAACTACCCTTCAATGCCAGGTCAGACAACTCAGTATAGAGGGTTGGGTTTGGAGCTAGATCCTTACTCAAAATAGACTAGAAACCGCATGGCCATCAGCACTGTAGGTGACATGCAATTTTGTCTACCTTGGATCCAGGTCCCAAAATCAATTATCATGTAGGGATGTGTAATTGTGCCTGTCCCTCTAGGTTTTGGCAAGTTCCTTGGCCTTCAGCCTGTCTCATGACTATGAATGTAGCTCGAACTAAGATTCAGCAGTGTACAGTGTGTGGCATGTGCTTAGTCCGGCAGAGGAGCGATCTCAGATTGAGCCAGCTGGTCTACAGATCAAGCTGGTACCAGGCAAAAAAAACCCTTGTGGCAGAATGTTTCCCCCACTACAGTTTACAAGAAACTGGGTAATTTGGGAGAAGCTAGTGTGGGAGGAGTAAGGAGAGGGAAGAGGGGAGCTAGAGGGAGGAAGGACGTAGGAACCATGGAGAACCACGGGTCCAGGATCTCCTGGGTAACAACTTACATCTAGGTTACTTAATTAGGTACACCTCTAACTGTGTGGGCATCTTGTTAATTGAGCATTACCAAACATATAAAGCCTTTGGATAATCTTGAAGCATTAGAGTCTCATTTCTACGGGTACCACGTGGATGGCAGGATGGTCTGGGCTTAGCCAAGCATTGTGGAGACAGCATGGTAGATTGGCAAAGCCATCTCCCATGCTGGTGTCTCGTGGGTGGCAGTCAGTGCTTTTGGGCCAGCATGAGCACCTGCGGGAGCACACTGCCGCTCATGGCTTCAGGCCTTGCCTAGTCTGGAAGATGGCGGCCCATAACAACAAGCAAGATTGGGCCATGCCGTTATAAATATACCAGTAACAAGAAATATTCTGCTACAAACCCTGTCTTGAAAACAAACAAACAAACAAACAAACACAAAGACTCAGCCAGTGTAAAGACTGGACATGTGGTAAATGCTTGAGGAGTCAGATAATACTCTGCTGTGTAAGAAGATGTGAGTTAAGGGAACGTTTAAAGAAGAGACTGTCTGGTCTATGAGCTGGCAAATGTCTGCCAGCCAGGTTGCTAGGAGTCAGGAGACAATCTTGCCAAGTATCATGCTTATTTCTGTGGTGTAAATATACCATCCAGCTAATTTCTAGCTACCAACATGATATCATTCAATATGGCGCTGAGGAGAGATGCCCACAGTTAGCTTTCATGAGTGGGTGGGGATGTTACTGATGTTTAAAGGTCTGTGTAGCCCGCGCTGACTGCTGGGTATTGTCTTAGGTTGATCTCTAGGGCTCGCAATTGCCTTCGTTATGATCAATGTCATTTAGCCAGGAAATGCTCAGGGTTACTCGAGAGGTGTTCGGCTAGCCCCCTTGGACAGGTGAGTCCAGATAGGCAGAAGGAGTTTGGCAGTGCCCTTCCCTTCCTGTGGTATCAGAAGGAAACAAGCCAATAAATACTGAACCCATCCTGC
Source organism: Mastomys natalensis (assembly GCA_021653895.1). Classification (NCBI taxonomy): domain Eukaryota; kingdom Metazoa; phylum Chordata; class Mammalia; order Rodentia; family Muridae; genus Mastomys; species Mastomys natalensis. Next base: position 2,896,596 of record JAJTUV010001105.1, read on the forward strand.
TTTTCTGTCTCTCCCCGAGTTGCTGTGAGGGAGGGGCTGAGGTAGGATCAGGACACCTTGACCAGCCCAGGGCAGCCACCCATCTGTTTCTCTCAAGATTTGTCTGTTCTGGGCATCTCATGTAAAAGAATTGTGTTGTGTGTGTGTGTGTGTGTGTGTGTGACAGAGACAGAGACCGAGGAGAAAGACTTTATCCATTCATCGGTTGGATATTGGATATCTGGGTTATTCCTGTTTTTACTGCTATGGACAATGCTGTTGTAAATGAACATCTTGCACAGGTTTATATATGAACCTATTTTCATTTCCCTTATATTCTTCATGGGAAATTGCCGATGTTGTGGTAACTGTATACTTAACCTTCTGTGAAGTTATCAGACTGCTTTCCAAAGCAGCTGCACCAGTTAGCATCCCTAATGCTAATTGGTGGGGACTTTGACTCACTCCAGATTCTGAGCATCCCCGTGCTGCTGACGTGGCTGTCTCCTGGGTACCAGTGGTGTCTCGCTGTGAGGTACCCTCATCCCACTGTAGATTTTATGGACCATCTCCCACAAAGCTGATGACTGGTAGCTACATTTTTTTTTTTCTGATAGGGTTGTGCTATGTAGCTCAGGCTGTCCTAGAACTTATTGTATAGACCAGGCTAGCTGCAAACTCTTTCTCCTGCCCCTTGAGTGCTGAGCTTACCAGCATGTATCACGAGCAGCTCTCCAATAGCCTTACTTACTATTACTATTTTCAATTTATTTTATTATGGTGTGCATGTCTGTATGTTCATGATGTGTATGTGTGTGGGGACATATGAACCATGGAGTTCCTACAGAGGTCAGAGGACAACTCTGTGCAGTCTGTTCTCTCCTTCCACCTTCCCATGGGCTCTGGGGAGTGAACCCTGGTAATTGTGGCAAGCACCTTTCCCCACTGAGCCATCTTGCTGGCCATCTTTGCCTTTTTGACACAGGGTCTCATTATGTAGCCAGACTACTCTCCAGTTCACTGTGTGGTCCAGAGCAGATTCACGGTGATCCTCCTGTGCGTGCTTTGGAAGTATTGAAATTATGGGCATGCATCACTCTCCCTGTTTTAGCTAGGTTATTATAGGGTGTAAAACAAGCGTTAACTTCAATTCACTTTATTAGATTCAATATATCAAAAGTGTTATTTCAACACATTATCCATTTGAAAAGTAATAGTTCACATTGCTTTGTGGTTGTGAGTCTGCGTCGCACTGGCCACATTTCGGGCACTTACTCTAACCCACTCGTGGCTCTTGGCCATGCGGCAGGGCAGCACAGACTTTAGGGACCGAGTTGGTAGAAAGGCAAAGGAAGTGGAGAAATGTGGGGGAGAACAGAGCCAGGGCGCAGAGCGTATGGTTAGGGTTTAGAAGGAGCAGTAGAAACATCCATTCAGCATGGACGGAGGGCAGAGGCCAGGAGGGGCCCTGGATCACAGCTTCTATGTTTGTCCTTCAGTGATGAAGACCTATGTCAGAGTTTCCTGGAGGAAAACGACTGGGCAATCTTTCGGAAGGATCTGCTGCGGTTACTGGTGGAGCCCCTCAACCAGCAGCCATTCATCCCAGTCCAGACCAAGAAGAAAGAGATCTACGACCCTAAGGCTTTGTTCCTGGATTTGTGTAGCCTTGAAAAGAAGGTGAAACAGCGCCATCCTGTTTTTCTGGCACCCCAGAAATACCTGCCCCCCTTGAAGATCATCCAAGCCATCTCAGCACCCCGGCACAAAATCCGAGAACTCCTGCCTCAGTATAAAAACCCAGGGGTCCTTGTTTAGAATAAATAAAATCGTCCCATTAGCTTCTCTGTTCTCTGCATGACCCCCATGGGAGTTGCAGGCATAGGGTGGGGAAGATAGAGAGGCATGGTCCCCCTTGACACTTGAGGACAGGAATGGGAGAGATGGATGCCCAGGAGGCTGGGGTGTGTCTATTACTGGGGAACTAGTATGACCATTCCCCATCTAGATGGAGCTCCTTCACCCCAGTCAGTGGATGCCATGCCAGGAACCAAGGCAGGCCAACTGTTGCCAGTCCACACACCTCATAAGAAAATCAAGAAACCTAATATTTTAGAGTATTCCTACTGGGTATTTTTAAGCATGAGAAATTAATTGAAAATAATTTAAAGAAAACACATTTGGAATGTGTTGGGCCTGCAAGCTGTGGACTAGGCCTCTCTGCTTGAACGGCAGGGTTGGCATCCTATGATGGCACAGGCCCACCAGAGACAAGCAGGCAGTAGAGACAGAGTTCGGGAAGACTCCTTGGTCCCCTGGTACTCCTTATTTTGGGGTACCTGTTCCCATACAGCCTCAATACCACAGACTAATCACCATGCCACCTCTCCACATGAGTACTCCAAGCCTGAAAGAGGTCATGAGAACACAGGAGTCCTCTGGAACCCCCATGGTTGCGGCCACTCACACTCAACCGCAACCTAGCAAGGAAAGGCTTGGGCCTGGACTTTTTTGAGTCAGGAGTCCTGGGAAGCCTGGCTCTCACCCTCCCTGGGGCCCCTTGAGTAACGTGAGTCAGTCTAGTGCTTGTATGTCTGTCTTTCCCAGTAGTGAACCGTGCAGTCGACAAGCTCGATGGACTGCACAAACTCGGGGTTGACTATAGTTCTAAGAGAGATGTTCAAGAGTAGGAGCGCTTGGATTAAAAACCATTCTCTTGTGCACTCAACAGGAGGAGCAGGAGTTTCTCTTCTCAAAAGAGAGGTAGATGTTATAGATAGATGGACTGAAGGGTTTTGACTTCTCCAGTGGACTTTAGAGTCAAGAAATCAGGGACACTGAAGCAGGATGAGGTGACATACCTGTAATCTTTGCAGTGGGGAAGGAGGTCAGGAGGGACAGGAATGTCTTAGTTAATTTTGTCAACAACTTGACATACCTGGGAAGAGGGACCCTCAACTGAAGAGTCGCCTAGATTGACTGGCCTTTAGGCATATCTGTGGAACATGCTTTTTTTAAAAAAAAAAATTTTTTAAGATTTATTTATTTCATGTGCGTACACTGTCAGCATCTTCAGACACACCAGAAGAGGGCATCGGATCCCCATTACAGATGGTTGTGAGCCACTATGTGGTTGCTGGGAATTGAACTCAGGACCTCTAGAAGAACAGTCAGTGCTCTTCACTGCTGAGTCATCTCTCCAGTTCTCTGTGGAACATTCTTGATTGTTAATTGATATGAGGGTCCAGCCCATGGTGTGTGTTGCCATCCCTGGGCCTGTGGGCCTGGGCTGTATAAAACAGGTATTTACCATCGTGAACCTGGAAGCAGCTTTTCTCCATCATCTCTGCTTCAGTTCCTGCCTCCGGGTTCTTGCCTTTGGTGTCCCTGGACGATAGGCTGTAACCTCAAAGCCAAGTAAGCTCTTTATTTCCTCAAGCTATTTATAGTCATGCTGCCAAAGTAGGACAAGAAGCTCATGGTCACCCACGACACAGTGACTTGGAGGACAGCTTGGGTTCTGTGAGACCCTGTCAACACAAAACAGCAGTCTCGCAGAGCAGGCTGTGACCTACCAAGACCAGGTACCACTGTCTGGGACCTAGGGAAGTGGGGTGCCTTACTAGGGATCTCTTTGAGTTGTGATTGGTGGCTCAGAAGTGGTGGCGTAGACGTCTTCATTCATGGGATATGAACTGTTGGGTAGTTGCTCTGAAGCAGCTAAGAGGAGGATGAGGAAGTCTGTGTTGTTCTCTAGGCGCGGGCTCTGTAGCCAGCATACAGAGCCAGAGGCTACTTTAGGCTTTGTAGGCCCTGTGGTCCCTCTTACAGCGTCTGCTTCACCTCACAGAAGAGACGGTAGAAAATAGGTAAACAAGAGACCGTGGCTGGTGAAGACAAAGTAAATAGTAATTTGGACCTGACCGACTGGCCATAGTTTGCTACTCTCCACAAAGGTAGCTGCTGGCCTTGAAGGTTCTTGAACAGATTTAACTTGGCTAGAGAAAAGAAGGAGAGATTCTAAGAATTGAACACCCACAGGACAGCCATCTTGCTAAGTGTCTGACTATGGGATTCAGTGACCCGCTGGCTCCTGTCAGCTCTTCCCCTTTGGGCTGTTGGGTTGATATGCGTATAAGAAGGTAACATTTTCCTTCATCAGGACATTTGGGTCCTACTTCTTGGAAGTGAGAGAAAAGCTTCTAGAATGCTCTTCCACACATTCTCTGTGGCAATGATGGGTAAGAAATGGACTCAAAACTGTGTGGTAGCATACAGCTAATCACCAGACTCCAGAGGCCTCGCTGGACAGTAGAGAGACCCTGGCTCAAACATCAAATGAGGAAAGGAGAGACAAAGGTGAGGGCAGGAAAGGGGGTGTTAAAGAGAGGAGAGAGAAAAGCAGGGTGTGGGAGGGAGAGAGAAGCTAGCCAAGGAAGGTTAATTCTGGGGTAAGGGCTCTGAGGGAGGACAAACCATAGGGTGGGCTTCAGGAACTGACAGGGAGCAGAATACAGTTCTCTGAGTCCCCAGGGCAGCGACAGGCATTTAGAAGGAGGAAATCTGCAGAGGTAGGTGTCCTCTTCACAGACAGCAGGGAGCGCCTGTGTGGCTGCTCCATTGAACTCAGTGACCAAGCGTGCGTGATTGGGCAGTGTGAGCCTTCTGCTCTGCCCCACCATCCTAAGGTCAAACACAATGGAAGTGCTTGGTACACAGCAGAGGTGGTTACTACCATTTAATCAGGGGCCCTATCACCAGGGACAGCTTCCCTCACCAAGGCATCAGAGCTGAGCTGACAGTCAGGAGCAATAAAAGCCATCAGCAAATGGTTTGCTGTGCAGGGGCCCAAGCTGGCATCTCAGCCCATCCCACTGTCTTCTCTAATGACCTGGCTGATGTCAACATTAAGGGGCAGCCTGGCAGGTGGAGTTCAGAGGTGTCACTTGCCTGTTGGCAGACAATGGGGAGGGTGCTCCTTAAAGGATTGGTGGGGAAGGGGGTGGGGCAGTCAGGGTGGGACAATTCTGAGCTGCAGAAAGGACCGGTTCCCAAGCCTCTGCCTCTCTACACCCTGTTCCCACCTGAAGCAGTCTGCATGCAGATCTGAGGTCAGCATCACTCGAGGAGGACAAACCAGGTCTTATTTAGGAGAATTCCTTCAGAAGATAGATACGATGTCACTTGGCACAACTGTTAGCAAGAGATGATGGTTTCACATGCAGAGGCCTGACAGAGGCAGACCCAAGCACAGGTCTGACGTTCCAAGAAGCCCACAGTCTTATTCTTGAGAAAAGGAAAGGCACCGAGCCTGGTGGAGTATCACCACACTTGGAGAGGCCTGAGGCTACCCTGGGCTACACAATGAGACCCTGTCTCAAAAATAAAGACAAACAGCCGGAGAAGGTTCTGGGCTTAGGTGTGAGGGTGTGGTGCTGTGCAGAGGTGTTCTGGTCTGGTTCTCACTATAATGAAACATCCCAGGTTGATTTATAACAAAAACTAATGTATTTTGCTCATGGTTTTCAAAGCTGAAAATCAAAGTGTCATGCTGTCAGCTCTGTTGAGGTCCCCCCTGGCTGCTCATGTGACAGCTAACATGACAACAGTGGGAGTCTAAGAGGGAGGTCACATGGTGAGACAGGACAGACCAGGCTTGGCTCAGCCATTTTTTTTAATTGGATATTTTATTTACTTATATTTCAAATGTTATCCCCTTTCCCTGTTTCTGTTACAAAAACCTCCTATCCTATCCCCTCCCCCTGTTTCTATGAGGATGCTTTCCCCCCACTCCCACCTCACTGCCCTGGCATTCCCTACACTGGGGCATCGAGTCTTCACAGGACCAAAGACCTCTCCTCCCATTGATGCCAGATAAGGTCATCCTCTGCTACATATGCAGCTGGAGCCATGGTTCCCTCCATGTGTACTCTTTGGTTGCTGGTTTAGTCCCTGGGAGCTCTGGGGGTCTGGTTGGTTGATATTGTTGTTCTACCTATGGGGTTGCAAACCCCTTCAGCTCCTGTTGGCTCAACCTTTTATGATAATTGTTCTAGAAAGAACAGCTGGGGTAGCTGGGCAGTGGTGGCACACACCTTTAATCCCAGCACTTGGGAGGCAGAGACAGGCAGATTTCTGAGTTCAAGGCCAGCCTGGTCTACAGAGTGAGTTCCAGGACAGCCAGGGTTACACAGAGAAACCCTGTCTCTGGAAAAAAAAAACAAAACAAAACAAACAAACAAACAAAAAACAACAACAAAAAAGAACAACTGGGTTCATGAAAGCTACCTTCGTGTCTGGTGTGGTACCACATACCTTTAACCCAGCCCTGGGGATGCAGAGGCAGGTGGATTTTTGTGAGTTCCAGGCCAGCCTGGGCTACATTGTGAGACTGATCCACTTTAATCTCTTGACGGTAGCATCTGCCCACATAATCCAAGGGCCTCCCACGTGGCCCTGCCTGTTGATTATTTTGAGACAGGACAGCCTGGGCTGAAAACTCACTGTGAGCCAAGGATATGCCCTCCAGTTCCATTCTCCTTGCCTTAACCTGAGTACTGGGACTACAGGCCTGCACCGACATGCTTAGTTGTATTCGATGCTAGTGGTCTGACCTGGGCTTAGGGTAAGGCAAGCAGCCTACCACTGAGCTATGCCCCCTTTCCATAGGTCCCACTTGTCTCTTAACATTACCACACTAGGGCAGAGCTTCTAACACATGAACCCATAGGGATGTACTCAGACTAAACCACAGCAAAAGGTTGACACTCTGAAAGTGTCTCCTGGCTATTAACCAGGAGGCATTATTCAATGTTAGAGAGCCTGAGGCCCAGAACGACAAAAGCCTTGTCTCACCCCACTTGCTTGTTGAGTGACTGATCCAGGCAGCCTGTGTGCCTTCTACACGCTGCCCACTCCTAGTTAGTCACTTTTGAGTGTGTGTACTGCTACGCCACTGTTACTCATCTCTCCCCAGCGAGCCACCTGTTTTCTGGAGAGAAATTCTATGTACCCAGCCTCGAGACTGCACGAGACAGAACACACTCGCCCTCCACCATGATCTCCCATATGTAAGTAAGCACACCCAGCCAAAAATAGAGCCCCCTGGCAGTGAAAGCTTCCACGGTTTGGGGGAAATGGGAAAACCCATTTGAGAAACAAACAGAGGGCGTGTTGCCAGTCTTTATTATAGGAAGAGTTTTAAGAGCCGGTCTTGGGGCTGGAAGCAAACACATTTGGTAACTCTCTAGTCCTCATTGCAGTGGGAGGGGTAATCTTACCTTCCGGTCCAGGGAACCTTGAGGGGTGAGGTGGAGAGCTTTGGGACAGCCCAGGTCACTTTGCCCTGGTGCCTTGCTGCCATGTCTTTGACAAGGGACTCAGTTGCAGGCCTGTCACTGGGACTGTGGGATGACCAGTTTCTAGTGGCCAAGGAGTGAGACCAAAGCAGGACGAGAGGCATTTGTGGGTGCTGCAGGGCTGTGACCTTTGGGAACCAACATGGGAGAAGGGGAGAGAGCTGGGGGCATCGAGGGGAGACAGCACTATGGGACTTTTCCTTTCAGGGCTCATTCCTCTGTCAAGGCTGACACCCCGACCCCCACCCCCGTCTCATGTGCTACTTTGCATTCTGTTGCTAGGATAAAACCCTCTGATCAAAACCAAGTTGGAAAGGGTTCATTTTAGCTTCCTGGCCCATCATCAAGGGAAGCCAGGGCCAGAGCTGGAGGTAAGAAGTAAACCAGGGGCCGAGGAGGAACACTGCTTACTGGTTTGCTCAGTTTGCTTTTTTATATAACTGGGAGCAGGAATGATACCACCCACAGCAGGCAGGGCCTCCTACTTCAATTAGCAATCAAGAACATCCACAGAGATGTGGCCACAGGTCAAGCTGAGGGAGGCAATTCTTCAGATGAAGTGTCCTTTTCCCAGATGACTCTAGTTTGTGTCAAGTTGACAGCTGAAGTTAACTGTGACATTTTCTTGCCCCTACTTGTGTTCTTACCTACCCCTCCCACCCCCCACACACACATAAATCAAGATGAAAACAGCCGGAGAAGGAAGAGGCCGAAGGGTTAGAGACTAGATTGTTTCCTGATTTAATAGCTGTACTATGTAAACCAATCTCCTTTTCTTGGGGATTGATACGTTCTTTGACCTATTTTGAAATTACTTAGAAAAATACACCCGCTCGGCAGTGGTGGCGCATGCTTTTAATCCCAGCACTTGGGAGGCAGAGGCAGGTGGATTTCTGAGTTCAAGGCCAGCCTGATCTACAGAGTGAGTTCCAGGACAGCCAGGACTACACAGAGAAACCCTGTCTAAAAAAAAAAAAAAGAAAGAAAGAAAGAAAGAAAAGAAAGAAAGAAAGAAAGAAAGAAAGAAAGAAAGAAAGAAAGAAAGAGAAAAAGAAAAAGAAAAAGAAAAAAAAATAGACCATATTTTGAGAAAATAGAATTAAATGAGTGACTGAAAAGACGGCTCAGTGGTTAATTCGATTGGGTTGCATCTGATAAGAGTTTAGCTCCCTAGAACTGGCCACACTAAGAGGCCATGGCTGCCTCTCTTCAGGTGCAGCCTGGAAGGCAGAGACCTGGAATCCCCATATGGGGGAGCTCTGGGTTTGATTGAGAGATCTTGCCTCAATAAGACATGAGGGCAATGGAACATGATTCCAGCATCAGCCTTGGGCCTCTAGATACACTGCAGGGCCTGTACATGTCATACAGATATACATGCATGCAGACACATGCATACAGACACATGCATGCAACACATCTTGCACACATACTTGTGTACATACATATACATGCAACACACAGAGAAAAAAGGAAAAAGGAAAAATAACAATTGGCAAATCTGGGGTGAGAGGTGTTCAGGAGCCTTTTGAACCATGCTTGCAGCTCAAAAGTTATTTTAAATTATAAAAGGAGACCACATAAAATTTACCATCTTAACTATATATATGTTAACTATATATATTTCAAACAAGGTCTTACTGTGTAGCTCAGGTTGGCTTCTAACTTAAGATCCTCCTGCCTCAGCGTCCTCTGTCCTAGGATTACAGACATGGGTCACCACACCCAGTATCATCTTAACTATTTTAAGTGTACACTGGCATTAAGTACATTCAATCCTGTCAAAAACAAAACAAAAGCAAAAACAATGAAAAAACAAAACAACCCAACCAAACAACAAAGCACTCTAATGGTGAATATACACTATTATATAATTGTCTGGTCCCATGGGATGGAATGTACAGCACAGCATCTATTCCTAACATAAGGTGTGGACTCTGGTGGGGGTGATTTATCCTCTGTAGAAATGTCCCATCTGGTGAGGGATGCTGGCGATGGGGTGTGGTGGTTTGAATGAAAATGGCCCCCATAGGCGCATAGGGAGTGGCACTATTGGGAGGTGTGGCCTTGTTGGAGGGAGTGTGACACTGGGGATAGGCTTTGGGTTTCAGAAGCCCAAGCCAGGTCCATTGGCACTCTCTCTTCCTGCTGCCTGTGGTTCTGGATGTAAACTCTCAAGCTCCTCCTCCAGCACAGTTGTCTGCCTGTGTGCCACCATGCTTTCCCATCATGCCAATAATGGACTAAACCAGCCCCTGTTAGATGTTTTCATTTATAAGAGTTGCCATGGTCACGGTGTCTCTCCATAGCAATAAAACCCTAACTAAGAAGTTGGTACCAGGAGTTGGGTATGGCTGTGATAGGCCTGACTCTGCTTTTGTTTGGAGGAATGTGGACTTTGGGACTTTGGATTAGAAAGGGAATTGAATGCTTTAAGCAGGCCTTAATGGGCCATACTAGTAGGAACATAGAAGACAGTGTGATGAGGGTGATTTGAACTGTGTAGGCCTGGCTCAAGACGTTTCAGAGGAGAATAATTTTAGTATGTGGCCTAAACTATTCTTTTTTGGCAAAGAATGTGTCTGCTTTCTGCCCTTGTCTCCCCCCAAAAAATCTGCCTGAAGTTAAATTGAAGAGTTATTAACAGCTTCGGTAGAGATTTCAAAACAGCCTGGTGGTGACTGTGCCGTGCGGTTATTAGTAGCAGATCTATAATGAAAAGGAGCAAGCTGAGGAAGGAAAAATACAAAATGTACAATTTGTAGATAAAAGGGGCACCAGGACGTGTAAACAGATTAAAGAAAAGCCCGATGCTAAGTGGAATAAAGGGAGCAGTGACCTCAGAGCCAGACCCTACCCAACTTATGAAAAGGAATTAAAGAAAAGCTTAGGGCTGAGTCTTGTGGTTTGGATCTTTAATCTCAGCACTCCAGAGACAGAGGTAAGCAGTTTGAGCCCAGTCTGGTCTATAGAGTGAGTTCCAGGAGAGCCAACCATACACAGTGAAGGAAACCATCAAAAGCAAAAAGCTGGTGAATATATATAATTGAACAAGGGGGGCATGCCAGGTCCCAGCAAGCAGCAGAATTTGGCAGCTTTGGCCCTGTGGTTCTGGCTTTAGAGTCAGGGATTATGGGGTCATGGAATCTTTCTCCATGACCAAAGAAAGCTGCTGAGGTCAGGACTGTGTCAGGGGTGCCTGATTTTGAGTTGTGTTTTATTTGACTGGGCTTATTTGAGTTGGAGATTTACTGCAACAGGTGCTCCTGCATGGAAGCCTAGTGAGGCCATTGTTTTAAGCTTCAAAAGTGAAGCCTGGATTGTCTGGGAGACCAGAAGATGTGGGAGATGCCAGAACTGTGGGACACCTGCTGAGGAAAGCTGCTAACAGGGAGTGAAACCAGCCCAAGAGAGAAGTGTGTTAAAGTCAATCAGGCTGAAAGGAATTGAGATCCGAAGAGCCCTTTGACATCAGACATGGAGATGCAGTTTGGAGTTTGCCCAGCTGGCTTTTGGTCTTGCTTTGGTTCAGTATTTCCTCACTGTCCTGCCTTTCCTCCATTTTGGAAGAGTAACGTATATTCTGTGCCATTATATGTTGGAAGTATGTGCTTTTTGATTTTGATTTTATAGGGGGTTTCAGTCAAGAGATTGTGTGAGTCTCTGAAGAAACTGGATTTTTACATGTGTTGAGACTGATAGACTATGGGGGATCTTGAAGCTAGACTGAATGCTTTTTGCACTATGATGTGGCTACAGGACTATCTGGGCTAGGGAGGAGAGTGTGATGATTTGAAATGGCCCTGCAGGCTCATAGGTAGTGGCGCTACTGGGAGGTGAGGCCTTGTTGGAGGAGGTGTGTCACAAGGTTAGGTAGGCTTTGGGTTTCAGAAGCCCAAGCCAGGCTCAGTGGCTTGCTTTCCTCCTTGCTGCCTGCAGATCTGGTTGTAGAACTCTCAGCTTTCTCCAGCATGCTTCCCACCATGGTGATAATGGACTAAACTTTTGAACTTGCAAACCAGCCCCAATTAAATGCTTTCCTTTACAAGAGGTGCTATGGCCACAGTATGCTGTTCACAGCAATAAAACCCTAACCCTAAGATACGGGGAAACATGACATAGGCAAGGGCAGGGAGTGTATGGCAAATCTCTATACCTTCCGCTCAGTTTTGCTGTGAACTAAAACTGTTATTTGTTTTTAAACATTCAGTAACTGTGGCCTTTAATATCTAAATAAATAGGTCCTGTAATTATAATATAGAAATGTCTATAAACAAAAATAGATTTTTTTTTTGGCAATAATTGTTCTGAGGCCTAGAGACATGGCTCAGAGGTTAACGCTTGTCTAGAGGGCCAGGTTTGGTCTCCACACCCACATCAGGTGGCTCCCACATTTACAACTCCAGCTCCAGGGATGCTAATGCTGTCTTCTGGCTTCCATATGCACATGTGGCGTGCACAGATCCATTTCCTTGTCACAGCTTTGGTTACTCCTGTGTGCTATTTCCCAGTCTTGTTTTGATGTCCATGCTTCCCAATACTTAAGAGATTACAGGGCAGTTACTTTGTAGAACATCCTTTGACTTGGGTTTACATGGTTTTACTGGCTGGTTTTGTGTGTCAACTTGACACAAGCTGGAGTTATCAGAGAAAGGAGCTTCAGTTGAGAAAATGCCTCCATGAGATCCAGCTGTAAGGCATTTTCTCAGTGATCAAGAGGGAAGGGTGGTGCTATCCCTGGGCTGGTAGTCTGGGGTTCTATAAAAGGCAAGCTGAGCAAGCCAGGAGAAGCAAGCCAGTAAGAAACATCAACCATGGCCTCTGCATCAGCTCCTGCTTCCTGACCTGCTTCAGTCCCAGTCCTGACTTCCTTTGGTGATGAACAGCAACATGGAAGTGTAAGCTGAATAAACTCTTTCCTCCTCAACTTGCTTCTTGGTCATGATGTTTGCTCAGGAATAGAACCCTAAGACAATGGTATTCTTCTGTGACTAGATTTAGTGTCTGCATTTGGCAGATAGGAAACTCCAAGAGTGGCATTTTGGGCTGTCCCTGCTCCCCCCACCTGTGCCACCACACTATGTTCCTGCTGGCTGTCGGACTTAGGCCTCATGCATGCTAGATAAGTACTCTGCCACTGAGCTGTCTCTTGAGTTCCTTTTATTTTTCATTTTGAGACAAGGCTGGCTAGGCTAGCCTCAAAGTTAAAAAACTCCTATCTCAGCCTCTTGGGCAGCTGGATTGGGGGCAGGTGCTGCTGTTCCAGGTATTTTGTTCTTGTATTGGTCCCTAGGAAACAGGGTTTCAGTCTCTTCCTCTGCTGGTGATATTAACTTGACTTAAAGTCACCCTTCTCTTTATCAAAACAAAACAGAACAAAAACCTATATGACATTACCATTTAGGCCTGCAATATTAAAGTGTTACGGTTCAGAAGTATGAAGTAGTATGACGTATGTTGTTGTGCAAAAGAGCCCCAGAATTTTATCTCAAAAATGTGGAACTCTGTGCTCATCACACGCACAGACATTCATGCAGGAAAAATGCTTAAAAATAATAGACTCAAAAAGACAAAAAAAAAAAAGTTACTCCACTTTCTCAGGAGTGAAGTTAACTGTGATGTCTGTCACTGTCCATGACCAAGACTGATTCAGCTGATTTGGTTCTGTGTCCCTGCTAAAGTGACATACTTGGTTAAGAGGATGCAACCTCCCCTAATAAACAAGGTCTTCAGTCAAGGGTGTAAGAGTAGCTTCAGTCCCGTACCAGAACTTCCAAACACGCTCTCAAGCAGTCACAGATTTGGTCAGTGGAAGCCATTTTAAATTGACTTCTGTCGTTTTGGTGTGTCCCCATCATTTTGTAAAAAAACATGTCGGGATGATTCTGTACTTCCCCTGCTTGTAAGACTAGAACTAGCCTTTTTCCCAAGAATACTTCAGAAGCCTGGCTTCTGCCGTTGGTGAAGGATGGCTCTGAATGGTTCAGCATTACCTGGAAAGGCAGACATCATGGATCTTTCAGACCCCGGATGGATAACCTGGTACTTCTGCCCCAGGCCAGAGATTCAAATTACCCTGAGAAGCACCTCCCACCCAAGTTGAGTATAAAAATCCCTGCACTGCCATTTCAGATATTCCCTGTGCCTTATCTGAGTGAATGGTGTTGTATCTGATCTTGCCCAAGACTCTGGTTTTGACAATCACAAGGAAACTTCTTGTTTGGAAAACCCTGGCTCTTCAGTGGGTGCATAAACCAGCATGTTGCACAAATCAACAATCCAAAAAGACACCATCTAAGCCCCTGCTCCCTGGCAGGCAATCTGCTGTGTCCTAGGGCTGTAGTAAATTCATGAGTGGCTGAGGACAACTGGCTCAGGTGGTAGCGGAGAAGACTGCTGGGGAAAGGCCACACACTGTGGCACTGGTGAGGTGTTAGGTCCTTACATTAAAGCCTGCAGAAGCATAGGGAACTGTGAGACTCCAGGTGAACTCTCACATTATCTTGTCCAGGGAGGGGAAGCTAACCCCTAGGCAGGGAGGAAGGCACCAAAGATGAGACCTCAGCTATCTCAGCCCATGAACACGGCTTCCATGGTGTACACTCTTTATTACACATGCAGTAGAGACTCCATGTTAAGTTTTTAAGAGAAGCTTTCGTTTATTTTTTAATATATGCATTACAGGAAACAAAACACAAGGCAAGAACAACGTCACTCAGTCACAAGCGGCTCAGCTCGATATGTCGCTCTAGATCCTGCAAGCATACATACACTTGGTTAATTGAGATTATACAGTATGTACCATGCTTTCCCCACATTTGAATATTCACCAACGAAAAACCCCACAATACATGAGGATTTTGATAACCAAGAATACACCATGCCATCTCAAACTGTCAGACAAAATTGTATTACTTGGCAACAGAAATTTCATAGAAGACGAAAAACGGCAGCAGGGCTCTAGATAGACATACTGGCAAAATTACAATTAACTTCTGCATTCGCTCAGTGCTCAGCTCACAAGGAAACGCAAAGCAACAGACCACACTAAGTATAGCATTCCCAAGCTTATCATCAGATCTTTACACTAACATATGTAGAAAGGGTGTTCCCACTCAAGAAATATATTACCATGGAACAGCTGGGAGATGTACCTACAGCAGGGGCTCTCAGGATGTCAATCTCAATATAGCTGCAGACCTCACCCTGAGAAGTTCTCTCTGGCCCTCCAGTCAGCCTAGCTAGCAACATGAATTTCCTCACTGTCCAGCCGTGGCTTAACAATTCCATGTTCAAGAGGAACCTTCTTTGTCAATCCTACCATATCCACTAGCACTACTTTTAACCAAGCGCTCTCCTTTAGGATAGAAGGTTCAGATGACAAGGAATGAACTGTGCACAGTGAACACAAGTATTTTACCAAGATGCACAGAGGGCCCCTGGGTGCAGCTGTCTTCATGACGCAGAGGCACTAGCCATCTTCCCCTCATCCAGCCTCTTCCCTGCACAACTCCTAAGTGCAGATGATGCTAGTGAGATTAACAAAGCCCAGACAGCCCTCCCCAAAGACTAGCCTGACATTTAGCGACTCTTCTGCTACTACTAACATCCTTCAGGCGCTGGGACTTACCTCTACTACCTGGCAAACATTAACTGAAATGCACATTTAACCAATGGCTAGACAACTTGAATCAACCAACAGCTACAGTGCCGCCTTCTGAGCACTACTAATCTTTGCCCTCGGCCACCTCCACCACCTGGTAACAGCATCCACTCAAAGGCCAAGTTTAACCTCCATTTCCCCAGTGTGACCATTCCTATGAAATAACAAAATAATCCTAAAAAGTGGTGTCAGCTCTGTTTCTACCATGGTGTGAATTTCTTACATTTATGCAATATCGTATGCATGTATGCACACGTGTACCACTGTACTTGTATGGAGACTAAAAGACAAGCTGTGAATTTTCTATCAGTAGGATCCTGGAAATCTAACTCAGGTCACCAGCTTGGTGGCAAGCACCTTTACATGCTGAGCCACCCTACCCGTCCGTTATGCATATTTTCTTACTGTTTTGAGACAGTCTATATAGCCCTGGCTGACCCAGAACAGAGACCCACCTACCTCATAGGGCATGCATTACCACATCAAGTCATTACACACTTAAAATCTAGAGACTAGATGTTCCAATAAGCACCTCAGTTTTCCCAGCATGTGTACACTGCACACCTAACAAAGGTTGTGGTCAGAAACTGCCTTCTCAACAGCAAGATCTGGTCTAGCCCCTCTTCCAGTTCTCTCCACCCAGGGGTCACGTGTGTGCAACTGTCATGTTTTTGTGGGGAGATCAATAATTTCGCTTCCTAAGTGGTTTTAACAGGAGTTTCTTTTTTTCCTACAAATTTTAACATAGTTTACAAACATGTCTTTTCACTAACTCTACTTTGTCAACACTGGCACCTCTTTACTGGCTAGGAAGACTGGGTGCTGTAAATTTGGACATGTCTTCTATACATTGCAAAGTAAGATGCACAGATACAAAGAACAATGACTAATCTTGCATTACCAAACTTACATTAGCATTAGGCCCTTCATTCATTTTCTTCCTCCCTCCCAAACCCTCGCAAGCAAGGCTGCACTGCTCAGAAGCATTCTTTCTAGTTCCGAAAGACAGCATTCCACCATACGTTTACACAGGAGAATCTACAACATGTATTATTTACTATGTCTACTTTTAACATACTTTGTGCACTTCTAAACACCTAGAGGGACTAGATGTTTCAGATGAGGACATAAATTTGTCCCCTATATACACAGTAGTGCTGAAACCACACACATGTTAACTAGTTAGATCTCAAAGTGTCTTCTGGTGAGAACATTCTGGTCTCCGACCTTTCTTCCCCTTCAGCCTCCGTCCTGTGTCCTGTGACACAGGCACCTGTCACTTGGATGACACACTTTCACAACTCTTCAGAAGACAAGCTTGCTATGAACTAACAGGGTTTACAGAATGTGTGAGTTTACTAACTACTTTTGTCATACATTGGCAACCTCTTTAATACCTAGAGACTAGATCTCATAGGACTCGTTTGTCAGTATGTACAATATATACAGTCTAGCAAAGTTACATGAGATGCACACAACATACAGGGTGACGGGTAAGCTAGAAATGTCTAGCACACTAATGGAATCTTTTTGCAGTTTCTTCCCTCCCACCTCCTCAATCCACTGAACAGCCGGTACACTGTTCTCAGAGGTGGGTTAACAATTCTATTTCTACACACGGTATTTCTCCAGTTTAAAAAACTATATACACAAAATATTATTCTACTACTTGTACCTTTAAATGTATCAAGCACTTTCAAATATCTGGAAAGCCTAGATGTTTCATGTAGGAACTTCTCTGCTATTCACATGGTATTGTAAATACAACTGTATGCAAAGCAATGGATTTTATCTGAGGTATCTTCTAAATATAACCATTTGGGCTTCGACCCACTTTCTTCTCCCTTCAAAACAGTAGACAAACATAGGCATATGTAATGCTTAGAGACAGCTGAACAAATTCCTATCCCCAAGCCATTTACAGAACAAAATTTTCTATGAATTTTAACCGTGTACACTATGTGCTAATTTTACTACTTTGTCATACATTGGCAACCTCTTTAACATCTAGAGTCTAGATGTTGAAAATTTTACACATATTTGTCCATTATATACAGTATACATACAGCAAAACAAAATGTAAGTATATAGAAATGGCATCTGAAAAAGTCTCATACACACACTAATACATGGCCGTTGTCACTGCCTCTCAGCACCTCCTCCAAACCACTGAGCAAGCACATACAGTCCTGGTCAGCGGGGCTTGTCACTCCACTCCCAAAAGACAACGGCTCATGAGTTTTTGCAAAAAGATATTTACAAAGTGATTATTTTACTACCTCTACATTTAACATACGTTGGGCACTTCTAAACATCTAGATAGACCAGATGTTTCAAGTAAGGACTGTTGTCCACTATGTACACAGCAGTCCAGTAAACGGCACACATGTAACAAGAGGAATTAAAAATTCTTTAACACAAAATGTAAAAAAAAAAAATTTTGAGTATTGTTCTACTAGTTCTACTTTGTCATACACTGGCAACCTCTTTAACATCTAGAGTGACTAGATGTTGTAAATTAGGACCCTTTGTCCTCTTCATACACTATGTACACAGAAAAGCCAAACACAATGGGATAGTAGTTCCTTTCCACCCACGGACCACAGTGGCTCAGAGCTCTGGATTTCCTTCTCCTGGGAACCAGGGCACAAACACAATGTGGTCAACTCGGGGGAGGTTTGGTCATTCCTCTCCAAACAATATTTCAAATGAATCCTAACAAAAAGGTATTTACAGAATGTTTTACTACTTCTTATAAAATATGTCAGGCACTTCAGAGCAGCTAGAAAGACATTTCCAAAAAAACCGGGCATTTTCAAATACACACACACATAAACATGGGGGTTAAGAAATGAGGAATAAAATGCATATACAATAGGAGAGAGAAAAAGAGAGAGAGAGAGAGACACGTCTTCTTCACACGACTAATCTGGCTCCAGACCTCTTCCTCCTCCTGATGGGTCCTCTAACCTACTGAACAAACAGGGACGAGAGTCGCTCCTGGGTCTTTCTAGAGGCGGCCTAGACAATTCCATTTCAAAGTCACTTGTAGAAGACGTGTCTATGATCTTCTTTTTATGGCGACTGGGTACACACGTGATCTCCTACCTCTACTTTACCCTGCGTCGGTAATCTCTACAGCTAGATGTCCAGATTTAGCTGAAAGTCTAAAAAGGGTCGGGGGAAAGGTTGAGAGCAGCTTTTTCATATTATATACACAGGCCTTCTACGGCGGCGGCAGTAAGTCTTCGCCAGCATTTCCGATTGGCCGCATGCGGTTGTTGCGTCTCGGCTTCTCTTGGGTGGAAGGAAGACCCGCGGCCCAGCAATCGATCGTTCTTCTCGCCGTTTTTCCGGGCCCCGCTCACCTTCGTCAGGCCCATCGAGGCCTCTGCTCATCTAAGTCTGAGTGCTCGTCCATGGGCGGTCCCCTCCCGGCGATGGCCGAGTGTTCTTGCGCAGACCCGCCGCCGCAGGCCGCAGAAGCCCCGAAGGGCCAGCCTTGGCCTTCAGGTGGCCGCCATTCTTTCCGCCATGCACCGGAGACGCTCGCCGCCACCCGGAGACGTCCTGAAAGGCCTGGCTGGGGCTTCTCGGTGGACCCGTCCCTGGAGAGCAGGGGGCCGGTGGAGGCCGCGCGCAGAGGCCGCCGCTAGCCAGGCGCATCGTTGTCAGGGCAAGAGTCGCTGCAGAATCGCCGCGTGGCCTGGCCGATGGCTGCCGCGAGGGTTCGGGCTCCTAGCGTTCGCAGGGTGGGGACCGAGGCTGCTCCCGGGCCCCCCCGGCTCACCCGGCACAGGCCGAGGCCGTGGGGGGCCCGGGTAGAAGAAGGCCGCACTACCTAGCCCGCCGCGCTCTCTGCCGGAACTGACTTGGCAGTTCTTCTCGCCCAGACAGGAGCGGCACCGGAAGTCCCCACAAACACCACCGGAGAGCTACGGTTCCCCAACTGCAAGGTTCCGGCCAGGGGCGGGGTGTCCTTTGCAACACTAGTGGAATATGACGGTGAAAGGGGTGTGTGAGGCTCTTTAAATTTAATTTAATTTTTTTGTCCCTTTACATCTTTTGTAGAGACCAGAAGGCCAGGGGAGAATAAAAGGCCAAAAGTGAAAAAGAAAGAGCCCACACTAGCAGACCCAGCAATTTGTGATGCAGTATATAAATAATTATAGCCAAACTCCTAAGGGCCTGATGTACTACACAAGGAACAGCTAGTCTCATTAGAAATGGTGTTATAAACTAATTACCTAGTAAGATAGTGAACTGCCTGCCTCTTTTCTATTCAAATACAACCCCATTTATTGTTCCATGAGACTAAGAAGGCAAGTCAGACCCCTCCCCCACATCACCCCCTCACACTATTTCTCTCCATGGTGGTGGTGGTGTGTGTGTATGTGTGTGTGTGTGTATCTGTGTCTGTCTGACTGTCTGTCTGTCTGTCTGTCTGTTTCCATCTGTGTCTGTGTCTGTGTGAGAGTTTTAGATGTCCTGGAACTAGAATTACAGACAGTTGAGCTGAGCCATCTCTTCAGGCCCATGGAACAAAGGAGGCAAGGAATATCCAGTGACGCCGAGTATGAGTGAAGAGCCTCCCTAACAGAAGAGAACAGCAAACAGTTAACAGGCTACAAGACTGGACCACATAGGCCTTACATGCTCCACAAAGAGCAAAGGCCAGAGAAGAGAGGAGTGTTGCACCTGGTCACTGTATGCAAGACAGAAATGAGAGCTACTGAAGAGCTTTGAGTCACACCTAAAGTGGGAACAAGAAACGAGAGACCTTATAACAGATTGTTGCAGTCAACCTGGTGAAGTGTGATAAGGGCTTAGACAGAGTTCTCCTGACCCTGGTTTCCTCTTTTAGCTTCAGCTACTCAGAGGTGAACTGCTTTCCAGAAATACTAAGAGGATAATTCCCCAAATAGGCAATGTGTAAGTCTTACATTGCCCATAGTTCATGATACAGTAGTCTTCTGTCCCATAGCATCCTTCCAGGATATGACATGTCCCGTTGTTTCGTGCCTCCACTCACTGGTCAGTTAGCCGCCCTCTCAGTTATCAGACTGACTATTATCAAACCACACAGCAAGTTCCAAGTCAGCTAAGGCTGCATAGTGAGTACTCCCCTGCCTCACAAAACACGCCAACAACACTACCCTCGGGCCTGGAGAAATGGCTCACCACTTAGTACTTGATCTATCAGTGGACTAGAGTTGGATCCCAGCACCCACTTCAGGAAGCACAAGATGCCTGTAACTATAACTACAAGGAATCCAAAGCCCTTTTAGCTTCTGTTAAAACACATGCACGTGCGCTGGAGAGATAGCTCAGCAGTTGAGAGCGCTGTCCTTCCAAAGGTCTTGAGTTCAGTCCCCAGCTACCACATGGTGGCTGGCAAACATCTATAAGTGGGATCTGATGCCCTCTTCTGGCATGCAGGTGTAAATGCAGATAGAGCAGTCATACATAAACAAATCTTAAAAAAAAAAAAAAAAAGACACACTCAGAATAAAATGTCATAAAACCCATTTTTTATTTAATAATGGATCCAAACTATAATGCTAGTAGTGTTAGCAAATTGATATCACAAAAAAGCTATGAAGTGCTTCCTTGAGTGAAAAAGGTGAATTTTTCTATTTACTAAGGAGAGAAAAACCATGTATGTTGAGGTTGATAAGATCTATAGTAAGAATGAGCCCTCCCCCGATTACTGTGCTGAGGATGGAACTCACAGCCATGGGCGTGCTTAGGATTTGCTCTATCTCTGAGCCACCTCCAGTCTAAGCTTAAGACTCTTGATGTAGACATACACAGGATTCCCAGACAGTCAGAAAGACCTTTTTGATGGAAAGCTGGGAGAAGGTCACAGACTCTTGTCTATGGTGGATGATCAGGGTTTGAGACAGGAGAATGACTGGAGGGCTAGAAAACTGCAGCAAAGGTCACTAGCATTGCAAAGGGAAGTGCCTGAACTTAGCACCTGCAGAGGAGTGATCCCACGAGGGTTTCAGACACGAGGGAGGGCTGGGCAGATAAGTACATACAGTGAGACATCAAGGAATCCACCATTGTGGTCCCTTTACTGAGCTCTGGCTTCCCCAACAGCCAAGCCAGCTGGTATCCCTGGCACCCAGAGACAGCAGTGACACACATTTCCTGCTTCCTTTTTCTGATGATTTCTTAAACAATTGATTTTTATGCATTTTATATGCATTGGTGTTTTGCCTGCATGTGTGTCTGTGTGAGAGTGTTGGATCCCCTGGAGTTACAGACCATTGTGAGCTGCCATTGGGTGCTAGAAATTAAACCTGGGTTCTCTTAAAGAACAGCTAGTTCTCCTAAGTGTTAAGCCATCTCTCCAGCCCCTTTGTTGATTCTTTTTTTTTTTTTTTATTTTTTTTTTTTGAGACAGGGTTTCTCTGTGTAGTCCGGGCTGTCCTGGAACTTGCTCGGTAGACCAGGCTGGCCTCGAACTCAGAAATCCGCCTGCCTCTGCCTCCCAAGTGCTGGGATTTAAAGGCGTGCGCCACCACCGCCCGGCTGTTGATTCTTTTAGACAGGATCTCATCACTATATTGTCCTGGCGAGCCAGGAACTCACTATGTAAACCAGACCGACCTTGAACTCACAGAGATCTACATGAGGCTGTCTCCCAAGTGCTGGGCTTGTACTAACACACACCCAGATGTGTGTTATACAGATGAATTCATTGGGCACATACTCTGGACCAGGCACCTCAATAACTGAAGACTTTATTTTTGTTGTCTTATTTGATTTGCAAAGCAATCCTGTGAGGTATGTTGCAGATCCTTACAGATAGGAGGCTATGTAATCCGTCTAGTTCTCAGGAAAAGCCTGTAGTCTAATCCAAGTCACCTGACCCCAGAACTCCCGGAAGCATTACAGAAAATTTCAAGGCCTGAGGAGACACTTGCACACAGAAACTCACAGTTTAGAATCGAAGTAGACAAGGTAATAAAAGCCTTGGAAGGACTTTCTATCTTGGACCACGCTAGAGACTCTGGGATGCAGAATTCTGCTTAGTTGGGAGGCAGCTTCAGGGCTAAATCTAAATGATGTCGTTCAATTCTGAACATCGAGGCTGGGGTACATGAGTCCAGAAACTCTCGACAGGATTCTGAGGTCAAAGGTGAGCCAGTTCTATTCACCCTGTCCTTGCGGCTATCTCGCATTAAGATGATATGGGAGAAAAGGTACTGAACAAACATAGTGAGCATCGTGAACACTTCTCCTTGGGAGCCATCACAAGTCAGCCCTGTGACACGTAGCGGTGTTTATTAGGGCAAAAGCTCTAAGCTCATTAGCACGAAAGAGTGCTGAGCTTCAAGCCACCCACACAGCTTGCCTGAGAAACAAACAGTGCGGCAGTCACTTTTCCCTGGGCCTAGACACGCAGTACCCACCTCCTTATCAACAGATCTGCACCCAGGCAGATCTGATTGGCAGAGGTGTGTGCCAACAACGTGATCATAACCCTCACTGGATCGTTGCTTGAATTTAGGAGTCTAATCTGTTCTAGCCTAGAATTTCTCCAGTTTCAATCATCCCAAAACAACTTAACAGTATCCTCCATGTCTATGTGCCACTGTTTTAGTCTCTTTAGGCCATTATGAGAAAATATCACCAATTCTTTGGCATATAATCAATGGAATTTCCAGGCATGATGGTGTATAACTTAATCCCAGCACTTGGGAGACAGAGGCAGGTGGATATATCTCTATAGGTTGTAGACCAGCCTGGTCTACATAGAGTTCCAGGACAGCCAGGACTATATAGAGAGACCCTGTCCCAAACAAACAACCAAATGAAAACAAAACAAAACAAAAATCTCCACACAACATTAGAAACCTACTCCTCACAGTTCAGGAGGCCCAGGTACCTGGGATCAGGGAGTCAGTAGATTTGATATCTTGTGAAGACTTGAATTCTGGTTCAGAGATGGAGTCTTCTCGTTTCTGTCTCACATGGTAGAAGGGGTCAAGAATCTCTCTAGAGTCCCTTTTATAAGGACATTAATCCCACTCACAAAAGTTCTATCCTCAAGACCCAATTTCCTCTCAAGTGCTCTGCCTCTAAGACCTTGAGCAGGGAGAGTATTTAATGTGTGCATTTGTAAGGTTCCCAGTACCCACCTATATTTAGAAACTCTTTATCCTTGTAAAGTCACAGTTGACATGCTAGTCATATTTTCCTAATATATACTGAAGTAAATATATACTTTTTCTTCCTTTCTTTTTTCTTTTTTTCTGTTTTTGTTTTTGTTTTGTTTTTTTTGTTTGTTTGTTTGTTTTGTTGTTTTTGGTTTTTCGAGACAGGGTTTCTCTGTGTAGCTCGGGCTGTCCTGGAACTCACTCTGTAGACCAGGCTGGCCTCGAACTCAGAAATCCGCCTGCCTCTGCTTCCCAAGTGCTGGGATTAAAGGCGTGCGCCACCACCGCCCGGCTTTGTTTTTGTTTTTACACAGGATTTCTCTGTGTAGCCTTGGAGCTCACTCTGTAGACCAGGCTGCTTCCTGGAGCTGGAATTAAAGGCATGTGCCACAACTGCCTGGCATAAGTATTTAACTTTTCAAAACAACTTTTTTAAAAAACAAAAGCATTTATTTGGCTTGTGTATTTGTGCGCATGCCTACAAGTGTCGCGGTCAGAGGCCCACTAGCAGAAATCTCTCCTTCCATCACATGGGTCATGAGATGGACTCCAGTGGCTCTCAGGCTTGCGCAGCTAGTGCCTTTAGTTGCTGAGTTACCTTGCTGGCTCAAAATATAGTTCTTAAAGGTCCATCTACAAGGTTGGAAGATGGCTCAGAGGTTAAGAACACTGACTATTGTTGTAGAGGTTCTGAGTTCAATTCCCAGCAACAACATGATAGCTCACAACCATCTCTAATGGGATCCGATGCTCTCTTCTGGTGTGTCTGAAGACACTTGCAGTGTACTCATTAAATCTTAAAAATAAATAAATAAATAAATAAATAAATAATGGGTCCATCTACATTCCTATTGAGATCAGATTGATGCAACCAGTAAGCCTTCGTCAGGCTTTGGCTAAACAGCTGATATCAAAGGGACTTAGGAGACAACATTAAAGAGCTGCCAATGGCCATAGGACTACCTAAGCAACAAAATAAACATCATAGCATTGGAGTAAAGGCAATGTATAACTAGACATCCACAAGTCCATGTTGACATTAATGACTGAATAAGTAAATATATAGAAATTTTATGGGAAGTTATTCTTTTAGATTTTTAAAAGATGTTATGTTCTGCCAGCATGTATATACGTATACCATGTGCATGTCTAGCACTCATTAAGGTCAGAAAAAGGCATCAGATCCCCTAGAACTGGAATTATGGATGGTTCTGAGCCACTGTGGGTGCTAGGAACTGACCTAGGGTCCTCTAGAAGAGCAACGAGTGCTCTTAACTGCCGAGCCATCTCTTCAGCCCAGGACAAATTATTCTTATGTAAGACTCTCAGGGCTGGGAGGTAGCTCAGTGGTGGAGTACATGCCACTAACTACAGTGTGGAGAAACGTGGCATAAATCAGTTTGGTCATGTGATAAAGCCATGATGAGAGCACGTAGCCCTGACAAGAGCATTTACCCATGGTGTCCTACCCCCAACTGCATGATCCCCCACCCCCATCTAAACATGAGGAAGATACCAGA
Organism: Mastomys natalensis; assembly: GCA_021653895.1. Classification (NCBI taxonomy): domain Eukaryota; kingdom Metazoa; phylum Chordata; class Mammalia; order Rodentia; family Muridae; genus Mastomys; species Mastomys natalensis. The sequence goes on from JAJTUV010001105.1 coordinate 2,921,287, forward strand.
TGGACCCAAATCCAGGGCTTCCTGTAAAACAGCTGACCAATACCTTTCAAAAGGTCAAGGTTGGAGCCAAGTATGGTGGTGTGTGCCTTTAACCCCAGCTCTCTGGAGGCTGAGGCAATCGGATCTCTAGAATTTGAGACTAGGCCTTGTCTACATAAGAAGTTCTAGTCTAGCCAGACATGGTAGGACCTTGTCTCAAAACACAAACAAATAAACAAACAAACACCTATCAGGTCATGAGAATAAGAAACCTCCAGAAAGTGCGGAGAGAGGAGCAAGGAGCAAAGATGACTTCCATGCAGTGTGGGGTCCTCCATAAGACTCTGAAACTGAATAAAGAATGGTATCAGTGGATGTACTGATTGGTTTTTGTCAACTTGGCACAAGCTAGAACCATTAGAGAGGAAGGAGCCTCAACTGAGAAAATGTCTCCATAAGATCTAGCTATTAGGCATTTTCTCAATTAGTGATCAATGGGGGAGGATCCAGCCCGTGTGGGTGATGCCATCCCTGGACAGGTGTTCCTGGGTTTTATAAGAAAGCAGGCTGAGCAAGCCATGATGAGCAGGCCAATAAGCAGCAACACACACACACACACACACACACACAGAGACACACACACACACCCAGGCTTCTGCATCAGCTCCTAACTTCAGGTTCCTGCCCGATTTGAGTTTCTGTCCTGACTTCCTTTGTTTAGTCATGATGTTTCATCATAGCAACGGTAACCCTAACGAAGATAGTGAGGAAACTCTAAAGTTTGAACAAAGTATGGATTTAAGATCATTGGAACAAATGTCATAGAAAGATAAGAGAGGAAACTGGCCCCAAAGACTAGAACCAGATGTCTTTGGACAGCCAGTTTTTAGCCTTCTGCAATCTGCCTGAATGGAACTGAGGAATCTCCTGTCAATAAGCCTCCTCTACATTTTAAATAACAAGCACGGTGTGACAGTTAAAACCTAGTCTTTCGGGCTCTACCTGAAGTCATCTTGGTGTGAGCTGTGGAGCACAATCACACTTTGCCAACAGTTGATACCAGAGGTTGGGATATGGCTCAGGCTGGTACTGATCTAGGACTAGGCACTGGGCTCCATCAAAAGTGACAGTGATTGTGGGGTTGGGCAAAGGAGACTGCTCTGAAGGGTTGGAGGATATCAGTTTGAAATCTGGCTCCACTACAATCACCATATCCCTTGAAGGGCCTTCCCTCATCTGTCTGAGAGAAGCACAAGCCCGTCCTCAGAGGAATGCTCTCAGAATTCCTGTAGACTGTGTGGCAGATGCCCAACAAGCCTCCAGTCAGCATCTTTTTCTTTCCCTCCATTTATAGACTATGCTATACTTCCCATGTTTTCTATAGACAGAAATGTTTGATCAACATAAAATTTCACACAGTGAGATGAAGTCTTCCTTCTTGTTATATATATATATGTGGTGGAAATCAGACTCTGTGTTAACTGACTTAGTCAGCACTGCCTAACTAGAGGGCTAGAGACAGTGGGTGACTGAGGACATGATCTATTTATTTATCCATCCATTCATTCATTCATTTATTCAGATACGAGGTCTTACTATGTACTTAGCTGGTTTGGAAGTGACTCTGTAGACACAGGCTGGCCTTGAACTCATATAGATTCACCCTTGCCCTTCCTCCCTAATACTAGGATTTAAGGGCTACAATTAAAGGCACATGTCACCACACCTGGGGCATACAGCCTTTTAGATGGAGCAGGTTTGCTGGTCTAACCCTTGACCCATTGTGCAATCTCTTTACCTTTGTAGACATTTTAGTGTGTGGCCATGTGTTCCTAACCCCTGGTTCACACAGCTGGAACTTAATCACAGATATTTGTACCTGGAGCCATACTCTTGGGTCTCTGCAGTGACAGTGTGCCCACCCAGTGTTTCAGTGGTCCCTGATCTCACAGGCGTCCCAATTTTAGAGCCCTGCAAGATCGATTTGTAATTTGTTCCTTATTTAACCTGAATTCTCAGTTTTTGTTTTTCTTTCTAGTGCCAGGGATCAAACCCACAGCCTTGTGCACATTGGGCATAGTGCTCTACCTCTGAGCTAGATCCTTAGCCCCTCAAGTCTTCATTCTAACAGATTTTTATACCAAGTTCTTGAGACAGAGGCATGCAGAGGACTCAGCCGAGGGTTGGAGTTTCTGAAACAGAGCAGAAGACCTGCTAATAGAGATTTATGCTTTCAGGGGGCCCATAATAAAAAGGTAGAGAGTTTTTAAAACTTCTTTTTGAGTTATGGTGATATGTTGCCCATGATAGTCCCCAAAGTGTAGTCTAAGGTGATTCTCCATCCTGCCAGTAGCTGAGGCTACACCTCTATATCCCAGCAGAATTTCATTAAAGACTCACACATCAGCATGTCAAGGATTGGATTACCTTGCATCCTATCCTGACTTGGCTCTCTCACTTCAGGGCAGGTGAGCTTGTGCAAGACATGAAACCCTTTTGTGCTTGATTTCCTCATCTGTAAAAAAGAATCATTAAAGGAGCAATGTTGCGAGGCTCAGATCAAATGCTGTAGACGGCTTTTGTCACAGGTTTGACACTTGCCTTTGTCAGAGAGCCCAGTGTCACATCTCGGGCTGTTCTTGTGAACATACCCTCACTCTAGAGAAATTTGATTGCTCCTGGGGACGGTGCAGGTTCATGGTGTGCATCTGGGGGTTGGGGATTTCTGCGTCCCTATCCTTCTTGTCATGTAGCCTTATGTGAGCCAATTCTAATCATCCCCATGAGGGTGAAGAGATGTTAAAGTGGCAACCTGGTAGCGGAGACTACTGTGCTGCCTTCTGCCCCTGCACCAGTGGCTGCTGCTATTGTGTAGTGCTTCATCTTCAGGTTCTGGTGATGCTGGGTCCAGGGAAGAGAATCCTGAACCAAGTAGCCCCGAGAGCAAGAGTAGAGAAGCCTGGTACAGCTGCAGGCTTCCATGGCAACACTAGGAGGCTGCTGGGAAGGCACTGTCTTAAAGCTGTTAGGAAGGCACTGTCTTCAGGCTTGACAAGACCAGGCCCCACCCTTATCCAGCCAGGGCTCTGCCCAGAACACAAGGATCCTGAAACCTATCAGCTGACTGGATGAGACCTGACTGACTACCTACAGCTGACTGGCCACAGTCATCATTGCCTGATAATCCAACTGTATCTGGCTGTCCGACTACACACTGATTTCACAGTGCCTGACAGACCAAGACAGTAGGCTCTGTTCATCCCTACCACAGTTGACTAACTTCCCTTACCTGGCTTAGGGCTTCTCTCCTGCAGGAGGCTTTTGTCTGGCGTGATCTAACTGCAGCTGACCAACCAGACCCTATCCATGCTTGACAATCTGCATGTGACTAGTGTCAGCCACCTGTGTCTGAATGGTGGCAGTTGACTGAATCAATCTGTACCAACTGCCTGACTCTTCCCCTCCACCTCAGCTTTATGAGATCAGACGGACTGGCCTAAACCCCATCTGGATCTGAGTGCCCTCACTGGCTTTAGAACACCAGCCAGGTTACCCTCACGGGTCTCTCCACAACACTGAGATGGATCAGCTGACCAAACCCTCAGCCCAGTTCTCATGGCTGTTGATTCTGCCGCTGAGTGGATGTGTACCTCATGGGCAGGGCATTCTATATGACTGGGCCTGCCTGATATCCTTCCATGGCTACCTATGTCTGGTCCAGCTTGATTCACAGCATCAACTACACCTGACTGAGGAGCATGATGGCTGACCACTCTGGCTGCATCTGTCCCTTATACAGTAGCCATTCAGTAGGCAACAGACCAGTCCGACTACTTGGCTAGTTAGCTGCATCAGGTTGAGAGGGCCTAAGACACTCCTGTCCGTGACTCATGATAGATCCCTCTCGTCATAGACGTCCATGAGGACTTCTGTGCATTGTTTGTGCAGGGTCTGGGACCTGAACATTTTTAACTGTAAGATTCAGTCTTGGAGGACCAAAGCAACAGGGAATGGGGCTTAGGAAACATCTGAGATGGAGCAGGCAGCAGGAGTAGGAGGAGTCTGTGCCAAGTGGTGGACAGCTGCAAGAAACAGCAGGGCTCGGAAAGAGACTATAGTGTCCAGATCTCCTACCTCAGGAATTTAATTCTATACCAAAGTCAAAATCTGGAGGAGCTGGCTTGGTGTGTGAGCACCTCCAGTAAACATATGACCTTTTGTTCCTTCAGATAAGGGAAATCTCTGTGTCATCCTGCTTTGTGGAAGGGGTATCCTGCAGACCTCCCAAATTTAAATCTTTCCTGTCATGTCTATGTGAGACTGTCAGGCTGGTCCCAGGGAAAAGCTTCATCTCTGGAAAGAAGCTCTTTGCTGTAAGAGGGGAGGAAGTACTGGCTAGAGAGTTGATTTTTTTTTTTTTTAAAGTAAGTGTATTGATTGCACGGGTATGCTATGAATTATATCTATTGCTTTTAATGCTAATAAAATGAGAGCATTGGACATCCTATCTCAGCGGAACTCTAGCATGCTAAGATGTTGTCTCTCCATTAATAACAGGGGCCTGGCTGCCTCACTGACTTTATTATAAGCCAGAGTGATGGGAGGAAATGAGCAGCCTTTCTCTCAGGGCCCTCAGAGCATGAATTTGGATCTCAGCCAGTATGGGCAGTGGGCTTCCCCCTGGGGTTAGGAAAAGAGGTGGCAACAAGTTGGACAGAACACTTTGTTTGTACATTCATTCTGCAAGTATTGAAGCACTGCATGCCAGCTCTGTTCGCGATGTTCATCTGGTCTATGTGGAACATACGCACAGGCTCCAGGAAGCCTGCCCTGTGGGTCTCGATTCTGGTCCCATCGAGGCTATGCACAGAGTGCCGGCCATTTGCTTTCTGACCTAAATGAACAGAGTGGAGAGGTCAGAGAGCGTGAAGCCACCCAGAGTGTGTTTGCAGCATCAGGATGATGTAGGAACTAATTGAGATATAAATCCATGGGCCCCACAGTAGATGACTGAGAAACTCTCAGGGCTGGCTCTAGTCCTCTATGTTTTTAACAGGTCCTCCAGGTGATGCTACCATGTAAGAAATGCTGGTACAATGATTGAATTTGTCAACTCAGGTGTCAGAATTCCCAGAATGCCTCTCTGGGAATTTCTACCCTACTACATGGGAGCTATGTGACTTGGACCTACCTAGTTGTGGAGTCCTTTTATGGCTTGATTCTCCTCATTTGTACAATTTGAATAATTATAGTTGCTTTAAACTGTTGCATTAAGTAATATAGGACTTAGCATGTAATTTCTATTCTGGGATTGTATCCTGGAGACGTATTCCTGCATGTGCCGAATAACATATGCACAATAATATATTGTCTACAATAGAAAAGAAACACCCTAAATATCCAACAGTAGGGGTTAAGGTGTTCTACATTGTCTTGCCATATAAAGAGTAAGATATCTTTTTTTAGTTCTTACTTTTATGCTAGAGATCGAATTCAGGACCTTGGGAATGCTACACACATGGCTTAGCATCTTTATACAGGTTAAGTGTAACTCTTGATAATATTCCTATGAAAAGAATTTCCAAATAAAATGTTTATAAGGTACAGAACAGCTTGTGTTTGCAAAGGAAAAATAATTAGGGGGGCGGGTGCTAGAGAGATGACTCAGTCTGTGAAGTGCTTACCATGCAGGCATGAGGACCTCAGTTGGGATTTCCAGCACCAGTGTGCAAGCAGAACACAGAGGTGCATATCTGTATTTCAAACACTGGGCTTGGGAGGAGGAGACAGATAGGATCCCTGGAGTTTGCTGGCCAACCAGTCTAGCCAATCCATGAGCTCCAGATTCAGTGAGAGACCCTGTCTCAGAAAATAAGGTGAAATCGGCTGAGGAAGACTCCCAGAATCAACCTCTGGCCTTGACACACCCACCCACAAATAAGTGTGTATGTCTGCGTGCAGAAGTCCAGACAGACACAAAAGAAAATGTTTAGGCAGCTGTAGGTTCATGTACACATATATTCTCTTTGAAATGAGAGTTTAAAAACTGATAATGGGGGTGGGTGGAGAAATGGCTCAGTGGTCAAGAATATTGGTTGTTCTTCTAAAGGACCCAAGCACCCACCCGGCAGCTCACAAGTGTCTGCATGTAACTCCAGTTCCATAGGATCTGACACCTTTACACAGGCATACATGCAGGCAAAATACCAATGCACATAAAATAAGAATAAATAATTTTGGGTTTTTTTTTTGTTGTTGTTGTTGTTGTTGTTTTGTTTTTTGAGACAGGGTTTCTCTGTATAGCCCTGGCTGTCCTGGAACTCACTCTGTCAACCAGGCTTGTTGCAGTAAATCTCCAACCCAAATATGACTGGTCAAAGAAAACACAACTCAATAATTATGAATATAAGCTGCACGCCTAGATTGGACAGATTCACCACTACACTACTCTATTCCCAGCTATGAGACCCTTATAACTCTCAGGGTTTTCCAAGTCCTGCATTTGTCCTTCCACCTCCTGCTCCTCCGTCATCTTCTCCTCGGTCATCCTCTCTCTCTTCCACCAACCTTTATTTCTCCACCTCCCGTACTTCTGACCAATCACTGGCTCCAGCCTTTATTTTACAAATTAAGGTGGGCAGAAAGTTCACTAGAATTCACCTGTGTTCTGATTCACTTTCCTCTGCAGCCCTTCCCTGGAAAGGGAATTAGCATCAAAATACAAGGCCTGGGCTATCCTCTACACAGGCTCGCCTCAAACTCAGAAATCTGCCTACCTCTGCCTCTCAAGTGCTGGGATTAAAAGGGTGCGCCACCACCGCCCAGCAGAATAAACAATTTTTAAAAAAATTAAAAACTGATAAGTGTAGGAGAAGAAATATGTAGCTGGAAATAACTAAAGGAAAAAAAATATATAGTTTTTAAAATCTAATCTTAACCAAAAGTCTGAGAAGTGTTGAGAAATTAATTTTAAAGTACATGTATCTTTTTATGACCTAAAATTTTGCAAATATGGGGCTGGAGAGATGGCTCAGCAGTTAAGAACACTGAGTTCTCTTCCAGAGGTCCTGAGTTCAATTCCCAGCAACCATATGGTGGCTCACAACCATCTGTAATGGGATCCAATACCCTCTTCTGGTGTGTATGAAGATTGCTAGAGTGTACTCACATACATAAAAAATAAATAAATCTTTAAAAACAATTTTTTTGCAAATTTCTATGCATTTTCTAGTCACAAAAATAATGAAATTTTAAAAAGATAAAAGTACTTAGCACAGCCGGGTGGTAGTAGTCCATGCCTTTAATCCCAGCACCCAGGAGGCAGAGGCAGGCAGATCTCTGAGAATTTGAGGGCAACTTGGTCTACAGAGTGAGGTCCAGGACAGCCAAGGCTACATAGAGAAACCCTGTCTTAAAAAAACAAGCAAACTAACAAAGTGTACTAGCCTTGTGCCTGGCAGAACCAGGGGTAGTTGGGATGGCTTTCCCTCAGTTCAGGACAGATGAATATATGCAGAAGACCAGCCCAGAGTTATTGGGGATGCAAGCACTCTCAAAGCCTCTCTGCCCTTCTCCTCATTTGATATGATCTGTGCGTTTCCATAGCAGAGATAGAAAGGGGTTTCAAGGCTCTCTAATATAGGGCTGGAGAGATGGCTCAGTGCTTAAGAGCACTACCTGCTCTTCCAGAGGACCTGAGTTCAGTTATTTCTGGCAACCACATGATGCCTCACAACCACCTATCCTGGGATTTGATGTTTTCTTATGGACTACAGGTGTACATGGAGATAGAGAACTCATATACATTAAATAAATAAATCTTTTTTAAAAAAAGATTTTCTTGTGGAGTCTTTTTCTTTTATTGACCTTTCTTGCCACTGGTGACTAAACCCAGGTTCATGCCAGCTGTGCTCTCAACCCCTAAACCCTCTTACTATTTTTTTTTTGTCTAGACTTATTTATTTTATGTGTATGAGTGTGTTCTGCCTGCATGTATTATGTGTGTGCACTACATATGTGCCTGATGTCTGTGGAAGTCAGAAGAGGCCATCAGATGCCCTGGAACTGGGGTTGTAGACAAAGGCTTGTAAGGCTGCCTGCTGGGAACCTAACCCAGGTCTCCTTCACAAGCAGCAAATGCTCTTAACTGCTGAACCAGACCCTACTTTTATTTATTTATTTTTTCATTTTATGTCTGTGTGTTTCTGTGTGTGGTGTTTCCATGTTATATATTCATGTATGTACATGAATATGGAGGCCAGAGGCCAACATCGGGTATCTTTCCCAAACACTCTCCACCTTATTTTTTGGAGACAGGATCTCCCTGAACCTGAAGGTCACCAGTTGGCTAGACCAGCTTGCCAGTAAGCCCCTGGAATCCTCTTGCTTCGCCTGCCTGTTCTGGGATTACAGGCATGCTCACTGTGCCTGAACAGTTTCATGGGTGCTGGGAATCTGAACAGACTTGTGTAGCAAGCACTTTAACTCCTGAGCATTTTCCCAGTCTTGAACACTTTCATTTTAAAGATGAAGAAGTCAAGCCTTAGTGAGAGTCCATTGTTTCAGAGAAAGGACATAGCCAGCCCTAGGCTCTCCAGACAAGCAGGGGTCAGTCTAGAGGTCTTTTAGGGCACCTATAGTCTCTAAACTTCTGCCTTCACCTCATTAATCACTTTGCTTAGGACTCCTCAACTGGCTCAGACTAGTTGTGGTTTAATTCCCAACCAAATTTTCTAGACTAACTCCTTACCCTTTTCTATGAAAATTCTCTAACTCAGGGTCACCTCTGACCAAGAGTGCCCCTGCTTTCTCGATGCTGCGTGTTGCCTGCGCAGCCTGCCCAGGATGCCTTCCTTCTTCTTGTCATTTATGAAGGCCAAGCTTACGTTCCACTCTCTCCAAGAAGTAGCCCCTGATTTCTCCAGCTCACAAAACTCTTGCAACACAATCATGTAGAAAAACCTTTGCGTTTGACAAGAACTGCAGGATAGTACCTTGTGCAGTGGTAAGTACCAGGAAGGGCTGGTTCCTTATATCTGGTTCTCCATTTCGGCAGCTATAAAATCATGCAGACGACCATAGGCCATAGCTGTCCTTATTGTCTGGGGATGCCCTGGTGAGCATGCTCCCGCGCTGCCTGGAGTGGGGAGCAAGTCTGCAGAAACTGCTCTGCCTGTCCCTTCCCTGATGTTTACTTGGCCCAGAGGCCTGGCTTGGTGAAACCCAGCCCTGGTGCTGAGCACCTTGGGAGGCCTCCTTCCAGGGCCCCTCTGTGCTCAGACAGTGGCCCTTTGTGGAGGAGAGGGAGTGGACTGAAAGAGGAGACTCTGGAAACCTTTCCCTTCCCCTGCCTCCTGCAGCCTCAGCAGCAGCCCCAGACTATCCAGTGCCTGGGTGGCCTCTGCTTCAAGCTGGAGGCTAGTGAAGTGAGGCAGGGCCTCCAGGCAGCCAGCTAGGCAGGGAGAGAGAGTGAGGAGGAGTCTCACAAGGACAGCCGCCTATCAAACCAAAGCCTGCATGCTAATTACTACAGGCTCTCCAAAGAGGATTCTTTCCCCGCCCCTACAGGCCAGGGGGACAAGTTCCTCATCAACTGGGAACCACGAGGCTCCCAGGCTTCTGGCTAGGATAGAATGTAATGCTTTGTGATTGCATCCAAACCTTAGGGTCTCCCATACCCAGTAAAAAGATGGAGAGTCTTACCTTGGAATGTCAAGCCTGGCATGGGAGAAGTCAGAGAAAAAGGGGGACCAGTGTCCTGGGGGTGTATGGTGGCAACATGGGAGTGAAAGAAGAGCCTTGGTCAGGTGTGCTGACACACCCGAAATCCCTAATCCTTGCACTTGGTGGGTGAAGGCGGATATATTGTGAATTTGAGGCTAGGCTGTGTCACAAGATGATATCCATCTCAAAATCCCTCCAAAGGGCCAGAGAGTGGCTTAGAGAGTAAGATCACCTGCTAAGCAAGCCGAACTACCTGAGTTTGGGTCCTCAGAACCTGTGTGAAAAGGCAGATGTGCATCTCTAATCCCACTGTTTCAAGAGGGAGGGAGAAATCTGAGAGCTGTCCCGGAGCACTCCTTGAAGGAGCAGGGAAAAAGAAAAACCCTGCCTCAAAACACACTGAAAAGACAGAACTACCTCCCTGAAGGTGTCCTCTGACCTCTGACCTCTGACCTCTGACCGTGAGTACACACATACACACATACCATCTACATCACACACATTCACTTATGCACACACACCTATACACCACAACAACCCACAAACAAACAATTAAACCAAGCAAAAAAGGAGCAGTCAGAGGCTTGGATTCCAGTCCCTACTGAACCACTCTGGATGACATCAACCAGTGGCTTCCCTTTTCTCTGCCTCAGCTGCCCAGTGCAGAATTACTGAGGTGGGATAGATGATTATCAAGGATTTTTGCAATCCTGATTTTTTTTTCCCTTTAATTCTTTGATCACTGAGAAGTAAGAGAGGAGCGGGTGGGCTGGAAGCAGGTGACTGGCAGGCTCACTGTGGATGCTCTGGGGGATTCGCCAGCAGTCGCTAGGCAGCCTCTGCTCCGTTGCTGAGATCCCCTCCCTCTCCAATGCACTCCCTCGCCTTTCCAACCCACTCTGAGGGCTTCTTGTGATGAGGTCTAGGAACTGCTGGATTTAGATTTGTCTTATTCTAGCTTTGGTTCCCACAGAGAGGGACTCTGAATGACCATGGGTGTCACTGACAGGCCCTGGGAGGAGTGGAGAAAGGAAAGGAGGTAAGAAAAGTAAGAAGGAAGGTGAGATGGGAGAGGAGGAGCCTAGAGAGGAAAGAAAGGAATGTGAAGGGGGGGTGTGTGTGTGAAAAAGACCCAGGTGTGGTAGTGCACAGAATTTAGGAGGCAGAGGCAGGAGGATTAGGAATTTAAGGCCAGCCTTGCCTACTAGTGACTTTGAGGCCAGCCTGAGTTAAATAGCATTCTGTCTCAAAAGCGGAGAAGGACTGGGTAGACAGCTCAGTTGGTAAACCACTCGCCTTGCAAGTATGAGGATCTGAGTTTGAGCCCAGGACCCATGTGAAAAGCCAGCTGTCATAGGTGTTGACAATCCTAGCCCTAGAGACTCGGAGTCAAGTGGATCTGTGGGGCGCGCAGGCCAAGAGCACTTGGTGTGCTCTAGGCCCCTGATCACAACAGACCCTGTCTCCAAAAAGAGGTTGAGAGTACCTGAGAAACTGTACCTTGAGGTCTCCAAACACACACACACACACACACACACACACACACACACACACACACACACACAAAGGTAAAAGAGAAACAGAAAAGAGGCAGAGAACAAAGAAGTCCTGAAACAGGACAGAGCCTGTGGGAGAGCACACACCCGGGTGATACATGCAAGTGGGGGCAACTCGGGCTGTTCCAGGACCACAGACAGTTCGGTTTGGCTGAAGATAAGCATGTAGACAAAGCTACCACCAGACTGTCTGCAAGTTCAAATCTTTCATTTTATTTTCATCTGTTCAAATTCAACAATTAAACTTGATAAAGCCCAGAGGAGCATTTTTATCCATCCAAACTTTCGACTAGGGACAGTGTCGCATCCAGCCCCATGTCCCAGAGTAGAACACCAAGTCTGTACTTAAGAGGGAGTCAGTAAACACTGAGTGCTTAGGGGAAGCCAGTGCCAGGACCTGGGCTCAGCCAAAAGTTCCAGGTTCTCCAAGAGAGATCCTTAAAGGATTATAGGAAAGCCAGGCATGGTGACCCACACCTTTAATCCCAGCAGTTGGGAGGCACAGGAAGCTAGATTTCTGTGAGTTCCAGGCCAGCCAGGGCTACATAGTGAGATCCTGTCTCAAACAACAGCAAAGACTCCAAGAATTGTGGGAGACCAGAAGAAACTAGGACAGGACCTCTGCTACTTTAACCAGGAATGCTCTGGTGAAGACTGTGATGCGGGTCAGTCTCGGTCGCTTGAACAAATCCCAGTGGCCTTGAGGAGGGACTCACAGGTTCTATGTGTGAGAGAGAACCAGGGTTCCCTAAGAAAAGAGGGATCTTTACTAGAAAAAGGGAAATTTTCCTTCTTTGTATTTTGAGCAGAACTTTTGAAGGATTTTCTTATTCTTGTTATATGTGTGTGGGTGTTTTGCCTGTATGTGTATGTGTGCTGCACAGAAGAGCATCCCTGGAACTGGAGTTACAGATGGTTGTAAGCCATTTATGTGGATGCTGCAAACCGAATCCAGGTCCTCTACCAGAACAGTAAGTGTGCTTAACTTCTGAGCCATCTTTCCAGGCCTGTGCTTTCTTTTTATTGGTGACAGGGATCCAACAATCCAACTCCTGGCCTAAGACATTGAACATGTGCTATACCCAGACTTTAAAAGGGAAATTATGTTTCCCTTTTTTATATTTTAAGCTGGTGCTAAGGACCACACCTAGGACTTTAGATACAGGAGGCAGTTGTTTCACCACTGAACCACAACCCCAGACTGGAGAAAAGGATATTAGAACCATGGAGTCTTCATTCATCCAGGGTGGAGCAAGGGAGACTTGTATAGGCATGAGGAATGTAAGGATGGGTTTAAGAGGAGTATGAGGACTGGAGAGATGGCTCAGTGGTTAAGAGCACTCCAGAGGACCTGAGTTCAATTCCCAGTAACCACATGGTGGCTCACAGCCATCTGTAATGAGATCTGATGCCCTCTTCTGGGTGTTCTGAAGACAGCTACAGTGTACTTGTATAAAATATATATTTAAAAAAATCTTAAAAGAGGAGTATGAGCTGAGGGCTGGGCTAGAACGTTTGCATGAGGCCCTGGGTTTGATTCCCAGTGCTGCACATATGTACACACAGAAACACACAGAAAGTGGAAGGAATGGAGAGCAGATGTGGCACAGATGTGGAGATGTGCCGAGAGCCTTCAGCTATGGACGTGGGATTTGCTCTTGAACTTGAAAAGTTCCTTGCTGGAGCTGTGCTGTGGAGGAACCGATCAGGATGCCAAGGTAGAGAATGGACAGAGGATTTTCTGTTTGCTTGCTCATTTGTTTTTGGTAGTGCTGGTGACAGAACCCAGGGCCTCACACATGCTAGCCCACATCCATGCTAGCCCACATCCATGCTAGCCCATGTCTTTCTAATGGGCTCCAGCTCTAAGCCTCTCCGAGTTTCTAGGGGCAGGATTGCTGTGTCAGAGAACTTTATCTACTTCCATAGAGATGCCTCACATCTATAGTGAGGTGGAAGGGCTTACTGGCCATTCCTACCTCTACTTCTGTGAGTTTCTTGTTCACGTTCTTTGCCCATTTGCTTAATATCAATGATTAGGAATTCTCTGTACAGTTTAGATTCTTGTCCTTCGACAGCCAAAAGCACTGATGCCCTTTCCCCCCAGTTAGTGGGTTTTTCTTTTTGTTTCACGCCATCTTTTGAAGCATAGAGTTTCCGCGTTTAGTGTAGTTGACTCTACAGGTCAAAAGATTTGAACTTGTAATCACATTTGTGTGTGTTAGTAAATGCATGCTCACACGTCACAGCACGCACGGAAGTCAAGGAGACTTGCAGGAGTCCACTCTCCTTCCACCGTTTGGGACCCAGGGATCAAGCATCAGTCTTAAGGCCAAGCACTGTTACCTGCTGAGCCATCTTGCTGGCCCAACTATATAGTTCTTTTCATTTCATGCAATGACACATTTAATGTGTCAATTTGGCTGGGGTGCCTGAATATTTGGTTTTCCCAAACATATATGTGAAGCTGTTTCTAGATAAAAATGATGGAATCTATTGACTGAATAAAACAGATGGCCCTCCCCTGTCCATCAAAGGCCCAAACAAAACAAAAGGTGGTGTTAGGGACAAGCCTTTCTTCTGACTATTTGAACTGGAATGTTAGTTTTCTTCTGCCTTGGGGTTTTCACTTGAACTAAAATTTGCACAGGTGAGTCTCTTGGTTTTGAACTCATGCTTGGTCTCATGCTTTTGAACTCAGACTGAGACTAAGCCACTAGCTCCCCCAGTCTGCATCTTGCTGGCTGGAGACCTTTGGACATTGCAGTGTAAGTAATTGTATGTACCAGTTTTTTGGTTTTGTTTTTTTGCCCCCTGTCCCTTTGTGGTTCCTTGAAATAAGTTCTCATTCTGTAGCTCGTCCTGATCTGAACCTTTACCATGTAGCACACTGGTGGCGCCAAATTGCTGATCTTCATGTCCCTTATAGGAAATATGAGAAATACAAGAAATATCTACCCCATCCACACGTACCCTATTGGTCTGTTTCTGTGGAGAATGAAAACTAATAAAATTTTTAAATAAAAAAATGATTTGTTCATCTTGATGTCCTGAAGATAATCTTTTGTTCTTTAAAAAAAAAAAAAAAAAAAAAAAAACAGATTTATTTTTAACTCTGTGTGTGTGTGTGTTTCTGTTCATGGTGTGTGTCTGTAAGTGTAGTTGCCTTCAAAGTCCAGTAGAGGGCGTCAGATCCCCCCCCCCGCCACCCCCAGCCTTATGGCTGGTTGTGGGCTGCCTGTGGGTTGAGAGCTGAACTTGGGTCCTCAGCAAGCACAATATACACTCGACCTCAGAGCCATTTCTTCAGTCCCAGTGCTCCTGTTGCTTCTAAAATGTTTAAAGTTTTACCGTCTAAATTTAGGTTTTTAGTACAACTGAAAAGTTATGTTCATGCTACAAGGCAGGAATCCAGTTTTATTTTTTTTCCAAATGAATAACCAATTGTTCAAAATTATTTTTAAACTAATCCATCTGTACCAGTTTTTCAGGGTTGACATAACAAATTAGTACCAACTTGATGACTTAGAACAACTGAAATTGATTTTCGCACAGTCCAGGAGGAGGTCAGAGGTCAAGGTATCAGTGATGTGGGTTCTTTTAGTGACTCTGAAGGGAGACACGTCCAGTGGTTCCCTCCTGTCTTCTGATGGTGGCTGTCATCTTGGCATTCCTTGGTTTGTCTGTGGTTTTGTCTCCTGAGTGTGGTCTCCGTCTTCACATTGTTTCCTGATTATGTCCCTTTTCCTTTTGAGGAGGCCAGTTTTTTGGATTTAATCTTTTGTGGCTCCCTCTAAATTCAGGATGTTTTATTCGTTTTTATTGTGGTTTCTGAAACAATCTTATTATGCAGCTAAACTGGCCACCAGCTCTCAAACTAGCAATCCTCCTGCCTCTGCCTACTGAGATTAGTGCCTGGGCACACTGTCCATAAAATCCTTAACTAACTGCATCTGTAAAGCCACTAGTTCTGCTTCATTTTGGAGGTCTCGCTGTACAGCCTAGGCTGGCCTGGAACTCACTATGTAGCATGCCACAATACTCTTGCTCTATCCTCCCAAGTGCTGAGATTCTAGGTGTGAGTCACTGTGTCCAGCTTAGACCCGATTACCAAACAAGTTAATAGTTTTAGTTTCAGGAAGGACACAAGCTGGAGGTGACACTACTCAATACATCATCACGCCTTACTGCCCTTTTCCAAATATCACTTTGGCCATGAGACGGGGGTGGAGAGAATCACTATTTTATTTATTTATTTATTTATTTATTTTTTTTTTGGTTTTTCGAGACAGGGTTTCTCTGTATAGCCCTGGCTGTCCTGGAACTCACTTGGTAGACCAGGCTGGCCTCGAACTCAGAAATTCACCTGCCTCTGCCTCCCAAGTGCTGGGATTAAAGGCGTGCGCCACCACCGCCGGCTTTATTTATTTTTTTAATGTGTGTGTGTGCATGTGTATATGTTGTGCACACCCAAGCACGAGCACAGGCACATACATAGAAGTAAGAGGCTAGTTTTCAAGAGAACTGTCTTCCTTTTACTTTGTTGGGGCAGGGTCTCTGGTTGTTTCTGTCGCTCTATCCTCTGGGCTGGCTGTGTCCTCAGGGCTGGCTGTGTCCTCCGGGCTAGCTGAACTTCAAGCTTCTAGGTGATTCTTCTGTCTCTACCTTCTATTTCGCCTTAGGAGTACTAAATGCAGATGAATCACCACATGTGTCTTTTTGTGTGTTCCAGAGCATAGGATACCAATCTTGTGCAATGAGTCATCTTGCCACTGCCCTGTTTTGTGTTTTGAGATAGGGTCTTACTGTGGAAGACCTTGACCTCCAATTCTGCCTGTATTTGCCTCTTAGATGCTGAGGTTGTAGGTAGAGTGCTCATTTTATACTATGAAGCTCTGATGAGACGGCTTTACATTTTTCACGTGCTAATCTTATTTAATACTTCCAATAATACTTGAGGGTAGATACTTCTAAAACCACCCACATTGCTAGGGGATATACCTGTCAGCAGTTGCCAGCTTATGATATGAGAACAAACATTCCCAAGCCTTCAGTGGCTTTACAACACTATTTTCCTCTTTGAATCCACATCAGCAGGAAGCAGTTGTGGGTCTTCTTGAGCTCTCTGCTCTGTGTGTCTTTTCATTCCTGGGTGCAAATATAGGCACGGCTCCTATACAAGATGCACTGTTCCTCTGGCAGAAAGAATTAAGAGTAAGATTTTTTAGACTCAGGCATGCCTTGGCCTTCAGCTCTCCAGTTCCTATTTCACTGGCCAAAGCAATTCTTGTGGTCAGCCTTGACATGGGCTGGGGAAGTGCATCCCTGGACAGTGTCTGAGTCACTTGGCAAGTCGCTAGATCATTTAAGCGATCCTCATACTGGCAAAGAGGAAGGGCAAGGGATGAAGAATAATACTTTGCCATAGCAGTTAGGAAGCCAAATAGCTGGGAAGACGTAGAGTCTGGATTCAAACTCAGTCCTCTAAAGCCACAGTATACACGGGGTTTCTACTGCCTGCTGCATGGAATCCGTGATATGTAAGGTGCAAGTGTGCACGGGCTCAGCCTCTTTCCTCTCCTGTGTGCTGAACTCACTCTTGAAGACACCAGTCCATTCTCAATTCTTTTGAGAGAATTAGTACCATGCACTACACAGCTCTTCGTAAACGCATACTGTCAGATCCTCATATTTGGTGGGTGGGTGGGGGGCTCTGCACCTACTGAGAACCGCTGCCCTGGAGGGTGTCAGTATTAGTGTGTCCTTTCTCTTACCCCTCTGAAGGGTGAGGATACACTCTTCTTTGTCGTGGGTGCCCTCAGGCCCTAACGCAGTGTTCCCAGAGTATTGGGGGGACGAGGTGAGTAGGGACCACATGCTGCAATTGGATCATTCTCTTGAGGATGACAACACTTGCCCTATTTCCCACCTCTCTAAACTGAGCTTAGCACCTTGTGCTTAGGTGGCTCTGACGGGTCAGTACCACATGACTCACTGTGTGAGCCTTCAGCACAGTCTCCACCAGCTCCTGGGTTGGGGTGTCTGATGCGGGAGAAGGAAGACGCAAATAACTTTCAACCTTCTAGAAGTCTTTCCCCTCCCCTAGGAAGAACACTGGAAGTCCTTCCCTTAGGTGGGCTGGGCCATTTCCTCCTAGGAGGAAGAGGGGTCCCCGGAAGTGCAGGATCAAGAGCTAGAAAGAGGTGCGGCCTTTCACTGCATCTTGAAAGCTTGATTAACTAGTCCAAATGGCTGAACTGAACCTCTGCACATCTGTTTTCCCTGCTGAGAACTGGCAATAGCAGTGGTCTTGTTCTTCTCCCTAGATACTTTCAAAACACACAGTAAAGTGCTGAGTGTCTTCAGGAAGGCAGCCTTTTAAATCACAAGAACCTGAGCTGGAATATCCCTGATAGACCAAGTGGCTGCAGAAAGATTTGGAATTTCTATGAGCCACGCCACAGTTGTCCTCATCTATAAAACAGACGTAATAATTAGAGCTATTTCCCAGGATGAGAAAATTATGGAGGTGCCTAGCATGTACCAAGGCTTCAATAATGTTGGTTGTTTCCAAATGAGATCATGATGCTGGTTATGTAAGGGAAAATCCGGGATTCACTGGTGAGAGGTGGTAGGCCGACCTGGGGTGCAGCTTCATGGTAGATTGTGTGCTTTGAATGCTCAAGGCCCTGGAGTTCAATCCCCAGAAACGAAAGGAAAACAGAATCACAGACTCAAACTTCTTAGAACCCGTAGATTCTTTCAGTCGAGTGTGGGGTGTGGTTCAAAGGAATGAGGAAGCTGTCCAGGAGGTGACAGGGCACCCGGCACAACTTGCCTTTAAAGGGGGGGAAGGGCAATGATTGCTGACCATTCCAAAAGCTCAGAGACCCTTGTTCCTCATCTCAATAGACTTGTGAGCTCCTCCTCTCTTTTCTGGCCTCCCCACTAAGTCACCAAATCCTATTGCTGCTTCTTTGAAATAATGATAACAACAGTAAGTAAGGAGACAAATGATACTGTTCCTTTGAAAGTTGTACAGGCTTTCTCTTCTACAGCAGCCCAGGAACCTTCCATTCTGTCTCCCATCAAAGAATCCAGAGTTAGAAGAGGCCCCGGAGAGCACTCTGCATGTCACACCTGGAAATACTGAAATCTGAAAGAAGGCAATAACCATAAATTAATGGCAGAGGCAGGATTAGAACCCAGGGCTTCCAGCACTTGGGAGGCAGAGGCAGGCGGATTTCTGAGTTCAAGGCCAGCCTGGTCTCCAGAGTGAGTTCCAGGACAGCCAGGACTACACAGAGAAACCCTGTCTCGAAAAAAACTAAAAAAAAAAAAGAACCCAGGGCTTCTAATTCTAGCCCAGGTCTCCTTTCAAATCCTTTTCTCAGATTTCTTGGACCACTGCAGTCTTCAAACTGATCCCACCTGACTCTGGTTTCTCCTTATGAACTTGTTCCAGCATGATAGTGTCCCCATCACAATGTGTAGATCCTACAGAGGTGAGTCCTGTGATCCAGCTATCCAGGTGGTCTATCCAGGCCAGCACAGACCACCACATGATGGTCTAGTAGCATGGCCTTGATCTTGACTTTTCCCTCCTATTAGAACTGGCTTGTTGTCACCTTGAGGGTTGTCACCTGGTTCCTGGTTGTGCCTCTCACTGAAGATGTGGTCTCTCTTTGAGTAGTTAGTGACAGGAAGTTGGTCAAAGTTGGTCATTCTGATTTAGGGTAGCTCTAAACATTAGGGGAGGTCTTTGTTTTTCTTTTCTCTCTTCTCAGTGCTGGAGAATGGAATTGAAGGTTTCTCTCCATGCAAGACAAGTGTTCTAACCACTGAGCTACATCCCCAGCTCTAGAGAGTTCTTTAGGGACTCATCCTCCTGAATGTCTACCCAACTCGAGCTAAATGTAAGTCCTTCAGATTCATTCAGCCATAAAGTTTGTAACCAATGTTTCGTCTGAGCCAGGTCTTGGTGGATGAGGGGCTGAGGGAACCGGCAGACGGGTTCCACATGGATCCTTTCTTCAGAGGAGACCTAAGAGTTCATGCACACAGATGATGTTGTCCTGCTTAGTAGACATAAATACAGTACTAGGAACAGATCACATCTCCTTTTCGGGTGGCAGCCTGCAGATGGCTAGAGATAGCCACCACACCCTTCTCCAGGCCACACACATACATCATATCATGTGATGTCCAGGGCCTCATCATTCGAGTCCCCTCCTTTAGACATGCTTCAGTGTGTCTCTCTCAGACTCGGGGCCTAGAGTTGAGTCCTATGGGGATCTCTCTAGGGCCACAGGAGAGGCTGCTTTTCTTTTCTTTTCTTTTTTTTTCAGAGCTGAGGACCGAACCCAGGGCCATGTGCTTGCTAGGCAAGGGCTCTACCACTGAGCTAAATCCCCAATCCCGAGAAGCTGCTTTTACCTCTAGTTTTGTTGACAGAATGTATTCATAATCTTGCCCCCCCCCCCATTGCATTAATGAGTTCAAGGTTAAGTAAAAATCTGGAAATGATTTTCATGGAAACTGTTCTTAATCTAGATTCTTCTATACCATGTTTTGTGCATGATAATCTCATGGGGACACTCTCGCTTGTTACCAACCCCCAATGTGACTGTTAAGCATAAAGTGTGTAAAATTAGGTGTGACGTTCTTCAGTGCACCAGTCATATCCTAACTGCTCAGTAGTCTCAGTAGCCGGCAGCTGCAGACAGCGCGATCATAGCAATGTCTCTCAGATGCCTCTGGGATGGACCTCAGGATCATACCACACTTATTCTGCATGGCAGCTCCTTCTGTAAGTTCCAGCTCAGTCTTCAAGCCTGTTGAAGACTTCTGGAAACTTACTCTGGTTTCCACAGTGTTCTGTCTCTGTCTCTTTTCTCTGTCTCTGCCTCTCTCTCTCTCTCTCTCTCTCTCTCTCTCTCTCTCTCTTTCTCTCTCCTCTTGACAGCAGCAGATCTGATTAGCAGTTCATATTTCCTCAGCTTCATCTAAAACCACTGATAACAATCCCTCGTCCCAGAGCAGAGGGCATTGGAACCATGCCCATGCTGCCACGAGATAGTTCTTTAATAAACTAGGCCCCTGAATCAGGGTCTGTGCTTGGTATCAGGAAACTACATGGAGACAGAAAACACCCATAAATAGAGTCTTGTCATGGTGGGGGCTGACTCTAGGATGCCAGTTACCCTCACCTCACATTCAGGACTGGCCTGTTGGTTAAATATGGAGGTTCAAAGTCAGCCTCTAGGATCCTGCCACTCAAGCTTCTTGGTGACTCTGTACTAACGTCTACCCTCTGGTGCAACTGTAGGGATGAAATGAGACATGGAGGAAAGCTGGGTGAGCTCCGCTAAGTCCTGTCTTAGGGCCTTGGTTTCCTTAGTTTTGTCCTCTCAGTTTATCAAATGTCCCTGGAGGTCCAAACCAGGCCTCCCCTTCTGGATTTATCTATTCAGATTCCAATCTGTTCTTAGCATCCTGTACTGGAGCAGAGGGGATGGGGAGGAGGAGATGGAACCACAGTGAAGAACCAGAACTACTGGCCTAGCCTTTGATTCTGTGCTACCCGGGGCAGACGGAGGTGGATCACAGCTACCACTTAAGATAAGGTAAGGTCACAGGAGGTGAATGTGTTTACTTGAGGAGTCATTTGCCTATGTTGTTGCCCATGTCCTGACCTCTAATAAACCCTGCAAGCTCTTACATTTACTTCTTCCTCTTTCTTCCCTTCAAAGTCTAACAAAGGAGGCTCCATATTCCTGGCCTTCTGATGTCTGGCCCTTGTTCTGGGAACCCAAGCTCAGTTTCTTCAGCTATAAGCTAGCCCCACAGACACCCTACCTTCTATGGATGCTAGTCCAGGTTCACTGTTTTGGTTAGTTTGTCCTTTTCCTATGGTTGGCTTTACCTGTATGTTCAAAGCAGTACCTTCCGGCAGGAGCCTGATATAATCCTGATTCAGAGAAGCGCTGACTTTGGGCATGCTTGGGCCTGTGGGTTCCAGGGTCTTGGGACCAGGGGATCGGCCCTTGCTGAGCTCCCAGAGAGTGCAAAAGGACTGCCACCTAAGACTGGTTGGAAAGAGCTGCATGGCCCTCCACAGCTTCGAACAATAGGAGGGAGTCTGAAGGGTGGTGGGCGTCGGCCAGGTCCCTGCCAGAGGGAGAGGAGGCCAGTGGTGCTGCTGGTTCCCTGAGTTAGCCCAGGTTACCAGCCTGAACGCCAAGCATTCGGTCAAAGGCGAGGTAAAGAGGGCTTGGTGGCGGTGGCGACTCTCTAGGAGGTGGAGTAAGGCCGAGCCCACCGGGCTGGGACCTGGAGAGAGAGGAGGCTCAGTGTACAGTCTCGTCTTCGTGGTCCCACTGCTCGACCCAGCCTCTGAGCACTGCCGAGGCTCAGGTGGGCGTCTGGCCCACGTGGGGAAGCGAGCGGCGCGGGCTGGCGAGGCGCACACCCCTCCGAGTTCCCCTCCCTGGGAGCGGACGCGCCTGCTCCGGGCAGCTGGGCTCTTGGGGCCAGTGGGTCGCGCTCGCTGCTCGCACAGCCTTCGGACGCTGCCTGGCCGGGATCGCCGCCGCCTCCTCCCAGGGAGCTGTCGGGGCGGGGCAGAGGGGAGAGAGGGTGTGCGGAGCGGGCGGGAGGGGGCTGAGCGCCGTGGGAGGGAGGAGGGAGCGAGCGAGCGAGTGAGCGAGCGAGAGAGCGGGGCATTTCTGCGCAGCTTCTGAGAGGCTTGGAGCCCGCCCGGGCGGCCACTGGACGAGGGGACCGAGAGACAGACAGACAGACGGCTCCCGGAAGCCGCGCCGCCGCCGCCAGGTTAGCAGGGCGCGGAGACCGCGCAGCTGTCGCTACGTCCCGAGCCTCGCGTGCTGGAGGACGTGCGTGGCCGGAGCCGGAGCTACGATTCGTGTCTTTGCGGGTACGTGTGTCGGGGTCCACATCTCCGGGTGTGCGTTGAATGTAAACGCGCGTGTGTCTGTGGATCGGTGCAAGTGGATGTTTGGCTTGTACGTGCGTGTGCATCTGAGTAAGGGGCTGTGTGGTGTGCTAATCTGGGTGAGGGTCTGTGTGTTTGCGTTTGCTTATCCGAGGATGTGCCTGGAGAGGGTGTGTCCCAATGTGTAACAGTGTGTTCATCTGGGTGAGGGAGTGTGCCTATACTGATGGCTTCGCTTGTGGCTGAAGCCTATGGCGGGTGTGTGTGCCTGTGTGTGTGTGTGTTTCTCTGTGTGCACGCCAGTGTGACTCCCCGTGTGTGTGCGTGTGAGGGCGGGTGTGCACCCGCGTAGCCCCTGTGTGCGTGTGCTCGGCTTTGTCTCCGCACTGCCGGGAGGAAGGGGGTGGGGGCGGCGGCCGAGGCGCTGGCGTCGCCCGGAGCCCGGCACTGGCCGAGGAAGTGGGTAGCAGCGGCGGCGGAGGCGTCTTAGCTGAGTGGAGACTCCCTGCTGGCAGGTGGGCAGCCACACCCGGGGTACGGGAGAGCCCTACTGACAGTGGAGCCTGGTTCCCGTTGAGCTGAAGCGGAGGGCGTGGCCTGCTCAAATCCCGGGTGTGTGTTTGTGTGGGGTGGGGTGGGTGATTAGGTGTGAAGAGGTGGGTGTGTCAGGCATGGGTGTGGGATGTGGATAGAAGCAACAGCGGCCCCTCGGCTCCTAACCCAGCGGGTTCTGAGATATGTTTTCTTGTGGTGTAAGGAGACCACCACCCTGACCAGTTGTAGCTCAGCCTGGTTAGGTACCCTCCCACCCTCACCCTGGACACTGGGAAGGGCAGCAGCCTAGGTACCCTAAAGAGAATAGTAAGACTGATCACTATGTTAAATGGCCAGCGCCCCACTCCAAGGAATCCCCTCCCAGGTCTTCGTACTTTGAGATGTATATCTGTATCTCTTCCCCATGTATTGGGCACTGCATGCTTGTCCAGTTTGTGTGCATGTGTGCATTCTCCCTGAATATTTCTTGTGCATTTAGGTGCATATGTACAGTTTACTGATGAAGAATACATAAGGTATCTCTGGGTGTATATGTGCATCTGTTTTGTAAGTTCTGGTATATCTGTTTTTATGAGTGTGTAGCTGTTTGTGTATTGGTGAGCCTGCATGTGGGTTAGTAAGAGAAGTGCCATTTTGCTTCTAACTTGAACAAAATAGAAAGTCCCCAATATTTGAAAAACAATATCACAAGGAAGTTTGAGGATTTAGTCACTGTCTGCCGGGTTCGGATACTGGTACTGAAATGTAGGTAGACTAGGTTTGACAAGGATCTAGAGGAACTGAGAATCTCACAGGAAAGAAAGAGTACGTGCAAGCTCCAGCCTTCTCCTGGCTTTTCTCTCTAACTTCACTCCTTGCTGCTTGGCTTGTGTACAAGGGTAAGTGTGTAGGGTTTGGGGTGGAAAGGGAGAGAGCAGGGAGTGTAAAAGGGAGACCAGTGGATAGTGCAGAAGAGAGAGGGGAGCCCCCAACGGCAGATTTCTGCAATTCTCCAGCTGCTTTCCTGCCAAAGGCAATGGAGGCAGGGGAAGCTGGGATTCTTATCTCTCTCCCTGATACATATCTCAGAGAGCCACTGCCCTGGCAGCTCACAGGCACTGAAATCTGGCCCAGGGGTCTCCTTTTGACAACAGCCAACCCCCTTTTGGGTTTATTTTTATTATGCTTCTTTTCTCATCAAGACCCTGACTTTCTCATGCTTCAGTTTCTCTCTTTAGGTGGCTAGGGAGCTCAGTGTTGTGTCTTTGAGGCTGGGCTTTGGCTCAGAGATCTAGACTTGTCTTATTCCCAAGATTTAGGAATTCACTGTCCTTTAAAACAATGTTATATTTAATATGTATGTGAACATCAGAGGATAACTTGAAAGGGTCAGAGATGGAACTCAGGTCATCAGGCTTGGTAGGAAATGCCTTTACCCACTGAAGTAATCTTGCTAGCCAGGAACTCACCCTTCTTGCCCCCAGAGATCCTGGCTATACCCCTTACTTTCCTGACTAGCTCCCAGAGCACCAGTTCCCAGTGTGGACAGCTTACCATCTGCAGCAAGGTTACCAGTTTATGAGAAATGCAAATTTAGAGCCCCCTGGTAGACATACACAATGCAAAAATCCAGGGATGGGGTTTAGCAATCTATGTTTTAACAAATGCAAACTATTCTGACCTGTTCTACAACCCTCTAGAGAAGCCAGGAACTTCTAGGTTGACACAAGGAGATATCCCTTCTTCCTTGCAGCCTGCCATACATGTACCTGAAGTAGCCCCAAAGCCTACCTTAGTAGTAGGGGTTCTGGCCTCAAGTCCCAGGTCTTTCTTGTGGTCTTAGACAGATCACTCCTTTGAGACCAAGCAAAATCATACCCTGCAGCTACCTCTCTAAGCTCATTTGCTTCAACCCTTACCTTGATTGACAAGAAAGCAGGTACAATCCAGTCCTTGCATACTTGACTCTGAGATTTTGTGCATGCAGGCCCCTCTGTTTAGACACTGTTCCCCTGCTTCCTCCGACTTCCACACAGTGTCCATTGGAGGAGGGGCAGGGCTTTGCCAACTCCCTAGGTTAGGCTAGTCTTTCCCTTCATCCATTCTTAGAGCTCTGGTTTCCCCTAGGGCTTGTAAGTGAGTGAGATTATACTTGAACTTGTCAGTCTCTTGGTTGTCTCCCTCAACTGGGCTGTAAATGCCATCTGGGCAGGGACTTGCTTGTTCGTCTCCCTAGTATCCTGCAGAGTTTCTGGCTCTTGATTTGTGTTCCATAAGCCTGTCACATGATTTAATGTCTAAAGTAGGAGACAAGGGGGTAGAGAGAGATGGCTCAGTGGTTAAGAGCACTGGTTGCTCTTCCAGAGGTCCCAGGTTCAGTTCCCAGCACCCATATGCAGCTCACAACTGTCTGTAACTCACAACTGTCTGTAACTCACAACTGTCTGTAACTCTGTTCCAGGGGATCTGACTCCCTCACATATGTAGGCAAAGCACCAATGTATATTTAAAAAAAAAAACAACCCTAAATACATTTAAGATAGGACATGATACTAAATGATCCCTGTCTTAAGTTTCTCCTTAAGCTTGATGGTGTACCAGTCCAAGCAGGACATAGATTGTTTTAGGCAGGTCATTTTTTTCACTCCTGCAGCTCCTGGCTGTAGACTTGACTCTCACAGTGTGCCCCCCCACCCTTACCCCAGCTTTGATGGCTCTGCCCCAGGAAGGCAGGGGAAAGCTCTTGGGAGACATAGCCTCGCTTGTGTTCTGTCGACCTCCTGAGGTAGGCCCATGTGTGTGTGCTGAGGATGAGTGAGGAATCTAAAGGTTTGGGGTGTGACTGCCCACCTCACTTTCCTCCTTTGAATGTTTCTTCCTTCAAGTGCAGGTAGTGGGGTGAAGGCTCTCAGTGCTGTCGTCCCTCCTGGTCCAATGAGGATTTAGTCCAAGACTCCCTAGGGAATGTCTAAAAGTGATGAGTGCTAATCATATACATACCATGTTTTTTTCATATTGAGTTGAGAACTTGCATCTTTTCACTTAGAGGAGGAGCCTTGTGGTTTTTCTGATGTATCTACATTGCTCACATCATTAATTCTCATGCATCGGGGCCACTACTGTAAAAAGTAAGGGTTGGATACATGTATCGGTGTGATTGATAACTGTGGTGTCTATTGACTGACAGACTGACTGACTGACTGGTCAGATACAGGGCAGACACACTGGACAAGGATTCATGTCTTAAGCAGAACCGAGCAGGAAAAAAGATGGCTTCACCATGCTACTCAGAACAGTCTACAACTTAAAATGTAGGGATTGTGTTTTTCTGGAACTTTACATTTAATATTTCCAAACCATAGTCGATAACTGAATCAGAGGAGGAGGGACTCTTATGGTTACTGGCACTAGTGCTGGAGTCATTTGGGCGTTGCCATAAACTAGCTGAGAAAGTGGCTCCGTCTCTTCCTATATCATATCTTTCTGTACCTGTAAAATGAACCGATCCGAGTCTCGGCTTCGCAGGGTTGATTTGGGAGTTAAATGAGACTCCACATATGGAGGAGAGCTCTGCACAATGTGGGCACAGAGTAAACATTGGTAAATGTTAGCTGTTGTTACTCTCGTGGCTACTGCACTGTTTTGTTCAGCCTGCTTGAATGCCTTTGTGTTGGGCCCTGGACCTAGGGACAGAAATGAGTACAGCAAGGTTCCCAGCCCCGCATGGCAGTAGGTATGTAAGGATACCTTAGCACGGCGATGATACATACCCGAGGTGGGGAGGGAGGAAAGGCTTAATGGGGAAGGTTTGGGTTCGATGTGATCCTGTGGTAGTTGAACCAGTATGTGCCAAGCCAGTGTGGCTCATTATCCTGAAGAGTTTCGTGTGAAGTAAAAGCTGGAGGGTAATAGAGGCAGCGTGAATGGCTACAGAATCCCAAGAGGCAGAGAGGGTCCGCATCAGTGGAAGAGCTTGACCTAGTCTTGCTGGAGACTTAGGGAAGAGAATTAAGCTAGGCCTCGAAACATTTGATTTGCATTTCAAAAACGGCTCTCCAGGTGGTGGGAGCTGCTGACTTAGGTAGAAAAGGAGGGTTGTGGAACTAGACAGGGATAGGGTTGGGCCTGATAAACAAACACTTCATCAGCTCTCTCTCTCTCTCTCTCTCTCTCCTCTCTCTCTCTCTCTCTCTCTCTCTCTTCTGTGTGTGTGTGTGTGTGTGTGTGTGTGTATGTATGTGTCCAGAAGTCAAGTGGCCCAGAGAATGGACTGACCTCTCATGGCTTTGAGACCCTCTTTAACTCCCTGATGCTTGGGGGGGGGGGGGGGGGAATCTGTAATGGAGAGCTTTAGATTCTGAGTCTGCTAAAGGGTTACTTCCTGAAGTGTGTTGCCTTCCTTCCTGAGGCCACAGTCCAGGGAGCTCATAGCCTATATTCTCAGTTCTGGAAGCCTAACATCCACTCTCAGCTAGGTGGTACCTTTTGCCTCCGGAAGTCTGCTCCCTGGTCCCTTCTGGCTTCTGGAGGAGGACAGCAGTGGTGGCCTTGACTGGCTACCTGGTCTACTTCTGTCACCATGTGACTTTCTCCCTTTGATCATGTGACTTTCTCCCTGTCTTTGTGGTTCCTTTCTTTTAAGGTTTAGGACCTGCCTTAATCTTCTGTGTTCTCATTTTAATTTAACTAATCACATCTGCAAAGTCCCTATTTCCAAATAAGGTCATATTCTAAGTTCTACTTAGACACAATGGGAAAGGGGTGGGTGTCACTACTCAACCTACAGAAGACAGGAAAGAGCATAGGTCTTAGAGTCCTTAAGCTCAGCTCCAAAGTTAGGCTCAACAGAGTAGCCATGAGCCTTAGTGTGGGTCAGTTACATTTTCTTAGTCTTAGTTCTTTCCTCTGTGAAACAGGGACAGCGTTACAGCTAACCCCAATCGGGATGACGGTACACACACATCCATTGAGGTGGTACATGGTACTTGATTATTACTCCCTCTGGGCTCCCCTCCATTGAGTAGCCCAGAAGTTACTTAATTTTGCTACATCTTCAGATGTGAAGAATCATCTTCTGGAGTCTAGAATTGGTCTAGAATCTAGACCAATCCTGCCAGATTCCAAATCCCAGGAGATAATGAGAAAGCTCTCTGTGAATTGCTTAAGGGTTTGTTGCTGTGATTTTTAATTATAATCTTCATCATCATAAAGATCCTTGGTCATTGCCACATCCGCACCTCAACAGAGCCCAGCCCACTCTTCTCCCAGGGAGGGCCTCTTCTTCTCCCTTACATAGAGGCTTTGCATGAAGTATTATCATCAGGCTCAGAATTGTGGAAACCACGGACATGAGTCCTGTTGCTGACTTCGTTAGCCTGGGAAGGGAAACTTAGACTAAGACAGATATGACATCCCAAAGCTGTTCGTTGCAATTGAAATACCTTATCTGTGGCTCCCGAACAGTGTGTTTCCCCCAGTTACAACTTCCATTTCAGAAGCAGGAGTTGACGGCATGTAGGTGCATAAGGAGGGATTTGTCTTAGAGGTGAGGACCCAGCTGGGAGGCTTCAAGGTCTGAAGAGATGGCTCAGTGGTAAGAGTGTTTGTTGGACTTGCAGAGTGCCCAGATTCCATTCCCAGCACCCACATGGTGGCTCATATCTAACTCTAGTTCCAAGGGATCCAATGCCTTCTTCTGGCTTCATGGGCCACTGGGCACACACATGGTGTGCGTAGATACTTGCAGGCATGCATTTATGCACATAAACATTTAAACAGAAAAGAAAGAGGTCCTTGGGGTCTGAGGTGAGCAAGCAGTACCTGTGTGACTTAGCTGGGAGGTTTTTTGTTATCAGCATGGCACTAGCTTTCTATATGCTCCAGTGGAAGGGGAGAAGACTACCATGGGCAGCTGTGTGGGGACCAGCACCAGAGGCACCTAAGGCTCCAATACCCCACTAACAGGCCAGTTCTTCCCTGTAGGCCAGGTCCTTGGAAGGGTCAGGACAGGGGTTAAGGGAAGGGAGCTTATCCTAGCTTGGCAGTTTCCAATAAATCATCTTTTCCCCAAGCTGGAGGGCCTCTATCTCATTCTTCCCCCTTCCTTCCTCCTCTGAGTTTTCTCCCACCCTCCACCCCCCGCCTCTGTATTTCTCTCTCCACCTTCTCTTGAGATTATAGGTCTAAAGATAAAGTCTTCAGAGCCACTTCAGGTGACTGATTTGGGGCTACCTAGAATTAGAAAGCCTGGGGTTGTCACAGGCTCACTGCGGTGACTTAGAAATCTCCGCTGTCACTTATCGGCTTCTGCTTCGCACCAGGTGCTGTGCTAAGCGCTTCCAGGGACTTCTGTCTCTTAATCCTTGCCACTACCCAGGGACTCAGACTACAATCCCTGTCACATCAGAGGAGCCTAAATAACAGGCCTAGGGCCTACCCAGTGCTCAGCCAGCACGAGGCACAGCTAGGGTTTAAGTCTTGATCATCCAAAGCCCACAGGTACTTTTGAGTCTTTCTTGGGGCCAGTGAGAACATTTAGGGCCACAGAGTTGCATATGTTTGTTCAAATTCTCATTCTGCTCACAAATTTTTCATTCTGCTCACAGAGACCTCAAGATATGCTTTCAGACAGTTTTAGGGGCTTCAGAGCCCAGGGCTGGCCACACCCAGGTTCACCTTGTTCTGGGCAGCTGCCTGCCCATCTTTGGAAGAGATATGATATCAGAAGAAGGTGACAGACAGGCCTGAAGGTCCTTTGATTTTATTTTTAACTTATCTATTTAGTTTTGAGACAGTGTCTCATTATGTGGCTTTGGCTGTCCTGGAACTTGCTATATAGGCTGGCATCAAACTCACAGAGATCCCTTTGCCTCTGCCTCCTGAGTGCTAGAATTAAAGGCGTGGGCCAGCACACCTGGCTTTCTTTGCTTTTTTCCTAGTTATCTCCCCACTACCCACCTTAACTTCTCACTGTGGATGTTGAGTCTTCCAGGTAAAGCAACTCATTGTCTGCAAATCAGTTAGTTGTCTACAGAAGGGGCGTGGAGACTTAATTTAAGGATTCCCTGGCTGGCTTAATGATGGCTGGAACTCTGGAGGATGGAGGAAGTGAATGGGGAAGTAGAGGCCAGAGCCAGGAGCCCCAGGGTCCCCTTTACTAGAAGAGAGAAGGCAGAGCAGTGAAAACTGCCTCTCATTCCAAGTATAGCTCAGGACTCCAGACTCCCACACAGACCATGCTGCTGATCTTAGATACTGGGCAGCTACAGTCTTACGCTGGTACCTATCCCCACGCTGAGTAGCCCAGGCCGGCTTAGCCACCTACCTGCTTGCCTGAGACCTTGACCAAGGAGTTTTACAACCTCTAGCCACAGAGGCCTCTCCACAGGCAAAGGGGCAGAAACGGACTATGAGAAATCGTTAAAGAAAAGTCTCAAATGCCACTAAGACCCTGTAAGGTCTCCAAACACCAGGGCCATTGGACATTGTTTTTGCTAAAAACAATGCACGGGGATGGTTATCCTTCCGGAACTCACATCAGAGACATCTGTGAACTTGTGAAGTAGCAGGCATACCTACTGAGAGCGTGCACTGTGCCCAGAAGAGGACCCATGTGATTCTCTAAGGCTTTATGTCACCCATGAAAGTTTACAGCTGCCTCTTTTGTATTTTTTGTTTGTTTTTGTTTTCCGAGACAAGGTTTCTCTGTGTAGCCCTGGCTGTCCTGTACTCACTCCGTAGATCAGGCTGGCCTCGAACTCAGAGATTCATCTGCCTTTGCCTCCCAAGTGCTGGGATTAAAGGTGTGTGCCACCACCACCCGGTTTATTTGTTAGTTTTTAAGGCAGCATCTTAGTCTTAGCCAAGGTTGACCTGGAACTTGTGGCATTTCTCCTGCCTCAGCCTTCCAACTGCTAGAATAACAGGTGTGAGCCACCGTACTTTTTAGCTTCAGGATTTTTATGGAGTTAGAATTAAGGTCTAGAGAGGGGTCAACAGGGAGGCAATGGCGGGGCCATGTAGAGAGATTATTTCCATCTAGTGTCTTGGTACACTGCTGGCTAGTTTTACTATGAAGGTGACAAGTGACTGTAGCTCAGTCCCTCTGTCTGAACCTCAGTTTTCCCATGTAAAGTGGAGGCTGAGTAGGATAATAGCAAGAGTCCGTGCAGCTTTGATCTTTGGCTCTGGAAGTCATGTCTTGCTGCTTAGTCTGCCCTTTCTGCTCTTCTTCTTTTGTGTTTCTCTATGTCACCTGCCCCGACCTGTCCTCAGCATCACTGTCTCCTGAGAATGGTCAGAGCCAGGTTCCAGGTTCCTCCTGTCCCCTCCCACGTGTCAAACCACATGCCTGGGTGGGCAGGTCCCCACTCAGTCTCCCCCACTATGCCCATTCATCAGAAGTGCAGCAGGTGCCTGTGGGTCTGGGCAAGTTCGAGGTGGTTTCTCTGCAGGCTCTCTGGTACCTGGACTGGGGCCAAGAGGAGGGGAGTAGAACTCCTTTCCGGAGGCTCGTGGGGCACGCCCAGGACTCACCTGTGTTATTCTTTGCCTTTGCTTCTCAGTTCCTTCCTGCCAAGAATGCCAGCCATGCCTGTCAAAATCCCGTATGTCTTTTTCAGGGCTCTGCTTCCATGCCAGCCTCGGGCCCACAAAGCCTCACGGGCCCTCCTCCACCTCACAGTGAGCTTTTCTTTACCTCTTCTACATTCCCATAGAGCCATATCTATTCCCTGCTAGGCCAAGTTCTGCTGGGACTTAGCTTTATCTGAGAGGTGTCAGGTCTCTTACTACTGAGAAGTCTCATGTCTCATTCTGTGCTCCCCCGACCCCTGCACAGGGCTGTTTACAGAGCAGGTGCTTAATCCAGACCCTAGAAGTTTTATTGGTAGAGAGCTGCCCACAGCCTTGAGCTGGGCCGGTTTCTTTGAAACCCCTGTGGTCCACATCAGTCACTGGCTGGCCAGGACTTCTCACATAGCTCCTCCTTTATTTGTGGGCTGGAGAGAGGCCAAGCAGGGCAGTAGCTAAGAACTTAAATTCCACTCCCAAAGCCTCCATTTGCGGGCTGTGTGACTTTGGACAAATCACTTCCGCTTGCTGCGTCTTGGTTTTCTCAGGTTAAAACCAAGGGGTCAGGCTGGGTATGGGAGTGGGTGCACACCTGTAGTTCCAGCCCTTGTCTGACTGAGGCAGGAGGATTATGCATTTGAAGCCAACTTAGACTATAGAGAAATCCTATCTCAACCCTCCCTCCCATAAAAGCAAAACAAACCCAACAAACCAAACAAAACCAACCCAAAGAAGTAGAAATGGGGGCATAGAGATACAGCTGAAGCTCTGTACAGTGCCTGGGAAGCACGGCAGAGAATAAATCCCCAATACACGGGTATACCCCATGAGTTTTCAATTAGTGATTATTGCCTTTACTGTTTCAGCAAGTAAAGGATTTTCTCATGGCTGGGGGAAAGAGACTGAAATCTTTACAGAAGATCTGAGGTCTTTGGGATCTTTGGTCGTGTAGGGTTGTGAGACTCTAGCACAATGAGCCGACATCTAGCAGAGATGTGGCTGAGTGAGGAAACAGTGGGCTGAAGGGAACAGAGGTGCTGCTAGGCTGGAAGGGCGTGAAGTAGCGTAACAGGAGTCTAGAGGCAGGTGCTTCCTGTGTAGCATGGGGGTAGGGATGGTGGTGGTTGGGGGTGAGGGGTAGTGGGGTGGGGATGGTGGGGATTGGGGGAGGGGGATAGGGATAGAGGGAGGTGGGAATGGTGGTGGTTGGGGGTGAGGGGTAGTGGGATGGGAATGGTGGGGGTTGGGGAGGGGGATAGGGATAGTGGGAGGTGGGGATGGGGGTGGTTGGGGGTGAGGGGTAGCGGGGTGGGGATGGTGGGGGATGGGGGTAGTTACATGTTTATATGCAGGAAGGAACAGAATGGAAACATACAGCCCCAGTCATCATGAGTGTGTGGGGGCAGGGCTTCTGGAAGAGGGGGAGTGGCAAGGTTCATTTTGCCAAGAATAAGACTTTGTAGGAGTGATGGCTCTCCATCCCTCTGCTGAGAGCAGGAGGAGCAGGAGGGGGGCTTGGGAAGCAGGGATGGGAGGGAGGATTAGTTGGGAAATGGGAAGGCTGCTTAGCAGAGGTGGCCATAGATACTTAGTTCCTCTCTCAGGTGGTAAGAGCCGAGGTGGTCCTAGGCCTTTGCAGAGCTGCCTTTGTACTGGACAAGATCAGGATTTGAACCCTTGTTCTGTCTGAATCTAAAGTGGAAGATGACCCCAGAAATGTCAGGATCTCCAAAGATCAGAGAACTAGCAGAAGAAAAGGTCTGCCCTCTTAACCCCCCATTAGACAGATGGGAAACAGAGGCCTGCTGCTGAGAGCTTTGTGGGAAATGGCCCCTGAGCCTTCTGTGGGATTGGATGTAGGTCTCTGTTAGGAGTTGGGAGAAGGATAAGGTGGGTGCCAGAAATCCGAGGAGAACTGGAATGCTGTTCCAGTGTCAGGTTGGGAGCCATCTGTTGCCAGGGGTGTGGGATCCAGGTAACTGGGATGTGTGGGCTGGAGCCTTCATCATTCCAGGCTGTCCTCCCGGAAAAGGAGAAAGGGCTGGTTAGGTGGGAGCTGGAGGCATGTTGAGATGTGGGGGAAGTCAAGGGGTGGGCCTTAGGAGAGGAGGCTGTTGCCAAGCAGCCAGAGATGTGGAAAAAAGCAGAGCCGCAGAGCTAGCACTGCTGACTTGGCCCTGTCCAGCCTGGTGCATGGTGGGATCTCACCTCTGCTGCTTACAAGGAGTCAGGACTCCCAAGGTCGTGATTGGAAACTAGATCAGGAGTGGCTGTCAGGGCTGAAAGTTTCAAAGCCATGTTCCTGGCACGTCCTCCGTAGGCGTTGTCCTAGGATTTGTGACATCAAAAGGGTCAAGGGGTACCCAGCCCAAGATAGTCTTCCTTAACCCTTCAGCCAATCTGCCCACCCAGCCAGGCCTGTTTTATTCCACTTGACTCTACTCTTTAGTTGCTTATTAAAAATATTTATCGATTAACCACCAACTGTGCATCAGGCGTTGCCTCTGACTTTGTGGGGGAGCCACACTGGCAGGGACAGCCCCCTCCCTCTTCTCAGCCACCCAACTTCTTTCCAAGTCCTCTTAGCTCCAGGTAGGATTTTTTGCTGGATTTACTTTCTGCTGAACTGAAAACCAGAGTTAATTGTTAAACCTAACAGCAGCTGAGTTTCACCCCTCTGGGCTGGCTGGAGGGGGCTGAGCCATGTTCCTCAGGAGCGGGGTGGAGCCATCCAGGTTTTTCTGGCCTGTGCCTGCTACCTCTTCCCTATATGAGGTCTATCTCTGGGCCTCCCTCCTTCCCAGGGGCAGCCCTGCCACTTGGACCTTTCCCCCTGCCTCCAGCAGAGGTGACCCTGGGAAGGTGACCCTGGGAGGTAAGTATGAACCCTGGCTCCAGTCCAAGGGCTTCTGCCTGTGCGCTCTTGGGAAGGCTGAGAGATTTGAGGATTCCTAGCCCAGGGGACCCACCCAGAATTCAGGAAGTCAGTGTACTGAGGAGAGGCTTTGTGAGGAGAGACCAGGAAGCTGTCAGAGTAACCTATACCCTCTGTACTATAGTCCACAGAGACCCCACTGGAGGCAGCCGTGTAGTGTCCCCCTCTCTCCTGCTTTCCTCTCCCTCTAGCCTCTTTTTTTTTTTTTTTTTAAAGGTTTTCCAGACAGGGTTTCTCTGTGTAGCCCTGACTGTCCTGGAACTCACTCTGTAGACCAGGCTGGCTTCGAACTCAGAAATCCGCCTGCCTCTGCCTCCCAAGTGCTGGGATTAAAGGTGTGCACCACCACTGCCGGCTCCCTCTAGCCTCTTTACCTGGTTTCTTGTTCCAGGTCCTTCCTCACCCCTACACTGGAAGAGCAGGCCGCCCTGAGAATAGGGCAAAGGTCTATTTCTTCTCTAGAGTCAGAGCCTGGGGCAGGGCCCTGACAAATGTTAGATACAACTCAGCTCAAACTGCTAGGTCTCAGGCCCTGTCAAAGCTGGTGACCACTCTCTAGGCCACATAGTCATCCTTTGAACTCTGGTCCCTCTGTCACCAACGTTGACTATGATAGACCCCAGAGGTGAGTATTAATATTGGTCTCAGCAGGCGTTGTGACATGAGTAGATGCTATTCTATTCTGGTGCAGCTGTGCCTCTGTGGCTTAGCTCTGGGCCAGAGCCAGGAAGGCTGCTGCCTTACACCCCAAGGGCCTGCTGGAGATGGAGGGCCTACAACTGGAGCCAGTCTCGTGTGGCTACTAAGCACTCCAAATGTGGCTAGTGAGGCCAAGGAACTGAATTTTAAATTCTGTTAACTGTTTCATTTTATTTACCAGTTAGGCATTTAAACCAATACTCCATTCAGTTGTAGACAGACTTCAGTGAAGATCTGGGAAGTTAGATTTGTAAGTGCAGTTTTTCAATTTTAAAAGCTAAGTATTTGAAAATACACACTGGATTAGCTTGAAAAAAAAAAAAAAGAAAAAAGAAAGATATCTAAATAGTATGTATTGATTATCTGTTGAAATTTATATATTGGGTTCAAGGGATTATATAAATGAATTTCACCCATTCCTTTATCCTTTCTTAAAAATGTATATAATTAGGCTGGGCGGTGGTGGCACATGCCTTTAATCCTAGCACTTGGGAGGCAGAGGCAGGCGGATTTCTGAGTTTGAGGCCAGCCTGGTCTACAGAGTGAGTTCCAGGACAGCTAGGGCTATACAGAGAAACCCTGTCTTGAAAAACAAAAAACAAAAACAAAAACATATATATAATTAATGTATTTTTATTTCATGTATAGATTACATTATAATTTTTATGCATCTCCAGTCTTGGGTTTCTATTGCTGTGATGAAACACCATGACCCAGACAACTTGGGGAGGAAAGGGTTTATTTGTCTTACACTTCCACATCACTGTTCATCATCAAAGGAAGTCAGGACAGGAACTGAAACAGGGCAGGAACCTGGAGACAAGAGCTGATGCAGAGGCCATGGAGGAGGGCCTCTTTTTGGCTTGCTCCTTTTGGCTTGCACAGCCTGCTGCTTTCTTATAGAACCCAGGATGAGTTATAGAGCCCAGGGATGGACCTACCCCCGTGGGCGGGGCCCTCCCTCATCAATCACTAATTAAGGAAATGCTCTGCAGGCTTGCCTGCAGCCTGATCTTATAGAGACGTTTTCTTTGTTGAGGATCCTTCCTTTCAGATGACTCTAGCTTGTGTCAAGTTGACATAAAACTGGATAGCACATCTGTCTCTCCTCCTGCCTCAGCCTCCCCAGTAGCTGTGATGGCCAGCACTTGTCACTGTGCCTGCCTTACATCGTATTTCTACTGGAAAATGTTGGGTTTTTTTCATTAATTAATTGATTAATTAATTTACAATCTGATCAAAGCTTCCCCTCCCTCTCCTCCTCCCAGTCCCTCCCTCTCACTGTCCCTCGCCCCATCCCACTCCCTTTCTCCTCAGAGAAGGGGAGGCCTCCCATGGATATCTACGGCCTTGGTATTTCAAGTTGCAGCAGGACGAGGCGCCTCTACTCCTACTGATGCTAGACAGTGTAAGGGAAAAGGATTCAAAGGAGGGCAACAGAGTCAGAGACACCCCTGCTCCTCCTGTTAGGAGTCCCACAGGAAGATAAAGCTGCATATCCCTTGCATATGTGGAGGGGGCCATGGACAACGTTGTTATAGCCAGTGTTGAATTAGACACATTCCAATAACAATCTAAGGGGCTAATTTGAGGAGATTTGAGGAGACAGAGCAGGCCTGATATTTCTTACTCCATGCCCCCAACCCTGAAGGAATGCTTTTCTGAAGGACGTCGCCCTGGACAATCCCATAGCCCTCAATGCTTCTCATTTTGGCCATGCCACCTGTGCTGTGTGACGTTGGGTCCTTTACTCTGCTGAAGTGTAGTCTGTCATCTGTCAGTGAGGCTGATGGCACTGGAGAAATAACCCCAGGAATCATCTGGCATAGTCATCATACCTGATTCACATTGGCAGTGGCTGTGGTGCCACTGATGGTGAGGGTATTGTTACTGCCACCACATCCACTGCTTGGGTTTGCTAGTACCATTTGACTGGCTGAGGAAAGGACTAGAGAGAAGCCATGGAAGCTGGGATGGGGACTTGGGGATGCTTTGTGTGATATCTCAATAAATGACTTACCTTTTGGGGACATCTTTGCATCTCCCTTTATGGCAGTGATCAGGCAAAGATAAATCCCCATTTTGCAGATGAGGAAGTAGAGGCCTTCCCAAGGATAATTTCCTACCTAGACATAGACAAGTGCAGGAGTTCCTATACTGTTGTTGTGATGTTGGGGCCCGTGTTAAGAGGGTCTCTTTCCTTGAGGTTGTTATAGGAGACAGGTTAGAAATGGTATTGTTAGTCTCCTGTAACAAAAGAGGGTTATCTTGGTTTTCTTTCTATTGTGATGATAAAAACCATGACCAAAAGCAAACTGGGGAGGAAAGGATCCACTTGGCTTATAGAAGCCAGGTCACAGTCTATCCCTGACTGAATCACAGCAGGAACTGAAGTAGAAACCATGGAGGGGCACTGCTTACTGGTTTGCTCAGCCTGCTTTCTTTCTTTCTTTTTTTTTTTTTGGTTTTTCGAGACAGGGTTTCTCTGTGTAGCTCGGGCTGTCCTGGAACTCACTCTGTAGACCAGGCTGGCCTCGAACTCAGAAATCCGCCTGCCTCTGCCTCCCAAGTGCTAGGATTAAAGGCGTGCGCCACCACCGCCCGGCATCAGCCTGCTTTCTTATACAACCCAGGACCACCTGTCCAGGGGTGGCACACCCACAGTGAGTTAGGTCCTCCCCACATCAATCATTATTCAAGACAATGCCCCCACAGACTTGCTTACAGGCCAGTCTGATGGAGACAGTTTCTTAACTGACATTCCCTCTTCTGAGATGACCCTAGCTTGTATCAAGTCAACAAAAAGCCAACCAGCACAGTGTCTTTTTCTGTTTATTGTTAGTGTGTATGTATATACCCATATCCGTGTGCATGCTTGTACATATTTAGAGGCTAGAGGATAGTCTACAGTGGTGTTCTACAGGTAGTGTCCTCTCTCTCTGTCTCCCCTCACATCCCACAACCAGAGTCTCATTAGCCTTGGCCGTCCTGGACCATGCTCTGTAGAATGGGCTGGTCTTGAACTTGCAGTGATCTTCCTGCCTTTGCTTCTGGAATGTTGTGGCTACAGGCTTACATCCCTCTTCAGGCTCTGAGAGAGACCTGACGCTGTCTAATGTAACTATCCATTCTGAAGCTGGAGATAGAGACGAGGAAGGAAGCAGGGAAGGGAGGGTGGAGGTGTGGGAAGACCAGGTTGGAATCATAGCAAGATGGTCGCCAGTTGGGGCTTCTGTTTATTTAGATTCAGCCCTCTGCTCACCCCTGGTAGGACTGTGGCCTCCTCTCTTGTCCAATCCCGAGAGAAGGCAGCTAAGAAAGAGGCTTTTGTTCTGCCCGAGACGTCTGTGTTCCTCTTAAGGTAGTTAGTTGCACACGCGGGTGCTCTGGGGCACATGCAGCCCACACAGCCACAGCTACCTGATGTCATCCCTCCCTATTCCAAGCCCTGAACCAGAGCTTCTCTTAACCATCTACTTTCTGGACAGCACAGGGGACCATGGGCTTTCTCACCAAGGAGATCTGCTCAAATCCCTCTCGTGAAGTTCATTTTTCCTGAGACCATGGGCAGGTCATTTGGAAATTTTAGCCTCACTTCCTTTATCCAAAAAGCAGCAATAAAATACTGTACAGACAACCTAGTAGTTAAGAACCAGGCTCTGGGCTGGAGAGATGGCTCAGCAGTTAAGAGCATTGACTGCTCTTCCAAAGGTTCTGAGTTCAGTTCCCAGCAACCACATGGTGGCTCACAACCATCTGTAATGGGATCTGATGCCCTCTTCTGGTGTGTCTGAAAACAGCTGTAGTGTACTCATATACATAAAAAATAAATAAATCTTTAAAAAAAAAAAAAAAAAAAAAGAACCTGGGTCTGGGGCTGCAGAGATTACTCAGCGGTTAGAGCATGGTTGTTCTTCCAGAGGACCCGGGTTCAATTCCCAGCACCCATATGGCAGCTCACAGCTGTCTGTAACTCTAGGATCTGACCCCCACACACAGACATGCAGGCAAAACACCAGTGCACATTAAATAAATAAATAAATAAATAAAATATTAAAAATAAAAAAGATCCTAGGTCCGAGCTCTGTGTTGTGGGTCTCTCCTTTAGTCTTAATATTGGGGAGGCAGAGACAGGTGGATCTCTGTGAGTTTAAGGCCAGCCTGGTCTACACAGTGAGTATTAGGTTAGCCTGGGCTACACAGTGAGACCTTATCTCAGGAAGAGGAAGAAGGAGGAGGAGGAAGGGGAGGAGGAGGAAGAGGAAGGGGAGGAAGGGGAGGAGGAGGAAGAGGAAGGGGAGGAAGATGGTGATGAGGGGAACTCACTGGACCTCAGGACTTTCGTGTGCTCTGGAAGCTGGTTTGTGAATGTAGGCTCTCTAATAGAGAAGGCATGCAGTGCAGTGTCAGCTTCCAGAACCAAC
This sequence comes from Mastomys natalensis, assembly GCA_021653895.1. Classification (NCBI taxonomy): domain Eukaryota; kingdom Metazoa; phylum Chordata; class Mammalia; order Rodentia; family Muridae; genus Mastomys; species Mastomys natalensis. Next base: position 2,960,662 of record JAJTUV010001105.1, read on the forward strand.
AGAGGATTAGAGGAGATGATCCTATTGAGAGGTCCATCTGTCAGAGAGGATGAGATCCTAGATCAGGAAGGGAAGTGAGTTGCCTAGACCGCAGAACTCCAGAGCCCACATTCATAAACCACTGGATGTTTTCCTGCTGTTCACCGGATTGCTATGTTCCTTATGACGAGGAGACAGGAGACTTCCACGGACTTCTGAGTGCACGAGCCCCAGGATGCAAATCTTTCCCACTATACTGGCAATGTACGCCAGGCCGAGCTGACGGTGGAGCTCAAAGGAAAGGGCCTTAAAACCTGGTGAAAGGGTTGTGTCCAAAACAGAGTTCCCATGTTAGAAGGGCTCCTAGAGATGCCTATGCCCAGCCACATTTATGTCACAGATGGGGAGACTGAGGCAGAATAGTCAGGTGGAGACAGTGATGGACGTGCTTTGCCTAGATGCTGGAAACCACTGGACTGATGTGAAGAGAAGGCTGGAGAGCGGGGCCTCTCTGCCCCTCCTCCACCACCACCCAGTGCACTGCAGTCTGTGGATCCCACCTTTAAGTCCACCCACTTTGCTTCCTGTGTGGCTGCTCCAGCCCAGGCTCCTTCTTTCTCATTAATTCTTGACTTCTTTGCAGTCTCTTCTCCAGCCTGCATGTTCCCAACACTCTCAGAATGAAGGCTCATCCTCACCTCAGCCTCCACAGCCCTGCAGATTCCCTACCTGGCATCTTGCTCCCTGTTTGCTCTGTGTGACTTCCCAGGTACCTTGAACTGTCCTGTGCCAGCCTCGCATGCTGAAGGGGCTAACCTTCTCTTCTCATTCCAGGTGCTTGGCTGAGGACGTCTTCCCTAGGGAGCCAGTGTGCCAAGGAGGGGTGAGTGCATCACAGGCTGTCTCCTGCTTCAGCTGAGGTTAGGCCTGCAGGTTCTAGATTGTTCTGTTACTGCTGGGGCAGCATGGGGGTTTGTCTAGGCCTCAGGGTTGTGCTAAGGCTGACAAAGGGGACAGTGCTGAGGCTGTCCCTGTGGAAGAAGCCAAAGTATTCTTTCGCTAAGCACTCTGTTGATGTGTGCGCTGCCTGTGCTGCTTGCCCGCCAAGAATGGAGACTGCAGACGGAAGCCAGATCTAGCTGCATCTGCAGGCTCTCTGGGCCCTTGCTTTCTTTTGCTCAGCAGCCCCTGGGTGTAGATTAGACTAGTCAGAGGGTGGTTCTGCTGGGCTTCGTCGCTGAGCACAGAGGGGCCTCATGTTCTGTTGGTTGTAGAATTGTATATCCATGGTCCAGGCAGGCACTGGGAAGCCAGAGTCAGGAAGAATGAGAGCCTGTGAAACCCAGGGTCAGCATGAATGAGGTTTGTTAAACTTTCTGGCAGGAAAATTATTTTTCTTTCTTTTATTACTCCTTTCTCTTTCTTTCTTTCTTCTTTCTTTTTTCTTTACATTTCTTTCCTTCTTTTTTAAAGGCAGGTTTTTAAGGGAAATAATACTCATTGGAAATAAACCTCAAAGAATCTCAACAGACACGATAACTAAGTGGGTTGTAGCCCTATTGACGTTGAGGTGAGGCTGGAGACTATAGTTGGCTAATTCTTCAGGCCAGGCAATGCCACAGAGCTTTCTTTGGTTTTGGTTTGACACTGTGAAAACCGCTGGCTGAGTTAAGCACAGGGATGCCCTGTAACCCTAGCACTAGGGATGCCAAGGGGATGTTTCAGGCCAACATAGGTTACACAACCAGGCCCTGGTTCACAACAGCAAGATAAGACAAGATAAATAAACAAACAGAAAAGAGAAAACAAAAATACTACTGGCTCACAGCAGGGTAAGGTTACAGAAAGGGCAAAAGCCAGTGACCAACAGTGATTGGGAAATTGCAAAGTCACATGCAGATGTCACTATGGGGTTGTTAGGCAGGCCTGCCAGAACTGTAACGTTACTCTAGAATCTTCCGTTTTAGTTTTGGATAGATGTGAGGTACCTCTGTGTGTGAGAGCACGCGCATGTGCGGTCGGGGCTGTGGGGGGAGGGGGCTGGCAGTGGTGTTGTGGCCTGGCTGGTAGGTAAATGAATGGCTGACGAGTGGCGTGGTGTTTCCCTGGAGTGGGGGGTGCTTAGGCTGTTAACTCCATGTAAGAGGAGCTTTTGGCTCTCCCTGCCAGCATCTGCGGGCCCCACGGAGATCTGATTGCATGGAGCCACTAGGGAACAAGGATTCTCTGTCCCAGCCAGGAGCAGCCAGCGGGAGGTGGTTAGAGTTCCCGGAGGGGGTCTGCCCAGACAGTTCTGACATTGGGCAAGCTCCTGTGTGCATGGGGAGGTGGGGCGGGGAAACACAGTTAGAGGAGGTAGAGTCCTCTGTTCAAGCATTTATGAGCCCATGTTACAAGCCAACCCAGGAGCCAGGTGCAGAGAAGCAACTGCAGACAGGGTGGAGAAAGAAGAGCAGGAAGGATAGGATTGTTACTGTAGGGAGCAGGGAATGGAAGGATCAGACTGGTATTACTGCAGGCTGGACGCCACGGCCCCAAGAGTATGGTACATTCTCGCTGGCTGGTGAACCCGTTCCTTCCTGCTGGTGTCCTGGTCACATGCATGCCCAGCCGAGTGCACATGAGACACATTAGACCTGCTGAAGTTGGTCCCCGATGGGAGGAACTGGGCCAAATCCCAGAAGCAATGATTCCACAATGGAGGGACATAGCTGCTCTTGATTGCACCTGAAAGAATCATAGACGGAAGGCTGAAGAATCACACTAACTCGCCATGAATCACGGAGGCTGTCCTGTACATCTAGTTTTAGTTGGTCCATAAAGAAGTAACTGTTTTTCCTCTAGGGTCTGCTCAAAGGAGAAGGATTCTTGATGGTCCCACCTTGTAAGACATGGTATATTCTCTGAGTTGCCTGGTGTAAGTCAGGCTTCTGACATGTGTCTACTAAATGGGGTGAGGCTAACCTCCAGACCAAGGTGATGGCACTGCTGGACAGGCACCCCTGGTGACCTTTTTTTGTAGAGTCCTGGTTATAGGAAAATGAAGAGTCATAGCCTTGCAGGAAGGCAAAGTGCTCCTCTTTTATGTTGGGCATAGAAATGCCAACAGCAATAACAGCAGCTTAATGACTGCATTGCCCTCTGCATGTGACTCTGGGTCAGCCACTCTCCTCTCCCAGCTTCCTTCTTATAGCAAACGATGCCACGATGATACCTCCTCTGCTAATCTGTTGGTGTAATTAAATGAGGGACTGTGTCCAGCAGAAAGCCTTGAAGAAAGCAGAGGCCCAGTCAGTGATGCAGTCTTGGCTATAGACAGTAGCTTTCAGGCCCCCACTGCTTGGCGTTCACCATCCTCAGGACAGTCCTTTGGTAAGCACTATCATCAATCCCCTGTACAGGAGCAGAAACAGAGGCATAGCTAAGTCCACACACTGGGATTCAGGCCCATGGAGCCTGGCTTCAGAGCTCACACGCCGATCCATCATCCTGTCAAGTAGCTACCATATATCTGCTCACATGCACTGGTATTGTTCATGACCTGCAGAGGCAACCCAGACCCAGGCTGTACTGTTCTGACTTTCTGTAGAGGCTCATGATCTGTCACCATGCAAATCTGTCTGTCCGGCAATTTTAGAAGTGAAGAAAAACTACCCAGGAACCTGCCTAAAAGGTCTCCAGAGCCAAGCTGTGTCTTTAGGCTTTTGCTTTCGTCAAGGTCCCATACCTTATCACATATTATCTCACCAAATGACACCAGCCCGTCAGTAGAGAAGGTACTGTTGCTGCCCCGTTTGCCAGAGGTAACATGCTCTAGGGGGAGAGGGACTGACTCAGGGTCCCAGGGCCAAGAAACCACAGAGCTGTTCAGTTCCTATCTGCTGGGTTTCGGAGCCTTTGCTAAAATAACTCATCCCTGTGTTCTCCAGAACGAGATGAAGGTGTGCTGCTGTCACTGTGTCACAGTGTGCAAATTGCCATTGAGAGGGACAGGCAAAGCACAATGGGAATTCAGAGGAGAGATCAGAGAAGTCGGAGGGGGGGGAAGGGGCAGGAAGGGGGCCTTGGATCCAGTTAAATGGAGCTGGGATCTGAATGTTTGATCCAGGAAGGCTCTCCATAGGAAGAGGAACACCTGAGCAGTGACTGGGAAGGGAGTAGCAGGGGTCACTAGGTTTCCCTAGGACTGGAGAGCTGCAGGTGGAAGTGGTGGCCAGCTGTGTTTGCAGCCCCTCCAAAAATGCCCCTCCCATTTCGTTTTATTCATTAGTGTGGAAGAGATACCCAGCCCCATCTGGATGGTGGGCTCCCAGGACATGCTCACTAGAAGGCGTTAGAATCAGCCTTCCTTCATTCCTCCTGGTAGGGGATGGAGGAAAAGTATCCAACTTTGGTCCACTGCCCAGGGTTCCGAACTCTGAGAGCCAGGGTGGCTTCTGGTAGCCTTGCTGGAGAGAGGGCTCCTTAGCCTCAATCTGAACTCCAGGCCAAAGCAGGTGTCCCTGATCCTTGAAGAGGCCTCTCTTGCTGTTTGTTTATCATACTGGATAATGCCCCTAGAGGCCTGGGCTTGGTCTCTCAAGTGTCTCTGGGATCAAGGAGAACTGAGGGGTGAGTTTGCTTTTAGTGACAGTCACACTTACTGAATGGGACTTAGAGCATGGTGGGTTTCTGTTGCCCCATTTGAAAGACAGGGATCCTGAAGCTCAAAGGCAAACAATGATACATCTTTGTTTGGAAGGAGGCTGTGTCATTGTCTTCTGAAGGAGGGACAGACTTACAGGAGACCTAGAGAGGATGCCTGCCCGTTTCTCCCCTGCCTTTGCCAGGTCATCGTCCTTTTTACTCCAGCTGCCTCGGCTGCTCCCAGGTCACCCCTTGACTTACTGCCTGCCTGTCACATGAGGGGGCTGTTTGGGGAGGGCCGGGGGCTTTAGGAATGTCCCCCAGATAAGGCTCAGATATTGATTATTCCTTCTGTGACTCCATGTCTCTGCAGTCCTTGGTTTCTCCTGTGTTTCTCTGGCTCACATGAGGACTAGAACGGAAGTACCTGAGATTTTCCACAAAAGGGTTTTCAGTCCTTCATATCTCTATCTCCTTCTTCCCTCTTTCTCTGACTTTCCTCCATGATCCTGAAGTTCCAACAGAACGGGAAGGGAAGTATTTTGTTTTGCTTTGTTTGTTTTGTTTTGGGACAGGGTTTTGTGGGTAGCCTACGCTAGCCTTGATATTGTCCTAAAATTCAGGATGACCTTGAACCCCTGGCCCTCCTCTGATACCTTTTGAGTGCTGGAATTTCAGGCATGCACTGCCACCCCTGGTTAAGGTAGCGCTGGGGATTGAACCCAGGCCATAACATATACCAGCTAAGCCATGTCCCCAGCCCTAATTGTCCCTTTTGTGGGCAGCTTAGCTGAGGCTCAGAGGTGAATGGTTTCTCCAAGGGCGCACATCTAGGGGAGCAGAAGTAGACTTCAGTGCATTGGATGAGGCTTTCTTCCCATTGTCTGGTGCTGACAGCTATGGGAGCTTCTAGAGTATTCTCTCAGTTCCTCCTAAATGCCAGTACTCACTTCTAGATCCAAGTCGGTGTGTGTGTGTGTGTACATGTGTTCGTCATGCCTTCAGTCCAGAGTCACCTAGACTTCCTGTGATCTGCAGCACAAAGCCTCCTGTATTTTCAGATTCTGCAGCTCCAGCTCCAACTCTGTGCTTGGCCCATCTCAGTTGATGTAACAAGACTAACAAGCTGAACCAGAGTGACCATTTGATGGGGGTGGGGGTGGGGGTTCCTTCAGTGAGATTCTAGAAGCATAGGTTCCAGCCTGCTACCAAAGGAGTAGATGGGGAACATGAGGCCAGGAGCAGTACAGTTGCCACCCTCCTGTAACTAGAGAGGCACGGCTGAGAATAGGCTTGGCTTGGCCTGATGGAATTGGGCTTTTTCCCCAGGGAAGCCCAAGACTCTCTAAGTGGAAGGGAATATACCTTTGAGATAGTGTGTGTTGGATGTTTGTTGCGTGCGCGTGCTCCACTTTGGTCCCAGAGAAATTCTAAGAAGCAATGGGGTTTTCCAGAAAAATGGTACCTGGTATGAACCAAAACCAGAGGTCTGGGCTTCTGAGAGCGCTGGGGACTCTTGCTAAGCATAACTGGGGTCCTGGGGTTACTGACGGTTGTGCAGCTCTGTAAATGCACTCAAAGCCTTTAAGTTATATGCTTTAAAGTGATAAGCTTTGAGATGGGAGAATGACCTCTCTCTCATAAAAAGGAGTAACTGGGATATAGAAGAGATGGCTCAGTTCTTAAGAGTACTGCTGCTCTCGTTTTGGACCCTGGTTAGAATCCTGTACCCACATGGTGGTTCCCAACCATTCATAGCTCCAGTTCCAGGGGATCCAGTACCTTCCTCTGGCCTTTGAGGGCACCAGGCATGCCCACAGCGCACATACAAACATGCAAGCAAAGCACTCATGCACACAAAATAAACATAAGTCTTTTTTTTTTTTTTTTTAAAGAATAGTCTGGATTAGGGCATACCCCACATGTTAGGACTCAGCAGATTTGTTGAATGGCTGCATTAATGAGTGTCACATCTTATAAAGCATGTCTGTTTGTTCCTCACTGCAGCCTTGAGAGAAGGTAGGGCAAAATAAGTCCCCATTTAACAGGTAAAGAAATGGAGGCCAGGGAAGATGAAACAGCTCATCTGGAGCAATGGAGTTTGAGTTTTATAGAGCTGGCATAGATTAACCCCCACCATTTAACCTTTGCTTCAGTATGGCTTGACTGAATACTTTTTCTGCCGTTTGCACTGCCTCTGGGGAGGTGCCATTTAACACGAACAACCGAACAACCGTCTCTTTCTTCCAGTAGTCTGGAGACTCTGACAAACAACTGAGATAATACGCTTGGTGCTGGGAGGTGCACGCAGGAACTGTGGGTACCCGTGTGGGACCCAGACCTGGGGAGAGCAAGGTAACTACTGCCCAGGAGGAGGACAGCTAACTGGGCCTGGATGGATAGAAAGCATAGCCATGTAGCCGGCCTGGTGGACAGTGAACTGGCCCCATCCACCCAGTTGTGTCCTCTTCAGCGGTTACTATTGCAAGAGTCAGTGAGGTGACCACTTTAGCGCAGGGACATGTCATGCAAGAGGGAGATACTTTAATGCCATGATGTGCTTCTTCCTGAGCAGTCGACTATGGACCCAGTGCTCCGTCCAGACTCAGGCCTGCGTGGAGACCTCATTCTGCTACTGGGAGATGCTTTTTGCCTCTGTGTCTTGATTGGACCATCTGTGAAATGGAGTCAGTGACAGTCTTTACTTCAGTGAGAACACAGGCAACTGTAAAAATAACTTCTATTTGTCTGACATATTTGTTGTCTCCGAGGCTTATGGCCTTAGTCTGTTAACCTAGGCCTAGTCCTGGAAGCTTCCAACCTCTGAACAATCTTATTTAGGTCTAGTAAGCCTATGAGACTTACTGCTGAATAAGCTCACACTTTCTAGCTCTTTCTGGACTCTGGTTGGCTGGTTCAACTCAGCTGTTCTGGCTTGAACTCCTCTCCAAGCTGACCGATTCAATCTGGCTTCTTTTAGTTTCTGACTGAATTGCTCTGCTTGGCCTCATGCTAGCTCTGGCAATCTGTTCTAACCTTCTAGCTCATTCTCATTTTCAGACTTGTTCTGTCTTCACCTGTGTGTAGCTTGTCTCTCTCTGTAACCTGTCTCTGTACAACTGTCCCAGTAATACTGCCTCTTTCCTCTCTATCTGAACTGCTCCTTCTTGTGTTGGCTCTCTTTGCTCAACACTGTGCCCGGCGCATAGTAGGTGATTTACCCTACTGTGTAGTTAGAACCATGATGGTGATTGATATTTAGATACTGGGATCTGGTGGAGCCAGCGTTTCATTGTTGGTCATTTTATATGTGTTTGGCACTTGGCAGTTCACAGATCCATCATGGTACATGCCCTTCTGAAGAGTCCTTAAGGAAAACGGGAGGAGGGAGCATCTCCATTATACAGAGGGTCAGGCTAGTGGCTCCTCATGGTTTCAGTTCGGGTCTCCCTGCCTTGAAAGCTCCTGTCAAGGGGCTGAGGGACCTGCCTGTGGGAGCTCCCTAGGGCAGGGTGGTTTTCACCCTGTGAATGTTGGAGAGTGACTGAGTACTGCATAACAGAAGCACACACAGGCTGGAAGTCTATGTGTTCAGTGTGGTTGGGGCAACCGGCTTTCCTGGATCTTGGGAGCTCTGAGCCCAGAGTGTCTCTGTTTGTTCCAGAGCCAGGCAGCATTCAATACCTAGATTCATATTTTCTTCTTCTTATCTATTTCCTGCTTTCCCACCACTGGCTCTGGGTGCTCCTTCACTGGGCTTTAAGTTGCACACACGTTCCCTGAGCCTTTACCACACACGAGTGTCCTGTATGCTGGAGTGCAGGAAGCGAGCGAATGAGTAAACACATGCTGTTTTTATGTCCCCAGGAGTCAAGTGCTGGCATCGTAGCTCTGGGTGCTGACTTTTGGGAGTGAAGTCTCCTCCCCTGTGAATGGCATGCCTGCCTGCTCTTAGGAAAGATCCTGGAGAGCCTGCTTGTTCTTCTGTCATGTGGGGACATGCTGGAAGGTGCCAGAAAGTAGAGTCCTTAGCAGACACTACATCTGCTGCCACCTTGATCTCAGACAGCCTAGCCTTTGGAAGCGTGAGGCACAAAGCCAGCTGTTGATGGTATTTTTGTACAGCAGTAACCCTCAGGGACTGGCGGGGCCTAGGTAGTGAAATGAATAGAGCTTTCTACCTGTCTCTGGAATTTCCTGGAATAGTGAGGAAGGGGTCTCTTGGTTCCTTGGTGTGAAAAGTGATTTTTGAATTTGGAAAAATATCTCTCCTGTGGAAGCTGGGGTGTTCTGGGAAGTCAGTATTATGCTGTGGTCCCATCTCTGCCGTGGTCTTGCCGTGTGACTTTGGATGACTAGTTTCCACGCTTGTCTCTGGTCTTCTCATCATATTCCATATAAGGATTTGGGTTGAAATAGGAGACAACCCTTCGAATCTATGAGACACACATGCTCACAGGAGCCCAGCCTTTTAACAAAGCCTTTCTTGCCTAGCAGGGGCTTCTTGGTTCCACAAGATCTGAGGGAGGTTCCTGTCATTTTACTACCTTCCCTGCCTTCTGTCTTATTTCTCAGACCTACTTCTCATTTTTTTGCATAGTGACACAGCTAGACAGAAGGTTGACTGTGCCCAGCAGGGAGGGGAGGGACTTGGAGGGCGGCCGGTTAGTCCTGACACACAACATTCCAGTGACAGAAAGCCCCTCGGTGAGGTGAACACCAACTTGACCCCAGGCAGTGAAGAGACCTTGGGCTGGGCTGGCAGGTTGGGAGGAGCCTCTGTGTCTTTCCTGTCCCAGACTCCTGCTGTCTGCTGCCTTGCCTGCTCCTGTAGCTCTGGGCTCTGCCGTTTGGCCCTGACAGCAGGACTGGTTTGGCAGGTTTCACCACACCCGTGAGCAATTGGAGGTTGTGGCTGGGCCTGGCCAGGCCAGAGGAAGCAATGCTGCCCTGCCCTTGACCCCCGCCCAAATCCCAACCTCCCCTCAGTTACCTTCTCCACCTGGACTGGGCACTTCCGTAGCACAGTCACTGTGGGTAAGTCTAGTCTTTTCTTGGACGTGAGTCTCTTCATCTGTGTGACTTTGGCCTCAGTGATCTCCAGTCATTCTCTGCTTATTCTAGCTAAAGCTTTGCCACGTCTTGGCTCTTGAACAAGCTGTGAAATGTTGATGGTCTTAGATTCCCGATAAGACAACAAAGGCTTCACATCTCACTGGCTTCTGCAGATTGTAGGATTAACTAACGTCCTAGTGAGTATTAAGTGTCTTTGGGAAGTAGCTTCTTTCAATCCTTTGGCCCTCTCCAAAAAGAAAAAAAAAAAAAAAAAAAACCGGTTGTGTGTGCAGGGTGGGCGGGTCTTTCCTAGGTCCCTCCTCTTTTCGGTTAATCATCGCCAAGAGCCAGGCTTTCTGAGCATCTCTGTAGGTGCCGGGTCCTGATCTGCAGTCAACCCCGTGGGCAGTTTATGGGGAGGGAAGAACAGCCCATCATTGCTGCAGCCCCAAGAAAGCTGGGCCCCCTCTCTGGAACACAGTTTCTCTATCTGACAAGGAAGAGTATACAGATTGCCTCTCCTGTCCAGAGAAAATTTGGGTTTGACATGTATAGGTTGGAAGAGGGAATAGGAATTAGAAGATTTTCCTGGCCTGGCCTGGAATGAGGAGTCTGTTACAGAAGAGGGGGAAACGGAAACTGATGTTTACCCAGCATTTCCCTGTGCTGGTACCATATTGTTACTTTTTACACATTACTCCAGAGGGAAGCTTTATCAAATACAAACATGGCCACTTCACCATCTCTTTTGTTTTTAGAATAAAACCTTAATGTCCAGTGAAGGCTCTGAGGAAAGGGATCCTTCCCCCCCCGCCCCCCCAACCCCCAATATTTCTCTCCATTGGTCACTTAACTGAGCCACAAGAGGTTTCTCTTTATTCCTGTAGCAAATTCTCACCTCAGGACATTTTTTATAGGTTTTTCCCTCACTTAGAAGTCTTGATCTGGTTTGTTTGTTTATTGAAACAAGGTTTTGGGCTGGAGAGATGGCTCAATGGTTAAGAGCACTGGCTGCTCTTCCAAAGGTCATAAGTTCGATTCCCAGCAACCACATGGTAGCTCACAATCATCTGTAATGGGATCTGGTGCCCTCTTCTGGTGTGTCAAGGATAGTGTGCTCATATACATTAAATAAATAAATAATTAAAAAGAAAGAAAGAAAAGAAACAAGGTTTCTCTGTGTAGCCTTCATTGTCCTGGAACTCCTGTGTAGACCAGGCTGGCCCTCCACCCAGTCAGAGGTCTGTCTGCCTTTGTGAAATGCTGAGATTAAAGGCATGCATCACCAGGCCCGGCTGCTTCCTCCGGTTCTTTATAGCCCCTTACCTTTTATGTCTCAGCATATTTAATTCCCTGTCCCACCCAACGCAGCAACTGCTTTCTCTCTTTGCACTCATTTATGAGAAAGGCTATTGTTATGTAGCCCAGGCTAGCCTTGAATTCATGACCCTCCTCCTGTCTAGACTTGGGGTTACAGACATAAGCCACCGTGCTTACTATCTCACCTTACTCCCTTGCTCATCTCAATTCCTGGTTGTTTTTTTATTTCAAATATTTCATGTCTATTCTTAATTCTACACTGCAGAACACAAGAAAGGCAGGAAGTGGAGGGAATGAGAGAGTTCTGGTGGGCGCCTGGCCTACAGCATCACTCTTAGTAGGTGCTTAGTAAATGGTGGCTTTTAGAGGGAATTAACATGGAAGTAAGTTAATACACACTTGTGCATGGGGTGAGGATACAGCAACTGGAATTGGAAAGCCAAGCTAGTGTTGGAGCTTTGTGGTCCCTGATGCCCAGCTGTGGTTTAGATTAGCTGTGGAAGGCTGGGGCCCAGAAATCATGGCTGATGGGACTGGAGAGACGGCTCAGCAGTTAAGAGCACTTGCTGTTCTTCCAGAGGACCTGGGTTCAGTTCCCAGCATCCATATGGCAGTTCATAACCATCTGTAACTCCAGTTCCAGGAATTGAATGCCTTCTTGTGGCCTCTGTGGGCATCAGGACACACATACCAGCAAAATACTCATGCACATAAAATAAAAAGAGATAAATATTAAAGAAAGGATCATTTAAAATATTTATGTATTTCCTGTGGCTCTATTTGCAAACATGCCTGCACAACAGTAGAGGGCATCAGATCCCATTACAGATGGTTGTGAGCCACCATGTGGGAGCTGGGAATTGAACTCAGAACCTCTATAAGAGCAATCAATGCTCTTAACCTCTGAGCCATCTCTCCAGCCCCCGGACAACCCTCTTGAAAGCCTAGGTGCAGTCACTCTTTATGTAGAGGGTCCATGCTGTGCTATGGTGTGGGCTAGATAAGGGTCAACCTAGAGAGGAATAGGCTAGACCCTTTGCCAGCCCAGGAGATCTCAGCGGGGTACATTCTGGTTTCATTAGTTCCTGCAGTGTTCTTGAGGGGTAGGGGACAGGGCTGCCTAAGAGTTTGATGCTTTGATTTATATCTTCTCCTCAGATGGCCCATGTGGCATCTGCTGGGTTCATTCACGGCTCCGGATTTGTTTCTTTGTCTGTGAGCAGGTTGGAGTTGGTATCTGCCTCCTAGGGTCTGAATAAAGGCTGGAGAGGTAATGCAGGTGAGGCTGAGCAGGGATGTTACATTTACTGTGCTCATTCAGGACAAGCTGGGATCTTTCATTGAGTGGTGGCCCATTCAGAAAGCCCTCCTCCCGCAACCCCCAAAAAAGAGTGTCTTTCTTAGGGTCAGTACTGCTGTGATGAAACACCATGACCAAAAACAACCTGGGGAGGAAAGGGTTTATTTCACTCACAGGTTCAGATAACAGATCATCATCAAAAGCGGCAAAGGCTGGAACTCACACAGGGCAGGAACCTGGAGGCAGCAGCTGATGCTAAGACTATGGAGGAATGCTTCTTGCTGGCTTGCTCCCCATGGCTTGCTCAGCCTGCTTTCTTATAGAAGCCAGGACCACCAGCCCAGGGATGGCATCATCCACACTGGGCATTGATTACTAAGAAAATGCCTTACAGCTGGATCTTGTGGAGTCATTTTCTCAATTAAGCCTTCCTTCCTTCAGATAACTGCCGCTTATTTCAAGTTGACATAAAACTAGCCAGGACAGAGAGCTAGCCATGGATGCAAAAGAGACAGTGGGTGAAGGGCCTTACACGGGATGAGGGTCTAGAGAGGCCTGAATTTGCAAGGCATGCTGGGAGCAAAAGAAGGAAAATGCAATAGCAGGGGGGAAGGATGCAGGAGGAGAGGTGTAGGGGGGAGGGGTACAGGGGTATGGATGGAGGGGGAGGGGTACAGGGGGTGCCAGGAGTGCAGAGGGTTGTGTACTCCTGGGCCAGGAGCTAAGACTCTGAGGAGGATCCTGCAGGACATTGGGTTGGGGATGAGGTAAACGGCTTTCAGGCAAGTGATGCTGGGATGGATGGCCAAGCAGGGCTGAAGACAGGGGTCAGGTGGACAGTGGCAGGCAGTTGGTACTGGATTAACTTCAAGTATATGAGGAAAAGAGGCGTTTTAAGGAGAATGTGAAGGACAGTGGGTGAGCAAGGCGGCAGCTATGTGGGAGAAGGGAGGAGAGGAAGGAAACTGGGTGGGGACAGCTGGGTTCCCAGTGGCTGGCTGAAGGATTATGGTGAGAGAGAGTCTGGACATACTCGTCTTGATGTCTGATTTGACTTTCCTGGCTAATGAGATGTTTCCTGACAAACCCTGTTGTTCTGATTCTTTTTGTAGTCATTTTAAAATTTAAATTCTATTCTATTACTTTCCGTGTATGATTGTCTTGCCTGTATGTATGTCTCTGTTTGCCACATGCATGCCTGGTGCCAGGGAGGCCAGAAGACCGCATTGGATCCCCTGAAACTACAATTGCACAAGGTTGTGAGCTGCTGAGTGGGTGTTGAGGATCAAACCCAGCCCCTCTGGAAGAGTGACCAGTGCTCGTAACCTCAGAGCCGTCTCCGCAGCCCTCATGTTTGTTGTTTCGAGACACAGTATTAGGAGCCCGGGTTGAATTTGCTGGGAAGCCAGAGTGACCTTGAACTCTTCATCCTGCAGCCTTCAGCTCCCAGGTTCATTTTACAGGCGTGGGCCACCCTGCTAGACTTTGTTCTGGCTCCTGATGTGGAAAATCCTTCCAAAATCCCTGAGTGATTGATTCCTCCTCTGGAGTCAAGAGAGCCCTCCATGGAGATACTGCACATGGCCTGGAGACTTGGCAAGGGGAGGAATGGCCATTTGGCTGGTAGGTGGCTGGGACTCTATCTGGAAACTATTTTCCAGAATCCATCGGTTTTCTTCGAAGTGTGTAGCAGCAATTCCGTTTAGCAGAATGCTTTGTGTGTTCCAGAGCTCTGGATGGGGCTGGGCAACTTTTCAAAGGTGGTGTGAGGCAGGCACCTGTCCACTTCCTTTCTTGCTGTTTATTTATTTAAAATTTCTTGGTTTTTTGAGACATAGTTTCTATGGGTAGTCCTGGAACTCACTCTATAGACCAGGCTGGCCCGGAATTCACAGAGATGCGCCTGCCTTTGTCTCCTGAGTGCTGGGATTAAAGATGTACACCACCGCTGGCTTTCCTTTTGCTTTTTGATGAGTGTGGGCTAGCAACCATAGGTCATAGATGCTCCAGTAATTTCTTCTCAATGCCAAACAAGGTGGGCGTCGGAATGGGAGCAAAAGGAAGGGGGAGGGCGCTTGCTCGGATTCAGGTGGGCATCAGCACTGAAACTGCCTTGGGCAAGAAGGCTTAGGTGAAGAACTGATGGACAGCCCTGGACCCATCTTAAAGCACAACCTAGTTATCAATGGATCCTGAAAGACTGAAGAGAACTCACCACTCTCCTGAGCCTCCTTGGCCCATTGGTCCCCTGCCTCTGGGGATGGACCTGGTTTAGGAGTTAGAATGAAAATCTAGGCTCCTGCTTCTAAGGAGAGCCAGATCTGGTTGGGTGGAATCCAGTCCACATCCCTCCTCCAGCTGCTTGGTGCTGAGGAGAGAGGCTTTTGTGTGTGTTGCCAGGGGAACCAAAGTTTCTTCCTGCTTCAGAGCCCCAATTGGCTGCTTGTGGAGCTTGAACATTGGTGAATGGAAGGGCCTCCCTCCTTCCCACACCTTGCACAGAGCAGAGGCCATAGTGAGACTGGGGTCTCCACAGAGTGCTGTGTGGGTGTCTGCACTCTCCTTCCCCCCTGCACTCATTCGTCTTTTCCAGGGAGACTCTGTCATCTGGATCCAGGAAATCTAACCCAGAAGTCGATGGAGCTGCCTTTGAATCCTGATGTTTCCATCTCTCCTCTCCTCCCCCGCCCCTGGGTCTCAGTTTCCCTTCCTAAAGAATGAAATGACTGGAATAAAAAGCCTCTGTCCTTCCAGGTCCCTCCTCCCCAGCTGGGCCGCTCAGGTCCTCCCTTCTCCTGTGAGATGCAGGTCAGAATGTAATGCTAGGTTTCATGACATGTGCCTGTCATCCCAGCACTGGGAAGGCAGAGGCAAGAAGATGACTTAAGGCCTGACCTGGGCTTCATATCGAGACCCTGTCTCAAAACTCCAGGGCCTGGGGTTGTAGCTCTGAGGTAGAGATCAAACCCTGAGCTTGCTTCCTAGCACTGCAGAATGAATGAATGAATGAATGAATGAGCCAGTGACTGAGACATTCATTTTTTTGCCCTCCCCTTCTAGGGAAGCTGTGGTCTCTGAAGTCTCTCCTGGATGTCCCAATCCAAGTCCCACAGCTGTTCTTGACCTCATCCCCTCCAACTAGACCCAGGCTTCGAGCTAATAAGCTAAGGATTACTGAGTGACAGACACGCCACATTCTCTATGGGCTGTCCGGGCAGCCTGCAGAGCAGAACTTGTTGGAGCAGGAGGGGCTCAGCTCTCCCAGGCTGCGAGCCTTTCACTATGTAGGTGATCTTGGGAGGAGTAGCATAGCTGCAGTTTCCACACTGGTAACACAGGAGTAATAACGGCACCTGTCAGGGTTGTCATCTAGGCTGACAAGATGGCAGCTCCAAGTGCCTTTCTCAGTGTCTGTCTCCTGTCAAGGCTAGGAGAGGAGAAAGCAGCAACTGGGCAACAGCCTTCTGCAGGACCTGTGGTGCCCCAGGGCTAGGCTTAGATGCTGCTCATCCCTAGAAGTGTCAGAGAGCAGGAAGAGGAAAGCATTGCCTCACGGTGATGGTGTCTGGTGTGGGGAGGCCTGGGGAGCTGATGTTTGAATCACACTTCAGGCCTCACTTAAGAAATCTTCAGCGGCACAGGAAGAGGAGTGAAGAGCTTCGTGCTGGCAGATGGGTAGGCGAGATGGCATTGACCTCGTCTTGGCCTTGCCAGGCTCACTCCCACAGGCTGGCTTGGAGATGACCTTCACATTCAGGCTGTGTGGTATTCAGTATGCCACGTCAGTTGTCTTAAAATGGGCGTAATGGGGGTCACATCTGGGAGTGAGTCAGCCCCGTTTCTTCTTGACTCATTAGATTGAGGGTCAAAGGTGGCTACAAAGGTCATTGGCCTTCAGAGCGTGGTTTGGGTTGGACTCTGAAGCCCAGCCTCCCACTACCCCTGGGCCTGAAGCAGCTGCTTGCTGGCCGCCGTCCATCTCTCATGTAGTGGGAAGCAGTAACAAGACACTGGAATCAGGCAGGCTGTGCTGGAGGACCTTGCTCCCGTGGTGCTCCCAGTGGAGGGTGTGGGTAAGAAGGTGGAAGGAGAGGAGGAAGAGAACCCTCAGAAGAAGACAAGAGACTGGCGTGGGTGGCTGGATGCTTGAGTACATGCAATGGACAGGCCCCTCTGGGCATGTTATGTAGCTTACACAAGGGCAGAGGCTCATGCCTCAGTGACACCAAGGAATGGGCCAAGGAGTGTGTGTGTGTCTAAGTATAGTGTTGGCAGCTCCCTAGGGAAACACAAATGATGTGACCATCCTAGAGACATTAGCGAGGTCCGTGCAGGGCCTACGTTATCCTTGGCTCTTTTCTGTGAGACCAGGTCTGTTTGCCTGGGGTAGACATGGGCAGCTGGGTGTGGCCATTCACCCAGGAGTTGTTTGTTTATAGACAGGGTTTCTTCGTACAGCCCTAGCTGTCTTGGAAGTCACACTGTAGACCAGGCTGGACTCGAGCTCACAGAGATCTGCTCGCCTCTGCCTCCCAAGTGCTGGGATTAAAGGTGTACACTGCCACCTCCTGGCGGCTTAGTTTGTGTTGTAGATGCCCACTCCTGGGCTCCACACTGGCCACTGTAGGGCCACTTTCTCAGACTCCTGAATGAGACTGGAATGGGGACTTTAGAGCCTCCTTGGCATCTGGTTTGCTCGTGAGTATAGGTGGGAGCAGAGGGAGGTGTCCCAAGTCACACCAACCCATTTACACTCCCTCTGCAGCACCCCCTGCTTGGTCTCCAGAACACTGCACCCATCTTTTTTGCCTCCTCTGGCTTTTCCTGAACCCCTCTGGCCTTCTCTTCCCTTTCTGCTCCCACTCTTTCTTTGTCTGCCCAGTATTGGGGCTCCTCAGGGCCCTGATGCAGTTATTGAGATTTCTGAGACCAGGAAGGGGTGGGAATCACTCCTGAGGGTCGTTGGGAGTTCGGTGTATTTCCTCCCAACTCTCTTTTCTGGTTCCTCACAGAGCTGTAATCCCATGTGTGCTGTCCTATGGTTGGCACTCCAGGACTCTGAGGTTGTCTGTGTCGTTACCGAGTGTGCTATTGACACACAGTGGACAGATCCCTTTCCTGTTGACGGCCTTGCAGGTTGTTTGTAGTTGTGTGGGTAAAAGAGACCCACCAGGAATATGCTGCAGACATCCCTCTTTCTGTGTTCATGGGAGGGTCCTGGGTAGGCCTCCAGGATGGGAATTCTGGGCAGAGGCTGAAGATGCCATCCATGGCAACTTGCCTGTTCCCTGGGCCAGGGGGATAAACAGAACCTGTCTTGGACTTCCCTCAGCCTGTAGAACCTATTTCCTCTGATGAGGAGTTCCCCTACCGTATCGCTCCTAGCCCCTCACCACTGCCTCTGGACTTTAACTCAGAGGGGCGCCTGGGCGTGTGGATATGGTGTTATGCTGCTGAGGTTCAAACCAGGTCCCCCACACCTCACTGCTTTGAGTCTGTTTTCTCAGCTCACCCTGAGCCTCCCAGGGGTGAGTCATTTCACAGGACACAAACACCACAGAGGTTTCCTGTCCACAGCAGACTTGGCTTGACACTGCAGACACAGTGAGCCATGGTGACAAGTGGGAGACCCTAAGAAGACTTCTGGCCTTTTGTCCCTGGTGCAGCCTCAGCCACACCCCATTTGGTTTATGGGAAAAGTGACTCTCAATTGCAGATTAGTTGAGGGGGGGGTCATGACCACGTGATGGAGGTCTAGGCAAGCCTCTGTCTTCCATCCAAAACTGTCACCTTCTCTTGGTCTCTGTCTCCGTGGTATTTCTTTGGATTAGGAGCTTTGACCCCAGCCCAGACCTCTTCCATAGATACATTCAGGAGATGTCTGGCATCTGGAAGTCTCTTTGACCCTGGAAGAGTTTCAGCCTCGGGGGAAATGGGCTCCAGGACTGGCTCAGGAGGCTTGCTGCTTTTTTTAATGCTGCATTAGCAGCCAATGTTTTTATGTCTGGATCTCATGCAACCTGATCTGGTCTCAAATCCTTTGTAGCTAAGGATGACCTTGAACTTCTGATCCTCTTATCTCTCAGGATGTTGGGATCACAAATACGTATGTATCACTCCCAGTTTTATGTTGTGCGGGAATCGAACTCAGGGCTTCACCCTATCCCCTGCCCTTTCTGCCAAGCTACTACATACTTAGGATCTTAGAGTTCTGGAATTTTATAAATCTGCACAGGTGAGCCTTATGAGGCAAAGGTCAAGGTTTTGGCAGGGCTGCCATGAGGGAGCAGTACCTTATCCTGACAGCATCTGCAGGCTGTCTCTGCCCTTTGACTTGCCCTCCTTCCAACTCAGCAACGACTCCCCTCCAGCTCCTGCTTCTGCCCTCTCCTGTCTTCATCGTTCACCACAAGGTCCCTGTGTTTACATTGGCCCCATGGAGAATCCCAGATCATCCTCCATCTCAGACTCTCTCACTGGATCATATGTGGAAAGTTTCTTCTGCGTGTGAGGTAATGCCCACACATTCTGGGTGAGAGGGCATGGATGCCTTGGGATGAGCCTCTATTCTACCTCCCATAGCTGCTAATACCAGGGACTCCTCTGGTCCCCCAGATCTTGCCATCAAGTTTTGTATCATCAACTTCCAAGATGGAGGGAGCACTCATGACTGGGGAGGACCGTGAGATGGTTCCATCAGACAATGGGGAGATGGCTCAGTCAGTGAAGCACTTGTTATACAAGAACGAAGGCCTGACTTCAGATCCCCAGGTCCCGGCTAATAGCTGAGGTGGCCTGGTTCTTCTTTAGTCCCATCACCAAGGAGGCAAGGACAGGTGGCTGGCCAGCCTCACTGAGTTGATGAGGTTAGGGTTCAGAGACAGAACCTGCCTCAAAAAATAAGGTAGAGATCACGCAAGGCAAACACTCAGTGCTGACCTCTGGCTTCCACACACGTGAGCACATATGTGCACAGACACCCCACAAAGATACTGTACAGACTGGCAGCAACACATGTAGATACTGTTCTCACACAAAGAGAGTGTTTTCCATAAGGTGCCAGTCCGGAGGTAACCATTCCTGTGACATTGTGACAGAGGTGTTCAGTATCTATCACCCTTGTCTTTTAGGGTTAGGGCCTCTGGTGAGGCACAGGGAAATGAGTGTGGCCTCTCCTGCCAGCCCATCATTGCTCTGTGGGTGTCTGTGTTTGTGTCTGTGCACACTCATCTGTGACTCCAGTCAGTGCTCTTGGGATGGCCAAGGAGTGACTCTCTTAAAAAGGCCCCTTCTGCTCTTGTTCTAAGGAAAATAATTACACAAGTGACTAATTTTATCCCTAATCCCATAATTACTTTATTATGTAGCTGGTGAGAGGGCTCCGAGCTGTGCCTTTGGCGCCACTCTGGCTGCTGGCCCAGTTGGCCTGGTCCTGCAGCAATGGAGCCCTGCCCTGCTTCTGGCATGGCTCTATCAGAGGGCAGGATTGCTCTATTTCCACTTGGGCTAGGACCAACACCTACCTTCCTTTCCTCCCAAGTCTGTAGACTAAGGCAACTTCCCTGAGAGCAAGAGTTTGCACTGCATTCAAGGTTCCGTTTATCCTCATTCACTTCCTTCAGGACCTTGAATAAGTCATTTTCTGATGGCTCTTGATCCTGTTGTCTATAAAATGGGGTTCTTGCTGGCTTTAATGGTCCGCAATTACAAGAGGGGATCCAAGAAAGCTAGAGCTTTGAGACCAGGGTCTTTCTTGCTGCCCACTGAAAATATACTCCACGTAGCTTGTATGAGGCCCTGAGTTCAAGCCCCAACACCACACCACATCAGTCAGTCAACTAAACCCTAGTCTAGTATATCCTACCATAGTATATAAGGCAGTAGTCCAGTATATCCCACCATAGTATATAGGCAGTAGTCCAGTATATCCCACCATAGTATATAAGGCAGTAGTCCAGTATATCCCACCATAGAATATAAGACAGTAGTTCAGTATATCTCACCATAGTATATGAGACAGTAAGTAGTCCAGTATATCCCACCATAGTATATAAGGCAGTAGTCCATTATATTCCACCATAGCATACAAGGCAGTAGTCCAGTATATCCCACCATAGTATATAAGGCAGTAGTCCAGTATATTCCACCATAGACTATAAGACAGTAGTCCAGTATATCCCATAATAGTATTTAAGGCATAGTACTGTATAGCAGGCTCCTTCATTTTTTTTCATCAATACTGGACCATAAATCCTGTAAACCAAGCTCTTAGCTCTGCCTCCATTGTTTTCTTCTAGTATACAAATAATTGGAGAGCCATTCAGATAGGAATCAGTGGGGCTGAGATTTGACCCAGGTCTCTGTCCAAAAAGTTCCCTCTCTCTGTCTCTCTCTGTCTCAGTCTCTCTCTCTCATTCTTATCCTCTCTCTCTTTCTCTCTCTTTGAGACAGGTTTTCTCTGTGTAGCCCTGGCTGTCCTGGAACTTACTCCATAGACCAGGCTGGCCTTGAGCTCAGAGATCTGCTTATCTCTTCCTCCGAATGCTGGGATTAAAGGTATAATCACTGTCCAGCATTTGCCCTTACTTTAAAGCTACTATACAGAGTTATCATTAGGCTTGCTGGGGTAGTTAAACTCTTGACCATGTAAACTTAAACTTAGCTCCTGTAGATGAGGAGGTGAAGCAGCTTAATTTTCAGGCCATGTGATGTGTGTCTCTCTTTTTGTTCTTTGGTTTTTAAGACAGGGTCTCACTGTGTAGCCCTGACTGGTCAGAAACTTGCTGTGTAGACAAGGCTAGCCTTGAACTCTCAGAGCTCCATCTGCCTGTTGGGATTTAAGGCATGTGCCACTATGCCCAGGCATATCGCAGCATTACTGTGGTGTCACGCTCACTCTGTCCTTGGCTCTTACTCTTCTTGTTCATATTTCTCTATGCAACACTAAGTTTTCTTTAAATTGTAGCAAAATCCTCCTATCCTAAAATTTACAATTTACCCCCTTCTCTCTCTCTCTCTCTCTCTCTCTCTCTCTCTCTCTCTCTCTCTCTCTCTCTGTGTGTGTGTGTGTGTGTGTAGATTGTATCTTATATGTGTGACTGTGGGAGGCCATGGGCTCTAATGCAGAGGCCAGAGCAGAATGTTGAGTGTCTCCTCCATCACTCTCTGCCTTTCTGACTGACCTTGAAGCTTTCTATTTCAGCTAGGCTGACTGGTAGGTGGGTTGTTGGGATTGACCTGTCATTGCCCTTGATGTGGGCCCATGCAACTATGCCTGGCTCTAAAAAAGGGAGGAGGGTGCTAGAGACTCAGATTCAAACCTTGTGTTTGCAAAGCAAGGGTTTTACCCATTAAGCTATCTCCTTCAACTCTCTGTCTCTCTGTCTGTCTCTGTCTCTCTCTCTCTGTCTCTCTCTCTCTGTCTCTCTCTCTCTCTCTCCTTGGTTTTCAATATAGGGTTTCTCTCTGCAGCACTGGCTGCCCTGGAACTCACTCTGTAGACAGACTAGCCTCAGACTCAGAGATCTGCCTGCCTCTGCCTCCAGCCTGTTGGGATTAAAGATGTGTGCACCACAGTTCAGGGTGACACTCATTTTTAAGTTTCAAGTGAACAGTTTAATAATATTAAGGATGGTCTCATTGTGTCCCAGTCACTACCATCCACCCACCTCTATAACTTAAAAAAAAAGTTACATTATCATTATTATTTTTATTACTCTGTGTGTGTGTGTGTATTTCTGTGTGCCATAGTGCAGGTGTGTGTGTGTGCCATGGCATGCTGAGAGGTCAGAGGACAGCTTTTGAAGGTAGGTTCACTTCTCCCACATTGGGATCTGGGGACCAAATTCAGGTCATCAGGTATGAGACTCTTACTTGCTGAGCCTTCTTGTTGGCTCTCCAGAACTTCTTGATCTTGAAAAACTGAAACTCCATTCATGAAACAATAACTCCCGGTTCCCGTCTCTTCCAGCCTGTGGCAACTATCGTTCTATTTTCTGCCGCTATGAATTTGACTAGCAACCTCCTGTATGTGGAATCACACGGCACTTGTCTGTTTATGAATGGCTTGTTTCACTTAGCATAATGTTCTTAAGGGTCATTCATGTTCCTTCTGAGGTAGAATAATACTTCATTGTGTGGGCCACATTTTGTTATCAATAGACACCCTTTTCCTTACCTCTTGGCTATTGTGAATAACTCTGCGGCAGCAGCACTGTCTGTAGAACTGTCTTGTTGATGGGTTTTTCATCTTTTGGATTTATATTCAGAAGTGCATATTTGGTGTGGGGACATGCATATTCGTGTGTGTGTGTGTGTGTGTGTGTGTGTGTGTGTAGTGACAGGGGATAACCTCTGGCATTTTCCTTTTTTTTTTTTTTTTTTTGAGACAGTCTCTCGTTGCCCCTGAACTTACTGAATAGACTAGCCTACCTTACAAGTATCTGCCTGTCATCTTCCATCTCGCAGTTGCTAGGATTAGAGCATGTGCCACTGTACCCAGGTTTTTATGTGGCTTTTAGGGATTTGAATTCAGATCCTCATACTTTTAAGGTAAGTGCTTGACCGATTGAGCCATCTTCCCTGCCCTATTAGTACTTATTTAAAAGCCCGTGTTTCTTGTGTCTTATCAATCATGTGGTGGGAACGAGGTTATATATTTGATAGATGCTGTCTCGTTCTCTCTCTGTATCAACCGGGTATAGCAGATAAAATCATGCTCAACTTATAAAGCGGGCAAATGAAAGCTCAGAGAGATTGCTTATTTGCTCAAAGCCAAACAGCTTGGAAGCCTTGAGGCAGAGTTGAGAGTTGGCTGCTGTCCAAAGCCTTGCTTTAATTGTCGTGAACTGCTGCCTCCCTGCGGTCTTAGCTCCTCCTGTCTGGGCCGTTTCTCAGTCCCTCTCACATCCCCGCCATTTTCCTGCCTCTCCTGTGTTCACACTCGCTGGAAACCCTGAACAACTTTTGTGAAAGCCCCTGACTGCCAGGACGGTTTTGTGTGCTGGAAACCGACAGAGCAAGGCCTGTAATTTGCTTTCTAATCATAGACCTCTGGATTCATAGTGGCTGCTGGGATCTCCTACCACATCATGTGGCCACCAGCTTGTAGATCCTCAACGACCCAGCCCCGGGCCAGCTCCTTGGGGGCAGGGACACTGTACTCCCACGAAGAGTCAGGGGAGGGCTCAGCCCACCTGGTTGGGGTTCTCCTAGCTCCCAGATTCTTGGCAGCAACATAAGATTTTTCTCGTGAAAATTCTGTAGAAAGATTCCACAACACTTGCCCTTCTCTGACTTTCAAAACTGTCAGAACAAAATATCCCAAAGTTTGGGTGATTTCTGTGGATTTCCGCTCATATGAGACAGCCTTAAAATTTGCAGGCTGGCTGCCTCTTCCTTCCTTCCTTTCCTTCCTTCTTCCTTCTTCTTTCTTTTCTTTCTTTCTTTCTTTCTTTTTGCTTTTTATTGTGGAGAATTCCAAATATATAGAAAAGTAGAGAGAGTAGCATAATGAATTCCAAGAAGCCCTTCTACACAGCCCTTCTAGCCAACAGCAGGAAGATGGGCTTTCCTGTATTCATAGCTCACTCAATAGATGCTCAGTAAATCCGCATGGAGACTGAGCAAGCATTCCTTCTCCCATCACTGCATAAGAGGTGAGGGCCAGTTGATTTTCAAAGAGATCCAACGGCAAGAGCATGCACACTGGTGTCAGACACAGTTGTTCAGATTCACAGAGCTGGGTATCTTTAGGCAAGTTAGTGATTCAGTTTTATTGTCTGTAAAATGGGTATAGAAGTAGAAGTGCTTACTTCTTAGGCATGGTTGTGAGCACTGTATAAAGATAAAGTAGCTGTCTAGGTTTGTTTTGTCTGGAGACTGGGCTTCTTATACCACAGGCTGGCTTGGAACTTGCTATGTAGTCAAGGATGTCCTTGAACTTCTGATCCTCCTGCCTCTGCCTTCTAAATGCTGGGATTATAAGTTTGCACACCATGCCCAGTTTATGCAGTGCTAGCATTGGATGGAGGGCTTCAAGCATGGCAGGCAAGCTCTCTGCCAACTGAGATGCATTCCAGCGCTAGCTAATGCATTTTTTAGAGTGTTTTTGTTGTCAAGCTTGTTTGGTTTTGGTGTGTGTGTGTTTCTAGGGATCCAACCCAGGATCTTGTGCATCTAGACAAGTACAGCACCGTTGGTCTATGTCCCCAGGCCTATTGCCACTAATGCTTTTCATTATTGCTTTGAATATTAAATATTCTAGTGGGAAGAATCCATGTATTTTTTTTTTATTTTTTTATTTTTTTTTATTTTTTTTTTTTTAGAATCCATGTATTTTAAAAGTGCAAAAGTATGTTGGAGTCTACTAGAATTGAAACCCTAGGATTTGGCTCCATTTTTTGTCTCAGTCAGCATTTAGTCATAGGCTCAAGAAAAGGTTGCCACAGCCAGAGCCCATGCCCCAAATGTGGAGGCTGGGAGCAGGCCCAGCATGGGGGCCATGCAGGCTAACTCCACTTCTTTGCTTTGCTTCCATCTGCCCCCTGTGGGTGCAGTGACCCCCATGAGAGGGACAAGCCAGCAGTCCCCTCCCTGGGTGAGATGGGCCCAGCTGGAAGAGCCCAGAGGTGGAGAGCAGAGACACTGCGGGATGTCTTGTTGCTAGGAGACCCGAGGAGGCAGCAGGACCCATTGCCAAAGGAGGGAGGGAATGATGATGGGTTGGTGTGGGGATGCAGGGCACGTGGCCCCAGATGGGCTTTTGTAGGGTTCTAGGGGGAGATGGTGGTGCAGCCATTGGGATCCTTGCCAGGAAGGGAGGAAGGGTAGGAGCAGAGGCTCTGGGGAACCCGACTCTTTCCGTAGACCACGGGCTGAGTACAAGCTGCTCAGTTCTTCCTGCTTCTTGTATGTCAAAATCAAACCTGTGCTGGCATCCTGATTCATTGTGTGACTCTAGAAAGTTGTGGCTGCTATGCTTGCTGAGCCTCAGTCAGCTTCATCCGCAAGATGGGCTCTGTCCACTCCACGATGTGGTTTCAAATGAGACCTAAAGGGAGCAGACGTGGCTTTGCCACATGCCAGCATTTCTTATCATTGTTTTTTTCCTTTGCTGTCAGATGAGGGAAATGGAAACCCCCCACCCCGCCCTCGACCAGGCTGGATTTATGGGCATGGAGCCCTGGACGGGACTTCCACTGTGGGGCCTATGTCAGAAGGTGATGGGGACTTGCTGGCAGGACTCCCAATTAGTGACACTCCAGGGAGTGGCTGAGAAGGGCAGCAAAGTTCAAAGGCAGAGAGGGGCTGAAACAGGGGCTCTATTGAGATTCCAGGAAGGACTTCAAATAGTTCTAGCAAGAAGCTATGAGTGTGAGTGGCCAGAGATGAGGGTGCAGTCTCTCAAATATAAATAATACTTGTCCACATGTATGCCGCAGAATAAGAAAAACAAAGCCCAAACAAGCAAAATGAAATGATCCCGTTGGGATAAAAAAAAAAAAAACCCTTGGTAACATTAAAAAGTTACATGTTTTAAAGCATGAGTGCCAGGCAGTGATGCTGCACGCCCTTGATCCCAGCGCTTGGGAAGCAGAGGCAGGTACATTTCTTTGAGTTCAAGGCCTGCTTGGTCTACAGAACCAGTTCCAGAACAGTCAGGTCTACACAGAAAAGCCTTGTCTTAAAAACCAAACCAAAGCCGGGCGGTGGTGGCGCATTCCTTTAGTCCCAGCACTTGGGAGGCAGAGGCAGGCGGATTTCTGAGTTGGAGGCCAGCCTGGTCTACAGAGTGAGTTCCAGGACAGCCAGGGCTATACAGAGAAACCCTGTCTCGAAAAACCAAAAAACAGCCGGGCGGTGGTGGCGCACGCCTTTAATCCCAGCACTTGGGAGGCAGAGGCAGGCGGATTTCTGAGTTCGAGGCCAGCCTGGTCTACAGAGTGAGTTCCAGGACAGCCCGGGCTACACAGAGAAACCCTGTCTCGAAAAACCAAAAAAAAAAAAAAAAAAAAAAAAAAAAAAAGAAAAACCAAAAAACAACAACAACAACAACAACAAACCAACCAAAAAAAAGCAGGAGGAGCTGAATTTGACGCTAGAGCTATGTTTTTTGTTTTGTTGTGGTTGTTACGTTTTTTTAAAGCTGGGTGTGCTGACACGTGCTTGTAATCCCTGCACTGAAGGTCCAGAGATCCTTGGGGCTTGCTGGCCAACCAGTATAGTCTATTTGGGGAGTCCCAGGCCATTGAGTACCTGGTCTCCACACGTATAGACATACAGATAGGTATGTTTATACATAGACACAATTTATATATTTTTTAAAAAAAGATTCGGTGTGTGTGCGCATGTACCCATGGAGGCCAGGAAAGGGCACTGGATTCCCTAGAGCTGGAGTTTCAAGTTGTTGAGCTGCCTGACTGGGGTAGGGGGGACTGAACTCAGGTCCTCTGGAAGAGCAGCACTCACTCTTAACCAATGAGCCATCTCTTCAGCCCAAAATGATTTTCTAGTTGAACGTGGTGGTTCAGGTCTGTGATCCCAGTTCTTGGGTGGCTGAGGCAAGAGGATTCCAAGTTTGAAGCTAGCCTGGGCTACAGAGTATAGTCCTGCTTTAAAAAAATGTTTTTTCCCCATTTTTTTTATAATACATACAGGCGTTTTGTCTCATTTGGATGTGTTTGTACTTTGTAGCTGCTTGATGTTTAGCTGTATTATAGCTAGGATCACTTAGCAACATATTACATCTTCATCATTATTTTGTATGTGTATGTGGTATGTGCGTGTTCTGTCTGTGTGTGTGTGGGTGGGTTGGTATTTGCATGTGTATGTGTACCCGTGGAGCTAGAGATTGGCATTGCCTGTCTCCCTCTATCGATCCCCACTTTATTTATTGATTTATTTTTTGAGACAGGGACTCTTACTGAATCTGGAGCTCTCAGTTGGCTGGTTGAACTGGTTGGCCAGTAAATTCTAGGAATCTACCTGCTTTTGCTCTCCAGTTTCTTGACAATGTCCAGATTGGCTGAGTTTCCTAATGCTCAGACCTTAAGATCCAGACCACGGTAGCGTGGTGGGTGGAAAGGAGCAAGGCAACAACAGCTACCCAAGAGACCCCTGCAAGGGCTGGAAGGACTGTGTCTCGGGGGGTTGCCTGTGTAGTTGGACTGGCTTCACTACACTGGTCAGGTGTAGCGTCAAATATTAAAAAATGCAATCCACGCTATCACCTGTAAGGCACCAGCAGGCCTTGTTCTCATCTCGTGGAGACTCTTTGACCCAGAGCTCCGAAATCTCTCCACCTAGCTCACTAAGTTCCCACTGGTGGGTCGCTGCCACCCCAGTTTCACACTTCCAAATTCCCATGTCTGGCTGGGGTGTCCCACCATTCTGTCTTTTCTCTGGAACTCAGTTGAGTTACCGCATGAAGGAAAACACCACACAATCTTAGTTTAGAATCAAAAGGCAACACGATTGCTGGGTGCAACAACTAGCATCCTAAGAATAAGCTATGCTAAGTTAAATCCTCCAGTAGCAGATCCCAGCTGATCTGCTTCCTGAACTGGGCGGGTGTGTGTGTGTGTGTGTGTGTGTGTGTGTGTGTCTGCTACCTAATTTTGGCTTCTTCCTACTCAAAAGCCAGCCTCTTTTCTCCTGCCTCCGCTGTCCCTCAGCCCAATCTATTGACCCAGTGATTGGTTTCCTTGAAATCTTTATTCATTAGAAGGGTCACATGAAGTCTTGAGTATAGGATTCACTCCTGCCCAGGCAGCCCCTCTTGGGGAAGTGGAATTAGCATCAAAATAACAAACAGCACTAGGGCTAGCCACAACAGCCAGGGGAGAGTGTGCTGCTCTGTTGCTCCAGTCTGGCTGATCCACCTGGTACTCTTTTCCCTGCTGCCATGCTGGGCCTAGCCTGGTATGATAAGCATGGTCAGTAATCCAAGCCATCCATCCTAGAGGTTGGCATGGCTTCCCTGGCCAGGTTGACAGACTAGAGCATTCATATGGTGGGCAGTGATCCGTGGGAGCCGGGGGTGGCAGCTGTAGCTCTAACAGTAGAATTACCCTATGTATTGTCACCTGTCCTCTGAAAATAACCCTGGCCTGTTCCAAGTGACCATACTATGAGGAATCTGAAGTTACAGCCATTGGCTTGGATACTAAAGTGGGAGTTGGGGGGCGGTGAGTTGGGATGGGATTTGGGGAGCCTCTTTATTGGTTGGCCTCTGAGCCAAAGATTTGGAGTGGAGCAGGGATGAGAGGCAAGCCAGGTTCGCTCCTTCTGTTCTGCAGAGCTAGGGACAATCTGTCTATTTGGGGGGAAGCAGCAGAGGGAGCAAGGTGTGTTTCAGGACTACATGCTCATGCAGAACTCTGGCGACAGCTAGCCAGGTTGGGATAGGTTCTGGGAGGGAAACAGCAAAGATCCATCTTCAACAGTATTCTGCCAAAGCCCATTTCAAATCTTCCTTGGTGGACTGTGCAGGATAAAGATTTGCAAGTTTGAGGCTAGCCTGGGCGGCAGAATGTGATCCCATCTCAATACATATAACAATGTGTGCATGTATAGAAAGGGTTTCTTTAAATTAGATAGGAAACAGCACACACACACACACACACACACACACACACACACACACAGGGGTGGGCTGGGGACTTACCATTGTTGATTAGAGAATACCTAGGTCAGTGTTCTAACTATTCATGACCCAGAGAGTGATCTATGCATGGGTCTCATGGAGTCCCTTGTACAGAGAAACTCTGGAAATGTTTGTGTGTTTGTTTGTTTCTATTCTTTTTCTTCTTGAGACAAGGTCTTACTCTGTAGCCCAGGCTGGTCCAAACTCACTATCCTCCTGTCTCAGCCTTCCAAGTAATGACCTTTGAATACTTGCTTTAGTTAGATATTTTTCTTTTTCTTTTTTTCTGACATAGGGTCTCACTATGTATCTCTGGCTGTCCTTGAACTCACAGAGATCCTCTTGTCTCTGCTTCCCAAGTGCTGGAATTAAAGGCATGTGCCAGCATGGCTGGCTTAGTTGAACATTTTCTAAGATGTGATAGATCACCTCTGTTAACTCACAATAATCACACAGAGCCGTAACAAGGAAACGGACACAGAGAGATTAAGCACTCCTACTGAATGGCTGAGGCAGGACGGAAAGCCGGTCCGCTGACTCTGGAGGCCAGGGTTGCTCTGGAGCTGTGTGGTGTGGCTCTATGCTGCAGATATCAACTGTTAGCATCCATCATAATGACAGGGGGACTGAGGGATACTCTCGAACTGGCTTCTGATTCAGTGGGTCTGGGAGGATTCTGAGGATCCCACAGCCGTGAGTTTCAGGTAATTCTGCTGCTGCAGGGACCACACATGGAGAACCACTGCCCCTCTGCTTACTGATAGGAAGAAAAGAGACAGGGAAGATACGGGATTCTTTTATTTCCTGTGTTTGTATGCATGTGTGCATGTGTGCGTGTTCATGACAGACATGTAGAGGTCAGAGGACAACCTCAGATTTCCACTCTCACTTCCTTCCTCACTTGAGACAAGTCTCTTTTTTAGCTGCAGTGTTTACCTGGCCCCTTCATCTCTGGGGATTGACCTGTCTTTCCATCCCCCACCCCAGGTGTGCTCAGGGATTATGGACATGCGCACCACTTCAATTACAGAAATACATGCCCATGCCTGGCTTTTACTGGGGTCTGGGGATTTGAACTCAGATCGTCAGGCTTGGACAGCAAGCTCTCTCACCTTTCTCACCTGAGAAATGCATCTTGATCTCCGCTGGACTGGTGTAATGGCTCTCACCTTGGCTCCTGACCTCTGCTACCCCATAGTCATTCCCTATCGGGCACAAACCATCTCTAGCTGTATCCCACTTCTAACCTAAGTCCTTACCTGCTCTCCTGTTGTCTCCCTTCACTAAGCAGGAGAAGTTTCTGCAATGACCAACTGGTTCAAACCTTCAGAGTCTGCTCTGATAACCTCTGACTCTATGTGGCTGTGAATTTTACATTTTGTTTCATTTTCCTTGGTTTAAATATAGGGTCACATGTGGCTAGCTGCTAGACAGGGCAGGAAACCACTTGGAATGTCATTCAAGGCTCTGATTGGCACCATCTGCCTTTCCAGCCCCAGCCTCAATGCTCAGCATCCCAGGGGCCATGCCACGTGCGCCCAGTCTCCTGCACCTACCGTGTCCTTCCCACCACACCTGTTTTTGTGAGAGCTCTCGCTCCAGGTTGTTCTGCAGTCCTGCCTTCAGAGCTCAGCGCAAGTGCCACCTCTTCCTGAAAGCTTTTGACATCTGCTTTTCTCCAGTTTCTTTCCCCTCCAAATTCCTCCAAGCGTCATCTTTTCCTTTGCATCTTTCCTGATTTCTGTATTCTACCGCAATTGGCTGGGGTCCCTAGTTTATTTTCTGCTGAACTGTGAGCTTTGAGATCATGTGACCATTTCCCATAGCAAGCTCTTCCTTCCCACCACAGGTCCCTTCCAAGTATACAGAGGAGCTAGATAAATGCCACAGACTTGCACTGGTGCACTGGGAAAGCAAAGATGATAATGTGTCGGTCCTATCCTCCAGCTGCCCAAGCTCCTACCCATCTGATCCATGCCCAGAGAACCATGGAAGCCAATGGTTATTTTGGGCAGGGAGATAAAAGTCACAGAGGGCCCTGTTGGCCAGGGGAGTCCAAGCAAGAGCGGTTGAAGCAGAAGGCTGTGTTTACTCACAGACATTTTCTCTACCCAGCCTGGCCTGGTACAAGTAGATGGGTACACCCAGACATTGGTGGCTGGCTGCCTTCTAAAGCTGAGATTAAGTGGTGGTGCAGCGGCTGGTTTGGCCGTCTGGTCTCTGCAGATGGATGGATGAGGAGAAGGGTGCAAAGACTGCAGAGCAGTGCCAGCTTGTGCAAATGGAATATTGGCTGGGTGGTCCAGGATGGAGACAGGGAGGCAAGCACATGTTTGACAGCAGAACGATGGGCAGCAGGTGAATTTTTGTTTGGCCTGGTTTGGTGGTTCATGAGGTATTCAGATACCTTTGAATGTAGAGACGGTTGGAAAGAAAGAGACATCTTGCTGTTTTGAGACCCTAATGCTGAGAGTATTTCACACCAGCTTATAGAAAACACTTTTTTTCTTCCTCAGGTCAGGTATGGTAGCTCATGCCTTTAATTCCAGCATGTAGGAGGCAGAGGCAGGCAGATCTCTGTGAGTTCACCAGCTTAATCTAATCTACATAGTGAGTTCCAGACACTGGAAGAGCCCACCTTTCTTGAGCTGGGGAAATACTTTGAAGATACAAAGTTAAATCTCTAGGAGCCATGTTTTTGGTTTTGTTTTTAAATAAGTCAGGCCTGGTGACCCTTGCTTGTAATCTCAGTGCCCAGGAACAAGAGGCAGGCAGAGCCCTGCAGCTGTGAGAGATCCTGTTGCAAACACAAACCAGGTAGACAGCATCTTCAGAAGAGCAGCCAAGGCTGTTCTTTAGCTGTCACACACTCTTGCACATACATGCAGGCCTGCATGTGCACATGCACACACACAATATGTACATTATTGAAATCATAACATAGATACAAAAATGCACATAAGGACATCACAAATAGACACATGCTTTGTGTAATTGTCTCTTGACAAGACCTAAAACATCTCATCATCTCCACAGTATATTGTGTTCAGCCAAATGAATGCGGGGCAGGGTTATGAGGGGACAAACACAAGCTCCCGAGTTAGGTATTTCTGGGGCTGAATCTTGCATCCCCTCTCCATTCCCAAAGGACGCTGGACTAGTGACTTCAATTTCATCCCCTGTAAAAGCAAGGTGGATATGTAATTTCTGCTTTACAGGGTAGTGAGAGATTTAAGACGGAAAATGTAGGCAAATTGCTAGGCATCATGCCAGCCTGTAGCTGGGGATTCTAACACTCTGCAAAGATGCTGCTGATTGATAGTGATGTTGCAGCCTCTTCCCACACCGGGACCACAGACAGCTCTTCTCCTATCGCCCCCTCCTCCCAGCCTCTATGTGATGCTCTCTGAGATCTCCTCTGACTGCAAGGAACCCAAGAAGCCACAACAATGAAACCTCAGCTGACACTTCCGACTCCTGACAGGCTGGGTGGCAGTCTGTATCCAGTGGGAACTTGGCCACATTTGTTTTATATTCAGCCCCTACAGCATGATTCCCAGACTCCCAGAGGAAGGCACGCTTCCCAGACAGTGGCTGGAAGCATGGGGACCCAGAAGGAATTGTAGCCAAGGTGAAATGGAGGTGCTGGAACTCATCCTCAGGGTGTCCTAACATTCGAGTGGACCCCTGACTCCCTTGCTTCCTGACCTTTGGCTCTAGGGTGAAGATGACCAGGGTGTGCATATGTGACTACCAAGAAGGGTCCTTGTGGTTTAAAAGATGAAAATGGCTTCTCTTCTAAAGCAACAGTGTACCAGGGGCTAAGAGCCTTCTGCAAGTCCTGCAAGTCACATAACCCATGGCCACTGGGAAAGACAGTGTTGTAACTAGCCATAGGGGGTGTCTCAGGAGGGAATGAGGAAGGACTTCCTGGACAACGACTAGAAGAGTGACCGTGGGGAAGGGAAAATTCATCCAGGCAGAGGAAAAAGCTCTTGTGAGAGCAAGCATGTGTCAGAGCTACTGTACCCTGGAGACCCAGAAGCATCAGTCTGACAGAGCAAGTCACATAGCTTCTGAGGCTAAGGCTGAGGCACAAGGAGAGATCAGCCTAGCAAAGGTCTCAAGAGGCAAGCTGAGGTGAGTTCTTTCCTCAGCCAATGAGGTACTGCTGAAGGCCCTTCACTGGGAAGGTGAGCAGAGTCTGCCCCTTGCTGGGCTCTTAGAAATCAGGAGCAATAGCCTGTTGTCCATGCCATGAGGATGTCAAGCTCTGTCCAGGGCTTGCTTGTGGAGACCAAGATGGCAGTGGAGGGAAAGCTTCAGAGCCCCACTTTGACAACTGAGCCTGGATTCAGAAGTGGAGATTGGAGGAGACAAGGGTGTGGCAAGCAGAGAACGGGGTGGAGGGGTGGGGGGTGCAGGAAGTGGGGGTGGGGTGGCTTTCCTTGGAGGGAATACAATCTTGAGGGTATGAGCACCTGAGAGAGACTAAGGGGTACTGCAGAGGTAGCTGAGGGGGTCTTTCCTGTGCTAGGGGAGGGCATCTGAGCTGCCAGGCCCCCTTGCTGGATAATGTCCCGTGATCCTGTAGCATCACTAAGAGGGAATGCCTATGGTATGTACCCCCAGGTTCAGGCTGGGCACTGGCAAGGTCATGAAGCTCCTGTACTGAAGAGTGCCTCACCTTGTGCCAGCCCTTCACATGGGCAGCTTGGCTCTTCCACCGTGCTGTACTAACTATGAACTAGTTAGTGCTTTATTCTCATGGCCTGCCTTGCAGCTTTAGGGCATCTGCAGCTGTCTACACCAGCCTGCATGTGGGAGCATTCGGTTTCCAATCTAGGCCAAGGTTCAAGAGGTGATGCCCTTGGGGACTGCAGTTTGGGGAGACTTCCTAGTAAAGTGGGGGGGGGGAGCAGCTAGCAGGTGAGGGTCCCTGCCATGTGAGTCCTGTTGCTCTTCCAACCCGGCCTTCTCCTTCCGCTTGGCCCCAGCTGCCCTGCAGTGCCTTCTCGAGAGTGCCAGCACTGAGGGAGAAGAGCCTCGCCAGGAAGAGCTTCTCAAGCCCGTGGGACACACTGCTTTAGAAAGTTTGGCTCCAGTAGCTTCCTCCCTCTGGCCCAGCTCTTAGCTGCCTGGGGCTTAGCTCAGCCCACCCAGGCCCTGCTGCCCTCTGAGGCCAGAGCCAGATGTCTTGCAGATCCTTTGCCCTGAAATACCCTCGTTGTGTGACCTCTGTTTTAATCCAGTGTATCTTAGCTTCCCCCTCCTCCAAGATACCTTTTCTTATCTCTATGGGCACCATTAGGATTTCAGAATATCCACGTCTGTACTAACCAAAACAAACACAATGTGGGCCACATATGCAAGTCATACATACAATTAAAAAGACAAAAGAGCAGCTCACACATGCTCTTAGTCCCAGCACTTGAGAAGCTGAGGTGGGAGGATCCCTTGAGTTCAGGAGTTCAAGTCCAGATCACTGGGTAACGTAGCAAAACTTTATGCCAAAAAACAAAAACAAAAAAATGCCGAGTGTGGCCCATACTTTTAATCTCAGCACTTGGGAGGCAGATGGAGTTGAATCTCTGTGACTTTGAGGCCAGTCTGGTTAGTCTAGCTACTGGGTTCAGTGAGGAGGCCCTGTCTCAAAAAGATCAGGTAGAAAGCATCCGATGTATTCCACATGCACTAACATACATGTACACCTACATGTACCTATGCATGCATTACATACAGGACTGAAGTTATAGCTTAGGGATAGAGTGCTTGTCTAGCATGCACAAGATCCTGGACTGGATCCCTAAAAACACACACACACAGACACACACACAGACACACACACACACACACACACCCCAAATGAAATCATTCTAATGAGATTTTATTTAATTATATATATATATAAGCTTTTAGTTAATTAGTTAGTTTGAGACAGGCTAGTCTTGAACTCCTGATTCTCCTACCTCCATCTCTCAAGAGCTGGGATTCCATAGCAGCTGCTCATGTGAAGGGTTGGTACAAGGTGGGGGCACTCCTCAATACAGGAGCTCCATGACCTTGCCCATGCCTTGACCTGTCTGAACCTGGGGGTACCACAGATTCCAGCAGGCCCAGTCCCATAATATTAAAACAAGAATTATTGAGATATATAAACATTCTCTGTAATTTTAGTTCTCAGACTTCAAAATCCACTATCTGTCTTAAGTTTACTGCACGTTTCCATTTGTACAGTTTGATTACTTGGCAGCTACCCATGGCCAGAGGTCCTGTGTTAATTAGCGCAGGCCTAGAGGCAAGGGGGAGTCTGTGATGGTTGGGGCTCAGTGTTTGGCATCAGATGGCTCTCTGGTCACAGTCTAGTCCTGTCACTTATCAGCGGGCGAGCGCTGACACCTCATCAGTCTTCGGAAGCTCAGTCACTTCAGCTGTAAAAAAGGATTGGTAATTTCAGGGCCTGAGAATTGTTTCAGGGATTAATCCCGTGAATGTGCCAGACTCAGGGGACGTGCTCGGCAGGTAGCATGGAGGTCAGTCTCTAGGGCCCTCTGCTGTCCTCACCCATTGGACCCTCCTCTGGCATCCAGGCCTCAGGACAAGTATCACTGCTTCCTGAAGGAAAGATGGTGGCGTGGGCGGGGGGTCAGCACTGAGAACAGATCTTCCCCCTCCCCCCCCCCGCCCCCATCTCCCTTCCTCCACCAGACCAAGACTCTCTAGGTGATAAAATCTCTTAGGGGCTGAATTTCTCCTCTGAAAGGTCAAAGGGTGGTGGAGGAGTCCTGTCTGAAGTTTGGTGGAGTCTCTGACCTACCATAGTCATGGAGGCCTGGGGCTGATGCTGTGTGCTCTGTCTTCTCGTGTCCTGGCTTTCTTGGATCTTAGACTTCTACACTTTCAGGTCTCCTCATTGTTAAAATTTAAGAAGAAAGACTTTCTCTTCCTTCTTAGGCAGAGTCTACAGAAAGTGCAGTATCTTGTCCTCTCTCCTGTGAGCCCTTGCTGAGTTCCCTCACAGCACCCCAGTAACAGAAGGACAGCAGGGAGTTCCTCTCATCGAGACTCAGAGAGGTCAACTTATAGAAGACAGAAGGAAGAGACAGAACCAGGGCTGGAAGCAGCCTCAAGCACTCCTAAGGACATGGGGCGATGGGTTCTTTCTCATCAGGGTCCCTGATGTTTCTCTATGGTGGTTTTCATGAGGCATAGTGGTGTTTAATCCCGTGCCTCAATTTCCCTGCTTGGAGAATGGAAGCAGAAAAGTACCAGGGTAGTGATTTCAGCAATGCCCGCAGAACCCATGCATTCTTTATCCCATGCTGTGTCTTGTTTGTAATTTCTCTGGAGAAATCATGTGGGGAAAGTGGAAGGGTCCAGAGCCCACATTACTGTGTAGAGTGACCTTGGCCAAATCACTTACCACTCTGGGCCCTGGCTACTTATTATTTATAACTTGGGGGGGAGGGGGCATGTTAACTCAGATGATGCTGTGGAATCAAGTACTTTGCAAACTGGAAAGTGCTAATAATAGATCTAGAGGAGAATCGCAGAAAATAATGATAAAAACAATAGAAACAGAGACAGATATCATTCTAGAGACAGCCCAGCCTCCAGTGTGTTGCCACTGACCGGAAGTGAATTGGGCCCTTTGGATATGAATCTAAAATGAAGTCTGGGAACATCCTGCTTTGGTCCTGAAGTAGCCTGGGTTTTCCTGGGAAAGTGAGAGGCTCCATGTGGCCAAGGAGGCTGGGAACCAGGCTCTGCCCCAGGGGAGGAATGGGGGTGGCAATGTTATCTGGGGAAAAGAGAGGGCGTGTCTGGGAAAGAGTTAAACTGAGGAATGGGGAGGGCCTTGGCTCTGCAGCCTTGGGAGCTTGTGGTTGAGAAAGCAGAAGAGAGGGAAGGTTAGCTGGGAAGCAAAATGCCTGGAGGCAGGCAGCCGAGGGAGGCCTCTCCACAACTGTGCCCACGGAGCAGCAAGTTCCTCTGATGGCACTCCTGAGTTCGGCAGGTTGTTCTAGTCATTAATTTGAATAAACATTGCTCGCAAATAGTGTATACCCTTGAGAGTCAGCGACTTGCTTGGAGGCCGTACTCCTAATGACCTGTTTGAGGCTCCTTGGGTAAAGGACGCCTGGAGATAAGGTCTGGGAGGAAGCCCCGCCCACTTGGCTTAAGCTGATTGGTTTTCCACCTCTCGTCTGGAGTGAGGTTGGCTAGTGTCATTCTGCTCTTGCCCACTCCTCAGACTAGTGGACAGCAGGCAGCAGTCAGGAGCTAACTCTTGAGGCATCCAATGAAGAAGGGACTTGTCCACACTAAAGAAAAGGCCTGGCTTGGAGGCTGAGCAAAGGGATTCCCTAAGGAGTGCTGGGAGATAGCATAGTCTGTAAGGTTCTAGGTGTGGGGCTGCAATCTAATGTTATCTGAAAGGAAGGGGGAGGGAGTGTGGGACACCCCCACTTCCTACCTCCCCCACCCTCTTTACCTCCCGGATGACAGAGGGCTTGAGTACTATGGTCCAGACATTGGCTTGCACATAGTAGGTATGCAGGGTGATTGGAAGAATCAAAGAAGAGCTGAGCGAGCATGGAGCTGATGGTGATGTTTAGGAGTGAGGGTCACATGGATTGCCATTGTAGAGCCATGGTAACCGTTTTTGGTGACCATGTATGAGTTGCTGCCATTTCTCCCAGGCCTTCCCACACACTGGGACCCAGAGACAGGTTAAGTCCAAGTCTAATCCTGTCTTTCATGATTTACAAACTGAAGCCTGGAGCATGGCAGCAGCTTGCCAGGAGTGCTTGCTGAACCAGTTGCAGAACTAGATTGGAACCCAGGCCCTCTTTTTTTCCAATGCGCTCTGTGGCTGCCAAAGGCTTGGATAAGAGGGAGGTGACCCGGTGGAACTGGCTTTTTGAGTTGGAGCAGTGTGGCTGGAGTGGAGGAGTAAGGTTTAGCTTGGCTTTGAGCCATGACCTCTGTGGCCCCTTCGTAGACCGTGAGAGCACACACCACCGCGTGTCCTTATACATAGTAAACATCTCGACCCAGGTCCAACCCCTAAAGGATTCCTCCGCTGTTATACTACTGTCATGGTCACCGAGGCACATAGGTACTGGGGAGCACACCCACCCTAGGGACACTCATGCAGGATGATTCCCGGAAGGCAATTGCCTTGCGGCTTCCCTACTGGGAGAAGAACGCTACGTCCCAGGCGGGTTCTGTCCCCGCGCTGAGCTTGCAGGGGAGTGAAAGGGATCGGTAGGGGAGTGAAGGGGACCCGACTCTGTGGGATGGGAGGCCCACAGAGGCTGAGTCACCTCTTCTGAGTCAGGGATCCTCCTCCTTCTCCCCTCCCCCCATCTCTCTCCCTAAGCCCCCACTAGGGCTTGGCCCAGAGAGCCCGCGAGCGAGCTAGCGAGCGAAGAGGCCCGCTGGCCAGGGCCAGGGCGGAGACGGCCATCTCGTCCCGCAGTGGACCGCGGGGTGGCGGGGGGGGGAAAGGGCGGGGGAGGCAAGGCAGGCAGCCGAGGAGGCGGAGGCAGGGGCTGGGCGCCGCGAGCGAGGAGGCAGGCTCGCGGCCGCCCCTGGGCTGGGCGCGGAGGCCGCGGCGGGGGCGGGCCGCGCGGCGGGCGCCAGGCCCGGGGCTGTGGGCACGGTGCCCAGCCCCCGGCGCACGCCGACCGCCGCGGCCGCCGCCGCTGCTGCAGTCGGCATCCATCAGCGGGCGGGGGTGTCGCGGAACAGGCTGCTCCGCAGAGCCCGCCCGCGCCGCCCCGCCCCGCGGCCTGCGGGCCCGGAGGAGCCGACGGGACCGGCCCTCGCCCAGCCGGCCCGAGATGGGGACCCCCAGGCCCAGGTAGGCACGTGGGGACCGGTGATCAGATGGCATGGGGGACCCGGGGCGTGCTACGTCTAGGCCCAGCCTCCAGCCGTGGGGGAAGAGAGGGGGTGAGATTAGGAACTGAGTCTGAAGGCTGTTGGCCCCCTTAGCCAGTGTTGGGGAGACCTTTGCTGGCCCTCTCACCCCTGCAGCTTCCTCAGTGCCAGGAGTCAGAGGTGTCAGCTGGCACCTTGTAGAATGAGCCGTTGCTGGGCGATGGGCTCAGGAAGCTGGCCCACTCTGGTCTGGAAAGCCATCCCAGCTGCCTCCTTTGGT
Organism: Mastomys natalensis; assembly: GCA_021653895.1. Classification (NCBI taxonomy): domain Eukaryota; kingdom Metazoa; phylum Chordata; class Mammalia; order Rodentia; family Muridae; genus Mastomys; species Mastomys natalensis. The sequence goes on from JAJTUV010001105.1 coordinate 2,999,755, forward strand.
GGCCCAGGGCTCTCTGATTTTCTTCTCTAGGCTTCTGATGCTGCAGGACAGTATCTTGGCTAGAGGTTGGCTGCTTGGATACTGTTCTCAGCATCTTCCTCATCCTTTGCTTACAGACCCTTTTCTCACTTGTATTGGCTCCCCATTCCTCCTCCTTTCCCTGCCTGAGCTAGGTATATGAACATCTGAGGATTCAGACTGGCTGGTAGTTGTACCCCCTGATCAGAGATAGATGCCTCGTGTGTG